>JBBGZY010000115.1:6992500-7592500 GCA_037952925.1 Lithobates clamitans
GGGACAACAATCTCATTGAGTTTTAAAAAAACACACCAAAAATACATTACTAATGTTAAGAATGTTCAAGTGGTAAGTCTTGAAAAAAAAAAATATACATAAACAAAAACGGTGCTTTGGGTTAACTTTATCTAAAAAATAAAAAATAATCACTAGAAAAAAAAAAAAAAGAATAATGGGTTCTTTGTGGTAACTTTACAAACCTAAAAAAAAAAAAAAAAAAAAAAGGGAAAAAGTATTATTAGTATGGAAACATTGTTTATAAAAAGCATACTATATCATTCATGAGATCAAAGAGAAAAATAATTCAGAAATCAGTTTGGGAGAACTCTGATTATGAACAGCAAAACACCTTCGTTCTTTAGAGCATTCGTAAAGAAGAAATAAAATGCGCTGCATTCAACGATCACAGATTTTGCAGCGTGATGAATGTGCTACCTACAATACGAACACTAGTTTTACTAGACCGAGTGCTTCCGTTTAGTTTTTTGCTTATGAGCATGCGTCATTTTTTTGTCCGTAGGACTAGCATACAGACGAGCGGACTTCGGGGTCCGTCGTAGTTACGACGTAAAGATTTGAAGCATGTTTCAAATCTAAAGTACGTCGGATTTGAGGCTAAAAAAGTACGTTGAAAGTCCGAAGAAGCCCACACACGATCGGATTACCAGCCAGCTTTAGTCCGTCAGCGTCCGTTGGACTTTTGTAGACGAAAAGTCCGACCGTGTGTACGCGGCATTAGATTTATAGAACAAGCACAGGGAATAAATTATGGAATCACTCAACTCTGAGGAAAAAATTATGGAATCATGAAAAACAAACAAACAAAATAACACTCCAACACATCACTAGTACTTTGTTGCACCAATTCTGGCTTTTATAACTTCTTGCAGTCTCTGAGGCATTGACTTAATGAGTGATAAACAGTACTCTTCATCAATCTGGCTCCAGCCTTCTCTGATTGCTGTTGCCAAATCATCTTTGCAGGTTGGAGCCTTGTCATGGACCATTTTCTTTAACTTCCACCACAGATTTTCAATTGGATTGAGATCCGGACTGTTTGCAGGCCATGACATTGACCTTATGTGTCTTTCTTCAAGGAATTTTTTCACAGTTTTTGCTCTATGGCAAGATGCATTTTTATCTTGATAAATGATTTCATCATCCCCAAACATCCTTTCAATAGATGGGATAAGAAAAGTGTCCAAAATTTCAATGTAAACCTGTGCATATATTAAAGATTTAATGACAGCCATCTCCCCAGTGCCTTTACCTGACATGCAGCCCCATATCATAATTGACTGTGGAAATTTGCATGTTTTCTTCAGACAGTCGTCTGCATAAATCTCATTGGAATGGCACCAAACAAAAGTTGCAGCATCATCACCTTGCCCAATGCAGATTCGAGATTCATCACTGAATATGACTTTCATCCAATTATCCACAGTCCACGTTTGCTTTTCCTTAGCCCATTGTAAACTTGTTTTTTTGTGTTTAGGTGTTAGAGATGGCTTTCTTTTAGCTTTTCTGTATGTAAATCCCATTTCCTTTAGGCGGTTTCTTACAGTTCGGTCACAGATGTTGACTCGTTTCCTCCCATTTGTTCCTCATTTGTTTTGTTGTACATTTTCTGTTTTCAAGGCATATTGCTTTAAGTTTTCTGTCTTGACGCTTTGATGTCTTCCTTGGTCTACCAGTATGCTTGCCTTTAACCACCTTCCCATGTTGTTTGTATTTGCTCCATGTTTTAGACACAGCCGACTGTGAACAACCAACATCTTGTGCAACACTGCGTGATGATTTACCCTCTTTAAGGCAAGGCATATTGCTTTAAGTTTTCTGTCTTGACGCTTTGATGTCTTCCTTGGTCTACCAGTATGCTTGCCTTTAACCACCTTCCCATGTTGTTTGTATTTGCTCCATGTTTTAGACACAGCCGACTGTGAACAACCAACATCTTGTGCAACACTGCGTGATGATTTACCCTCTTTAAGGAGTTTGATAATCCTCTCCTTTTTTTCAATTGACATCTCTGGTGTTGGAGCCATGCTTCATGTCAGTCCACTTGTTGCAACAGCTCTCCAAGGTGTGATCACTCCTTTTTACCTACATACTAACAAGCAGATTTAATCTGATGCAGGTGTTAGTGTTTGTAATGAAAATTTACAGGGTGATTCCATAATTTTTTCCTCGGAATTGAGTGATTCCATAATTTATTACCTGTGCTTGTTCTATAAATCGCATGCGCGTACACACGAGCGGACTTTACGGCAGACTTTGCCCGGCGGACAGGATTTGGTCGGACAATTTGATCGTGTGTGGGCTCCAGCGGACTTTGTTTTCTCAAAAGTTCGACAGACTTAGATTTGAAACATGTTTTAAATTAATCTGTCGAAATCGAGTCCGGTCAAAAAGTCCGCCGTCTGTATGCTAGTTCGACGGACATAAAGCCACGCTAGGGCAGCTATTGGCTACTGGCTATGAACTTCCTTGTTTTAGTCTGGTCATACGTCATCACGTACGAATTTGAGGGACTTTGGTGGATTGTGTGTAGGCAAGTCCGTTCATTCAGAAAGTCCATCGTAAAGTACGTAGAAAAGTCAGCCGGGTAAAGTCCACTCGTGTGTACGCGGCATAACTGTTACTGGCCACCACAATTATTTTTCTTGATTTCTTTTAGTGTTTCTTAAAGCCAGAAAGTTGCCATTTGAAATACCTTTAGTTTTTGGCCATGTCTGTGATCTGCTTTTTTTCTACAACAATAAACAACTGAAGGAACATCCTCGGGGACTGGTGATTCCATCATTTTTGCCAGGGGTTGTATGAGGCTGAGCAGTCACTGACAGTTCTGTCTCTGTTAGTAATCATTGTGATTGGCTACCACAGTGATCACTCTCTGTAAAACATGTCCATTTACTCCCTTTCTCCGCTGAATGGATACAATTATACATAAATATATATTATATATGGTATCTTTTTTTCTCCTAGCCAGGGAGGAATGTAAAAAAAAAATCTGTGTGCAAATAATAATAATAATAATAATAATAATAATACATATAAAATGTTGAGATCAGGGCTTGATCTAAGCTATTGTCAGTGTAAGGATCAAGGTCAGCATCAGTGTGTTTTAGGTAGAATTAATAAAAAAAACTTTTAATGTCAGAGTCACCATTAGTGTGAGCGTGTTTTAGGTAGGATAAAAAAGCAAAATGCACACTATTGTTTCTAGATATAAATATGGGTACAAACAGCAAATAAAATCTTATTTCTCATTATTAGCAGAGATAAAACACACAGCTAATTTTACAAAATCCCTGCTAAATCCTGACTAAATATAAAAGCTTAACCTGTATGTAGTTAATAAATAACAAAAAATTTTAATTTTTACATTGAGCCTTTTTGCAAAATGGTGAAAATCGAACGTACACAAAAATGTACATATCCAAAGTTCTCTAAAAAACTGAAGGTTTTCATTTTTCCCTTACAGCCTTCAAAATTTGTGAACAAAAACCCAAAACCATATATTTTCTGAAAGCATATGACCTCTAGAATAAAAAAAAGGTGCTACTGATTTTTTAGACCCCGCGGTATTTGCGCAAGTGTTTATCATATCGATATATGTGCAAAAAATACACTAAATTCATCATTAGTAGATAAAAACACAGCTAATGTTACAAAATCCCTACTAAATATAAAAGCTTAACCTGTATGAAGTTAATAAATAACATATATATGTGTAAATCTTAAATTGCACCTTTTTGCAAAATGGTGAAAATCGAACGTACCCAAAAATTTCTCTAAAAATCTGGAGGTTTTCATTTTTCACATACAGCTTTCAGAATTTGTGAAAGACCACCCAAACCGTCTATTTTTTGAAAGCAAAGGACCAGTAGAATAAAAATGCTATTGATTTTTATGCCCCATGATAATTGCGCAAATGTTTACCAAAGCAATATTTTTTCTAAAAATACACTAAAATCATTAATAGTGGATTCATACATGGCAAAATATACAAAATTCCTGCTAAATTCCTAGTAAATATAAAAGTTAAAACTATATTGAGTTAATAAATAACAAATATTTGTAAATTTTAAATTGCACCTTTTTGTGAAATGGTGAAAACTGAAGGCGCGCAAAACTGTAAATAATAACAATTTATTCTAAAAATCCGGAGGTTACCATTTTTCACTTACAGCTTTCAGAATTTGAAAAGACCCCCCAAATTAGACATTTTCTAAAAGCACATGACCTGTAGAATAAAAAAAGTGCTGCTAATTTTTTGGGCCCCGCAATAATTGCACAAATGTTCATCATATCGCTAGTTTCACAAAAAAATACACTAAAATCATTAATATTGCACATAAACACAACGTAATTTACAAAATTTCTGCTAAATTAGTACTAAAGCATCGTTTACATGTGGCATACTAAAGTGTATGCCTATGGAGGGCCATATTTACCCACACAGGGATGCACAGGTGATCCGTGCATCCCCGTACAGGCAGTCCCATTTATGTCAATTGGGATGCAATGGCTGCACAGGCATTCCCAATCTGACATCCATGTGGGTGTGGGTACATGACCCCGAACATAGACAGTGTGAGTCCAGGGACATGCATGCGGACCTACATGGATGTAAAATTGGGAGCAACGGCTCTGTTTGTGCAGTTGCTACATCCCAAATGACATCAATGGGACTGCCTGCACAGAGATGAACAGAAAACCTGTGCATCCCTGTAAAGGTATGCTGTTGTATGCCCTGTGTGAACAAGGCCTTAGGTCCCTTTTGCACAAGCACACCGATCGGGTCTGCCTGTCCATTTTTCAGGTGGGCCCAATCGGACCATCCATTGTTCTCTATGGAGAGACTAATGTAAATGGACATGTGTCCGTTTACACCCGCCTGCATCTAATCCAGTCCGCTAAAAACAGACAGATGGAGATTCCACTCCCCATCCATCTAGCAGATCGGATCAGATGGTATCCGATGGAAGTGGACAGGCAGTCCGTTTTCACCTGGCCGTCCCATAGAGAACAGCGGGCTGTTTCTGTGTCTGCTCTGTATCAGCGGAGTGGACACAGACTTGTCATACGCCTGCTCAGCGGGGATCAGCAGACAATTTTTTTTTTGGTGGGGGACTTTGGTGAGATATCAGAGGTCTAAACAGACCCCCATATCTCTTTTTTTTAGACAGAGAAACGGACTGAAGATAGTCCTTTTCTCTGTATCACTTTACTTGAATAAATATGGAGATTCCATTCATTCATAAATTGAAAGTCTGATACATAGTAACGCTAGCTAGCGTTTACTATTATAAGATGTCAGTGGGCATATAGGATTGATAATAGTGATCTCTGCATGTGCCCAGGGTGCTACACTGAGGGGGTGGTAACAGGGGCGTAACTAGCAATCACAAGGCCCCATAGCAAAATGTTGTATGGGGCCCCCCACAAAATAAAAAAAAAAAACTATGCCAACAGATTACCACACCTATGTGGCACAGTACCCAGGCAACAGCTCATATTAATTTCGAACAACAAAGTATGCAGTATACTGTATGCAGTAGAGCTGGGTGATTTTCTTAAAAAAAAAAAAAAAAACTCGATTCACGATTCGAATCGATTTTTTTTTTTTTTTTTGCATGGACACCGCGCCGGTCCTGAGGAGCTGCAGGTAGGAGTTTTTAGGCAAGGCCGCGGCTTCGCCAAGTCTGCAGCGCCCGGCCTCGTGGACTAAGCCGAAGCCGCGGCCTCGCCTAAAAACTCCTACCCGCAGCTCCTCAGGACCGGCGCGGTGTCAGCGCCGGTCCTGGTGAAAAAAAAAATATCTAAAAAATCGATTTGCTGAAAATTTGAATCGATTTGACCTCTCAACTCGATTCAAGATTTAAAACGATTTTTTTCCCCAGCCCTAGTATGCAGCCCCTGAAAGACACACATGCATACCCCCATCAGTACAGACACCCCCAGCAGTGCAGACACCCCCCTTAGTACAGACCCCACTCAGTGCAGACCCCCCATCAGTACAGACACCCCCCAGTGCAAACCCCCCCCATCAGTACAGATCCTGCCTCAGTGCAGACCCCCGAGCAGTACAGACACCCCCACCTGAGTGCAGACCCCCCCAGCAGTACAGACACCCCCCACCTGAGTGCAGACCCCCCCAGCAGTACAGACACCCCCACCTCAGTGCAGACCCCCCCCCAGCAGTACAGACCCCCCCAGCAGTACAGACACCCCCAGTACAGACACCCCTCCTCAGTGCAGGACCCCCCAGTACAGACACCCCTCCTCAGTGCAGGACCCCCCAGTACAGACACCCCTCCTCAGTGCAGGACCCCCCAATGCAGACACCCCTCCTCAGTGCAGGACCCCCCAGTACAGACACCCCTCCTCAGTGCAGGATCCCCCAGTACAGACACCCCCCCTCAGTGCAGGACCCCCCAGCTGTACAGACACCCCCCCTCAGTGCAGGACCCCCCAGCTGTACAGACACCCCCACCTCAGTGCAGACCCCCCCCCCAGCAGTACAGACCCCCCTCAGCAGAACAGACACCCCCCACCTCAGTGCAGACCCCCCCCAGTACAGACACCCCTCCTCAGTGCAGGGCCCCCCAGTACAGACACCCCTCCTCAGTGCAGGACCCCCCAGTACAGACACCCCTCCTTAGTGCAGGACCCCCCAGTACAGACACCCCTCCTCAGTGCAGGACCCCCCAGTACAGACACCCCTCCTCAGTGCAGGACCCCCCAGTACAGACACCCCTCCTCAGTGCAGGACCCCCCAGTACAGACACCCCTCCTCAGTGCAGGATCCCCCAGTACAGACACCCCTCCTCAGTGCAGGACCCCCCAGTACAGACACCCCTCCTCAGTGCAGGACCCCCCAGTACAGACACCCCTCCTCAGTGCAGGACCCCCCAGTACAGACTCCCCTCCTCAGTGCAGGACGCCCCAGTACAGACACCCCTCCTCAGTGCAGGATCCCCCAGTACAGACACCCCTCCTCAGTGCAGGACCCCCCAGTACAGACACCCCTTCTCAGTGCAGGACCCCCCAGTACAGACACCCCTCCTCAGTGCAGGATCCCCCAGTACAGACACCCCTCCTCAGTGCAGGATCCCCCAGTACAGACACCCCTCCTCAGTGCAGGACCCCCCAGCTATACAGACACCCCCCCTCAGTGCAGGACCCCCACTAGTGCAGACCACTCCCCTCAGTACAGACACCCCCCCAGAATTGCCGACACCCCTCCTCAGTGCAGGACCCCCCAGCATTGCAGACACCCCCCTCAGTGCAGGACCCCCCAGCATTGCAGACACCCCCCTCAGTGCAGGACCCCCCAGCAGTACACATGCGCCCCCCCTTACATACCTTAGAACAGCGCTGACAGTCTTCAGATACACAGCGGTGTGTGTCCCTCGGCTCGAGCGCAGGCTCCTCCTCCTCCTCCCCTCTGGATGTAAACAGAGAGGAGGCGAGGCGGCTTCGGTCCGCGCCGATGAGGGTTAGTGGTGCGGCTGCCGCTACCCAAGGGTGTCACCCCTCTGGCGGGTGTCACCCGGTGCGGCCTGCACCCGCCTAGCAACGGCACTCATCGGGCCCCAACTCTGCTGCGGGCCCCATAGCGACCGCGTGTGTCGCTATTGCGGTAGTTCCGCCACTGGGTGGTAAACACATGATTACCAAGCCCCCCAAGCCCAAACATCACCAGCACCTGCACCCCCCTCTTCCCCTGCTGTGATCCCCAGCTTGTCAGATTGCTGAAGCAGAAGCTGCAGGCTGCGGGAGCGGCAGAGGAGGGATGTCAGCTTATGATGGTAGCTGCAGGGGATCCAATTTGCGGGGGGGGTCAGATCGGGTGGAGGGGGAATACACAGTGCTGGGGCTGAAGAAGGGAGGTGAATGGGATAGGAAAGGAAGGTGGGGGGAGTAGTTTTAGGTGGAAGGGAGCAGTGGGGGTGGAGAGGCTTGGGACAGGGAAGCGGCGGCATGGAGGGGGGATGGTCACATTTAGGGTTAGTAACTCTGATCAGCGGTTTGTAATTCACTGATCAGAGTTATAGAATTGTTCAGCGGGGTCAATTCTACTATAAGTTTATGGTCATTGACGTGACCATGAGCTTATAGGAGAGGGAGAAAAGATTTGGCCACCTGAGGGCAGTGTTGTAAGTCCGTACGCCGCACAAACCTGGCAGCGAAAGGGATAATAGCAAAAAAATCAGAAAATATCCATTAACATTTGCCCCAACATTTGCCCAATTTATACTAAAAAAATTATGCATTATTCACCTTGATATACCAAGTTTTACTAACACATGTCTAATTCCAAAAAGGCAATTAGGCGCTAAGGTTTGTTTTATCTTTCATCATGAAGGGGTTAACAAATAAACTGCAGTTTCAGTGTACTCACTTTACATAAGCTATAGTTTCCCTTTAGAGCTGATTTTTAAATGCACAAAAAAGATGTAGTGATACCAATTAGCTAAAAATGATATGGAATAGATAGATGATTTGTTCATTGGCAACTAAATTGCTTGTAAACTATAAATTGCAAATGAAGGACTAGTTGATGCCACAAATAAAACAAATGAATACAAATGACAGAGCATAGTAAATGTCAATAATAAACAGTGACATTGTTATTGAAGGATTATATAAATATATGACAAACATACCACTTGTGATTTACTTAAAGCAGAACTTTACCCATAACAACTTGATAAAAAAATAATGCTCTTTAGCAAGGAACATGTATTCCACAATAATAACTATGCTACCAAAATGAATATGTGTTGTAAATTGCATCCAGGAATGCTTCTGTTTTTTCTTGCTGGAGGCTGCCATTTTGCTGAAGCCCAGAGTCTCTGAGCAGCAATACATTTTTAGGCTGTCAGCAGATTGGTCTCTAGTGGCTCTGATTTTTTACATAATGCCAAAAACGGAGAGGAACTGAGCATGTGCAGAGCAGGGTGATACAGTTTATTACTGGATATAAACAGCACTTTATTGCATGTGTTTGAATGGTGTTGAATTTTATTATGCTAATTGGTTAATCCAAGGACATAGCATACAATACTTAATTTAAGAAAAAAATTAATTAGGAATGGTGGATTCTGTATGATTTCCAGCACAATGTTTTGTTTTTTTTTAAACACTATTGTGCAAATAGGAATATACTGAAATCACTTGTACAAAAATAAATATGTAAAAATTCAATTATGATAATTACATTTAAAAAAATCTATGAATTTCACATACTTAACAGTAATTACAGTATGTTATTTAAAAATTATTTTGATGCCAATTTGTTAAAACATTTTGGCATGTTAAAATGCACATTTTTAGCTTGAAAATTACTTAATGTCAGAAACCATGAATCAGACTGAGACATAAGTACAGTTAAATCACACTTGTTTAATATTAATAAAAAAAAAGTAAACAGAGTAAACGTAGTCAAAACATAGCCAGAGTTCAGGAACCGGAACGGATAGTCAAAGAAGCCAAAACGTCAGGGAGCCAGAGAACAGCATAGTATAACAGCAAGCAGGATCTGGAGCCAGAAGGAATGTCAGCCAAGCAAGTCTTTAACATTTAACAGGAACACAGGAGAGCATCTCTAGAGATGTGACCAAGGTGAAGGCAGAGATCATCTGGACTGGATGGCTTAACTAGGAAGGACTGACGAGCAGGATATCATCAACAGGTGAGTCACTGTGGAGAGATAGGATCTGGGAATTATCTGACAGCTGAGTGGCCAGCTCAGAGAAGGAAGGGCTGAGCCCAGCCCGACAGCAACCCCTCCTCAATGACCCCTCCCTCTTGGAGGACCACCAGGCTTGAGGGGAAAAAGGCTATGGAAATCACGGAGGAGGACAGGGGCATGTACATCCGAGGATGAGACCCAAGAGTGTTCCTCCAGACCGTACCCTTTCCAATGCACCAGATACTGTATGCGCCAACAGAACCCATGGGAGTCAACAATGGACTGTACTTCATACTCCTCATGATTAAATGACTGAACTTAAAATCACTTCCTTTATGCTTAGTGAACATTATCTATCCCTTTAGTAACTTAACCCTATTAAGTGAGCCTGGAAGACTAATAAAAGTTCAGTTGTTGTTAGGTATATGGACTCTAAGTAGCCCTAATTGGGCAGAAGGGCTGAATTTGTTATCCATTAGAGAGCAGAAAATACTATATGAATATATATATATATATATATATATATATTCATATAGTATTTTCTGCTCTCTAATGGATAATGTCCTCCACCTGTGCATCCCTGTAAAGGTACGCTGTGTATGCCCTGTGTGAACAAGGCCTTAGGTTTCTTTCACACAAGTACACCGATCGGGTCTGCCTGTCCATTTTTCAGGCAGGCCCAATCAAACCACCCGTTGTTCTCTATGGAGAGACTGATGTAAATGGACATGTGTCCATTTACACCAGCCTGCTTCCGATCTAGTCCGCTACAAACAGATGGATGGGGATTCCATTCCCCATCCATCTAGCAGATTGGATCAGATGGCATCCGATGGAAATGGACAGGCAGTCCATTTCCATCCGACCGTCCCATAGAGAACAACCGGCTGTTTCTGTGTCCGCTCTGCATCAGCAGGACGGACACAGACTTGTCATGTGCCTGCTCAGTGAGGATCAGCAGACAATTTTTTTTTTGTGGGGGTCTTTGGTGAGATATCAGAGGTCTAAACAGACCCCCATATCTCTTTTTTTTAGACAGAGAAAACTCTGAAGATAGTCCTTTTCTCTGTATCACTTTACTTGAATGAATAAGGAAACTTTATAGAGATTCCATTCATTCATAAACTGAAAGTCTGATATATAGTAACACCCACAGTTGCTAGTATCAGATGTTAGTGGGTATATAGGATTGATAATAGTGATCGCTGCATGCGCCAAGGGTGCTACACTAAAGGGGGTGGTAAACACATGTTTACCAAACCCCCAAGCCCAAACATCACCAGCACCTGCACCCCCCCTCCCCCCGCCATAATCCCCAGCCTGTCATATTGCCAAAGCAGAAGCTGCAGGCTGCGGGAGCGGCAGAAAAGGGATGCCGGCTTATGATGGTAACTGCAGGGGATCCAATTTGCAGGGGGGTCAGATCGGGTGGAGGGGAAGTACACAGTAAAAGGTAATAGGATCAATATAAGAAACAGCAGCTAAAATCAGAACAAATTGTAAAATAAATGAATTGAAAAGTGCTGTTCTATGTAATATGCACTATACACCCAATAATTGGATATCAAATGTATATATTACATAGAAACGCACAAATATTGACCAATGGTGAAGTGCCAATAAATAATAAATAAAAAAATATAAGGGAGTGGTAATTCAAATACACAGTAAGTATATAGTGCGCATGTGAAAAAAACATATAGATTTCTAAAATTCATAAAGTTTGTAGAAGTCCATAATATATATGTGAGAAAAAAAATGTATATATGTATATATAGCAAGTAGTAAAGTGCTCATGTGCAAACAGAGTGTCCTGCTGTGTTTCTAATCATTACGCAGGGTAGTCCATGCAATCACAAAACAGCTTAGTAGGTGTTCAAATGTGCCAAGGTGCCCTCCCTCCAGTGATCCCCTAGGTAGTGAATGCTCACCTTAGAGTGTGCGACTTAGCGATTAAGCCAAGTCTAAACACGCATTAGAACCTCCTCTGGGCTCAGAAGGGAAAAACTGCATCCAGGGCTCCTCAGTGAAATACATTTATAAAGTGCATCTAGTGCACCACTCTATTGCCAGCAATAACTAATAAGATTAGATACTGGAAAGGTATGGGGGTGATATGCGTTTCCTCCTATGGCAGGTAGAATGCTCCTCATTAGGGATGAGCTTCGAGTTTGAGTCGAACTCATGTTCTACTCGAACATTGGCTGTTCGCAAGTTCGCCGAACAGCGAACAATTTGGGGTGTTCGCGGCAAATTCGAATGCCGCGGAACACCCTTTAAAAGTCTATGGGAGAAATCAAAAGTGCTCATTTTAAAGGCTTATATGCAAGTTATTGTCATAAAAAGTGTTTGGGGACCTGGGTCCTGCCCCAGGGGACATGGATCAATGCAAAAAAAAGTTTTAAAAACTGACGTTTTTTCAGGAGCAGTGATTTTATTAATGCTTAAAGTCAAACAATAAAAGTGTAATATCCCTTTAAATTTCGTACCTGGGGGGGTGTCTATAGTATGCCTGTAAAGGGGCGCATGTTTCCTGTGTTTAGAACAGTCTGACAGCAAAATGACATTTTGAAGAAAAAAACACATTTAAAACTACCCGCGGCTATTGCATTGCCGACAATACACATAGAAGTTCATTGATAAAAACGGCATGGGAATTCCCCACAGGGCAACCCCGAACCAAAAAAAAAAAAAAAAAAAATGATGTGGGGGTCCCCCTAAATTCCATACAAGGCCCTTCAGGTCTGGTATGGATATTAAGGGGAACCCCAGCCAAAATTAAAAAAAAAAATTGACGTGGGGTTCCCCCTAAATTCCATACCAGACCCTTCAGGTCTGGTATGGATTTTAAGGGGAACCCCGCGCCAAAAAAAAAAAAAAAACGGCGTGGGGTCCCCCCAAAAATCCATACCAGACCCTTATCCGAGCACACAACCTGGCAGGCCGCAGGAAAAGAGGGGGGGACGAGAGTGCGGCCCCCCCCCCTCCTGAACCATACCAGGCCACATGCCCTCAACATTGGGAGGGTGCTTTGGGGTAGCCCCCCAAAACACCTTGTCCCCATGTTGATGAAGACAAGGGCCTCATCCCCACAACCCTGGCCGGTGGTTGTGGGGGTCTGCGGGCGGGGGGCTTATCGGAATCTGGAAGCCCCCTTTAACAAGGGGACCCCCAGATCCCGGCCCCCCCCCTGTGTGAAATGGTAAGGGGGTACTTACCCCTACCATTTCACTAAAAAACTGTCAAAAATGTTAAAAATGACAAGAGACAGTTTTTGACAATTCCTTTATTTAAATACTTCTTCTTTCTTCTATCTTCCTTCATCTTCTGGTTCTTCTGGCCCTTCTGGTTCTTCCTCCGGCGTTCTCGTCCAGCATCTCCTCCGCGGCGTCTTCTATCTTCTTCTCCTCGGGCCGCTCCGCACCCATGGCATGAGGGGGGAGGCTCCCGCTCTTCTCTTCATCTTCTTCATCTTCTTCTTCTTCTTCTTCTTCTTCTTCATCTCTTCTTCCTTCTTCTCTTCTTCATTTCTTCTCCGGGCCGCTCCGCAGCCATGCTGGCATGGTGGGAGGCTCCCGCTGTGTGACGCGTCTCTTCGTCTGACGGTTCTTAAATAACGGGGGGCGGGGCCATCCGGTGACCCCGCCCCCCTCTGACGCACGGTGACTTGACGGGACTTCCCTGTGACGTCACGGGGAATGCCACAGGGAAGTCCCGTCATGTCCCGTGCGTCAGAGGGGGGCGGGGTCACCGGGTGGCCCCGCCCCCCGTTATTTAAGAACCGTCAGACGAAGAGACGCCGTCACACAGCGGGAGCCTCCCACAATGCCAGCATGGCTGCGGAGCGGCCCGGAGAAGAAATGAAGAAGAGAAGAAGGAAGAAGAGAAGAAGAAGAAGAAGAAGATGAAGAAGAGAAGAAGATGAAGAGAAGAGCGGGAGCCTCCCCCCCATGCCATGGGTGCAGAGCGGCCCGAGGAGAAGAAGATAGAAGACGCCGCGGAGGAGATGCTGGACGAGAACGCCGGAGGAAGAACCAAAAGAGCCAGAAGAACCAGAAGAAGATGAAGGAAGAAAGAAGAAGCATTTAAATAAAGGAATTGTCAAAAACTGTCTCTTGTCATTTTTAACATTTTTGACAGTTTTTTAGTGAAATGGTAGGGGTAAGTACCCCCTTACCATTTCACACAGGGGGGGGCCGGGATCTGGGGGTCCCCTTGTTAAAGGGGGCTTCCAGATTCCGATAAGCCCCCCGCCCGCAGACCCCCACAACCACCGGCCAGGGTTGTGGGGATGAGGCCCTTGTCTTCATCAACATGGGGACAAGGTGTTTTGGGGGGCTACCCCAAAGCACCCTCCCAATGTTGAGGGCATGTGGCCTGGTACGGTTCAGGAGGGGGGGGCCGCACTCTCGTCCCCCCCTCTTTTCCTGCGGCCTGCCAGGTTGCGTGCTCGGATAAGGGTCTGGTATGGATTTTTGGGGGGACCCCACGCCGTTTTTTTTTTTTTTGGCGCGGGGTTCCCCTTAAAATCCATACCAGACCTGAAGGGTCTGGTATGGAATTTAGGGGGAACCCCACGTCAATTTTTTTTTTAAATTTTGGCTGGGGTTCCCCTTAATATCCATACCAGACCTGAAGGGCCTTGTATGGAATTTAGGGGGACTCCCACATCATTTTTTTTTTTAAATTTTGGTTCGGGGTTGCCCTGTGGGGAATTCCCATGCCGTTTTTATCAATGAACTTCTATGTGTATTGTCGGCAATGCAATAGCCGCGGTAGTTTTAAATGTGTTTTTTCCTTCAAAATGTCATTTTGCTGTCAGACTGTTCTAAACACGGGAAACATGCGCCCCTTTACAGGCATACTATAGACACCCCCCAGATATGAAATTTAAAGGGATATTACACTTTTATTGTTTGACTTTAAGCATTATTAAAATCACTGCTCCTGAAAAAACGGCCGTTTTTAAAACTTTTTTTTGCATTGATTCATGTCCCCTGGGGCAGGACCCAGGTCCCCAAACACTTTTAATGACAATAACTTGCATATTAGCCTTTAAAATTAGCACTTTTGATTATTCATGTTCGTGTCCCATAGACTTTAACGGTATTCGCGTGTTCAAACAAATTTTTTTCCTGTTCGCATGTTCTGGTGCGAACCGAACAGGGGGGTGTTCGGCTCATCCCTGCTCCTCATGCCATCCTGTCCCCTCATCAACAAGTATTCGATACAGGGAATTCGTATCTACTTCAGGGGGAATTGTCCCTTCGTGTTTACCTCATTTCAGAAATATCTGAAGTTTTAGTATTAGAGAGTAGAAAGCAGAGATAAAGGAGAGATAAGTAGAGTTAGGAAGTTTAGCTGTGGGTGGAGAGGTGGGATGAGATGGGGTGAGGGAGGGGTGGGAAGTAGGGGGGGGGCAGATAGAGGTGGGAGGTAGAGGGGGGTAGCATGTGCATTCTATCAAAATCATAGCAATTCATCAGTGTTATTTATTGATAGATTGTCTAAAGTTGATAAGTCTGAGTACATTATTTGGAAACTAACTTGTGGAGAAAGTCTAGGCGGGCTTGCGTGTCACACCTAAATTTCCTGTTTTGGTCAAGCTTTAGTTAGCGTCCAGGCTAAGGTTTAGTTACAGATAAAGGTATAAGTTGAAACCAGAGTCCCCCTAAGGAGGTGAAATTGATATGTTTAGTCTACCCCGGGTGATCTTAGTTTATCATATTCCTGTGAATATCTAAAGGCAAACCAAGGGGACCATGTCTGGTGGTATCGCTCGATCGCATCATTGGACTGCGCAATTGTTTCCTCCAAGTCACATATATCAGTGATTCTGTGCAGCCAGTTCTTGATGGAAGAAATACTAGTAGATTTCCAAAACAATGGTATAAGGGACTTGGCTGTGTTTAGCAGGTGTTTAGATAAGGGTTTCTTGAATTTTTGAAATAAGAAACTAGTGACATGGAGCAAACAGCATGCTGCATCTAGCTTCAGTGAAGTTTCTGTGATATGACGGATGGGTTTTGTTACCTTAGTCCAATATGGAGAAATCAGGGGACACTGTCACCAAATGTGGAGAAGAGTACCTTCAGCGTACTTGCAGCGCCAACATAGTTCTGAAGTTTGAGGGTACCATTTATGTAGTTTGGCAGGCGTGGCGTACCATTGTACTAACCCACCATTGCACGTCGGTTAGCGTGATGTCGAGATATTTTGACCAGCTCTCTCTGAATCTGTCTTTGGCTTGTTGATTTGAGTCCTGTAGCCATGTGTATGATAATAAGGTAGCTTTTTGAATTTGAACTCCCTCCAGGCACACTGATTCCAGGTCCGTCAGTTGTCTAGTAAAGTGTTCCCTGCGGTGGGTGTTGTTAGCGTAGCTACGTAACTGAAAGTACATCCAAAGCGCTAAGCACTGAATATGGTTGTCAGCTTTGAGTGCGTGGAAATCTTTAATCAGTGTGTTTTTGAAGCAGTGTTTGGTGAGAAGGGGTATGTACGAGACTGAGGATTGTAGTAAATGGTTTCCCATCCCTAGTGGGAAGTCAGGGTTGTTTTTAAGTGGGGTAAGCAGGCTCAAAGGTTAGGAGATTTCGGATTGTTTGGTTAGTAAGTGAAAAATCGATAGGGTGGCGTTCAACAGGGGATGTTGTTTCAGGGTCACTGGGTACCTCGTCCAGGTCATCCAGGGAGAAAATTTTAAGGGTATAGGACTTAGTTCATTTTCTAAAGATACCCAGTCCTTAAGGTCCTGGTGGCAGTGTCAGTCAATAATTCTGGTGATGTGTGAGGCATAGAAATATTTCCTTTAGTCAGGTAGGCCCATTCCCCCTTTTTCTTTGGGTCTGGTCATGAGGTCGAATTTGATCCGCGGGCGTTTGTGTGCCCAGATGAAGTCTAGTTGGATCGATTGTAGGGTTTTGAAGAAACTTTGGGGGATCTTTATGGGTAAGGTTCTGAATAGTTAAAGAATTCTGGGTAAAATGGACATTTTACATATGGCTGCTCTACCGAACCAGGAGAAGTTTTTTGAGTGCCAAGATAGCAGGTCCTTCCCTATAATTTTGAGAAGGGGTAGGAAGTTTTGTTCAAAAATTTGGGAAAGTTGGGGAGTCAGCCAGATACCCAAATATTTGAGGGCCAAGGTCTCCCACTTAAAGGGGCTTTTGTGTTGTGCGCTCTTGAGCATTGTCTCTGGTACAGTGATATTCATCGCCTTGGATTTTGTATGGTTGATTTTTAGGTTGGATACGTATCCATATAAGGAGAATTCCTTCAGCAGTGTAGGGATTGATATGAGTGGTTTTGTCAGTAAAAATAATAAATCATTAGTATAGGGTGCTATTTTAAATTCTGTACCTGCTACTTGGAATCCTTGGATATCCTGTGTACTCCTCACCCTCCTGATGAAGGGTTCGAGTGAGAGGATAAAGAGAATGAGAGTGGGCAGCCCTGTCTTGTACCATTTGTGTTGGTTACAGTGTCTGATAGGGATCCGTTAATCCACAACTTCGTCGAAGGGTTCTTGTAGAGTGTGGATATCCATACCATCATGTGTGTGCCTAAGCCAATGAACTGGCATGTCGCTAACATGAAATCCCAAGCTACTTGAACACCTTCTCCGCATCCGAACACAGTGGAAGACCCTTGATCTTTCACATTCGGGCCACATACATTAAATTGAGTGACTTTGTAACATTGTCTTTTGCCTCCCTACCTGGCATGAATCCTGCCTGTTCAGGTCCGATCAGGGCATGGAGTAGGGGTCTTAGTCTGTTGGCTATGACTTTTGTTAATAGTTTGACATCGAGATTTAGCAGGGAGATTGGTCTATAGCTAGGGCAGTGTGCTGGATCTTTATTTGGCTTGTTTTTGACCATTATATGCTCTGAGAGAAATGTCTGAGGGACTTCCCTAGGTGTTGAAAAGGAATGCAATGCCTTTGTCAGGGGATTAGTCAAGATGTCTATGAATGCTTTATAGTAAATGGACAAGAAACCATCTGGGCCAGGGCTTTTCCCTGTCTTTAGGTCTTTTATTGCTAGTCGTATTTCAGACATTTCAATGGGTTGTTCTAGAATTTCAATGTCTGCGTCTGTTAGCTTAGGGAGTTTAGAGGAGTTTAGGTAGTCTTGTATGATTTGTGACCTGTTTCCTTGTATGTCTGCCAGTTTATGTGATGTTGGTAAGTTGTAAAGATTAGAGTAATAGTCATGGAAATGTTGAGCGATCAGCTTATCAGTCATGTCCAATGTCCCTTCCTTATATGGCTAGAACAGTGGTTCTCAACTCCAGTATTCGGGACCCACCAACAGGCCAGATTTTAAGTATTACCTTGGGGAGTTGCAGACTAGAATACTGCAATCACTGAGCAGCAAGTGATATCACCTGTGATGTGTTTCAGCTATATTGCAATCCTGGCCTGTTGGTGGGTCCTGAGGACTGGAGTTGAGAACCACTGGCCTAGAATATTGTTGTTGTAACGGGGGCCTTTCAGGCCCTGGCTAGGAATTTTACAGTTTTGTCTCCATATTCATAATACATTTTTTTATCTAAAAAATAGGAAGCGTTTAGTAGTGGCGTCAATTGTTTGCTGCAGCATTTTCCTAGTTTCCTGTAATTCAGTCGCATTGTTTATTGTCAAAGATTGTTTGTGTTGAGTTTCTAATTTCAAAATTTTGTCTGTCAGTTTGGTGATATCTTTTTCCCTATCCCTTTTTCGTTGGGCTCCCATCTTAATTAGTTCCCCTCTGATAGAACATTTGTGTGCCTTCCATATCATCAGAGGGTCAATCCCGGGTGTTATGTTGTGTTCAAAGAATTCTTTAAAATGTGATGTAATTTTCTGCAGAAACACGTGGTCGGTCAGTAGTGAGGAGTTTAATCACCAAGTAGGTGCTTTAGCAGGGGGGGTCGTCAAGTCTAACATAAGTGAGATGGGAGCACGATCAGATATGGATTGGATACCAATGTTTGCTTCAGCGACTGTATGTAAATCTATGAATAAATAGTCGATCCGCAAGTATCTGGCATGTGGGACAGAGTAAAATGTAAAATCCTTCTCTTCTGGATGGAGGTAACGGCACAAGTCTATGAGATGTAGGGAATTCAGGATTGATCTAAGACTTTTCAGGATTCTGTATGTTATGTACGTTTTACCTGAAGAGGTGTCTGTCAAGGGGTTTAAAGGGAGATTAAACCTAAGATTATGTGTCCTGAGCTAAAGCTTTCAAGTTCTCTCACTAGGCGTTGACAAAAGGTTAAGTGGGATGTGTTTGGAAAGTACACGTTTGCTAATGTGGTTGGGATACCATTAGGTTTCCCTTTAAGTAGAAGATATGTCCGTCAGTTTGTCAGTCAGTTAAAAGTTGGCTTCTTTGCTGATCAATATTGTAACCCGTTTTGATCTGACCAAGTCATTTGTGGCATGGTATGCTTCAGTAAAATAGGAATCAGTGACCTTGGGTATGTTATGGGTCTTTACCTTTCTTTATTCTCATAAAAGGGCCGACCACTTCTCTGGGACGTTAAATCCTCTAACATTATGAGAGACCACTGTGGGACTGCATCCCAGCGAAGAGTACGCCATGGAACAGCTGTAGACAGATTCAGAAAGCTGTGACCTGTAAACAACACTGGTAAGACAAATCGTGAGAATGGATACATACAATTTCTTCAGACACTTGGAAAGATGGGAACAGCTACTATCAGGAGCTGAGAATATATAGAAACAGAGTATAACAGAAAATAAAAGATGAGTCATAGATCTGACACCTTTTAAATAGATTTACTATCCACAAGGTCTTATGTAGTGCACTCCTGTGTGGTTATGTCACAGCAGGAGGTAATTTGCGGGGTGACGGGTGGTACTGACTGGTGTGAACAACACTGAGCCAAAAATGCCTGCTTTAAGGGTGGTGAACTATAGGAATGGAGATTAGAGGTCTGCAGCCTCATTTGGTGGCTAATATTTGGTTCTAAATAAGTGACTCTGCACTTTGGTGTATAGAACGTGAGAACTACCGTATATAGTGAGCGGGGAATAGGAGGGAGCATCTTTCCCAGTCCTATCCCTCATAAGGTGTCATATTATCTGGAACATGACCCAACAGTTGGGGTGCAAGCCCAGTCAAGCTAACATAACATAATATTATAACATATTAGGGAACAGGAGCATGTAAATAAAAAAAAATAAAAGAAAAGAAAAAAAAAACTTTTAAAGGTGGATACACGATAAGCTGGTTGGAGCTTCTGAACTGCCCAGTTTACCACCATATCTAAAACAGACATATATAGTATATATAGATCCTGAGCTGGTGGACCTGTTAAAGCGACTATTAAGCATAATCTGCCTATTAATAGGTGCATAACTATCCCATATTGAAGTGGATTGGAAGTCCACTTCATATAATTGCTTAATATATATGTGTCTTTCAGACCAACCTCTTTTTGCTGCAACCTGGATTACAGAAGTTCCTAAATTCTGTGAGAGTTAGTTGACAGCTGGGTATACATTGTGGCATTGGAAAAAAAAGTCAGAAGCCTGTGTTCATTACTGAGTGAACACAGGTGTCTTCCTTGTAGGGATTTCTTAGGCCGTATACTGTGTGGCTGGTCTGGCAAAGATATGAGGTAGGCGGCTTGTAACTGCAAAAATGTATGCATGAATAGCCTTCTGGTGAAAGGAGGGTAAAATCACACAAGTTCAGTCACTTTTCAGCCCAACTGGGGATAGAGCGCCTCGGGTCCCCGAAAGGGAAAACACATAAATTGGAGTGGAGGCAATCAAAAACAAGGGGCAAAACAAGGCAGATAAAAGGCGGGAGGTGTAACTTGGAACATAGTGATCAGCTTATATGGCTGAAAGTTGTAGGTCAGCCTTTAGGTATCATCTGGTGCTCTGGAGGAGTGTGCCCTGGGGGTGCCAGTGATCGAGCTTCCCTGATGGCTTTGCTTCATCTTTTTAAACTGACGTTTGTCAGGTGAAGCAAATGGCGAGCAAGGGGGGCTCCTGTGCAGGGGGGAAAGGAGAATTCTGGGAGGTCATCTGGAGAGCGTAGAGAATGCTGCCGGCCATTATGGGTCACGAGTAGTGCCAATTGAAATCGCCAAGTGTAGCGCAGGTCCTTCTCATGGAGCTTGGCTAGGAGGGGATGTAAAGCCCTGCGGTTTTTCAAAGTTATTTGAGACAAGTCATGAAAGAGCATTATAACTTCTCCATTAAACACAATTTGATTGTTCCGTTGCGCTTTTTTGCATGATATCCTCTTTCGATATGAATCTCTGCAGGCGGCATATGATGTCTCGTGGGGGCATGGTGTCTGACCCACGCACTCTCAGGGCCCTGTGTGCTCTCACAAATTCAATGTCAGTATCTTCAGGCCTTTCCAATAGGCTATTAAAAACCTTCTGTAAAGCTGGAATGATTTGGTCATTATCTACTGTTTCGGGGATTCCTCTGACCCTAATATTGTTCTGTCTCCCTCTGTTATCAAGGTCCTCTAAATGTCTATTCATTTCTATGAAATGGTTAGAGTGTGAGGTTGTAAGTTTTTCAAGTTTTCTGATAGCTCTCTCTCTCTGTGCTTCCCAGCCGCCTCAGCCTAGGCTATTTTCTCAGTAAGCACCAGCAGGATTGATTTAAGATCAGTTATTGCTGCTGAGAAAGTGGACTTAATGTCTGCTGCAAAGATGGACATGTTGGCGTAAGTGAGGGGATGGTTAGAATGTGAAAGTCCCCTACCATTATCCTCCGCCGCTGACTGAGAGTCTTTAATGAAGTCCTCTTTTGTGTGAGTTGGCGCCATCTTGACTCCGGCCACGCTGCTCCGGGACAGTGATTGATTCCTAAAGATGTCAGAGATATTCCTGCCCTGGGAAGCCGCCACCGAGCGGCAGGATCGGGTGTGGGGTGTCCGGTTGTTCTGCTTGCTCATTATCATGGGCGAATGTGCAGGATAACGGGCTCGAGGCTGCGGTTCCTCTGGAGCTTCTCTAGCAAGCTGCCATCTCCGCCTCGCACCAAGCCACGCTGATAGTTGCATTTTTATGTCACTCTATATTTGTGTATATGTTTATCAAAACTTTAGTTTCAGTTATTGCGGGCCATGAGCTTGTTTTAATCCATTGATTGCCATTATGTGTAGGCAGTGGCGGCCCGTCCATAGGGGGCGCCCGGGCGCCGCCCCCCCTCTCCCGTAGTCACCAAAAAAAAAATGAAAAAAAAAAATTTAAAAACTGTCCCTTTAAAAAAAAAAAAAAAAATCGAAAAAAAGGTCCTTAAATCAAGTACACTGTGTCCGAGCGCCGGACGCAGTGCAGTATGGGAAGTGCCACGTCTATGCAATCACGTGATTTCAGACGCGTCGCTTCATTTGTGGGCTTTTAACCCGCCTTGTGGCGCGATCCATTGCGCCGAGATGCTTCCGCATTCCTATGCACATTGTATGCATTAGAATGGCCGGTGCGTTGAGTGACAGTCCAGTTCTGATGTCACTTCTGCTGTCATCTCCCAGTGCGCCCGAGCAGAGGAAGGAAGCATGGGGAGCGGACTCCTCTACTGCCGTGTGACTACACAGTCACACCGAGAAGAATATATCCTACCCAGCCAGCCAGTGTATGGACGGAAGGAGGCAGAGGAGGTGACAGGACAGCTGTCATTAGTCACGGACTGCAGCCTGCTCAGGACGGAGCCTCGGAGATATGTAAGTCCTAATCAACTGTCTATCTATCTCCCCCTCCCCCCCGCAGTGTCTGTCTGTCTATCTAATATGCAAGTGTGAGAGTGAGACAAGCACCTCCACCAAAGACATTAGCAGGTGCTCACCTTCTTTGCTAATGTCTTAGGTGGAGGTGCTTGTCTCACTCTCACACTTGCATGCCTCTTTGAATATACATCCTCACAGTGGCAGACATCCTTTTGATTCCTGCAATTGTGAACTTTCTTGGAGAAATTGCCTTTTTAACTATTTATTATTGATTGGTTTTGCACTGTTATGCTTTGAATTTGTATTGAGGTATGTGTATTTAATTCATTTTATCTAGTTAACGTTAGGCCCCTTTCACACTGGGGCGGAATCGGCAGTAAAGCGCCGCTATTATTAGCGGTGCTTTACCGTCGTTTTAGTGGTGGTATTCGCCCGCTAGCAGGGCGGTTTTACCCCTCGCTAGCGGCCGAGAAAGGTTTAAAAACCACCGCAAAGCGCCTCTGCAGAGGCGCTTTGCCGGCGGTATTGCTGCGCTGTCCCATTGATTTCAATGGGCAGGAGCGGTGAAGGAGCGGTGTATACACTCTGCTCTTTCACCGCTCTGAAGATGCTGCTAGCAGGATTTTTTTTCCCGTCCTGCCAGCGCATCGCTCCAGTGGCTTTTACACTGGAGAGACAGCAGCGGCTGTTTCGGGTCGGTTTGCAGGTACTATTTTTAGCGCAATAGCGCCTGCAAACCGCCCCAGTGTGAAAGGGGTCTTAGGGGTCTTTGCTGAATATATATTTTTTATTACATCTATAGCTTTGCCCAGCCAGGCATGGTCCCTGGTGATATCTATATATCTATCTCACTCATTCTCCCCCTCCCACCCAATATCTATCTGTCTGTCTATCTCTCCCACCCAGTGTCTATCTGTAGGTCCTATTGTGGGCAAGTGAGGGGGGGGGTATGGAGAATTTGCCACACTGGCAGCATTTGATGGGCACACTGGCTGTAATTGATAGCACAGTCACTGCGTTTGATGGGCACAGTGGCAGCGTTTGATGGCACAGTGGTTGCATTTTGATGTTTTTTTTTTTCACATTTTTTTTTAGTTTGTTTGCGCCCCCCCAAAATTTTTTAGCACCAGCCGCCACTGTGTGTAGGACACATCCTTGTCAGTCAGAAGAGTAATTCATTCATGGCTGTAATCTGTAGGTAAATGTTTTCAGACATTGTCCTGGTACTGAAAGAATATGAATGTACTATTCCGCTGTGAAATAGTAACATAGTTTACATGTACATGTGCTAGTTGTCACTGACATCTGCAGGTTTCAGACTAATAATCGCCAATTAGCATGGTTTCTGATCATGTGATCACTATGACACCCTGATATAGGAATCACATGCAGGCTGAAGATTAATTTACCAACAAACTTCTCCAAACCAAGGATGACATCATGCCTCCGACTGTTTGTATTCTTGCTTAAATAAGGAAGCACAAGCATGACAATAAATACAGTTTCAAAAAAGTAAAAAAACTCAAATGTGAGATGAAAAATGTCATCTGTAAAATAATAAAACATGCATTTTTTTTTTTTTTACAATTTTGACCATTTTTCATTTTACAATTATAAAAAAAAGAAACAGAGCTAGAAATGTATTACAAAAGTAGACAAAATGAAATCTTTTTCTTTTCTAAAATGTTCAAATTCAACAATGTAAAATAAATATTCAGGTAGGTAATTTAT
This sequence comes from Lithobates clamitans, assembly GCA_037952925.1. Lineage (NCBI taxonomy): Eukaryota > Metazoa > Chordata > Amphibia > Anura > Ranidae > Lithobates > Lithobates clamitans. The sequence goes on from JBBGZY010000115.1 coordinate 7,016,648, forward strand.
TCACAGACATGCTAAATTACACCTGGGCATTTAGGTTTCAATGGCCTCTGCTCATAAATTGGTTAAACAATCAGAAATAACAAGAACATGACTTGGCTCAATTTTTTTTTTTAAATATTAAATCCTACTGTTCACCCAATTAGCTGGTGATGGTTAGAGATGAGGTCTTGTAGCCGTCTGAACATAGATTCAAATGTAAAGTGGTTGTATTTGGGGGGCACCTTATTTTTAAAGGGGGCTTCCAGATCTCAAAAGGGCCCTCCACCTGCAGTCCCCCACAATCACCAGGCCAAGGTCCATTGTCTGTCCTTATCAACATGCGAACAAGGTGCTTTGCTAGGTCCCAAAAGGGCATGTGACCTGGTATGGTTCAGGAAGGGAGCCACACAATTAGCCTGCCTTTCCTGTCCTACCAGTCTGCACGCTCGAATAAGGGTCTGGTATAGATTTTGAGGGAACCTCACACTTTTTTCTTTTCGTTTTTTTGCATGGAATCCTCCTTGACCTGCATCCTGTACCCTCATTGGGAACAGAATCCCCCAGCAATTTATTTAAATTAATTTTGCATTTTTAATGTTGCCCTTTAAGTTTTATTTAAATTGTTTCTCTCTGCCAAAAGGCATTTTTAAAAAATGTTTTTTTACTTTATCAGGGGCAATGCCCAGCCCTCTATGTCATTTGCCAATCCCTTTCCTATTAGCCTAGAAAATTGCCTTTACTGTTCTTTTTTAACATTCGAGCCCCATTGACTTCAATGTTTGTGCTTATACTGGTTCTCCTAGATTTTAATAAGATCAAAGTCTTAAGGGTCTGCATATGACATACACAGAGAGTAGCTTGGTGGAGACATACACATTGACTGCCATGAACAACTTATTATAATGTTCTGTTTCAATATTTTTATTGAATATTCATGGAAATACAGATCAACAGTTTTTCCTGGGAACTATCAGGAACATATAGAGAATTATACAGTATAAGTGTGGTATCAAGGACCATGAGAAACAAGTGCAGGTAGTTAGAAAAATGATTCAAAACCTTCAGCGCAATTGAAAAGATTACCCACATTCCATGACAAATCTAAATGTAAATGCAAATATTGACCTCTAGCAGAGGTCAATATTTGGTGTGACTTCTCTTTGGCTTCAAACCAGCATCAATTCTTACCCTTGCACACTTTGTGCAGTTGCACAAATTCAAGGATTTTGTAGAATTAGAGAATTATGATTAACCAATTATAGCAAGCAGGTGCTAATGACCATCAATTTTATATGTAGGTTGAAACAGTCATTAACAAACAGAAACAGATTTGTAGGAGGCTTAAAACTGAGTTTGACCTCCCTACATACCCTCCTGGAATTCCACAAACCTCTACTACCATACTCACGCACCTATCATAACTACTCTCTTCCTTTTCTGACTAAGCACCCACACTCGGCCTCCATGGCTTTCCATATCATTTGGAACTTTCAACATGGGACTTAACTTTCTTTCTGTTAATGCAAGGGGCCTCAATCACCCAGCCAATTGAAGATCATTACTCCAAGAAGCTCTATACCACAAGGCTGATGTCTTAGCAGTGCAAGAAACTCACTTCCATGATGCTGTGTACACACAAGCAGATTTTCCGGCAGACTTGGTCCGGCGGACCGGACTCCAGCGGACAATTCGATCGTGTGTGGGCTCCAGCTGACTTTTTTTTCCCAAAAGCCTGATGGACCTAGAAATAAAACATGTTTCAAATCTTTCCGAAGGACTTGTGTTCGGTCGAAAAATCCACTCCTCTGTATGCTAGTCCGATGGTCAAAAACCGACGCTAGGGCAGCTATTGGCTACTGGCTATCAACTTCCTTATTTTAGTCTGGTCGTACATCATCACGTACGAATCCGGACTTTGGTTGATCGTGTGTAGGCAAGTCTGTTCGTTCGAAAGTCCGTCGGAAGTCTGTCGGAAAGACCGTTGAAAAGTCCGCCCGTGTGTACGCGGCATAAGAATGCCTCCTCTAATTGCTCCCATGTGATCCTGGCCATAAAAGACTTGGTCTCTTTCGAACTCAAAAATTCCATCGTTGATTCAGATGGACGATAAATAGTCTTGGTTTGTATTATTTACAAATCGCCTATTACCTTGATGAATGTTTATGATCCCAACATGCATCAAATTCAATTTATAAAAAAAATTGCAGAGATTTAAACACTATTGTTGACAGCAGTCTGGACACTACCTCTAGGATTAGGAGTCAATCCCCCTTTTCCGGCACCTCCTTATCAGAGAGGAGCTGTATGATGTATGGCGTTGTCAGAACGCTAGTGAGAAATCCTTTACATATTGTTCCCCACGCCATAACTCCTAAGAACTCCTAATGTAATCCTGTCTAGATTTGTTTCTGTCAGATAAGCTGTTGCTGCAGAGAATTTCTGACTCCTCTATCCAAGAGATTACATGGTCCGACAACGCTCCTGTCACAATTCAGATAGAGGAGGGAAATGCCTCTGCAGCATCGTCAATCTGAAGATGCAACGAGTTTGTGATTCAAGATCCAGAGTCACCAAAAGAGGTTACCCATCATCTGGAAGATTTTTTTTTTCATTTCAATGACCCCACTGGGTCCTTTATTAACTGGAATTCCCATAAGGCTTTTGTACATGTCGTCCTTATCAAATTAAGCACCAGGTTGAAACGGTCCTGCTCCGCTAAACTAGATGCTCTCCTTACTGAAATCCTCACAGTAGAATCACAAAACCAGTCGAATCCCTCCACTACTTTGGCCTCAAGGTTACCTAATCTCCGTTATAACCTTAGAGGACTGCTTTGTACCCAACACGACCATTATATGCGGAACCTAAATTAAATTGCAACACAAACAATAACAAGGCAGGCAAGTTCTTAGCCAATTGACTCAAAATTCAAAGGAAAAAAAACTGGAATCCCCATATCATCCATCCCACAACCTCCACTAAAGAGGAAAATGCTCAGGCAATAGCTGATGCTTTTGACGATTATTACTCCTCACTTTATAATCTAAAGGATGATCCTAAAACCCCACAACCTGCTTGGACAGACATAGACAACTTCTTGGCCAAACTTAATTTACTCTCTCTCTCTCTCTAAATCTCATCTAAAAACACTGAATGCCTCAGTTTCCTCTGAAGAATTAGACCGTACCATACTTTCTCTTCCTAATAGTAAAGCCCCAGGTCCAGATGGACTTACAAATGTTTACTATAAAATATTCAGACATATATTAATACCCCACTTGCTCCCCGTATTCAATGAAGCAATGTCTTCGGGCTCTTTCCAAGCTGAAATGCTCAAAGCTTACGTCATCATCCTTCCTAAGCTAGGAAAATCCACTGATGTGCTAGCCGACTTCCGTCCTAGAGAGATCTGTTAAATGTGGACCTTAAACTTTATGCCAAATTGTTAGCCAATAGACTTTTTGACATTATTCCGTTGCTAGTTAAATAGGACCAAACAGGATTTTCTAAGGGGCGTCAAGCTTCTAACGCCACCAGACGCCTGTTAAACAATATCCACTATTCTGAATCTCGAAAAATGTCTTCTCTGCTTCTTTCCATTGATGCAGAGAAGGCGTTTGATAGAGTTCACTGGGGATACATGACAGCTGTTCTACATAAATTTGGTTTCCAAGGTAAGTTTCTTTACGCCATACTTGCCCTTTATTCCAACCCCTCTGCCCAGGTCTTTACTTCAGGTCTATTGTCAAAAAATTTCACAATCACGAATAGCACCCACCAAGGATGTCCACTATCTCCTTCCATATTCAATCTGATGATGGAGCCCTTGGCAGAGACCCTCCGGTCTCATTCCCATATATCAGGTTTTAAATTTCAACAGAAAAAACATGTCATTAACCTATTCGCAGATGATGTCATACTCCAACTATCCAACCCTTCTATCTCGCTGCCCTTTGTCCATGACATCCTTAACCATTTCAGTACCCTTTCATATTACAAGGTTAATTTCAATAAATACTAATAATCTTGGACCTTGGCATTAGTTGTCATGCTCGCACACACTTAAAGCAGTTGCTTCCTTATAACTGGGCAGAAAAATCCATCCCATACCTAGGATTAATACTCACTGCAAAAATGTCCCTCCTAGCAGATACTAACATCAAACCTATTCTTTCAGACATCCATAAGGACCAGACCCGCATAGTAAAAACTGAACTATCCTGGGTGGGGAAAATCGCCTCTTTCAAAATGTTGGTCCTTCCAAAAATTTGGTACATATTTCGCACCCTCACAGTACCGCTTAAACTTTCCCATTTTTCTGAGCTCCACAAAATGCTCAAACATTTCCTTTGGCAGGGGAAGAGGGCACGTTGTTCCCATAAACATCTTATTCAACATACAAAAGTGGGAGAAATGGGCCTACCGGACATAAAGGACTATTACTTGGCCACTAGGAATGAGCTTCGAGTTCGAGTCGAACTCATGTTCGACTCGAACATTGGCTGTTCGCAAGTTCGCCGAACAGCGAACAATTTGGGGTGTTCGCGGCAAATTCGAATGCCGGCGGAACACCCTTTAAAAGTCTATGGGAGAAATCAAAAGTGCTAATTTTAAAGGCTAATATGCAAGTTATTGTCATAAAAAGTGTTTGGGGACCTGGGTCCTGCCCCAGGGGACATGGATCAATGCAAATTTTTTTTTTAAAAACGGCCGTTTTTTCAGGAGCAGTGATTTTAATAATGCTTAAAGTCAAACAATAAAAGTGTAATATCCCTTTAAATTTCGTACCTGGGGGGTGTCTATAGTATGCCTGTAAAGGGGCGCATGTTTCCTGTGTTTAGAACAGTCTGACAGCAAAATGACATTTTGAAGGAAAAAACTCATTTAAAACTACCGCGGCTATTGCATTGCCGACAATACACATAGAAGTTCATTGATAAAAACGGCATGGGAATTCCCCAAAGGGGAACCCCGAACCAAAATTAAAAAAAAAAAAAGACGTAGGAGTCCCCCTAAATTCCATACCAGGCCCTTAAGGTCTGATATGGATATTAAGGGGAACCCCGGCCAAAATTTAAAAAAAAAATGACGTGGGGTTCCCCCTAAATTCCATACCAGACCCTTCAGGTCTGGTATGGATTTTAAGGGGAACCCCGCGCCAAAAAAAAAACAAAAAAAAACGGCGTGGGGTCCCCCCAAAAATCCATACCAGACCCTTATCCGAGCACGCAACCTGGCAGGCCGCAGGAAAAGAGGGGGGGACGAGAGTGCGGCCCCCCCCTTCTGAACCGTACCAGGCCACATGCCCTCAACATTGGGAGGGTGCTTTGGGGTAGCCCCCCAAAACACCTTATCCCCATGTTGATGAGGACAAGGGCCTCATCCCCACAACCCAGGCCGGTGGTTGTGGGGGTCTGCGGGTGGGGAGCTTATCGGAATCTGGAAGCCCCCTTTAACAAGGGGACCCCCAGATCCCGGCCCCCCCCTGTGTGAAATGGTAAGGGGGTACAAAAGTACCCCTACCATTTCACTAAAAAACTGTCAAAAATGTTAAAAATTACAAGAGACAGTTTTTGACAATTCCTTTATTTAAATACTTCTTCTTTCTTCTATCTTCCTTCATCTTCTGGTTCTTCTGGTTCTTCTGGTTCTTCCTCCGGCGTTCTCGTTCCAGCATCTCCTCGGCGGCGTCTTCTATCTTCTTCTCCTCGGGCCGCTCCGCACCCATGGCATGGGGGGAGGCTCCCGCTCTTCTCTTCATCTTCTTCATCTTCTTCTCTTCTTCTTTTCTTCTCTTCTTCTCTTCTTCATTTTCTTCTCCGGGCCGCTCCGCACCCATGCTGGCATGGAGGAAGGCTCCCACTGTGTGACGGCGCTCCTCGTCTGACAGTTCTTAAATAACGGGGGGCGGGGCCACCCGGTGACCCCGCCCCCTCTGACGCACGGTGACTTGACGGGACTTCCCTGTGACGTCACGGAGAATGCCACAGGGAAGTCCCGTCATGTCCCGTGCGTCAGAGGGGGCGGGGTCACCGGGTGGCCCCGCCCCCGTTATTTAAGAACTGTCAGACGAGGAGCGCCGTCACACAGCGGGAGCCTCCCTCCATGCCAGCATGGGTGCGGAGCGGCCCGGAGAAGAAAATGAAGAAGAGAAGAAGAGAAGAAGAGAAGAAAAGAAGAAGAGAAGAAGATGAAGAAGATGAAGAGAAGAGCGGGAGCCTCCCCCCATGCCATGGGTGCGGAGCGGCCCGAGGAGAAGAAGATACCCTTACCATTTCACACAGGGGGGGGCGGGATCTGGGGGTCCCCTTGTTAAAGGGGGCTTCCAGATTCCGATAAGCCCCCCGCCTGCAGACCCCCACAACCACCGGCCAGGGTTGTGGGGATGAGGCCCTTGTCCTCATCAACATGGGGACAAGGTGTTTTGGGGGGCTACCCCAAAGCACCCTCCCAATGTTGAGGGCATGTGGCCTGGTACGGATCAGGAGGGGGGGGGCGCACTCTCGTCCCCCCCTCTTTTCCTGCGGCCTGCCAGGTTGCGTGCTCGGATAAGGGTCTGGTATGGATTTTTGGGGGGACCCCATGCCGTTTTTTTTTTTTTTTTGGTGCGGGGTTCCCCTTAAAATCCATACCAGACCTGAAGGGTCTGATATGGAATTTAGGGGGAACCCCACGTCATTTTTTTTTTAAAATTTTGGCCGGGGTTCCCCTTAATATCCATATCAGACCTTAAGGGCCTGGTATGGAATTTAGGGGGACTCCTACGTCTTTTTTTTTTTTTAATTTTGGTTCGGGGTTCCCCTTTGGGGAATTCCCATGCCGTTTTTATCAATGAACTTCTATGTGTATTGTCGGCAATGCAATAGCCGCGGTAGTTTTAAATGAGTTTTTTCCTTCAAAATGTCATTTTGCTGTCAGACTGTTCTAAACACAGGAAACATGCGCCTCTTTACAGGCATACTATAGACACCCCCCAGGTACGAAATTTAAAGGGATATTACACTTTTATTGTTTGACTTTAAGCATTATTAAAATCACTGCTCCTGAAAAAACGGCCGTTTTTAAAAAAATTTTTTGCATTGATCCATGTCCCCTGGGGCAGGACCCAGGTCCCCAAACACTTTTTATGACAATAACTTGCATATTAGCCTTTAAAATTAGCACTTTTGATTATTCATGTTCGTGTCCCATAGACTTTAACGGTGTTCGCGTGTTCGAACGAACTTTTTTCCTGTTCGCGTGTTCTGGTGCGAACCGAATAGGGGGGTGTTCGGCTCATCCCTATTGGCCACTATATTAACACAAATCAAATGATGGTTTACTGTATGTCCCCTTCTGAAGCCATGTGGGTTGGTATTGAAGCAGCCTGCACCAAAGTACCCAACATGAAACTTCTGTTACTGGCAGATGCATGGAAGCCATTCATGTTGTCCACCCTTCCTCCGACAACCAAGGTCTCAATTTTGGCTTGGAGGCACTTACGTCTTCAATCACAACATGAACCTTCAGCCACCATGCTTAGGCTACCTATTGAAACATTGGAAATTCTGCTCCCTTATTGTTCTGTTAATCAATGGGCTAAGAATGGTATCAGGTGGGTCAATAAACTTATGGAGCAGGAGTCCCCCAAGTCATTAGATTCATTGCTGGCCAAATACAATCTTCCTAATACAAGTCAGTTTTTATATAGGCATGTTACCTCTTTTCTGTCTAAAAACTAAAAGTGTGCAATTTTACATAGCTACAAAAAACAACTGTAAAGGCATTTCTCTACTATACAATATGCTTCAACACAAACAAAAGTTCATTAAATCTCCTCCCATGTTGACATGGGAAACAGAGCTAAATAGAATTTTTGACTCCGAACAATGGGCCATAGCTCTCCGATACAATTACACAGGTTCTCACTGCATTAATCATTGGGAACTCACTCAGAAAATTCTGGCTCGGTGGATTGGACACCATACCAACTTGCCAAAATGTTCCCTTACCATTCATTTTGATGGAGAGACTGTGGCAACTCTGGCACAATCCTACACATCTATTGGCACTATAAGAACCTATAGAGCTTCTGAAGGAAAATATTCAGTATTATAGCAGACATCACTGGAATTCTGTTACCCCCTGAGCCAGAGTTAGCAATCCTTTATTTAAGAATAGACAAATATCCACCGACATTTCGCATAGCAGTTATTCATATACTGATTACAGCTAAACTGGTTATTGCCAGACATTGGAGGAAGACCTATATTCCTAACCCCTCAGAAGTCTTGGTACAGGTTAACCTCAACTATTAGTATGAAAGGCTCATAGGTATAAGGAAAGCCTCTTCTTCATACTTTGATAAACATTGAACTGTTGGAAAGAGTGGTATAGGCGATAACTTTGTATAGAGGATAGGTGCTCTCTCCTATTCTTTTCAGTGCATGCTCATTTATATTTCTAATATTCTTTTCTGATCCACCTTGTAAATTGTTACTCTTTTTTGCACCCTGCCTGGCAAACAACTCTAGCTGTTGTTTACCTGTCTATACACAATGCTGCAATTGCTATTATTTACACATTATGTACCTGTATGTTAAAATCTTAAAAAAAATTATGAAACTAAAAAAACTGAGTGAGGACCAGGCAAACTCTGCTACTATGGTGAGGTTGTGGAAAACAGCTTCATGTCACCAGTCATACACCTGGGCATGCTGGGACTGTGACGTTTTAGGGGGCGTGGTCAACATCACCCGGTGACCACGTCCCCCTAAAACGTCACAGTCCCAGCATGCCCAGGGACTGTGACGGCATAAGGGGGCGGGGTCTCCGCCTATATAAGTCACATCAGAGCGCTCAGAGAGCATTCCAGCCTGAGAGACCGTCGTGTCAACATGGGAAGAAGAGAAGAAGAGAAGAAGCCCAGAAGCCAAAAGTCCGGGCCTCCGCTGGCAAAAGAGCGGCATGAAGATAGCGGAGGAGCCGGCAGAAGAACTGGAACACCGGGAGAAGAGGCCAGAGAGAGTGGAGAAGAACCAACCGGACATCGGGAGAAGAGGAACCGGAGGGACCCCCGAAGTCAGAAGAAGAACCCCCCTGGAGCTGTCCAATAAATTACTTTAAAAACCTGTGTAGTGTGTTTTATTATTGACACTTTTTCCCTAGGTGAATGGGTAGGGGTACCATGTACCCCACACTCATTCACATAGGGTGGGGGGCCGGGATCCGTGTGTGGGCAAGTCCGTTCATTCTGAAAGTCCGCCGTAACTCTTGCGAAAGTCCGTTGGAAAGACGGGCAGACCTAGCCTGCCGGAAAGTCCGGTCATGTGTAGGCAAGTCCGTCCGTTCAGGTAGTTCGGCGGAAAGTCCGGCGGAAAGACCATCGGACCAAGTCTGCTGGAAAGTCCGCTCGTGTGTACAAGGCAGTAGGGTGCAGAAAAATGACAGCAGGTGCTCTGGGCTGATGAGTCCAAATTTCAAATATTTGACTGTAGGAGGAGGCAGTTTGTTTGAGAAGGGCTGGAGAGTGGTACAATAATAAGTGTCTGCAGCCAACAGTGAAGCATGGTGGAGGTTCCTTGCAAGTTTGGGAGCTGCATTTCTGCAAATGGAGTTGATGATTTTGTCAGGACAAATGCTCTCCTCAATGCTGAGAAATACAGGCAGATACTTATCCATCATGCCATATCATCAGCGAAATGGGAGATTGGTACTAAATGTATTCTGCAGCAGGACAATGACCCCAAACAAACAACCAATGTAATTAAGAATTATCTTCAGCATAAAGAAGAACAAGGAGTCCTGGAAATGATGGTTTGCCCCCCACAGAGCCCTGATCTCAACATATTCGTGTCTGTCTGGGATTACATGAAGAGACAGAAGGATTTGAGGCAGCCTACATCCACAGAAGAATTTATGCTGTTTTGAAGGCAAAGGGTGGTCCCACCAAATATTAATTTGATTTGGATCTCTTTTCTGTTTTGTTTTTAAAATAAATATTTAAGGTTTGCACAGTGGTGTATATCCATGTCCATGCATACAGGCTGAGTGTGTTTGAATGCTTGATTTAATACATTTTTATTGTTTTACACTGTTATTAAATACCGTATTTATCGGCGTATAACACGCACCGGCGTATAACACGCACCCCAATTTAGGAGGGAATTTTAAGGAAAAAAAAACTTTTAGGAGGGAAGTTGAAGGGAAAAAAAACTTACATTTAAACGCCAATCATTGCAGCCTTCTCAGTGCAGCCATGTCAGTGCAGCCTTGTCAGTGCAGCTATGTCAGTGCAGCCTTGTCAGTGCAGCCATGTCAGTGCAGCCTTGTCAGTGCAGCCATGTCAGTGCAGCCTTGTCAGTGCAGCCTTGTCAGTGCAGCCTTCCCCAGTGCAGCCTTGTCAGTGCAGACTTCCCCAGTGCAGCCTTGTCAGTGCAGCCTTGTCAGTGCAGCCTTCCCCAGTGCAGCCTTGTCAGTGCAGCCTTGTCAGTGCAGCTTTCCCCAGTGCAGCCTTCCCCAGTGCAGCCTTCCCCAGTACAGCTTTCCCCAGTGCAGCCTTTCCCAGTGCAGCCTTCCCCAGTGCAGCCTTCCCCAGTGCAGCCTTCCCCAAGTGATCCCAGCCATTCTGGGCTTCAAAATCGCCGATCGCGATTTGAAAATGGCGCCGCCGGCGCCGAAATACACAGTGCCGGTCCTCGGCTCTTTCCGGCGGCTGTCGTTCATTTTCGGCTCCACTCGTAGTCCCGAGCGGAGCTATCCGAACCTAGCCGAGTAGGTTCGGATAGCTCCGCTCGGGACTACGAGTGGAGCCGAAAATGAACGACAGCCGCCGGAAAGAGCCGAGGACCGGCTCTGTGTATTTCGGCGCCGGCGGCGCCATTTTCAAATCGCGATCGGCGATTTTGAAAATGTGACAGGTCGGATCGCAGGGGATCGGCGTATAACACGCACCTGTGATTTTCCCCTGGTTTTAAGGGGAAAAAAGTGCGTGTTATACGCCGATAAATACGGTAACAAGAAAAAAATGTAAGTAGCCATCTATTATTCAACTATGTTCAAATTCATAAAACATTGTGAGAAATAATCAATAATAGACTTAAGAGGTCAATATCATTTTGTGCCTGTACAAAGCCTTAGTAAGAACTCATTTTGAATATGCAATTAAGTTTTGGGAACCAGCACACAAAAAAGATGTTGAAGAACTAGAAAGAACACATACATGGAGAAGAAAATCATGAAAATCATATTTTAGCACATCCTCACCAACCTCACCCTCATCAACCATGACGTGAAGTACCAAACTATGAGTGAATACTTCTTAAATAGCCTTTTTACTTTTCACCATAAAGTAGCTATACATATTAAAGGAGTTGTAAAGTCTCACGGTTGTAAAGTCTCATGGTATTTCACCTTAATGCATTCTATGCATCAAGGTGAAAAACCTTCTGTGCTGCAGCTCCCCCTCCCCCCTTTTTCTTACCTGAACCTGTTCGTTCCAGCGATGAGCCCAGCAGCTCCAGCTGCTGTCTCAGGTCCTCATTAGATAAACTGATAGCAGCAGGAGCCACTGGCTCCTGCTGACGTAGCAGCGGGACTCGTGAGTGCACATGCACAGGTGCCCCCATGGAATACGGCTCTCGTGAAGAGGAGTAGCAAGGGGCCCTGCTGAGGCACCCCAGAATAGAAGGATCATGGCTTCTCTGTGCAAAACCCTTGCATAGAGCAGGTAAGTATAACATGTTTTTTATTTAAAAAAACCCCTTACAATCACTTTAAGCCTTAAAACAACCCATTCAGTTTAAAATAGAAATGAAAGGCAAAACATTTTTGTATAGATATAAAAGAAACATTATAAATACCCTTTTTCTCTTTTTTATAAATGATCGCATTCCCTCTGTTCTCAGTTGCATAAGAGCTGGGAAGAGGAGAAGCAGCAGCACAGGGAGCTTTCCAGTGAATGGCTGTGCAGCGGGAGTGTGTCATGCACAAGTCTGACCATTTGAGAAGAGCCCACTAAGTTCCCAGCATACCTAGAGAACTGACCATGGTGTGCTCTCCTGCTTAGTGTGGTTAGTTTTTAATAGGAAAGCAGAGGGACTGACAGGAACACCAGGGATAAAGAAAGCAATACAAAGAGAACAGGAGACTTTCTCATACAAGTGCATGGTAAAGTAGGCACATATCAGGAATATGAAGTGCTGGGGTAACAAATACTTAAAGTTCAATGTGTTATGCCACGTACACACGATCGGAATGTCCGTCAGAAAAAGTCAGATGGGAGCATCGTATTTTCTGACCATGTTTATGCCCCATCGGACTTTCTCCGTCGAAAGTTCTGACGGACTTAGATAGCGAACATAATTTTTTCGACTGAACTAATTACTATCGGGAAACCCGCTCGTCTGTATGCTGTTCCGACATACCACAAACAACGCATGCTCAGAAGCAAGTACGAGACGGAAGTGCTTGGTCTGGTAAAACTAGCGTTCATAATGGAGATAGCACATTCCTCATGCTGCAAAATCTGTGATTATGCGCATTCTTTTGTGCTTTATAATGCTAGAAGAATGAACTTGTTTTGCTGCTGATATTCACACATAGTTCTCACAAACTTTTTTCTTTATTATTTCTCATGATCTGATCTCATGAATAATCTTTTATTATTTTAAAGCCAGATCTCCATAATAATGTTGAGAATTATTTTTTCTAGTCATCTTTTTTTATCATTTTTTTTTCAAGATCTCCTTTTTTTTTATTACTGCAAAATTATTTTCTAGTGATCTCCATATTTTTTTTGGTGTGTCATGTTACCACAATAACATTATTATCTTGTATTTTGTAACCTCAAGGAGGCTGGTTCGTGTCCCTTGTTAATTTGACATTGTCTTTTTGAAATGTACCTGCTTACTCACAAACAATCTGTCCTATTTTAATAAAAACACATATAGGCAAGTATTTTCTCATAATAAAATATCCATTTATTCTTGTTAACAAAATAAAGAGGACGGCAAGGCTGTAGAAACTTTTGGAATTTACAAAGCCTTTTGGCCCCAGGGTACACATCCAGTCTGTGTAAACAAAAACATTTATCTTGAGGAGTCCATATAATTTTGAGCCCAATCTGGTCCAGGACTCCCCGAGATCAGGACTAGGGATGGGCCGAACACCCCCCGGTTCGGTTAACACCAGAACATGCGAACAGGCAAAAAATTTGTTCGAACATGCGAACACCGTTAAAGTCTATGGGACACAAACATGGAAAATCAAAAGTGCTAATTTTAAAAGCTTATATGCATCGCATTGTCTTAAAAAGTGTTTGGGGATCTGGGTTCTGCCCCAATGCAAAAAAAGTTTTAAAAAAACAACGTTTTTTCAGGAGCAGTGATTTTAATAATGCTTAAAGTGAAACAATAAAAGTGTAATATTCCTTTAAATTTCATACCTGGGGGTGTCTATAGTATGCCTGTAAAGTGGTGCATGTTTCCTGTGTTTAGAACAGTCTGACAGCAAAATGACATTTCTAAAGGAAAAAAAGTCATTTAAAGGTCACCGCGGCTATAATGAATTGACGGTACGGAAATACACATAAAAGTTCATTGATAAATGTTCATTGATAAAATGGCATGGGATTCCCCACAACCATCTGACATGTCCTTGCAGGTGACAGCTCTTTTAAAACTGTGGGCAGGACCACACGGTGTTGTAGGCGGGGGACCCCGCCCCCCTCTGACGCACAGGGACATCCCTATGGCTTCCCTGTAGTGTCAGAGGGGGGCGGGGCCACCTGGTCCGCCCTTCTCCAACGCACGGGGACATCCCTATGTCTTCCCCCATAGCGTCAAAGGGCGGCGGGCCACCCATTTACGTAACTGGGTGACCCCGCCCCCTCTGACAACACGGAGAAAGCCACAGGGAAGTCCCCGTGAAGTCCCTGTGTGTCAGAGGAGGGCGGGGTCACCGGGTGGCCCTGCCCTCCGTTATATAAGAAGTGTCAGAAGAACCGAAGCGTCACACGGCGGAAGACTCCCACTGAGGCGGATCGTGCGGAGGGAGCGGAGAAGAAGCCAGTGGAAGATGCAGGACAAGAAGAGCGGAGGAAAAAGAAGATGAAGAAGATGCAGAAGAAGAAGATGGAGAAGAAGAAGATGTAGAAGAAGAAGATGTAGAAGAAAAAGATGGAAGAAGAAGAAAAACACCAAAGGAAGACCAGAAGAAAGAAGATGGAAGAAGAAGAAATTAATAAAGGACTTGTCAAAAACCATCTCTTGTGTTTTTTAACCTTTTTGACACTTTTGTGAAATGGTAGGGGTACATTTGTACCCCATTACCAATTCACACGGGGGGGTGGGATCTGGGGGTCCCCTTGTTAAAGGGGGCTTCCAGATTCCAATAAGCCCCCCGCCCGCAGACCCCCACAACCACCGGGCAAGGGTTGTGGGGATGAGGCCCTTCTCCCCATCAACATGGGGACAAGGTGCTTTGGGGGGCTACCCCCAAAGTTGAGGGCATGTGGCCTGGTACGGTTCAGGAGGGGGGGAGCTCTCTCATCCCCCTCTTTTCCTGCGGCCTGCCAGGTTGCATGCTCGGATAAGGGTCTGGTATGGATTTTTGGGGGGACCCCACGCCATTTTTTTAAAATTTTGGCCTGGGGTTCCCCTTAAAATCCATACCAGACCTGAAGGGTCTGGTATGGATTTTGAGGGGGACCCCCACGCCATTTTTTTTAGATTTTGGCGCAGAGTTCCCCTTAATATCCATAGCAGACCTGAAGGGCCTGGTATGGAATTTAGGGGGACCCCCCACGCATTTTTTTTTAGTTTTGGTTCGGGGTTCCCCTGTGGGGAAATTCCATACCGTTTTTATCAATGAAAGTTAACAGTAGGTGACCGTGATATTGTGTCAATCTCACCGCATTTCTCTGCGAGATTTGACACCTGCGAGCCCCGTCGCAGGAGCCAGCGCCGAGATGGCTCACTCATCGGGAAAGGAAAACAAAGTTTTTCTTCCGCGATGAGTGACAGGCAGTGCTGACAGCTGTCTGGTATGAATCCTGAGGCGTGAACACTGCGCCAAATTTTAAATATAAAAACCGGCGTGGGTTCCCCCCCAGGGGCATACCAGGCCCTTAGGTCTGGCATGGATTGTAAGGGGAACCCCCTACGCTGAAAAATTGGCGTGGGGGTCCCCCCCAATCCATACCAGACCCTTATCTGAGCACGCAGCCCGGCCGGCCAGGAAGGGGGGGACGAGCGAGCGGGCCCCCCTCCTCCTGAGCCGTACCAGGCCGAATGCCCTCAACATGGGGGGGTGGGTGCCTTGGGGGAGGGGGGCGCCCTGCGGGGCCCCCTCACCCCAAAGCACCTTGTCCCCATGTTGATGAGGACAAGGGCCTCTTCCCGACAACCCTGGCCGTTGGTTGTCGGGGTCCCCTGGAGGGGGGAACCCACGCCGGTTTTTTTATTTAAAATTTTGAAAAAAAGTCATGTAAAACTATTATCACTAGCGCCGGCTGTAATGAGTTGTCGGTCCGGCAATACACATAAAAGTTCATTGATAAAAAGGGCACCTTCCCCACAAACCTGGCCGGTGGCTGTGGGGATCTTATTAGGGGGCTTATTAGAATATGGAAACCTACTTAATAATAAGGAGACTAATGCCGCGTACACACGGTCGGACTTTACGGCAGACTTTGCGCGGCGGACTTTTCGACGGACTTTACGACGGACTTTCTGAATGAACGGACTTGCCTACACACAATCCACCAAAGTCCGTCGAATTCGTATGTGATGACGTACGACCGAACTAAAACAAGGAAGTTCATAGCCAATAGCTGCCCTAGCGTGGCTTTTTGTCCGTCAAACTATTATACAGATGAGCGGACTTTTCGACCGGACTCGATTTCGACGGATTGATTTAAAACATGTTTCAAATATAAGTCCGTCCAACTTTTGAGAAAACAAAGTCCGCTGGAGCCCACACACGATCGAATTGTCCGACGAAATTCCGTCCGCCGGGCAAAGTCTGCCGTAAAGTCCGCTCGTGTGTACGCGGCATAACAGATAATGCACCCCTACATGAATGAGTATAGGGTACATAGTACCCCTTTAGACAAATAGTGAGTGAAGGAGACAGTGCTCGCAACAAAGGAATTAAATTAGAAGCTATCGCTGCTGTAAAAAAGTATAAACTTGAAAAAAAATAAAAATATAAACAGTTACAGCGCTGATAGACGTGATTATACAATAAAGTGCTGAGTGCTAAAAATGAATAATAAACATTAAGTATTGGCTGTAATCTAAACACAACTGCTGGTCACCACAATATATATGCAATATATGAGAAACATTAGTGTTGCCCAATTGGAAAAACAACCTAAAAAACAGGCTAGCAGGAACCAATAAATGGTTTAAAAATAAAATAAAAGTGAACTCTGATCACAATATATGAGTGCAAAACATGAAGAATAGTCCCAAAATAGATAACTGGCACCAGCTGGGCACAGGGAACTCAGACAAACAATTTAGTGATGGCCCAGCAGCTCCTCAATCAATAATGTCAGTCCGTCTCTATGATCCAACGACAGGTGCTTCTATAGTGGATAAATAAATATTTTGGCTGATATTTCAAACAGTGGAGCCATGGATCTTGTAATCGGTCACCCAAAATAGAAAAAGGAAAAATATATGGTGAAGTACTGCGGGATGCAAGAGCCAATTGCGCTACAAACTGCTACTCATGCTTTCCCTGGATGCAGTCAGGCATATCAGGCATATCAGTCCTTTGATGACGCCCTGGGGGAGGGGTGAAACGCGTTGACGTCACATCCGGCCTTCACACAACCAAGTGACGCTTCTCATCTTCCTGGCTCCGTGGAACGCACGCTACCAAGCGGCGATCGCGGAAGCATCTGATATGCCTGATATGCCTGACTGCAACCAGGGAAAGCTTCCGCGATCGCCGCTTGGTAGCGTGCGTTCCACGGAGCCAGGAAGATGAGAAGCGTCACTTGGATGTGACGTCGACGCGTTTCGCCCCTCCCCCAGGGCGTCATCAAAGGACTGATATGCCTGATATGCCTGACTGCATCCAGGGAAAGCATGAGTAGCAGTTTGTAGCGCAATTGGCTCTTGCATCCCGCAGTACTTCACCATATATTTTTCCTTTTTCTATTTTGGGTGACCGATTACAAGATCCATAGCTCCACTGTTTGAAATATCAGCCAAAATATTTATTTGTCCACTATAGAAGCACCTGTTGTTGGATCATAGAAATGGACTGACATTATTGATTGAGGAGCCGCTGGGCCATCACTAAATTGTTTGTCCGAGTTCCCAGTGCCCAGGTGGTGCCAGTTATCTATTTTGGGACTATTCTTCATGTTTTGCACTCATATATTGTGATCAGAGTTCACTTTTATTTTATTTTTAAACCATTTATTGGTTCCTGCTAGCCTGTTTTTTAGGTTGTTTTTCCAATTGGGCAACACTAATGTTTCTCATATATTGCATATATATTGTGGTGACCATCAGTTGTGTTTGGATTACAGCCAATACTTAATGTTTATTATTCATTTTTAGCACTCAGCACTTTATTGTATAATCACGTCTATCAGCGCTGTAACTGTTTATATTTTTATTTTTTTACATAGTACCCCTACCCATTCACAAAAAAAGTCACTTTTAAAAAAGGGCACCAAAGCTTTTCACAAACCCTTTATTATAAAAACAAAATTTTCAAATACTAAAATTGCTTAAATGGGCTATTGTTTATAAGTTATATGATTATCTGTATGGAGCTAAGTAAGAATAGATAATAATTCTTTGATGTATATCCTAACCACTGCTAAACTAAATGCCACAGGTAATTGTTGGTTGGCTGCCTTATCCAACTATCAATTCACCCTGAAGTACAAACCTAGCCCAAAGAACATTGTAGCCATCTAAATGTCCAGGATTAGCTTCAGTTACCAAAATCAGTGAAGATCAAAGTGGCCTTTTCTGAGATAGAGCCCATAGATTCTATTGGAGGTTGACCAGAAGCTGTGCCAGACATGTTTGCCTATCCTGCTGCATTGGAGTCATTTGAAAACTGCTCCATATATCCGGCAATGGATGACCAGACCAGATGCCAAAAGGCTGGCCTCTTAATTGGTCCTCTGTATAAGGGCTGTGAGTGGCAAAAGACAAGAGATGCTGAGGAAGGCTCTACCTACTGAGTACTAAAAAATTATGACACCCTTCCATGGGTGAGATGCATAGGGGCGCGTCTTGTCAACTCATGCACCACACAAAAAGTTCTGGTTGCACGGATCAATGTTAGTTAGTTGAGCACCCCTCCCCCTCCTCATTACCTCTTATTTAGTTGCCACTAGTGCATAGGATGTATCCCCTTCAGTTCTCCCACATAGAGGCGTTCAGCTCCCATGGTTGAGACAAAGGATCTTCCACTCTATTACTAGAGTAGGACCCACTAATTCGGGGTACTTTGTCGCAGTAAGTGGGCTTAGCACTATATGACCATATAGTGTGACCAAACCCCCGTATTTTTTCAATATGTTCAGGTGTTTTTAACTAGCCTTGCAGGAAATGTCATTATTGAATGTGTGCGCTGTAAAATATTTTGTACTGTTTGTAGGTCTTATAGCAGCACCATCTTGAATTTAAACGCATTGTAGGGTGTGCCCCCAAGTATGTTTTTGTATATTGTAATAGACCTTGACCAGGTTTTTCAGGCTGGAGCACCCCTCCCCCTCCTCATTACCTCTTATTTAGTGGCCACCATTGCATAGGATGAATCCCCTTCATTTCTCCCACATAGAGGAGTTCAGCTCCTATGGTTGAGACAAAGGATCTTTTATTCTATTACTAGAGTAGGACCCACTAATTTGGAGTACTTTGTCGCAGTAAGTGGGCTTAGCACTATATAACCATATAGTGTGACCAAACCCCCCGTATTTTTTTGAATATGTTCAGGTGTTTTTAACTAGCCTTGCAGGAAATGTCATTCTTGAATGTGTGCGCTGTAAAATATTTTGTACTGTTTGTAGGTCTTATAGCAGCACCATCTTGAATTTAAACGCATTGTAGGGTGTGCCCCCCAAGTATGTTTTTGTATATTGTAATAGACCTTGACCAGGTTTTTCGGGCTGGAGCACCCCTCTCCCTCCTCATTACCTCTTATTTAGTGGCCACCAGTGCATAGGATGTATCCCCTTCAGTTCTCCCACATAGAGGAGTTCAGCTCCCATGGTTGAGACAAACGATCTTCCATTCTATTACTAGAGTAGGACCCACTAATTCGGGGTACTTTGTCGCAGTAAGTGGGCTTAGCACTCTATGACCATATTGTGTGACCAAACCCCCATATTTTTTGAATATGTTCAGGTGTTTTTAACTAGCCTTGCAGGAAATGTCATTCTTGAATGTGTGCGCTGTAAAATATTTTGTACTGTTTGTAGGTCTTATAGCAGCACCATCTTGAATTTAAACGCATTGTAGGGTGTGCCCCCCAAATATGTTTTTGTACTTTATGGATGGCTGCCCCTTCTTTATGGGCATTTAATAATGGATAACTTTGGTTTTGAATTATAACACATTGCAATTTTTTGTCATATTATTGTGAATACTGCTGAGAGATTGGTAGTCAACTATCTGTTCATATATTATCTCTGTGCGTATGTATTGTTTGAATTATAATATTATTGTTTATCTGTATTGATCATAGTTTTAGCGCTGTTCAACTATGCCCTAGATTACACTCAGATCAGGACAGAGATTTTGAGATTTAGTGAGCAAGCTAATTAAAGAGTTACTTCAATTGCTTAACATTCACAAAAGTCAAACCACCCCTTATCACTCTGAAGGTTATACTCTCCCTAGGAGATTCAACAGGACCTTGCTTCATATGCTAGGTACCCTACAGGCTGATGACAAGCATACCTGAAGTTGCAGGATTGAGGCCTTGGCCCATGCTTATAACAGCACCAGGCATGAGAGTACAGGATTCTCCTCCTATTACCTGATATTTGGGATGCAGCCTAGATTGTTTATTGATCCCCTGTTAGCAGTTTCCACTGATGATATTAGTCATCAAAGTCATTACCAATATGTGGCTCACCTGAAGGATACCTCCAAGTCTGCTTACCATTTAGCTGAAGAAAACTCAGCTAAAATAAATGAAGGGAACCATAGACGGTTTCAGGGCCACCATCAGAGGGGGACAGTCGATACACATGTAGGGACCCCAGGCGTGCCGAGGCCACGGCTGGAGGTATTTACATCTGATGCACTCAAGCTGAATGATTGACAGCTGCATTAGCTACTTGTCTCTGCGCATCATCACTAGTCGCAGCAGGAGCGCATCCTGTCCAATTGGCAGCAGTGAGTTAAGATCTTGGCATTGCCCCGACAACCAGGAAGTGTGCAGGTGAGAGTAGAGAAGACACAAATTTGACATGGGTTCTAATTATTGACCACCTTGTCCAAAACTTTACCAGAAGCTTACTTTCCTCTTTAACTATTAGACAAAAAAACAACATTCTATTTTATTTTTACTAGACAAAGCTGTTCTTTATCAAAAATATATTATTAATGCAGCATTTTCTGTTTGTTTATTTAAGCTATGAACACAAGCAACGTTCAGCCCTTCAGCACAATGCATATTACCATGTCCCGCAAGAATGAATAACATTTAGCTGATCTCCAAGAATAACCGTTCTGCTTTTGTTTAGCATGATACTACAGGGAATGTTCTGAAATCCTGAACCCTAGAACTTTCTGCTCCTTTGCCACTAAACAGAAAAGCAGTGTTTATCACACACACTTTGAAATGCTATAAAAGCAGCTCATCAAAGCATGTGATTTAAATAAGCAAGTAATAATGCATCAGCATCCCGCTTAGATCAGTCAACTGTTCAAGTAACATAAAATTGGGAGGATTTGGTTTTTATTATGTGACTTGCTTTAAAGTTGATACACATTGAAATTGCAAGACCAGGGATTGACACATAAGATTTCTAACGGATAGTAAATTAAAAGACATGTATAGAACGTCAAAGCCCAACTCCAGAAAAAAGTGCACCCTTGCATTGTGCCCCCCTCCCACACACACACACGCACACACTGCAAGGATTAAATGTTCAGTTAGTATAGGGACAGAGAATTATAGTGATTGTAAAGTTTTGTTTTTTTCTCTAAAAATAACAAACATGGCTCCATTGCTGTATAGAGATGGGGCTAAGGTAAGTAGTATGGGGTTCTGGAACGGCTGCTGCACACAGAAGGTTTTTTATCTTATTGCATGGAATGCATTAAGATAAAAAAAAGTTCTGATTTAAGATGTAAATACTTACCTTACTTTCAATCACCCCAGCAGGATCTCTTTGATGCTGCAACCAGTCCCACTCATCTGTTGTAACCATCTCTGGTCACAGTGCAGCCTCTTTAGGTTCATATCCCTGTATGATACATTATGATGCTTAGCCCTTGCCCACCAAATGCATCTTTGGGTGGCGGAAGAAGGGGTGGAGCTGGCCTTGCAAGCAAACGGGTAAGAAAAAAAAAAAACTGTTCTACTCTCCCTAGACATATTGAGCAAAAACCCTGTTTGGCTTTAAAAAGACTGTTAGCAGGTGTGTAATAGTTGTGTGAAAAAAAGGTAGCAATTCCAAAAATGTATGTGTGACACATACTACATTTTAAAAAGCACAGTTATACAGTACTGCTATTTACAGTACTATATTCAGTGCTATATGTTGTCACTGAAATAGTGCAGTGAATTGCAGTTTGTAGGGCTAAAAAGAGTGGCAAGTAAGTCGACTTGCATTCTCTCAACATATATTTTTAGAACTACTTGTTTTTCTTGTGTGTCAATGACAGGTTATTTTACTGTGATGGTGCTGTTCTCCCTCTTTTTGTTTTCTTTGCTTTTCATTGATTTTCTTTTTTTTACTTTGTACTTTGTACTTACTTTGTGCTTAAGGGGTAAGTTCACCTTTTGTACACTTTTTTTTCTAAATTTCAACTCCCCTATGCACCAATATAGCATTCATGTACTTTTTTTGTAAAATTATCAACGGTTTCCATTAAATCTATAGTCACTTACTTTTCTTGTCCTAATCCACGTTTCCAGATGTTTTTATTAGTAATGTCTTTCTTCCTTACAGACAGTAGGTCATGACACAGGAAGGGGTTGACCAGCTGACCTCATTAGCACACACCCTGCATTATCCATCCACCCATTCCAGGTGCACATTTTTTAAATGAAATGCAATCAATCAGTGATCACTCTTCTCACCAAATACACAATATACAATCAGATTGTATATTGTATGGCCATGTTTATACACCTAAAATTACTACTTGCGCTTTCATTGCCATTAATAGGTATGAGTCGAAACCCCCCCGGTTCGCAGAAGAACATGCGAACATGCGAAACTTTTTTTGAACACACAAACACCATTAAAGTCAATAGGACACAAACGTGAAAAATCAAAAGTGCTCATTTTAAAGGCTTATATGCAAGTTATTGCCATAAAAAGTGTTTGGGGACCCGGGTCCTGCCCCAGGGGACATGTGGTGGGCGCAGGAATGGGCCCTGCTGTGAAATATTAGATCAAAAATTGTAATTGCATGCCCCTGTTCAACAGGGGCAGAAAAATTGGTCCTTTGGTGGTGGTGCCAAACACTGTAAGTCCTCACAGATACTCTTGTTGGGCACAGGAATGGGCCCTGCTGTGAAATATTTGATCAAAAATTGTAATTACATGCCCCTGTTAAACAGGAGCAGAGAAATTTGGGCCTTTGGTGGTGGTGCCCTAAACCAAAAATATTGTTGCAAGCTAGCATCATCAAGATTGAGGAGGAATAGGATAGTTACTCAGCATAGGTAGTCTTCAAGGGATCCCACATCCATAGAAAAATCAGTTACATCCTCATCAGTTGCTTGATAGCTGCTGCTGATCCAAGACTGATTCATTTTTATGAATGTGAGCCTATCAACGAAGTCTGTGGACAAGCGCACTCTATGATCCGTTACAAACCCTTCAGCAGCACTGAATGCATTCAGAAAGAATGCTGGATGCAGGACAGACCAGTAGCTCAATTGCATATTGAGAAAGTTCTGGCCAGTGGCCCATCCTCAAGACCCAGTAACCCAGTTGATGGTCTGTTGGAAAGGTCTCCAAGTCTGATCTTGTCCCTAGATATTCCTGCACCATGTAATGCAGACGCTGGCAATGGTTGCTTGAACCAATCAGACCTTGGAGCTGAGGACTGAAAAATTGTCTAAAGGCATCAGTAAGCCGGCCACCTTCTCCACCACTCTTCCTCTGACTGAACGAAGCCTCAGCAACATGTTGTCTAGCACCAGGAAATTGTAAGCTCCCAGGGTCTGGAAATGCATTGCACAAACCTTTCTTCAAGGCCTCCTGAAGATGTTTCATCCACTGCTCCCTCTGTGAAGGCAGAATGAGTTCTGCAACCTTACCCTTGTAACATGGATCAAGAAGGGTTGCCAGCCAGTAATGATCCCTTTCCTTGACACCACAAATCCTAGGGTCCTTTCGCAGGCTTTGCAGAATCAGTGATGCCATGCAGCGTAAGTTTGCAGAGGCATCAGATTCTTAGTCCTCTGGGTCACTAAGGATCACATGGCCACATACAACTCCTTGGGTTTCTGGAGACTGAAAACCATCCCTTGAAGACTGCTGCTTAGTGTTATTCTCCACGTCTATGCTGACACAATACTCCTCCTCCTCCTTCTCTTCTTCCTGTGTGTTTGGCGGGCCTGCAGGAATACTATCTGGATAAAGGGGATCTTGAGAGGTAAGGAAGTCATCCTCTTCCTCCCGCTGTTCTGCCTCAAGTGCCCTGTCCATTATTCCATGAAGCGTGTGCTCCAACAGGAAGGCAAGAGGTACAGTATCACTGATGCATGCATTGTCGCTGCTTGCCATCCTCGTGGCCTCCTCAAATGGTGACAGGACAGTGCATGCATCCTTGAACAGTAGCCAATGGTGTGGCAAAAAGAAGCCAAGCTCCCCTGACCCTGTCCTGGTGTCATACTCACACAGGTACTCATTAATGGCCCTCTGCTTAGTGTGCAGCCACTGCAGCATTACGTTGAGTTCCACCTGGTGGGCATGTCACAACTGAGGTGGTTGGTGGGCAAATTTCATTCCCTTTGAATGTCAGCCAGCTGAGCACTGGCATTGTATGACCAGCAGAAATGACCACAGACTTTTCTGGCCTGCCTCAGGAGATCCTGTAAGCCTGGGTACCTGCTAAATAACCGCTGCACCACCAAATTCAGGATGTGTTCCAAACATGGAACATGGGTCAAGTGTGTCGCATACAACCATTCATGGCTGAAGCTGGCGTGGCGTCAACCACCTCTGAGCTTGCCCCTGCAGAGCTGACAGAATCTCTGCCCCAGTGTGGCTCCTGTCCCCTAAGCAGACCAAATCAAGCACCACATGGCATCTTTTTGCCTGACTGCTTGCGTAGCCCCTTGAACGCTTATGGAGAATTGCTGGTTCTGAGGACAAATCTGCAGAAGAGGCCATAGAGGAAGAAGAAGAGGAGGGGGTGGAGGAGAGAGCTGTGGCAGAATCACCACTAGCATTTTGGAAGTGTGGTGGAACAAGCTCCAACAATACTGAACCCTGTCCTGCATCCTTCCCAGCTGCCAGCAGAGTTACCCAGTGCACCGTGAAGGAAAAGTAACATCCCTGCCCATGCCTGCTAGACCATGAGTCAGCGGTAATATGCACCGCTGACCGCCCTGTCCAACGAGGCCAAAACATTGCCTTCCACATGCTGGTAGAGAGCCAGAATGGCCTTCCGTGAAAAAAAATGGTGTTTTGGAACCTGCCACTGAGGTACAGCACGTTCCACAAATTCACGAAACGGGACAGAGTCAGCAGTTGCAGTGCTAGCAATTTGGCCAAGCTAGCATTCAGACGCTGAGCATGTGGATGGTTGGGACCAAATTTCTTTTTACAGTTTAGCAACTGGGGTAGGGAAATTTTGCCTGCTAAAATCAGATGATGGTGTACTGATAGCAGATTGGCTGCAAGTACTTGGGATACCTATTGCTATACCTTCATTCCTCTCAGTGCAAGTTTTTGAGAGAACCGGAGGTATAGTGGGGTTGGAGAGCCCAGATTAGGAGCAAGGAGAAGTCTGCCTTTTTCTTTGATGTGGGCCTTTCAAGAGCTGTTGCCAACGGACTGCATAGGAGGTCGTCATATGTCTGGTCAAGCATGTGGTGCCCAAGCGGCTGCTGTTCTGGCCATGCTCGATCCGCTTCAGACATAGATTGCAAACAGCAACGGTGCGATCTGCTGCACATGTGTCAAAAAAGGCCCAGACCAAGGAACTTTTCAAAATCAGCGGGGAGTCAGCAGTGCTCTGCACCTGCGGAGCTCTGCGGTTTGATGCAGTAGGGTGGCTGCCCTTAAGCTGCCCCCTGGAGGACATCCTGCCTCGTTGGAGTTGTGCCGCCTCCTCCTCCTCTCTTCTATCAGGCACCGAAGTAGAGTCAGTGACCATCCCCTTCCTCCTCGTCACTGAAGCAAACTTGGCAGTATGCTGCAGCTGGGGGAACATGACTGCCAGTTTCTTGTCCTTCTTGGGCTCCCCCTCTCTCTAGGCTCACGTTACTCCCTTCCTCAACCTGGGAACCAATATTGGAGCCTTCAAATCACTGCGCATCCTCCAGCAGCATGTACCCGACACTGTGGTTGAATAGTTCGGGGGACTCCTCCGTGCATTATGGTGGGTCTTTGGAAGAAGTGACTGTGGGCAAGGAGCCAGTGGAATAGGCCACTTTGGTAGCTGCAGTGGAAAGCAAACTACTCTGAGCCTGGGTGACAGAGGATGAGGAGGATGAGGACGGCTTTGTTATCCACTCCACCAACTCTTCTGCATGTTCTGGCTCAATAACACGGCCAGCAGCAGAAAAAAAGGACAAGTGTGCCCCACGGCCACCTGCAGAGCATGCACCATGTCCACAACCAGCACTGTTGACTTTAGACACAGAGGCTGCTTGCCCTTTTTTAGTGGCCTGTGAGCATCTCCCTCTCCTTGGTGGCCTTCCAGGCACAATGTATATTTTGTTTTGCAACACTACACTACACTGTATTGTGTACTGTGTACACCACCAGAAGTGTAGTAGTAACTGCACTATGGCTGCGCTGTATTGTGTACTGTGTACACCACCAGAAAAGTAGTAGCAACTGCACTACAGTTGCACTGTATTGTGTACACCACCAGAAAAATAGTAGCGACTGCACTATGGCTGCACTGTATTGTGTACTGTGTACACCACCAGAAAAGTAGTAGCAACTGCACTACAGTTGCACTGTATTGTGTACACCACCAGAAAAGTGGTAGCAAATGAACTGCGGCTGCACTGTATTGTGTACACCACCAGAAAAGTAGTAGTGACTGCACTATGGCTGCACTGTATTGTGCACTGTGTACACCACCAGAAAAGTAGTAGCAACTGCACTACAGTTGCACTGTATTGTGTACACCACCAGAAACATGGTAGCAAATGTACTGCGGCTGCACTGTATTGTGTACACCACCAGAAGTGTAGTGGCAACTGCACTACATCTGCACTGTATTGTGTACTGTGTATACCACCAGAAGTGTAGTAGAAACAGTACACCACAGAATGCACTGTAGATACAGGCTACGCTGGATGCAGAGTATATATATCTAGATAGATAGACACACAAGCACAAGACTGTATATGTGTGTGTGTATGTATGTGTATATATATATATATATATATATATATATATATATATATATATATATATATACCGCCTGCAGTATATTAGAAGTAGTACACCACGGAATGCATTGTAGATATAGGCTACACCAGATGCAGATCATATATATATATATATATATATATATATTCTAGACTGTATATACATTATCTCACAAAGTAAATGTTTTATTATATCTTTTCATGTGACAACACTGAAGAAATGACACTCTGCTACAATGTAAAGTAGTGAGTGTACAGCTTGTATAACAGTGTAAATTTGCTGTCCCCTCAAAATAACTCAACACACAGCCATTAATGTCTAAACCGCTGACAACAAAAGTGAGTAAACCCCTAAGTGAAAATGTCCAAATTGGGCTGGAAGTGTCAATATTTTGTGTGGCCACCATTATTTTCCAGCACTGCCTTAACCCTCTTGGGCATGGAGTTCACCAGAGCTTTACAGATGCCACTGGAGTCCTCTTCCACTCCTCCATGATGACATCATGGAGCTGGTGGATGTTAGAAACCTTGCGCTCCTCCACCTTCTGTTTGAGGATGCCCCGCAGATGCTCAATAGCGTTTAGTTCTGGGGACATGCTTGGCCAGTCCATCACTTTTACCCTCAGCTTCTTTAGCAAGGCAGTGGTCGTCTTTGTGTTTGGGGTCAATATCATGTTGGAATACTGCCCTGCGGCCCAGTGTCCAAAGGGAGGGGATCGTGCTCTGCTTCAGTATGT
This sequence comes from Lithobates clamitans, assembly GCA_037952925.1. Classification (NCBI taxonomy): domain Eukaryota; kingdom Metazoa; phylum Chordata; class Amphibia; order Anura; family Ranidae; genus Lithobates; species Lithobates clamitans. Next base: position 7,044,127 of record JBBGZY010000115.1, read on the forward strand.
CACAGTATATGCTGGCATTCATGGTTCCCTCAATGAACTGTAGCTCCCCAGTGCCGGCAGCACTCATGCAGCCCCAGACCATGACACTCCCACCACCATGCTTGACTGTAGGCAAGACACACTTGTCTTTGTACTCCTCACCTGGTTGCCGCCACACACACTTGACACCATCTGAACTAAATAAGTTTATCTTGGTCTCATCAGACCACAGGACATGGTTCCAGTAATCCTGCTCGTCAGTCCTGCCTACTTAAGCCGTCCAGTCCAGATGATCTCTGCTTTCACCTTGGTCACATCTCTAGAGATGCTCTCCTGTGTTCCTCTTTAAGACTTGCTTGGCTGACATTCCTTCTGGCTCAAGATCCTGCTTGCTGTTTTACTACGCTCATCTCTGGCTCCCTGACGTTTTGGCTTGTCTGACTATCCATTCCGGTTCCTGAACTCTGGCTATGTTTTGACTACGTTTACACTGTTTACCTTTTTTTATTATTATTAAACAAGTGTGATTTAACTGTACTTCTGTCTCAGTCTGATTCATGGTTTCTGACAAGGGAGAAGTTGCCCTATTCCAGCAGATAGTATAGCTCAAAGCGTGCAGGCCACTGTTATCCCCAATCCACTCTCCAGAGCTCAGCTATATGGGCCTTTTTTCAAAATGTGCTGCAGACTACATAAGTCATTTGCCCCCTCTGTCAGCAGTGTCTCAAGTGTGAAAACACCTTCAGTCACCTGGTTACCACATGTATGAAAAGACACGTAAGCATTCACCATAGATTGGTGGGAGCAGTGCCTGAAGGCCAGCATTAGGCAGCAGAGGCGCTGCCATTTTCCTCCTCCTTCCAGCTTCTCCCTTAACACTCCCCCCAACCCCACTATACAAGATTAATTATCAGCAGGCTCAAGCAATTGGGATAAAATAGGCGTGACAGTGGGTTACCTTACAGCACATCCAACAAAGAGGAGGGTCAGCAAGGAGACATGCAGGGCAGGGGCAAGTGTAGGCTGCAGCCATGCTCTGACTCTGCTAACTCCAACCTGCCATTTCCAGCTTTAGCATTGAACAGGCAGGTTTTTTCCCCAGCTGGTGGAACAAAAGAAAAAGTACACCTCCATCCACTTTCATGCCTAGTGTTTCATTGCCAGCTTGACAAAATTGCTGTCTTTACAGTTTCTGCAGTATAGTCTCCCCTTCCATGAATTTGTGTTCTGTGATGTATTACAGTGCAGACTCCCAACCATGATGTTACACTTACAGGGCCATCCTTGCCCTCCACCAAAATGGAGAAGGTAATGTTTCCATGTCGCTGTACCACAGGGTCTGATAATTTGTAGTGTGTCAGAAAAAAAATAGCATGTTGTGTTTTCCTAACTGCAATGTTCTGGGGATATACAGTATAAGGACTATGATTAGGTCATCAATAAAAAGATGTGTATATGTAATGAAATAAAGATGATGTATTTTATGTATTATTGGTGTGGCATGTGTTTTTTGGCACTTAAAAAGTACCTCGTCCAGCTAAAAGATGTTTGTAGTATCCTGAAAAAAAACAAACAGTTTACTATTTCCGGCTGAAATAATCCAACTCTCTGCCTTCGAATTAAAAATGATGAAATTATATTCAGCAAATCTGTTCAATGTTTATTTTTTGCCTCTGAAAAAAAAATACAGTTTTTGTAATATTTTTAACTAAAATAGGACTATCCTCTGCCTTCTGTTAATAATATTTACATTCTCTTCAGCAAATCATTAATTATGTTTCCACAAAAATACAGTCTAATATTTATTATATATTATTTATTGATTAAATCTGCCCACTCTCACTCAGAAATAGCAGCCTATCCAAATAGGTCTAGAAACTGGGAATGCTATCATTAAAATTAGTTTGTCTAAAAATCCTTAAAACGTGTGGTTAAAATTGCTAAGTTTTCTGTTTTAAATATTAATAATAAAAACTATTATTATTATTTGTATAGTAATTATAAATATTAATTACTTATTTTCTATTTCCAGATGCAATCTGCTTTAACAAATAAAGGCTTCAGAGATGTACTGCAAATCTGTACAATTTTTCTTTTTTCAATTGAGAACAAGTATAAGGCTGACCGCAGGTCAGCCTGTTTTTGTAGGCGGAGTCAGGCTGCATAAAGCCGGCCCGCCTCTGCCTCTGCCTCTGTCCTTCGTGGTCGTAGGCGCTCGTACAGCGTCATTCCCGGGCAACGCTGACGTCACTTCTGGGTTCGGAGCAGCTTGTGCGAGTCTCGTTTCTCAGCTCGGCGTCCACGACGCTGTTAGTGCATCGCAGTCGGTAGAAGGGCAGGTAAGGGGAGTCTCGGCTTCCCGTTTCGGTTACCCCACTCGGGGTTAGTGTCACTGGGGGTTTGCGTGGGGAGGGTAGCGGTTGTTGTGGTATGTATGGTGATCATGTTAGGGGTTATCAGTCTGCTTTCCACTTTCATGTCTGAAGATTCAGGAGCAGGCTGGAGGGGGGTGATGGAGGACGGACAGTGTTACAGGGACACTCGGTTCAGTTTGCTATTTCTGGTATTCTGGGCAAAAGGAAAAAAAAAAAATCCTCACGTTACTATTTTTTCCTCTATAGTAGTTTTCCACTTTGCAGCAAGGCAGGATTCTGTTTGGTGTCTCCCTGGCAGTTCAGGTATGTATTGTAAGGTTACTATATTCATTTTTAGGCAGGTCATGTTTTGCTTATTTATGTACATTATCATGCACGTACGTTGCATTTATACAATTTTACGTTGCGTCCAGGCAATATACGTATCACTCATACAATTTCGTTTTTCATGCAATTACGTTTCATTCATATAATTTTCGTTTTATTTATGCAATTTTACGTTTCAATTAAGCGATTACGTTTCAGGTTAAGTTTTTTCGTTTCATTTAAGCAATTACGTTATTTAAGAGATTTACGTTTCATTTAAGGGTTTACGTTTTTTTTTTTAAGCAATCTACGTTTCTTTTAAGCAATGTATGTTATTTAAGCAATTTACGTTTATTTTAAGCAATTTACGTTTATTTTAAGCAATTTACGTTCATTTAAGGGATTTACGTTTTATTTTATGTTTCATTTAAGCTATTTATGTTCCATTTATGCAAATTTCGTTTCATTTAAAGTAATTTACGTTTCATTTTAAGCTGTTGTTCATATATGCAATTTTTGTTTCATTTACGTAATTTGCGTTTCACTTATGCAAGTTTCATGTCAGTATGCAATTTGCGTTCATTTATGCAAGGTTCGTTTTTCACACAGGATACATTTTTCGTGCAACTTATATTTACGGTCAGTCATGCTTTTGACGTTTCGGGTTTTTTCCTGTTGGTGGTACTATGTTTTCCTATCATGTGTTAGCATCATGCGATGCATGCATTCTCGTGATGGGTGTAATCGCATGGTTTTCACGTTTCTCATGCTCATTTTTCTCTCATACTTTCCTTTTTATTCGCTCTATCTTTGATTTTATTTCACGCAGCTTGCATTTCTTGGACATAAGTTGCTTGCATAAGTCATGTGCTGCTTCCAAGTTTTTTGGGTAAGGTTCACGCGCTTTTCTGTCTCATCTTCATGGTAACTTCGGCATTTCCACTGCAGACACCTGGCACGTGGTAGTTCATGCAGGTTGAGTAGTTCATTTTCTGTTGGCTTGTTCAGTGGCAAATCTCATCATCCGTATCACATACGTACACCTCAATTTTCTGTTTGCTTGTTACACGCTACTATATTTTTCTCTTTTTCTTTCATCACTAGCCTGGCACGGTTCAGGCCTGAGGTTACGGTTTTAATTTACTGGCATGCTCTGTCCAGTTCTAGTCGGGTTGGGGGGGAGGCGGCCTTTATTTCACAGGTAAGTCTTGGGTCACTTGTTTTAGTTTTGGTTTCTTAAGTTTATTTGTTGTTTGCAGATCATGTCGCAAGCAGCGGATATTGGGGGATTTCGCTTCCATCTCGCCTTCTTCAGCAAGGGGGTCAGAACACGGCAGCGTACAATCTCTCAGAACCTGGACTGTTCCTAGACTAATAGCAGAGCTCCAGCGCAGGGGGATTTCATACCCAGCATCGGCTCGGAAAGCCCAGCTTTTTAGGTTGCTGTTCCCTCGTACAGTTGATACAAGTGCGGAGCAAGTTACCCTTCGGACTGTGGCTGCTTCCTTGGCTGAGATCCACACTACCCTTAGTTCTCTGGCCACGTCTTGCCATGAGTTGCGTAATAGGGTGGAGGTTTTGGAGAATCGGCCGAGTCCGGTTACTGCAGCAGCAGCCTGCCCGGTGGCTTTAGCTGATTCTGTGACCCCCTCGGTACCCGGGCCGGTTTCGGTTGGTCCAGGTAATAATTTGTGTGCTCCCCCTGTTAACCCAGCACATTTTATTCCGGCTAATATTAGGAAGGACATTTTAGAAGGGAAGGATGTCAACCTGGCATCCTTATTAATTGCTGCCCATGACGTTGCGGACAATAGGTCCTACGCTTGTGGGGATGTTTCGGTGGTAGTGAAGACCAGGGATCACAGACTTAGTCGCAAGTTGTCCATCCCTGAGTTTGTCTTGGCCTTTAGTCTCTACAGAGATGTAATCTGCTCTGTTACTCCACTTAGGAGGGAAGAGTTGGACCTGTACCTTTTATACAGTGGTCGAGTTAGGCCACAAGTATGGGGGGTCCAACTTTTATGATTATCACCGGTCTTTTTCCGTTAAAGCTGCGGCCCGTTTTGCTCAATTTCAGGTGGTGACGGTTTGGAGCAACATAGATACCGAGTTATTTTGCCGGCATTTCGCCGGGCTCAGGTCTCCGGTATGTGCGTCTTGTCAATCTTCAACGCACACGGCATACTGGTGCCCCAATTTGGAGGTTCCTGCAGTACCTAGTACGTCCAGGGGGTCAGGCATGATGCTCCCTTCCTCAGGTTATCCGGCCCCTTTGGACAAGTTAGGCCGTCCTATTCATTTTCTGGGGAAATCCCAGATTTACAATAACTACAACCTTGGGGTATGCAATTTTAGTCAATGCCGGTTGCTGCATATCTGTACTGGGTGTTTCAGGGCTCACCCTAAGTCAGCCTGTTCACTTAAGCAGAATAAAACGTCATGACTAAGCCATATCAATGTACCTTTTTTGCAGGAGTGTTTAGCTGCCCACCCGTCACCTTCTTGGAGCATTTTTTTTGGCTAGGGGTTTCACTGAGGGTTTCCACACAGGGTTTGTCTCCTTACTTTCTGATAGTTATGAGTGTAAAAACCTTAGGTCATCTGCTGTAGATACTGAAGCGGTAGATTTGCTATTACAGTCGGAACTTGATAAGGGGTTTGTCATCGGGCCATTTACTTCCCCACCCTTCCCCACCTGGTATGGAGGGTCAACCCACTGGGGCTTGTTAGAGGGAAATTTTCAAATAAACCATGTTTAATCTATGACTTGTCTGCCCCTCATTGTTCGCATGTTGCTAGCCTCAAATCTTTGCTCCCGTCAGAAGAATTTTCTCTCAAATATGCTTCAGTGGATCAAGCAATTCAGTCCATTATTGAGGTGGGCTCAGGAGCTTGGTTGTCTAAAGTGGATGTTGCGGTTGCTTTTAAGCTTCTGCCTATTCTGCCGTCTCTTTGGCAGTGGCATGGTATTAAATGGAAAGGTGTTTATTATTTTGCCACCAAGCTTACATTTGGGTCTGGAAGTAGCCCTTGGTTGTTCAACGCTTTTGCTCAGGCTCTTAACTGGATTCTCACGTACAGGGAGAATTGTCACAAGGTGATCCATTATTTAGACGATTTTCTCCTCATTGAAGGTGGTGAGCAAGTCCCTTCTAGCTTGCGGAAACTTACTTCACTTTTCTCTGCACTTAACATACCGCTGTCTGTCAATAAGATGGAGGGTCCAGTTACCAGACTCTGTCTCCAGAGTCTGTACCAGGGTGGAATTACAGTCACTTCTCGGTATGTTAAATTTTGCGATGAGGATCATTCCCCAGGGGAGAGCTTTCATATCTAGATTGTTAGCATTATTGCCTTCAGCCCCCAACCCTGATGCTCAGGTGTTCCTGGATCCTTCCGTGCTTGCTGACCTTCTGATGTGGGATGAGTTCCTGCAACATTGGAATGGGGTAGCTATGTTTATCCCGGCTGTGTCTAATTCCTCTCCCCAAATTTTCACAGACGCAGCAGCCACCAAGGGCTATGCAGCCATTTTCGGTTCTCATTGGATGGCAGGATCTTGGTCGGACGAGGTTTTGGCAATTCCTCGGTTCACTGAGACTTCGGCTTTGTTCGAAGTGTATCCCATAGTGGCAGCTGCTCAGGTATGGGAGCATCTATGGGCAGGACAGACAGTAGTTTTTTCTACTGATAATCAAGCAATCTCTGAGATTATCAGTAGTGGCAGATCCAGATCCTTGCTGATCATGAGATTTTGCATAGGCTCATTTGGTTATCTCTTCATTTCAATTTTCACATCCATGGTAGATTCATTAATGGTATAGACAATATAGCGGCCGATGCTTTGTCCCGGTTTAATTTCCCGTTATTTCTTCAGCAGGTCCCGGACGCAGACGCTTACGCCACGCCTTCCCCGCAGTTCCAACAATTGGTGATGGATTAGACTCTCATTGGGTTGAAGCGGCTAATTTAATTAACAGTTCTTTATCTCTGAATACTAGGAAAGCCTATGCCACAGCTTGGAGGGTCTTTCAGGCCTTCCAGGCAAGATTTCCTAACTTAGGCAGTTACAATATCCAGTACCTACTTACTTTCACCGCTTTTTGCCACTCTCAACTTAAACTGGTCCATAGTACTATTAGGACATATCTGGCTGGTATTCAACACTTCATGTTGTTAGAAGACCCTAATAGGCCCTCTATTTTTTCAGCTCACCCTATCAGGGCCATCCTCAAAGGAATCCAGAAGTGTAGCCCTCCTATCAGGCTAAGTAGACTTCCACATTTTCCGGGACATGTCTGATATTCTCTCTAGATCTCCTTTTGGGTGGTTACCAAGCTTGGTGCTTAAAGCAGCAATTTATCTGGCCTTTTTCGGGTTTTTAAGGCCAGGGGAATTTGCGCATTCTGGTTCAGGATCTCGCATACTTCTGGCCAATCAGTTGGTCAGGCACCCAGGTTATTTTTGTTTACATTTACATGCGTGCAAGACACAGCAAACAGGAGGAGGTACGGACATTAGGTTTTTTGAGACCGGGAAGGCATGGTGCCCGGTATTAGTATTAGATCAGCTAGTCAGGGCTACGGCTGATAAACCTAGGGATGGGCCTCTGTTGCCCTTCCCTTGTGCTCCCCTCTCTGTAGCTCAATTCACTCTTCATTGTCGTATCCTTTTGGCTAACCTGGGTTTGGACCCGAAGGCATACTCTGGTCATTCATTTAGGATAGGAGCAGCTTCTGCAGCTTCACGCCAGGGGGTCCCTGCTTATATCATAAAGAAGTTAGGCAGGTGGAGGTCAGCTTGTTTTTCTAGGTATATTCCAGATCCTCTTTTGGAAATGTCGCAGGCTTTTGTCAATTTAGCTGATTAAATGTGATTCAGTGTATAATAAACTTTTGTTAAACTTTCATCCTACTGTTTTATTTTTGCCCCCTTTTAGGCATACTGACCACGGCACACCTCAGGTCAATGTTTTTGTTTTGTTTCATTTAACTCTTTACTATCACAGGTTGACTCCGATTACAAGTATAAGGCTGACCGCAGTTCAGCCTGTTTTTGTAGGCGGAGTCAGGTTGCATAAAGCCGGCCCGCCTCTGCCTCTGTCCTTCGTGGTCGTAGGCGCTCGTACCCCACCCACCCATTCCCTTTTTCTTTATTTTCCATTCAATTGATTTCTTTCTCTTCTCATACTTGGGTATGCCCCCTTTTAGGCATACTGACCACGTGACCACGGCACACCTCAGGTCAATGTTTTTGTTTTGTTTCATTTAACCCTTTACTATCACAGGTTGACTCCGAGTACAAAAATGTATTTTTTTCAAGATGCAATATGCATTTTTTAGAAGTTAAGACCTGTCCAAAACATCTAATAGTTGTTTTGCAAAACTGTAACATTTTTCTGTCTTCAGTCAAAAAAAAGTCATTCATTTTTTATTTTCAGATGCAGCCTGTTTGTTGTGTGCAACTCTGTACAATATTTATCTTTTCAGTACAAAACAAAAATAACATTTTTTTTTTTATTTACAGATGCAGCCTGCCTGTCAATATAGGCTTAAAAGCTGTGATTCAAAACTGCAACATTTTTCTGTCTCCAATCCCTGGAAAAAAAAAAAACTTTCTTGCTCTCTCCCTCAAAAATTGCAGCCCATCCAATAAAGACTTTAAAGGTATCCTGTGAATATGTAACATTTTTATTATTTCAATTCCTAGAGTAACTAACATAATTGTAGCATATACTGTACAGTTGCTACACAAGCTATGTTGTAATTTAATGTTATAACAAATTATGTTTCATTTTTGATCTGCAGTGCTGTAATTTTCTGTGAAATTCAATGCAATTGGCTTGCTGATTTTCTCAGAATTCTGCACCAAGATACAAGACAGGTTTTAGGCAGCCCCTGCAATAGAAATGTATGTTTTGGTAGGATACCCCGTTAATCATTTTTAAAGGGATGCAGACACTGCAGCCTTCCTGATTAGAACACAGAAATGTTCAGCTGACCAGTCACTCCCATTCAAAAAGAGAAACAGATTTTTTTCTTCAGAGCAACAAAAAGTGGAAATCTGCTATAAAGTTTGTTAAAATCCCTGCAAGGTACACTGATCACCCAGAGGGTTTTGTTTCTTTTCTCAACAAAAGTGGATGTACTCTTTAAAACAAAAATAATGATTTCCAGATGCAGTATGCCTGCTCAGTCCCTCACAAATAGCACTCTTTCCAAAAAGGCTTAGCAGGTGTGTTGCAAATGTATTGATTTTCTTGATCTTTAGTCTCTGAAACAATACTCTGAGTTTTTTAATATTTGCAGATGCATTGTGCATCAATTTCTCAAAAATTACAGCCTGTCCCTACTGTAGTGCAAAATCATAAAATTTTTGCTATTTCTGCAAATCAAGACACATTGGGGGTAATTTACTATAGCGCCGAAAAATGATCCCACGGTCCCAGAAAATAGTGCCCAGTTAAGACCAATTAAGACTTCAACTCACAGAAACTGAGCGCTAATGCAAAAGGAAAGCAGTGCTAATGCGGGCAAAAATGCCTGTCAGATCACACATGTAGGAATAGTGGAAGTCAATGGAGCTCAAACCTGCAAATTCCAAAGTTCTCACAGAAGGCTTATATGCAAGTTTTTTGCCATAAAAAGTGTATAGGGACCTGGGTCCTGCCTCAGTGGGCATGTATCAATTTGAAAAAAATGTTTTTAAAACTGCTATTTTTTCGGGAGCAGTGATTTTAATAATGCTTAATGTAAAACAATAAAAATGAGAAATTCCTTTAAATATTGTGCCTGGGGGGTGTCCTTAGTATGCCTATAAAGTAGCGCACCTTTCCCCTGGTTATTACTGTACCGCAGCAAAATGATATTTCTAAAGGAAAACATTTCATCCAAAATTGCTTGTGGATGTAATGAATGGAAGGAGGAAGATGGAGGACGTGAAGAAGAACCTGGAGGAAGAAGGGGAAAACCAAAGGAAGACCAGAGGAAGGAGCGGGGGGGGAGAAGAAGCTGGAGGAAGACCGAAGGAAGAAGCAGGGAAAGAAGACATTTTAAATAAAGGAATTGTCAAAAACTGGCTATTGTCTTTTGTCACATTTCACTACTATTTTTGGTGAATGTGTAGGGGTACAATGTACCCGATACCCATTTACATGGGGGGCGGGATCTGGGGTCCCTCTTGTTAAAGGGAGGATTCCAGATTCCGATAAGCCCCCCCGTCTGCAGACCCCCACAACCACCAGGCAAGGGTTGTGGGGATGAGGTGCTATGGGGGGCTACTCCAAAGCACCCTACCCATGTCGAGGACATGTGGCCTGGTACGGTTCAGTGGGGGGGTCTCGCCCCCCTCTTTTCCTGTGGCCTGCCAGGTTGCGTGCTCGGATAAGGGTCTGGTATGGATTTTGGGGGGGGACCCCCACGCATGCCATTTTTTTTTTCCAATTTTGGTGCAGGGTTCCCCGTAATAAAAAAGTCCATACCAGATCCGAAGGGCCTGGTATGCACTGGAGGAGGGGACCTGCACAGTTTTTTTCCTTAATTTTTGAATAGCTGATTTTTTTAATTCCACACCATAATATTATTGAATAATTGCATACCATTGCATGCATTTGAAGAGTAACGATGGAATAAACCAAACTGATGTGCATTCGCTAATTATGCTGCTAAGTACAATGTACATTTTCAGGAGGTGATACCATTGGTGGGATTCAAACCCATGGCTTGAACCTTTTGAAGGTAGCACTATGGAGCTGAGCACAATCATACATAGAAAATACTATTACTAATGTTTGATTCTTTTCATTGTATACAATAATGTTTTGCATTTGAGATATTAATATTATGGTACCAACCATGCTCATGTGCCATTGGGTAGGAATGAGCCAGTTCGGTTCGCACTAGAACTTGCGAAGAGGCCAAAAATTTGTGCGAACATCATTAAAGTCTATGGGACACAAACATGAAAAATCAAAAGTGCTCATTTTAAAGCCTTATATACAAGTTTTTGCCATAAAGTGTTTGGGTACCCAGGTCCTGCCCCAGGGGACATGTATCAATGCAAAAAAAAGTTTTAAAAAACGGCAGTTTTTTTAGGAGCAGTGATTTTAATAATGCTTAAAGTGAAACAATAAAAATGAAATATTCCTTTTAATATCATGCCTGGGGGCTGTCCTTAGTATAAAGTCACGCATCTTTCCCATGTTTAGAAGAGCAAAATTACATTTCTAAAGGAAAAAATGTCATTTAAAACTGCTTGTGGCTGTAATTGTCGGAGCCAGGTTGTCTCTTACACAGCCATGAGGCGTGACCAACCATTGACGTCACACAGAAAGCCTGCCCCCTTTTTCCAGAAAATAAAGGGACGGCTCTGCCCCATTATTTTCTGGAATATATTAAACTAACACCTGCAAGACAAAGGCATAATGAGCTAGTATGCATAGCATACTAGCCTATTATGTATTACTCACCTGAGATCGAAGCCCTCTTTGGCGGCCGACATCATTCCCGATGGCTACTTCCGAGTATCGCGGCTCCGGCGCTGTGATTGGCTGATGATGTTTTTATTGGTGATGACGTTTTATTGTTAGCACACTGACACCCACACACCCAATAGAAGCACACGCCCACCAGTATCTTTCAATCTGTCTTTTCATGTATGTCTAAAGTGATTGCACCTGATGAGTAGGAACACATAATACTATTTGCAACTGTGTTAGCCCTTGTGCATCAAATTTTCAACTAAAGGCCAAAGATTGAAGTCCATTTGCATGCACATAAACAAAGCAACAGTTTTCTGAGCATATGTACATGTGCAGTGTAAACCCTACATTTTTAAATGTCCAAGTCCCTGGGCATGATTAGTGCTAACAAACATTAACATCAGTCCCTGGCTACAATGAGCATCCAATCTAAAGTCCAAAAGTAACTTTCTTACATTAGAGACTATTTAGATGAGAGACAAATAAAATGCCAGCATGTCTTTGGATTGTGATGAGAAACCCACACAGGGAAAACATATAAACTTCAACACAAGCATTAGCATGTTGGGGAATCAAAACAGCAACCCCAGTGCTGCTAGACAGAATTGCTACCCTCTTAGCCAGCAGGCAGTCCCACACATGTTCTCTGCATCTCTGTGGTGTGAACCAGCCCTAAGTCCATAGCCATGCTCAGTGTCACAAGCAATATACAATATATCGGCCTAAATATTGGGACATCTGCCTTTAAACGCACATGAACTGTAATGGCATCCCAGTCTTAGTCCGTAGGGTTCAATATTCATTTGGCCACCTTTTGCAGCTATAACAGCTTTAACTCTTCTGGGAAGGCTGTCCACAAGGTTTAGGAGTGTGTCAATTAGAATGTTCGACCATTCTTTTAAGTGCATTTGTGAGGTCAGGCACTGATTTTAGACGAGAAGGCTTGGCTTAAGTCTCCTCTCTAATTCATCCCCAAGGTATTCTGTTGTGTTGAGGTCAGGACTCTGTCTAGACCAGTCAAGTTCGATAAAGATATGGATGAGTGAGTCTGGGGTGGAGGAACTTGATTGGCTGCACCTCAACCCGATAGAACACCTTTTGGCTGAATTAGAGCAGAGACTGTGAGCCAGGCCTTTTCATCAAACATCAGTGCCTGGCCTCACAAATGCACTTCTGGAACAATGGTCAAACATTCCCATAGACATACTAAATCTTGCAGACAGCCTTACTAGCCTTTTCAGAAGCTGTTCTAGCTGCAAAGGGTGGGCCGAATCAAATTTTAACCCTACGGACTAAGACTGGGACGCCATTAAAGTTCATGTGTGTGTAAAGGCAGGTGTCACAATACTTTTGACTAGATAGTGTATCTGGCAAGATTTACAATGGTGGTGGAACCCTCCTACACATAAATACTACATTTAGACATAGTTTTAGGACCTGGGAGATGAGACAACTTCTCTACATGAAGTGGCATGTTTGGGATTTGAACCCAGACGCTAAGCAGAAGTTCTAACCTCTAAGCCACAGAGTTGCCACATGTTAGAACCTCCTACACATAAATGCTCATAAATACTTCATTTCTTTGGACATACATGTGATGGAATTACTAAAGAGTTATTCTTCTTGATTTATTCTGTGATAGTTGTTTCTTTGTGGATCAGTGTAGAATAGTGATATTACCCACACATTTTTGGGAATTACATTTGATTTCTGATGTTGGTACACATATTACATTTTTTGGGCTCAAATTATGATTATTTGGAAATAATAAAAAACACAAAATTGTGACTCATTTTAAATTTGCATCAGCAATTGTATTGTTTGTGGTTTTTGTAAAGACACCTGTGTGAGTTTGGGTAAAGATTGATGTGAGATGGAGAGTAACAAGTGAAAGTGATAGAGAAAAAATGCCCTTTAACACAGCGCTCATTTTCGTATTTACTATAGCGCCTTGTAAAAAAGACACTGGAGCTAAAATGAGAGCTATTTGCAGGTCTGAGCATGCTCAGTTGTGTTGGCACCTACAGTCAGGTCCATAAATATTGGGACATCAACACAATTCTAATCTTTTTGGCTCTATACACCACCACAATGGATTTGAAATGAAACGAACAAGATGTACTTTAACTGCAGACTTTCAGCTTTAATTTGAGGGTATTTACATCCAAATCAGGTGAATGTTGTAGGAATTATAACTCCCACTTTTTAAGGGACCAAAAGTAATGGGACAATTGGCTACTCAGCTGTTCCATGGCCAAGTGTGTGTTATTCCCTCATTATCCCATTTACAAGGAGCAGATAAAAGGTCCAGAGTTCATTTCAAGTGTGCTATTTGCATTTGGAATCTGTTGCTGTCAACTCTCAATATGAGATCCAAAAGCTGTCACTATAAGCGAAGCAAGCCATTATTAGGCTGAAAAAAACAAAACAAACCCATCAGAGAGATAGCAAAAACATTAAGTGTGGCCAAATCAACTGTTTGGAACATCTTTAAAAAGAAAGAATGCACCGGTGAGGTCAGCAACACCAAAAGATCCGGAAGACCACGGAAAATAACTGTGGTGGATGACCGAAAAATTCTTTCCCTAGTGAAGAAAACACGCTTCACAACAGTTGGCCAGATCAAGAACACTCTCCAGGAGGTAGGTGTATGTGTGTCAAAGTCAACAATCAAGAGAAGACTTCACCAGAGTGAATACAGAGGGTTCACCACAAGATGTAAACCATTGGTGAGCCTCAAAAACAGGAAGGCCAGATTAGAGTTTGCCAAACAACATCTAAAAAAGCCTTCACAGTTCTGGAACAACATCCTATGGACAGATGAGACCAAGATCAACTTGTACCAGAGTGATGGGAAGAGAAGAGTATGGAGAAGGAAAGGAACTGCTCATGATCCAAAGTATACCACCTCATCAGTGAAGCATGGTGGTGGTAGTGTCATGGCGTGGGCATGTATGGCTGCCAATGGAACTGGTTCTCTTGTATTTATTGATGATGTGACTGCTGACAAAAGCAGCAGGATGAATTCTGAAGTGTTTCGGGCAATATTATCTGCTCATATTCAGCAAAATGCTTCAGAACTCATTGGACGGCGCTTCATAGTGCAGATGGACAATGACTGGAAGCATACTGCGAAAGCAACCAAATAGTTTTTTTAAGGGAAAGAAGTGGAATGTTATGCAATGGCCAAGTCAATCACCTGACCTAAATCCGATTGAGCATGCATTTCACTTACTGAAGACAAAACTGAAGGGAAAATACCCCAAGAACAAGCAGGAACTGAAGACAGTTGCAGTAGAGGCCTGGCAGAGCATCACCAGGGATGAAACCCAGCATCTGGTGATGTCTATGCGTTCCATATTTCAGGCTGTAATTGACTGCAAAGGATTTGCAACCAAGTATTAAAAAGTGAAAGTTTGATGGATGATTGTTAATCTGTCCCATTATACAAACTGTTGTAATTCCTACACCGTTCACCTGATTTGGATGTAAATACCCTCAAATTAAAGCTGAAAGTCTGCAGTTAAAGCACATCTTTCATTTTAAATCCATTGTGGTGGTGTATAGAGCCAAAAAGATTAGAATTGTGTCAATGTCCCAATATTTATGGACCTGACTGTAATTGTACAAAAACGGGCAATTTATCTCTTCTCAGACTTTTAAAGATATTTCAGTGTAGAGATCACTTTTTCACACAGTTTAAAAGCAGATTATCTATAAATAATATACCACATATTTCAGTACTATTTAGGCAATTATATCAGGCTCTAAACAATATTTGCATATGCAATTCTCCAGGCCTTAGCAGTTTAATGCCCCATACACACGATCGGACATTGATCGGACATTCCGACAACAAAATCGATGGATTTTTTCCGACGGATGTTACGTACACACGGTCGCACAAAGTTGTTGGAATGTCCGACCGCCAAGAACGCGGTGACGTACACCACGTACGACGAGACTAGAAAAGGCCAGTTCAGAACCAAGCGCGGCACCCTTTGGGCTCCTTTCTCGTGTTAGTAAAAGTTTGGTGAGAGACGATTCGCGCTTTTCAGACTCATGGTTTTCAGATCGTTTTCTGCTGTTCAGTTTGTGCTTGTGGGTTTGTATCTGGTCTTCAGTGCGTGCAGCGAGTTACGCGTGACTCTTGTCATTGTGTTCTTGTTCGTTCGTTACTGTTTTTCAGGTCGCTCTTCACAGGCCTTGCTGTTATTCAGTGTGTTCTGTTACTTCGTTCTGAGCAGCCGACCGTTTTCTAGCCATGTTGCGTATACGTACTCCTCATAGAGTTCGTGCTGTGCGGGGGCTTGGTGTTGGGGTCCTTACCTTGACACAAGTCCAGTCCATGAACAGGGTGGGGAGGAGTTCATGGACCAAGAATTGGTTGCTCCAGCGTGACCAGTTCTGTCATATGCCTTTGCTCCGTGAGATCCATGAGAATAATCCTGATGATTTCAGGAACTATCTCCGGATGACAGACCCCGTATTTCACCGTTTGTTGGCTTTGCTGACCCCTTAGCAGGCAGGAAACCTGCATGAGGCAAGCCATCACTCTGGAGCAGAGGCTCGTCGCCACCCTGCGGTACTTGGCGACGGGGAGAAGCCTGCAGGACTTGAAGTTCTCGACAGGCATCTCCCCCCAGGCTCTGGGGATCATTATCCCAGAGACCTGTTCTGCCATCATTCAGGTCCTGCAGAAGGAGTATATTAAGGTATGATTTTTATCCTTTAATCACATTTTATTGTATTTAATGTTTGATAATATATTGTATTACTTTCCTCATTCCCTAATTACCATGTTTGTAATATGCTGTGAATGTCCCCTTTGTCCTCATGCATGCTGGATTTTTCTGTAATTTTTTTTTTTGTCCTTCATACATATTTGCCTTCACTTACCTCCCCTGCATGGTCTCCTGGCCCTATATTCACCTCATGTAGTCACTTAACAATGTATTTTATCAGCTCCATAGTAGTGCTTTACCCCAAACACCCCCTAAGTGCCAGGTTCACACTGCTGCGCTGTGAATTTGTTCTGTTTTTTTGTCCTGTGTGAGGTGCGATTTTACAGAAAATTTACCGCAAATTTTAACGTGATTTTACTGCGAATTTCAGGAGTTGGTTATAGCTGCGATTGATGTTCTAGCCAATGGAATCATAATGGAAAAAAAAAAGGTGTTAACTTCCTGTGTATTTCCTGCTTTTTGTGGAGAGTAGTGTGGTGGAATTCGCACATATCTGAACCAACAATGCGATTCCAGAACGATTTACATTGATGTCTATGGAGGCTAAATTCGCAACGCTGTAAACTCGCACAAGACCCTTTTTTTTTATCGCATCGCATTTGTAGGGGAATTGCAACGCATGTATATGAATGACAGTCATAGAAAACGATGACTTTATGGATGACATGCGAATTTAGAATGTTTTTGACGCATCACATTCGTTATGAACTCGCATCAGTGTGAACCGGCACTAAAATGTTTTTAAAAGTGATTTGTGCTTTAAATTCAAGCAGAGTGCCAGAGGCTTTTTTTGGGGGGTCCCCAAATCATTTGGAACCCTCCCTCCCTCCAACTGCTAAGTCAGCTGATACCAATTCTCTATCTATCCTCAATCATCTATCTGCTGACTTTGCCAAACCCATACACACTATACCCATCTCTTTAGTGGTCAGATGTATGGATGAATTCCCCAAAGCATGTAGTGCAAGGGCCTGCCTGAATACTTTCAAATGGTACTGTTTAAAGTTTTTGTATCCTATTATTATCTTGATAGGTAATAGCAGAATTTCTAAATGTGCTAAAATGTGTACAGTGTGTATTTATATCTTTGTATTATGACACTTCTTACCTGTCCAGTGGGCTGTCAATAATGTAACTAAGGAGGGGCTGGCCAAAGTAACACACATTATTTAGGCATTCATCTCTCAATGAAGTGGAGAGGGTTACCTTTCCAAGAGCTCCCCCCCTAAAATGTTGGAAATGGCCCAGGGGGGGGGGGGGGGGAATCTGATAGGTGGACCTTATACTTTGGTCTTTAAAAACTCCCTCAAATAAATGTTATCTTGATGTTGGCCAAGAATGTTTGTGTCTAATCTGCTTTCCCTGTTTATGTGCAAAATGACTAATTTTTTGTTGTTGTTTGACTCCACAGTTTCCTTCCACGCCACAGGAATGGCAGACTGTGGCCTCCCACTTTGCCCAGCAGTGGGACTTTCCTAACTGCGGAGGGGCAACTGATGGGAAACACGTCCACTTTGTCCCACCACCCAACTCGGGGTCTTACTATTTCAACTATAAGGGGTTCAATAGTATTGTGATGTTGGTGGTGGTGTCGGCTACTTATGAGTTCCTGTATGTGGACATGGGGAAGAATGGCTGGATGTCTGATGGTGGAGTCATCACCCAGACAGAGTTCTACAGGTGTCTCCAGAATGGCAGCTTGGACTTGCCACCTCCAGAAGACAATGTGGAAGGACTCCCATTCGTCTTCATAGCAGATGAAGCGTTTGCGCTGGGGGACCATCTTATGCGGCCATTCCCGATGAGGACTCTCACCCCGGACCAGAGGGTTTTTAATTACCGGCTGGCCAGAGCCAGAAGAGTGGTGGAGAACACGTTTGGAATCATGGCCAGCCAGTTCCGCCTATTTCTTACACCCATACACATGGCAGAATACAAACTGAATAACATCATCCTGGCATGCTGTGTTCTACACAACTTTTTACGGCAACATTCTGCCAACTTTGCTGGCTCAGTTGGGCCTGAGGCTGGAATTCAAAATTAACCAACCCTGACGGCGCTTGAAAGTGGCCGTCCTGGCTTTCCCCCCCTGAGTGCCCGTGATGTCTGTCTAAGATACCTTGAATACTTTGCGGGTAGGGGGGCTATCAATATGCCAGACAATGTCTGAAACCTTTTTCAAATAAAAAAAAATTTAACTACTAAAATCTTTGGTGACATTTACTGCTTGTGTTTCTTTTAGCTGACCCTGACAGAAATGTAGTGAGTCCTGAAAATGGCGTGATTGTGTAACATTACAAAGCATTGTTGGGTGTTATTTACTAAAGGCAAAGACACTTTGCACTACAAGTGCACTTGAAACTGCACTTGTAGTGCAAAGTGGATTTTCCCTTAGGAAATAACCCCCATTGTCACTGAAAACACCAATTAGAGCACAAAAGTTTTGGAGCGTTGAAACAATAATCCACACATTCTTGATTATCAATCTTTTTAATACCAGCACAATCACATGTGCATTTAGAAAAGGTTTTTAAAACAAACCAACATGTTTGTTGTATAACCATTTTTGGGGTCACATTAGAAAAAGTAGAAATGTCCATTTAAGATAAAACAGGCATGTTTAAAACCAACAAGAAAGACACAAATCTTGAACTTACAAAGTTCACATTTGGTAGAACTTGAAGGCAATATCAGACATGAGTATTTACAAACTGTGTTTGATATTGCGTTCAGATGGGGTGAAGTCACCTCAGGAAATGCCAAATTTTGAAGATGCACACATATTGCACACAAATTGCCGAACATGTGCTAAAACATGTGCTACCTGCCATCACGGGGGATCAAGGGACGTGTTTTGTGGGTGCAACCCCTTCCTCACAGCTACTTTATTATTGAGGAAGGGGTTGCACCCCCAAAACGCCTACATTGATCTCCCGTGATGGCAGATAGCACATGTTGACACACTGTGTGCAACTTCAAAATTTGGCTTTTTGCAAATATGTCAAAAAATGGTAAAAAATTTTAGCTCACAAAAAGCACAAGAAAAAAAGGGATTTGATTGGTTTTAAACTCTCCCTAAAACATCAATGATGTTCTTCATTCTTTTTTGAACATTATTGATGCTTTTCTGGATGTTTTCCAAGTCCCTATTATACCCCATGATCTCCCCGATCAGGATCTGTGCACTTTCTGAGGTGAAATGCCCTGGATCCACAAAATCACGATCACCTAAAAAGATAGAAACAAAAACACACCATGTATTATAAGTCTGCCGGCATCCATCTCTTACCTGAGCCTGTGGTCGCAGACACTCACCTGTTGTGGTGACAATTTGCACCACATCTCCTTCCTCCTCCTACTCTGCTTGGCTTGGGTGGGTCTCCACTTCTTCATGAGGTGGGGGGTCTCTGGTCTCCTCGGATGAGGGGTGTCCTCCGAATCTTTTATCCCCTATGTAAAAAAAATAGGTATACTTAGCACACAGATATTTGATGACAGAAATAGGAATATGAAACATTGCTTGGAAGTGGGGTACAATTGTCTGTTTTGGCAGAGTTCCAAGATGTTGAGTTTTTATTGTCCTTTGTCAAGCTTCAATACTTTACCTGTTTAGTACAAGCTTCACAAATGGAGTCAACCCTATAGTATACACTGGAGCACCTGTGTGGGACCCCCTAATAAAAAGTGTGTTCTTGTGTCCCACACTAGTGCTCCAGCATCCCGATGTGAAAACTGCTAAATGTCCTCTCCTTACACAGAATCTAGTTTGCCTTTCATTCTAGTTACAAACCCATCCAGGGCCGGACTGGGCATAAAAACCAGCCCTGGAAAAAAATTCATACCAGCCCCACAGCATTATTATACCAGCCCAACAGCATAACTTTCTTGTTCATGAAAGGGAAAACCATGTAGTTTAAAACACATAGGGCAGATATGAAAGCACATAGGGCTTTATATATATATAAAAGCAAATTCCAGTTGAAATTGGTCAATCATCAAGGGGGACACCATGAACTCGAAAACGTGGGGGGGGGGCGGGACTCTGTTCACCAGAGACCACCTTCTGCAGAAAGAATACACTAAGGTAAGGGGGGGATTACTGATATAAGGGGGAAACATTTATATCAGATCAGTGCCCCCTTACATTATCGTATTCACGCCCCCCTTACATCAGTGACCCCCCTCAGACTGGCCTGGCGATTCTGTCACTGACCTCCTCTAAGATGCACCGTGCAGGGCTCAGTCAGTCGGCTCCAGCTCGGTGGCTCTGGTTTTATTCTATAGTCTCCTCACCACAGTCCACACACGTCTGACTTCTCCCACGACCCCCATCCTGCTCTCATTCTTGACTTCTCTCCAGACTCCCTCAGAGACTGCAGACATGATACAGGAGATGTCAGAGGTTGCGGACATGATACAAGAGATGGTTAGAGACTGAGGACATTATACCAAAGATGGTAAGAGAATGCAGACATGCTACAAGAGATGGTCAGAGACTGCAGACATGATACAGGAGAATAATGCAGCCTCACCAGTTCTGAACAAATGCAGCCTCACTGTGCCCATCAAATGCAACCTTATTGTGCCCATCAATGCAGCCTCACTGTGCTCATCAATTGCAGCCTCACTGTGCCTGTGAATTCAGCCTCACTGTGCCCGTGAATGCAGCCTCACTGTGCCCATCATTGCAGCCTCACTGCCCATCAATGCAGCATCACTGTGCCCATCAAATGCAGCTTTACTGTGCCCATGAATTCAGCCTAACTGTGCTCATTAATGCAGCCTCATCTTGCCCATCATTGCAGCCTCACTGTGCCCATCATTGCAGCCTCACTGTGCTCACCAATGCAGCCTCACTGTGCCCATCGTTGCAGCCTCACTGCCCATCAATGCAGTATCACTGTGCCTATCAAATGCAGTTTTACTATGCCCATGAATGCAGCATCACTGTGCCCACCATTGCAGCCTGTGCCCCTGAATTCAGCCTCACTGTGCTAACCATTGCAGCCTGTGCCGTGAATTCAGCCTCACTGTCCCCACCATTGCATCCTTACTGTGCCCATGAATGAAGCCTCACTGTGCACACCATTGCAGCCTGTGCCCATGAATGCAGCCTCACTGTGCCCACCATTCATCCTCACTGTGCCCACCATTGCAGCCTCACTATGCCCGTAAATCAGCCTCACTTTGCACTATTGCAGCCTGTGCCCATGAATTCATCCTCACTGTGCCCACCATTGCATCCTCACTGTGCCCATGAATGCAGCCTAACTGTGCCCACCATTGCAACCTGACTGTGCCCTTGAATTCAGCCTCACTGTGCCCACCCCTGCAGCCTCACTGTGCCCGTGAATGCAGCATTACTGTTCCCACCATTGCAGCCTCACTGTGCCGTGAATGCAGCCTCACTGTGCCCACCATTGCAGCCTGCATCCGTGAATTCAGCCTCACTGTGCCCACCATTGCAGCCTGTGCCCGTGAATTCAGCCTCACTGTGCCCACCATTGCAGCCTCGCTGTGCCCGTGAATTCAGCCTCACTGTGCACACCATTGCAGCCTGTGCCCATGAATTCAGCCTCACTGTTCCCACCATTGCATCCTCACTGTGCCTGTGAAAGCAGCCTAACTGTGCCCACCATTGCAGCCTCACTTTGCCCATGAATTCAGCCTCACTGTGCCCACCATTGCAGCCTCACTGTGCCTGTCAGTGCAGCATTACTGTGCCCATCATTGCAGTCTCACTGTGCCTGTGAAGGCAGCATCACTGTGCCCACCATTGCAGCCTGTTCCCGTGAATTCAGCCTCACTGTGCCCACCATTGCATCCTCACTGTGCCTGTGAATGCAGCCTCACTGTGCCCACCATTGCATCCTCACTGTGCCCGTGAATGCAGCATCACTGTGCCCACCATTGCAGCCTCACTGTGCCCATGCATTCAGCTTGTGCCCGTGAATTTAGCCTCACTGTGCCCACCATTGCATCCACACTGTGCCCGTGAATGCAGCATCACTGTGCCCACCATTGCAGCCTCACTGTGCCTGTGCATTCAGCTTTTGCCCATGAATTCAGCCTCACTGTGCCCATCATTGCAGCCTGTGCCCGTGCATTCAGCCTCACTGTGCTCACCATTGCAGCCTCACTGCCCACCATTGCAGCCTGTGCCTGTGAATTCATCCTCACTGTGCCCACCATTGCAGCCTCACTGTGCCCACCATTGCAGCCTGTGCCCCTGCATTCAGCCTCACTGTGCCCACCATTGCAGCCTGTGCCCGGGAATTCAGCCTCAATGTGCCCACCATTGCATCCTCACTGTGCCCACCATTGCAGCCTATGCCCGTGCCTTCAGCCTCACTGTGCCCACCATTGTAGCCTGTGCCCGTGAATTCAGCCTCACTTTTCCCACCATTGCATCCTCACTGTGTCCATCATTTCAGCCTATGCCCGTGCATTCAGCCTCACTGTGCCCACCATTGCAAGCTGTGCCTGTGAATTCAGCCTCACTTTTCCCAGCATTGCAGGCTCACCATTGTAAGACACACAGAGACATCTCCCACGTTGTATCACGGAGCTGGGTATGTGTTTGGCGGCCGTGCTGTTACAAGGCCCCGCCCCCCCTAGATTGGCTCGTGTGATAGGTGGAACCTTCAATCTACTATCACACGAGCCGGTCTAGGGGGGCGGGGCCTTGTAACAGCGCGGCCGCCGAACACATACCCAGCTCTGTTATACACAGGAGAGATTGAGGGAGCGCTGCAGCTGCAGCCAAAGCTCAAAGCAGCCCCAATGCAGGCAGCCTACCAGGATATTTCCCGGTATCCCGGTAGGCCAGTCCGGCCCTGAACCCATCTACACAACCAAATTATTTTCAGACAAGTAGGCCATAAAAAATGTTGGCAAATGCATATGGCCAAAGCAATGCTGTTTTCTAGGCCGAACGAACAATGTTTTATACGAACGGATAATGTGCCCATGAACATTAAAGTTGCCATTTTAAACTGTACAACAGTTAAGAAAAGCACATGGAGCAGCACGAACGTAAGAAAATTAAAGAATAGGAACACAGGACAACTACTTACTTTTTTGCAGCACTCTCCGGATCCTTCTGTACTGCTCGTGCTCTCTTAATTTGAAGTCCGACCACCGCTTCCTGAGCTGATCTTTCGATCGTCGTACCCCGAAATTCCGGTGCAGACTCTTGAGAACTTTCGCCATGATCTTCGCCTTTCGGACATTGGGGTTGGGGTACGGTCCATACTTCCCGTCATAGTCGGCCTTCTTCAGGATGTCCAACATCTCCCCAAAGGACATATTTGATGCCTTAAATCGCCTCCTTCTGGATCGGGACGTTTCAGGCTCCGGGCTTTCCTCCTCCTCCTCCTCGTTGCTGTAATTATCTGACACCTGCTGTGTCTCCGCCATGTGCTCTTCCCCCACTGCGCCGAATGAGAAGGGGCGGGGAATAGATTAGAAAGAACGTCAAGGGCGGGCGGAGTTTCACGCATGCGCAGTGTCTATAAAGTGTAACACGCATGCATAGTACGTACGATCTGTGAGTGGAGGAAGGAGTAACGGAGGCGCCGATCATGATAGCGAAGGTAAGATTTAACATTGGGCCTATACTTCTTTTAGATTGAGGCCTGTATTTGCACAAGTTTAGAAGACTTTAGGCTGACATTAAAGCTTGTCTTGTGTTGTGTCTTGCAGTGAAAATGGATATCTTGAAGGATCAGGACTTTATGCCAATCTTCACTGATATGTTCAGGGAGCTGCCTTGTCTATGGCAGATAAACCACCCTGAATATAAGAACCAAACAAAGTGGAAGGCAGCGCCGGATAATTTGTTGGAATTTGTGAAGACGGTGATCCCCACGGCAGACATCATCTATTTGAAGATCCTACGTGGTGGCCTGAGGAGCACTTATCTTAGGGAGCACAAGAAGGTCCAGGATTCCCAGAAATCAGGAGCAGCAGATGACATTTATGTCCCCAGGCTGTGGTACTATGACAGGCTGAATTTTCTGGCAGGTCAGACTGAACCCAGGCCAGCACTCTCCACTCTTCCTTCCACGCTTCCTTCCCCCCCAGCTGAGGCTTCTGACGCCCAACCTTGGCCTTCCAGGCAGCAACATGTGAAGGAGCCCAGATTGAGCCAGGTAAAGCATTCTTCTAAATATTGCTGGTTGTCCAATCAATGATGTTAAATATATGTTAGTTTGGAGTACTAATTAATGATTGTGATTGATGAAGCAAAAACTAAAACCATGTCCCTTTTTCATACACAGGGAAGTCTCAGCCAGGAGGTGGCCGGGCCAAGCAGGCTGCCTGATACCCAGGTCCCTACCCTCCACCTTCAAAGACAAAGTGGCAGGAAAAGGAGTAACCTGGAGGAGGCTGCCATAGGCCTATTTTGGAAGGCTACAGAGGCCCTCAGAACACCCCACGGTGTGGAGGAGGACTTTGCTGGCCTAACTGCATTCAAAATGATGCAGATAGAGGAGGGCCAATGACTCCTGTGTGATTTCTTAATTTTGGAAGCTCTAAATAAGGGCTTGAGGGGCCAAATCACATGTGCAACCCACATTTGTGACCTCACACATAGTCCTCCTCCTCCAGGTCCTACTCCTCCTCCTCCTCCTCCTCCTCCTCCAGGTCCTACTCCTCCTCCTGCCATATCTCCAACACCAGAGCCACAGCGTGGAAGGAAGCGTGGAAGGAAGACCAGAGAGTGATGACCTGGGTTCAGTCTAGTCTTGCAAAATGTGCAGCCTCTTGTAGTACCACAGCCTGGGAACATACATGTCATCTGCTGCTTTCATGATCTCTGGAACTTCTGGACCAGACTGCACTCCCTTACATATGGACTCCTCAAGCCACCAATTTTGCTGTAAAAGAATTGATGTCTGCCCTGGGGGTCCAAGGCTTCGCCAATTTCTGCTGTTTCTCTAGCGTTGCCTCACTCTTTGTTTGGTTCTGAGCCCTTAATAAAGGAATTTTTGTTACAATTATACTCGCCTATGTGTGTTTCCTTTCAAAAAGGACAATTTGTTTGTGAGGAGGCAGGTACATTTCAAAACTACAATGTGAAATTAACAAGAGACACCAACACCAAACAATCTCCTTGAGATTAAATAATACAAGATAATAATGGTGTTGTGGTAACTTGACACACAAAACACACACAAAAATATTCTGGAGTAAAAAAAAAAAAGAAAACATCAGCCTTGAAAAAAATACAAAACAAAAATAAAAAAAACAAAAAAAAATTTTGTCAGATGTGATAAATCAAAATATATTGATGGAATCACGATAAATAATAAAGAAATAAGTTTGAGAAGTCTGTGTGAAGAGAGTGCGCTGTATTAAACAATTTTAAACATTGCAGCCTGACGAAAGTGCTCTATCCATTCCGAATGCTAATTTTACCAGACCGAGCTGTTCCGCCTCGGAATTTCTTCTGAGCATGCGTGGCACTTTGTGCGTCGGAATTGTCCACACACGGTCGGAATTGACGCAATCAGATTTTGTTGTCGGAAAATTTTATAGCCTGCTCTCAAACCTTGTGTGTCGGAAAATCAGATGGAAAAAGTCAGATGGAGCCCACACACGGTCGGATTTTCCAACAACACGCTCCGATCGCACATTTTCCATCGGAAAATCCGACTGTGTGTACAGGGCATAAGGGTTTGGGCACTATTTGGTTTCAGGGAACTATAGTAAATTTGATTTTGGGAGTATTTTCTAGCGCTAGTTAGTGTGATTAGTGCTAATTAGTTATAATTAGCGCCGCAGCGCTATATTAAATGACCCCCTATAATTTCAATTTCCAGGCACAATATGTCTGCTCAATTGCTCAGAAATTGCAGCCTGTCCAAAAAGGCTTAATAGCCATGATGCAAATATTTGAACTTTTTATGTTTCTGATTTCAAACAAGAAAGCACTATTTTTTCAATTCAAAATGTGATGTAAATCTGTAACATGTTTTCATCTTTAGTCTCTGAAAAAAAGACACCTTTTTTTCCTGATGCTTTCTGCTTTCTCTCTTCCTAAAAAACTACAACCTATCCAATAAAGGCTTAAAAGCTTTGCTCAATGATGGATTTCTCACATGAAATTTGCCCGTGCTCTCCTTCCTAAATAGCAAACTATTAAAAAGGCTTAACATTTCTGCTACAAACATGTACAATTTTTTTGGTCTTCAGTTTCAGAAAAAATACACTGTAATTTAAGTTTTCTGGCTTGTGACTCAGAAAAAGTATACTCATACATTTTTATTTTAAAAAAATCTGCCTAGATTTACTTTTTCTATTATGGCAAAGTAAGAAAGCTTACATGGTGTGCAGCATGTCCATGAAATATTTCTGGCTCTTGATTGTGACAAAATAAACTGAATTTTTTCACAATAGGATATACCTCAACTCTTCTTGTAATATACAGTATCTCACAAAAGTGAGTACACCTCCTCACATTTTTGTAAATTAATTATATATTTTCATGTGACAATACTGAAGAAATTATACTTTGCTACAATGTAAAGTAGTGAGTGTACAGCTTGTATTACAGTGTAAATTTGCTGTCCCTTCAAAATAACTTAACACACAGCCATTAATGTCTAAACTGCTGGCAACAAAAGTGAGTACAGCTCTAAGTGAAAATGTCCAAATTGGGCCCAACTGTAGAAGCCAGGTATAAATTCATGCATAATGTGCAGCAAATCGTTGCAATACATGGCTGTTGCTATTGAAATATAATACTGGATATTTACTGAAAAAAAACAATACTTATCTATCTTCAAACATTGTTGCTCCAGACTCTAATCAAAATGTTTATTTACTCTCCAGCCACTGTACCATATGTTGTCTTTGTCTGAAACATGTCATTGTACTTTTTTTAGTCTGTCATTACAGCTGCCTCATCTCTAGAATGTGAGTTTGTAGTTTTGAGATGTTTTGGTGCACTCTCATATGATATACTTCTCATGCTAAGCAATGTGTAAGTTTAATCTATAGTGTAAAGATCTGCTATGTTATAAGGAACGTCTAGAAGTGTTAATTGTATGTAAGCAATACCCTGAAAAATGTACCATGGTAAGTCAGTAATGGCTAAAAGATCAGATGCAGGGAGACCACAGGTAATGCTGGTGACCAGCTGTTTGCTCGCTGCCTGCTTTTTTTTGGGTACAGCTTACAGAATTCAATTTTTCCCTTTGACAATACCTTCATCTGCTTTTCTTTCCAAAAGGATAATGACATTTTTGTTCCAACATCATCCAGGGTCAACACCTACTTCCTAGACTGAGATAATGTCTCTGATTATATAGTGATTTAAATCCTATTAACTGTGCAGTTCTTGACTGAGATCACAAATGCCTTACACATATCAGTCCCTGCTGCAATCTCTCACCTTGTATCTTGCTAGAGAGACTGGATCTTGAGGACTACTCAATGACATATTGCTGTATAATGTAGAATGTCAGAAATGTATTCTTGCAGACTTGCAAGTTACTGTAAGACTATATAGAGAATAAGCATTTTTTCACGCCAATTGTTGAAAATGGTTGTATGTACTGGTTGAAAAAAACAGGGTATGTGACTCCTGTCATATCAATTTTTCCACTTTTCAATGAAGGCATATACTGAGATGAGAACTTAATCTCTGATCCCTTATAGAAAAATGCTTTCATTTTCAAATAGTCAAACGTTTTATTAAAATTAGTTTAAGCAGATATGCACATTGTGCTACTTGTTTTATTAATTGATGCATTTTTTCTTTATCTATTTAATGAAAATACACTTGCTGTTTTTGCTACTCAAAAATATATATTTTTTGCTTGAATAAAAAAAAATTGTAACATACAAAAAGGCAGTTGAATCACAACTGACTGGTTTTCTGCATTCAAAATGCTTACATTTATTAAGACGCATTGTTTGAAAGACAAATAAAATTACAGTGTCATTAGTAAGATATTGAATTGTATCTGACTGATGGGTTTAGTGGACCTATTTTTCTTATTTTCAGCTGAAATAAATGTTGCTAAGGCAGTGAAAGAATCTAATAAACAAAAACAATAGAAGGTATATATCATAGACAGTGTAAGTGTCAATAATGAAGGTGATTTGTTGACAGTCCTGGTAGTGGGTGGGGATGTGGGTCCTTACGACTAGCGATAAAATGCCTGTTGAAAGCATGTGGCCTGGAAAAGTTTCGAGGAAAGGGGGGGGCACATGCTTGGGTCCCACTTGTCTTCCACACTAGATCTTCATCAAGAATATAAGTTTGTTATGTATTTTTTGTAAAACCCCATGCCATTTTTGTTTAGGTGTACCACAATAACAGTTATACTAGCCCCCAATCTATAAAAAGGGTCTGGTACAGGTGAAGGAAATCCCCAGCCAGTTTATTATTTCTTTGAAAATTTCAGTTATGCTGTAATAGGTTGTGTACATTGTACAGGTGTGCCATGGCATAGGCAGAGTTAAGGCCATCCCTCAAACATGTTATTTAAATGAATTTTTAATTTTTAATTATGCTTTTTAAGGATTATTAAAATCACAGGAATTGTTTTTAAAACTTTTTTATGCTTTGGTGAATGTTTCCTGGGACAGATATCTTAGATTTTTTTAAATAGTTTCCATTGATATCAGTGAGTACCAGTCTGTAATATCCCCTCATTACCAGGCCATTTTTTAGTTTTCAGCGCTGTGATAGTTTGACCAACAATTACGTTGTCATGCAAAGTTGTACCCAAATTAATTTTATATAATTTTTGGAGACAGTAGGAGCTTTCCTTTGGTGGTGCCTCCTCTCCTAAATTTTTTTATCTCCAAAACTGTCTCTATGTGACTTTCACCTCCCTTATCCTGCACAACTAAAAATGAACCCCATTCATTGTCATAATGTCACTTTATGTGACCTGTATATTAATATCTATCTAATGTACCATTCTCAATTGTTTTTAACCTCCTCGATAACAACAGGTTTCTTTATTTCCCAAAATTTGTGACAAAAAATAAGATCACCTTGGGGTGTCTTGTGTTCCAAAAAATGAAAAATGGGAGTTACGCACTATTCTAATTTTTATTTCAATAGAAAAAAGGGAAGCTTTTTTTTCTCAAAAATGTTGGTCTTTTTCTATTTTATAGTTACAGCAGTTTTTAAAAAGCACCAAAGGGAAGCTCCATCTGCCTGCTGGATGCAGTGTCTCTGGTAAACTGGAAACTGGGAAAATAAAGGGTAGTCAAAGCATTGTTTATAAACATACATTGGTTCGGAACTGGTTATGTTTGCAAACTTAACCCAAATTTAAAACTCAGACATTTGGCTCATCACTACTGATGAACTCTGAACTGTACCTGTTCTGTTAGATATATTCTCCATTATCACATGCTTATTACCTTGATCAAATTTTTCCAAACATAAGAAGATTGATATAGTTATCTAAAACTGTGAAGGATTATGTCATATCTTGATGGTGTTATTGAATTCAGCCACACCACTTGTTTTAAAATGTAAGTCAGGTCCATAAATATTGTGACATCGATACAATTCTAATCTTTTTGGCTCTATACACCACCACAATGGATTTGAAATGAAACGAACAAGATGTGCTTTAACTGCAGACTTTCAGCTTTAATTTGAGGGTATTTACATTCAAATCAGGTGAACGGCATAGGAATTACAACAGTTTGTATATGTGCCTCCCACTTTTTAAGTGACCACAAGTAATGGAACAATTGGCTGCTCAGCTGTTCCATGGCCAGGTGTGTGTTAGTCCCTCATTATCCCATTTACAAGGAGCAGATAAAAGGTTCAGAGTTAATTTCAAGTGTGCTATTTGCATTTGGAATCTGTTGCTGTCAACTCTCAATATGAGATCCAAAGAGCTGTCACTATCAGTAAACCAAGCCATCATTAGGCTGAAAAAACAAAACAAATTCATCAGAGAGATAGCAAAAACATTAA
The DNA here is from genome assembly GCA_037952925.1 of Lithobates clamitans. Lineage (NCBI taxonomy): Eukaryota > Metazoa > Chordata > Amphibia > Anura > Ranidae > Lithobates > Lithobates clamitans. The sequence continues at coordinate 7,073,971 of JBBGZY010000115.1, forward strand.
GTGTGGCCAAATCAACTGTTTGGAACATCCTTAAAAAGAGAGAACACATCGGTGAGCTCAGCAACACCAAAAGACCTGGAAGACCATGGAAAATAACTATGGTGGATGACCGAAGAATTCTTTCCCTGGTGAAGAAAACACCCTTCACAACAGTTGGCCAGATCAAGAACACTCTTCAGAAGGTAGGTGTATGTGTGTCAAAGTCAACAATCAAGAGAAGACTTCAATAGAGTGAATACAGAGGGTTCACCACAAGATGTAAACCATTGGTGAGCCTCAAAAACAGGAAGGCCAGATTAGAGTTTGCCAACCAACATCTAAAAAAGCTTTCACAGTTCTGGAACAACATCCTATAGACAGATGAGACCAAGATCAACCAGAGTGATGGGAAGAGAAGAGTATGGAGAAGGAAAGGGACTGCTCATAATCCAAAGCATACTACCTCATCAGTGAAGCATGGTGGTGGTAGTGTCATGGCGTGGGCATGTATGGCTGCCAATGGAACTGGTTCTCTTGTATTAATTGATGGTGTGACTGCTGACAAAAGCAGCAGGATGAATTCTGAAGTGTTTCAGGCAATTTAATCTGCTCATATTCAGCAAAATGCTTCAGAACTCATTGGACGGTGCTTCACAGTGCAGATGGACAATGACCGAAACGTACTGGGAGAGCAACCAAATAGTTTTTTAAGGGAAAGAAGTGGAATGTTATGCAATGGCCAAGTCAATCACCTGACCTGAATCTGATTGAGCATGCATTTCACTTGTTTAAGACAAAACTGAAGGGAAAATTCCCCAAGAACAAGCAGGAACTGAAGACAGTTGCAGTAGAGGCCTGGCAGAGCATTACCAGGGATGAAACCCAGCATCTGGTGATGTCTATGCATTCCAGACTTCAGGCTGTAACTGACTACAAAGGATTTGCAACCAAGTATTAAAAGTGAAAGTTTGATGGATGATTGTTAATCTGTCCCATTACTTTTGGTCCCTTAAAATGTGGGAGGCACATATACAAACTGTTGTAATTCCTACACCGTTCACCTGATTTGGATGTAAATACCCTCAAATTAAAGCTGAAAGTCTGCAGTTAAAGCCCATCTTGTTCGTTTAATTTCAAATCCATTGTGGTGGTGTATAGAGCCAAAAAGATTAGAATTGTGTCGATGTCCCAATTTTTATGGACCTGACTGTATATATAGCAAAATTTAAATTTTGCATAGAGTAGGAATGATTTAAAACTTCTGGCAATTACATTTTTGTTGTATGTGTACCATTGGGGAAATTTCCATTCAATTCCTGTCAGAAAGATACAAGGGGAAGTTAGAGAAAATCTCCCAAAGTGAGTGAAATTTTCCTATTACACATTTTTCCTGGAACAGATATCTCCATTGGGGGATTTTTCTGTACCTTTTGTTCTGGGAACAGATCTAAATCTTTGAATTTCCCCTCATTTTCTGTCCCAGTGACAATATTCAGCAGAGCAAAAAAGTGGAGAATCTCCTCATTAGGGACACAGAGAGCAAAAGTCTTGGCAGGGAGTCTATCTCTTCTCCATGCCATCCAAAAACAGTTTGCCTAAAGATACACTTTATGCTTGAACACCTGTGCATTAATATTCTTTGCTTCTATCAGGAAAGTGTTGAATATATACATTTTAGCAGGAATATACATACCTAACTATGGAAGTGCAACAGTACAATTTTAGTTAAGAGATAGATTTTAAGAGACAGAGATTTGTCATTTAGATAAAGAGCCAGTTGTAATAAAACATTAAAAGGGTACCTACGTTCTATCAAATGTATAAAGAAGAATGTGGACTGAGGCTATTATGGACTTTTGTGGTACCGTACAAAGGCTCGACATACATAGGGTAAGTAGATTTTTATTCCAAAATATATTAAAACATACATCTAAAAAAGACACAACAAATAAAGGTGTCTTTAACATTAAGCTCTATAAAACCACAGATGGATTTGACATTAGGAGGTAACCATTGTCAGTTTAGTGTATACCATCTGCGTAATGGATGCTCGACATGTTTCGCAGGTAAACCATCGCTTCTTCAGGAGCTTTTATATATTTTTTTATAGCGCAAATATCACTATAAATTCTATAAATAGAAAAAAGAAAAGAAAGAAGAAAATCTATAACAATCATAAAAATGCAGATAATACAAACAGGTGTGGTGATATCCAGTGCATGTGATCTTACCCAGGACATGTGCGCAAGCCCAATTGATACAGGTCTGCACCGGCAAATGTGGGGACCTCACTTCAAGGGGGCATACAGTCTGATAAAAAAGGGATTATAATCATAAATTGAAGTCATATGACAAATATATAGGTTCAGCTGTATAATAATCAATATATAGTTCAACACACTGCGACAACAGATACCGTGCATCTTCCCTTCAAAAATAGAGCTGAACCATGGCAAAGGTATATGCAGCAATGATGGTAAAACTATGGAGAGAAGCAAAATTAATACCATGCTGTGATGCATGCATACTCAGTACACACACATATAAATATAAATAACCCCAAAACTCGGGCCACAAAAGAATAACCAGAATTTTTACCTTCTATATCAGGCCCGGGGAAGATGAGGGCATATACAGTGTAAGCATATATGTCTTGATTGATATGAAATGCTTGCAGAGTATTTATATTACCAAGTGTGTCTGGGGTAAACAGAAGAAAAGGAGGGTACTCAGCAAAGAAGGATGCATACATGCATCAAACGTGCATATAGCATCACTAGTAATATAGAGACATATACACTAAAAGCTCACCTTTCAAAGAGACTATATAAAGACATGCTTATCAGACCGGTACAGCAGTGTAACCTTAAGACTATTAAGCTCATGGCCAGCATTGTTTTAATATATATTGGAATAAAAATGTACTTTTATACTTACCCTATGTATGTCGAGCCTTTGTATGGTACCATGAAAGTCCATAATAGCCTCAGTCCAAATTCTTGTTTAGAGATTTGTCATTGATGAGATGACACCCTAGACATAAACAGTATCACAGGGTACAAAATAGCCTTTAACTGCCTCCCGCCTGCTATATAGAAAAATGACGGCGGGTGGGATCCCCTCTCATTCTTGGGCAATGTCATATGGTGTTGCCCCATGTCACCGCTCTCACGCGCCCATGCCCATGTCCCTAGATTACAGAGTGACCCAGATCTCAGTAAAGAGCCGATGATGCAGCTCTTTAACCATGTGATTGGCTGTGTCCAATCACAGTTGATCACATGTAAAAACAGAAGTGCCATTTATCGGCTCTCCTTGCCTCACACTGACAGGGTGTGAGGGGAGGAGAGCCGATCAGCGGCATTTCCTCGCAGGGGAGACTGTACAGGTAATCAGGGCACTGATCCTAATTGCCCTGATTATCAGTGCAGCCCCAGCAGTGCCACCAATCAGTGCCCATCAGTGACACCAATCAGTGCCCATCAGTGATGCCAGTCAGTGCTACCTTTAAGTGCCCATCAGTACCTGCTCATCAGTGCCACCCATCAGTGCTGCCCATCAGTTCCCATCAGTGCCACCTATCTGTGTAATCTATCATTTCCCACAAGTGCCGCCTATCATTGCCCATCAGTGCCACCTATCAGTGCCGACTAACAGTGCTCATCCGTGCCGCATATCAGTGCCACCAGTGGCGGAATTATAAGGGTCACAACAGTCGCAGGTGCGACTGGGCCCTGTAGTTCTCCGCCACTTCAGGGGGCCCACTGGCCACCCGCCCGCCGCGTGAGGGGCATACCTGACTGTCCAGGGTGTGTGTCAGTCTCACTGTCGGGTTCCTGCCGTGGGGAGGGGGGTTTTCACCCGCTGCGCCGAGCGGAGAGACAGTGAGAGAGGAGTGCTGAGTTTGTGGGCTCCGCCCCCGCCTATCCAGAAACAGAGGCTGTAAGGGAGGCGGGGCGGACACTGAAAAAACTCAGCAGCCCAATCCAGTGAAGGCGGGGGAGGAGCTCTCCCCTCTGCGACTGCGCAGTGTGTGCAGTACCTACCTGAGGACCTGAGGCAAGCAAGGGATTCCTGGAGGAGGCACGCCGTGACGTGAAGGATAATCTCTGAGGAGGGGGAATCGATCGATAGATTGGCAGTAAGTCACCATTTTGCACTGCAATCGATCGATCCCAACCTCCACCACCTCTGCGACTCTGCCTCTTACTGATCCCATCCCACCACCACTGATCTCATCCCTATCCCCCCATCCCCCATCACCTCTACAACAGAGGTGATGGGGGTGGAAGGCTAGGGATGAGATCAGTGGTGGTGGTGGGGGGATGGGATCAGTAAGGGGTCCCCCTCCAGTACCACCCCCCTCCAGTACAACCCCCCTCCAGTACCACTACCACCCCCCTCCAGTACCACCCCCCTCCAGTACCACCACCACCCCCCTCCAGTACCATCCCCCTCCAGTACCACCCCCCCTCCAGTACCACCACCCCCCTCCAGTACCACCACCACCCCCCTCCAGTACCACCCCCTCCAGTACCACCACCACCCCCCTCCAGTACCACCACCACCCCCTCTAGTACCACCCCCCTCCAGTACCACATCCACCCCCCTCCAGTACCACCACCACCCCCCTCCAGTACCACCCCCCCTCCAGTACCACCCCCCCTCCAGTACCACCACCACCCTCCTCCAGTACCACCCCCCCTCCAGTACCACCACCACCCCCCTCCAGTACCACCCCCTCCAATACCACCACCACTCCCCTCCAGTACCACCCCCCTCCAGTACCACCACCACCCCCCTCCAGTACCACCCCCCTCAAGTACCAGTACCACCCCCACCAACCCCAGTACCACCACCACCTCCCTCCAGTAACACCCCCTCCAGTACCACCCCCCTCCAGTACCACCACCACCCCCCTCCAGTACCACCACCACCCCCTCCAGTACCACCGCCACCCCCCCTCCAGTACCACCACCACCCCCCTCCAGTACCACCACCCCCCGTACCACCCCCCTCCAATACCACCACCACCCCCCTCCAGTACCACCACTACCACCCCCCACCACCCCCCTCCAGTACCACCCCCCTCCAGTACCACCCCTCTCCAGTAACACCTACCCTCCAATACCACCACCACTCCCCTCCAGTACCACCCCCCTCCAGTACCACCACCACCCCCCTCCAGTACCACCCCCCCTCAAGTACCAGTACAATCCCCCCCAGTACCACCCCCACCAACCCCAGTACCCCCACCACCCCCCTCCAGTACCACCCCTCTCCAGTACCGCCACCACCCCCCTCCAGTACCAGTGGAAAAAAATATAGTATCAAAATCATGCTTTTCGGGGGGCCCTTCATGATTTTTTGCACCGGGGCCCTGAGGTTTCTAGTTACGCCACTGAGTGCCACCTATCAGTGCCCATGAGTGCGGCATATTAGTGCCGCCTCATCAGTGCCCATCAGTGCCGCCTCATAAGCAAACATCAGTGAAGGAGAAAAATTACTTATTTACAACATTTACTGACAGAAACCACCCCCCTCCAGTACCACGCCCCTCCAGTACCACCCCCCCTCCAGTACCACCACTACTCTCCAGTACCACCACCATCCCCATCCAGTACCACCCCCCCCAGTACCACCCCCCCTCCAATACCACCACCACCCCCCTCCAGTACCACCCCCCTCCAGTACCACCCCCTCCAGTACCACCACCACCCCCTCTAGTACCACCCCCCTCCAGTACCACCTCCACCCCCCTCCAGTACCACCCCCCCTCCAGTACCACCACCACCCCCCTCCAGTATCACCCCCCCTCCAATACCACCACCACCCCCCTCCAGTACCACCCCCCCTCCAGTACCACCACCACCCCCTCCAGTACCACCACCAACCCCCTCCAGTACCACCCCACTCCAGTACCACCCCCCCTCCAGTACCACCACTACCCCCCTCCAGTACCACCTCCCTGCAGTACCACCACCACCCCCTCCAGTACCACCACCCCCTCCAGTACCACCCCCCTCCACCCCCCCCCTCCAGTACCACCACCCCCTCTCCAGTACCACGCCCCTCCAGTACCACCACCACCCCCCTTCAGTACCACCACCACCCCCCTCCAGTACCAGCCCCCCTCCAGTACCACCACCACCCCCCTCCAGTACCACCCCCCCTCCAATACCACCACCACTCCCCTCCAGTACCACCCCCCTCCAGTACCACCACCACCCCCCTCCAGTACCACCCCCCCTCAAGTACCAGTACCACCCCCCTCCAGTACCACCCCCACCAACCTCAGTACCCCCACCACCCCCCTCCAGTACCACCCCTCTCCAGTACCACCACCACCCCCCTCCAGTACCAGTGGAAAAAAATATAGTATCAAAATCATGCTTTTCGGGGGGCCCTTCATGATTTTTTGCACCGGGGCCCTGAGGTTTCTAGTTACGCCACTGAGTGCCACCTATCAGTGCCCATGAGTGTGGCATATTAGTGCTGCCTCATCAGTGCCCATCAGTGCCGCCTCATAAGCAAACATCAGTGAAGGAGAAAAATTACTTATTTACAACATTTACTGACAGAAACTAAGAAAAACTTTTTTTCAACAATCTTTTTTTGTTTATTTAGCAAAACATAGAAAACCCAGAGGTGATTAAGTACCACCAAAAGAAAGCTCTATTTGTGGGAAGAAAATAGCAAAAATTTAATTTGGGTACAGCGTTGCATGACCGCTCAATTGTCATTCAAAATGTGACAGAGTTAAAAGCGGAAAATTGGCTTGGCCAGGAAGGGGGTAAAAGTGCCCTGTATTGAAGTGGTTAACAGATTCCATGACTTTCTTACAATATGGCCATGGCCTTAAAACAATTATGCACTATTTTTTAATCCCCAGCAGAACCTGTTTAATGATACAGATTAGCAGTTATCAGTTAGAATAATCGATTAGGCCTACAAGAGCTTTAATCAAATACAGCAGGTTCAATTTTAATCAATTGGCAAATGGACATTTCATATAAAATACTGATAGATTCTTTCTCTATATTAGGGTACCTACAGTATATTAAATCTATGTCAATACAAATAATTTGGACAATTACCCTAGATATTAAAAGCAGCAATCCTACTTTTTTTTACATCGTTATTCACAGTAATTCTCCTGGCTGTTTGGTAGCACAATATTGACATGTATCTAAAAAGCAGCACATCATCGGCAACGCTAACATTCGTTGGCATACTATTTATTTTGGTTCATTATTCTTACCTTTAAACTTACTTAAAACACAAATGATTGTATGCATTTATTATATTGTTTTTATATATATATATATATATATATATATATATATATATATATATATATATATATATATATATATATATATATATATATATATATATATATATATATATATAAATACTGTATATATATATATATATATATATATATATATAGGCAAAAAAGTTTTACTTTTGTAGTCCATTTTGCTTCTTTTAAACTAGGTGTTTATGCATTACAGAAGATATTTTCACCAGAAGTGATGGTTTGGAAGCTCAAACAGACAGTCTATTATCCAGCACACCTGTATCTCCTCCACTCTTCAGTAGAAGCATGTACTTCTAAAAACAAGTACATATCAGTGTATTGGAAGTGTCCTATACTCTCAGCCCCTCCTGCTGTTCACCGAGTTTATACTGAAGCAGCATGTGTGCATTCAATTACACACACCACATTAGTTCAGTAATGATGTAGGGTGAGATCTTCAATTCATTCAGTGTGTTTACCCAACAAAGAACACATAGAGGTTTCTATAGTATGTTGACCTGAATAGGGAACATAAAACAAAAATGAAGATAAATGTAATATCATTTTAAAGTGAGTCCAAAATCATTTTCAAGTATTGTTAGCTTTTATTGCCTCACCCACAGGAATAATACAAAAACATGTAAAAATGTCTGTGTATTGATAAAATGAAAGTTTTTCTCGCTTACTTTAATTGTTTTCTTATGTTTATGTATGTATTTCCTGTATTGTTATTACAATATACTAGTATCAGTAAATTATATTTGAAAAAGACATTCTAATGTAGTAAGGTGGCCCAAAAGAGACAAAGGCATACCACTAATAAATTCATATATCACCACTTAAAGATCAAAAAAATTAGGGAGATCAAGAATTTAAAAAATGTAAGGAAAACTTTAGCCAGCGGCGTTTCTACCTCTTTTCTCAGCTGAAGTGATCCCAATCAGCAGAAATGTCACTATTTGTATGCTGGCTATATTATCAGTTTTTTGTTAGTATATGGGCATATTTTGTTTGATTAATAAAAAATTGTAAAATAGAGAGCATTAGATTTGATCGTATTGCTTTTAAGGACGTTGGAAGTGGATTGAGCCTCTTGGATGGTACCAGTGGATTGCTTTTTTTTGTAGTGACCCACAGGGCTGGAAGTGTATACCATTGTGTTTGTTCAGACCTGTTATAAACTGGAGGTCAATACTAAGGTGAGCAGATTGATATACACAAATGATGTGTTGGTGTTGGAAGGAGGTGTTCACTGGTTCACCACCAAAAGAAGATTGCATTTGAAAAGAATACACTGGATTTCTATTAATCACAGAAATTATTGATTCACACTGCTTAACCACTTCAGCCCCGGAAGATTTTACCCCCTTCCTGACCAGAGGACATTTTGTGATTCGGCACTGCGTCGCTTTAACTGACAATTGCGTGGTCGTGCTTCATTGCACCCAAACAAAATTGACGTCTTTTTTATCCCACAAATAGAGCTTTCTTTTGGTGGTATTTGATCACCTCTGCGGTTATTATTTTTTGCGCTATAAACAAAAAAATAGCGACAATTTTGAAAAAAACGCAATATTTTTTACTTTTGCTATAATAAATATCCCCCCGCAAAAAAAAAAAAAAATATTTTTTTCCTCAGTTTAGGCCGATATGTATTCTTTTACATATTTTTGGTAAAAAGAAAATCGCAATAAGCAATAAGCATTATTAATTATTATTGATTATATTGATATATTGATTGGTTTGCGCATATATTTTATATATATTGCGCGTATATTGATTGGTTTGCACAAAAGTTATAGCGTGTACAAAATAGGGGATAGTTTTATGGCATTTTTATTATTTTTTTTTTTCATTACTAGTAATGACGGCGATCTGCGATTTTTATCAGGGCTGCGACATTATGGCGGACACGTCGGACAATTTTGACACAGTTTTGGGACCATTGGCATTTATGCAGTGATCAGTGCTATAAAAATGCATTGATTACTGGAAAAATGTCACTGGCAGGGAAGGGGTTAACACTAGGGGGAGATCAAGGAGTTAATTGTGTTCCCTAGTGTGTGTTCTAACTGAAGGGGGGATGGGACTGTGTAGGGGAGATGACAGATCGCTGTTCATACTTTGTTTGAACAGACGATCTGTCTCTTCTCCCCTCAGAGAACTGGAAACTGTGTGTTTACACACACAGATCCCGATTCCCGGTGTGACCTGATCGATCGCGGGATCGACCGCTGGGCACTCGCATCAGTTCCGTGGGTGAGCAGGTAGCGCGTGTGCCCCTAGTGGCCAAAAAAGGAAGCAACGTAACATGACAGCGATTTGCGCAGCCGAGCCATGTTGCTGCAGTACAACTGCGGTGGCTGGTCGGCAAGCGAGCGGTTAAAGACACATTAACTTTATTTTACTTTCTTTAGTTAATTTTTATGCACTGATTTTTTTTTTAGGAAAAACACATTTTTATTGCACAATATAATTATGTGTGGTTACAATAATAAGTTTGATACATGCATTTATTATAAATAGCACTGTACAAATGTATACATTTATACCTTTTTGTTTCACCAAAATACATTTGTATGAGGAAACATAAAGCAAACTTTAACTACTCTTAAACTTGCATTCCTAAACATATTTCATTTAAGCAGTATACTGTATATACAGTATAAAGCAAACGCACGTTTACAATTCAAAAATAGCAGCCAGTGGCTTCTAGAATATAACATTAAAGGTTTAATATTGTACTAAGAAATAAACAGCACATAACGATATATAAAGAAGGCTTCAAGATGTTTACTTTTATGAAAGTGCAACAGATGTTATAAAATTGCTGCCATCTGTGGTCCATCTAATAACCTGAGTTAGAGTAGTTGAAGAGTATGGTTTTTCAAAACAAAACTATATATTCATATGTTCTTATCCATTTACTAATCAATTTGCACTTTCTGAGTAGTCTTCACAAAATATGCAAATTTCAGCACTTTCATATTAAAGCTAAACTCTAAGCTAATGACCAAACACAAAGATCAAGTACTGTTTACCTGTCTTAGGATTTGTATTTTAATTCAGTCCAGAAATTTAGAGTAGGAGAATATAGACATATTTTGAAGTGAAATTGCTAGTTTGGAAATTGGAACAAATAACTCCCCATGAAGTGAGGAACATAAGTAGCAAAATAATCACTAATAATCGCACATAGCTCCAAATGTGTATAGTTAATTAATACTACAAGCTACTTGTGTGCTTCATGCCACTGTGAACCAATTGTACCAAATGTGTAGTAATTTATTACTACTATTAGCAATTAATCTTTAGTGATTTTAGTAGCCTGATCATGCTACTAAAAATCACTTGTGTGCACCTACCCTTACACAGGGGGACACTTAACTTTACTGACGTCAACCACTTCAGCCCCAGAAGGATTTATCCCCTTCCTGACCAGAGCATTTTTTGGATTCTGCACTACATCGCTTTAGCTGACAATTGCGTGGTCGTGCGATGTTGTACCCAAGCAAAATTGTCCTTTTTTTCCCACAAATAGAGCTTTCTTTTGGTGGTATTTTATCACCTCTGCAGTTTTTATTGTTTGCGCTATAAACAAAAAAAGGCCGACAATCTTGAAAAAAAGCAATATTTTTCTTTTTGCTATAATAAATATCCCCCCCAAAAGTATAAAAAAAAACTAATTTCTTCCACAGTTTAGGCCGATATGTATTCTTCTACATATTTTTGGTAAAAAAAAAAATCGCAATAAGTGTATATTGTTTGGTTTGCACAAAAGTTATAGCGTCTACAAAATAGGGGATAGATTTATGGCATTTTTATTATAATTTTTTTTTACTAGTAATGGTGGCGATCTTTTATCGGGACTGCGACATTGTGGTGGACAGATCGGACACTTTTGACACTATTTTGGGATCATTGACATTTATACAGCGATCAGAGCTACAAATAGCCACTGATTACTGTATAAATGACACTGGGGTTCAGTGTGTTCCCTGGATGTGTTCTAACTGTAAGGGGGATGGGCTCACTACAACATGACAAAGATCACTGCTCCCCATGACTGGGAGCAATAGATCCCTGTCATATCACTAGGCAGAACAGGGAAATGCTTTGTTTACATCTCCCTGTTCTGCCTCTCCTCGCTGCAATCGCGGGCCGCCAGCAAACATCGAGTTTGAGGGACCCGCGGCGCTTGGTGGGTTCACACGAATGCCCGCTAGGAGGCAAATTTAAAGGGACGTACATGTACGCCTGTTTGCCTGCCTGTGCCATTCTGCCAACATCAATCGGCGTGTGGTGGTCGGCAAACGGTTAAGTAATACAATTAGGTTTTGTCCCTGTCCCCAGCCTATGATTGGACAAGGAAGAAGCAGCAGCAGACTAATGAACTCATCTCTCCCTCTGTCTCATGTCACTCTGTTCTCTCCTGGTATCCGCATGTTTCTTGTTTTCAAGTGACTGCTGAAGAACAACTGAGTACCTTATTGTGTTGCTCCTCCTTTTGCCAGTTCTGCTGTACAGGGAACGTACTCTATTATGTGTGGTTCTTATATTGTCAGCACTATCTAGTGGCCACAATATGTTTTTGTTTCTTGATTGGGGTATCTCTAGAAAACAAAATACATTATGGCCAGTATGTGAAGCTGCTAATAAAGGAACTGCACATATTAGAAAAAAAATGGCAATTTTTAGCCTGTTGGTGCTAATGCTTTTCAGGAACATTTTATTCATAGACACCTTAACCACTTGCCGACCGCCGCACGCCGATGAACGTCCCTACTATGGGGACTGATATTGTTGTTATGGCAGCAGCTAGCTGCCATAACCCCAGTATCCCTGTGTTCGGCCGGCGGTCGGCTACAAGATAAAAGTGGTCTCTGTAGCAGATTCACAGCGAGATCACTTTTATCAGTAGCGGGAGAGGGCATTTTAGTGTAAATATGAGGCCTTTTTGACCCCAGATCTCATATTTAAGAGGTCCTGTAATGCTTTTTTTCTATTACAAGGGATGTTTACATTCCTTGTAATAGTAATAAAAGTGACACTTTTTTTAAAAAACAGTGTAAAAATAAAAAGTAAAAGTAAAATAAATAAGAAGAAAAAATTTTTTTTTAAACACGCCCCGTCCCGCCGAGCTCGCGTGCAGAAGCGAACGCATACGTGAATAGCGCCTGCATATGAAAACAGTGTGCAAACCACACATGTGAGGTATTGCTGCGATTAGTAGAGCGAGAGCACTAATTCTAGCCCCAGACCTCCTCTGTAATGCAAAACATGCAACTGGTAGAATTTTTTTAAATGTCACCTATGGAGATTTTTAACCAATTCAGCCCCGGAAGGATTTACCCCCTTCCTGACCAGAGCATTTTTACAATTTGGCACTGCGTCACTTTAACTGCTAATTGCGTGGTCATGCAATGCTGTACCCAAACGAAATTTGCATCCTTTTCTTCCCACAAATAGAGCTCTCTTTTGATGCTATTTGATCACCTCTGCGGTTTTTATTTTTTGCGCTATAAACGGAAAAAGACCGAAAATTTTGAAAAAAATACAATATTTTCTACTTTTTGTTATAAAAAAATATATAATAAACTCAATTTTAGTCATACATTTAGTCCAAAATGTATTCAGCCACATGTCTTTGGTAAAAAAAAATGTCAATAAGCGTATATTTATTGGTTTGCGCAAAAGTGTCTACAAACTAGGGTACAATTTACACAGCTTTTAGTTTATGACTTTTCTTGAGGTGCTAAAATGGCAGGGCAGTACAACCCCCCCCCCCCCCACCAAATGACCCCATTTTGGAAAGTAGAAACCCCAAGGAAATTGCTGAGAGGCATGTTGAGCCCATTAATTATTAATTTTTTTTGTCCCAAGTGATTGAATAATGACAAAAAAAAAATTTACAAAAAGTTGTTACTAAATGATATATTGCTCACACAGGCCATGGGCATATGTGGAATTGCACCCCAAAATACATTTAGCTGCTTCTCCTGAGTATGGGGACACCACATGTGTACAAGACCCCGAAAACCAAGCACCACCTTCAGGATTTCTAAGGGCGTAAATTTTTGATTTCACTCCTCACTACCTATCACAGTTTTGAAGGCCATAAAATGCCAGGACAGTTCAAACCCCCCCCCCCCCCAATGACCCCATTTTGGAAAGTAGACACCCCAAGCTATTTGCTGAGAGGCATGTCGAGTCCATGGAATATTTTATACTTTGCCACAAGTTGCGGGAAAATGACAAAAACTTTTTTTTTTTGCACAAAGTTGTCACTAAATGATATATTGCTCAAACATACCATGGGCATATGTGGAATTACACCCAAAAATACATTCTGCTGCTTCTCCTGAGTATGGGGATACCACATGTGTGGGACTTTTTGGGAGCCTAGCTGCGTACGGGGCCCCGAAAGCCAAGCACTGCCTTTAGGATTTCTAAGGGCGTAAATTTTTGATTTCACTCCTCACTACTTATCACAGTTTCCAAGGCCATAAAATGCCAAGATGGCACAACCCCCCCCCCCAAATGACCCCATTTTGGAAAGTGGACACCCCAAGCTATTTGCTGAGAGGCATGGTGAGTATTTTGCAGCTCTCATTTGTTTTTAAAAATGAAGAAAGAAAAGAAAATGTATTTTTTTTTCTTTTTTCAATTTTCAAAACTTTGTGACAAAAAGCGAGATCTGCAAAATACTCACCATACCTCTCAGCAAATAGCTTGGGGTGTCTACTTTCCAAAATGGGGTCATTTGGGGGGGGGGGTTGTGCCATCTGGGCATTCCATGGCCTCCGAAACTGTGATAGGCAGTGAGGAGTGAACTTTCACATATTCCCATGGCATGTTTGAGCAATATATCATTTAGTGACAACTTTGTGCAAAAAAAAAAAAAAATTGTCTTTTTCCTGCAACTTGTGTCACAATATAAAATATTCCATGGACTCGACATGCCTCTCAGCAAATAGCTTGGGGTGTCTACTTTCCAAAATGGGTTAATTTGGGTGGGTTTTGAACTGTCCTGGCTTTTTATGCACAACATTTAGAAGCTTATGTCACACATCACCCACTCTTCTAACCACTTGAAGACAAAGCCCTTTCTGACACTATTTGTTTACATGAAATTTTTTTTTTTTTTGCAAGAAAATTACTTTGAACCCCCAAACATTATATATTTTTTTTTTAAAGCAAAGGCCCTACAGATTAAAATGATGGGTGTTTCATTTTTTTCACACAGTATTTGCGCAGCGATTTTTCAAACGCATTTTTTGGGGAAAAAACACACTTTTTTAAATTTTAATGCACTAAAACACACTATATTGCCCAAATGTTTGATGAAATAAAAAATATGATCTTAGGCCGAGTACATGGATACCAAACATGACATACTTTAAAATTTTGCACAAACATGCAGTGGCGACAAACGACATAAATTTTTATAAGCCTTTAAAGGCCTTTACAGGTTACCACTTTAGATTTACAGGGGAGGTCTACTGCTAAAATTACTGCGCTCGATCTGACCTTCGCGGTGATACCTCACATGCATGGTGCAATTGCTGTTTACATTTGACGCCAGACCAACGCTTGCGTTCGCTTTTGCGCGAGAGCAGGGGGGGACAGGGGTGCTTTTTTTTTCTTTATTATTTTTTTATTTTTGCTTTTTTATCTTATTTTTAAACTGTTCCTTTCATTTTTTTTTTAATCATTTTTATTGTTATGTCAGGGAATGTAGATATCCCCTATGATAGCAATAGGTAGTGACAGGTACTCTTTTTTGAAAAAATTGGGGTCTATTAGACCCTAGATCTCTCCTCTGCCCTAAAAGCATCTGATCACACCAAGATCAGTGTGATAAAATGCTTTCCCAATTTCCCAATGGCGCTGTTTACATCCGGTGAAATCTAAGTCATGAAATCCTCGTAGCTTCCGGTTTCTTAGGCCATAGAGATGATTGGAGCCATTCTGGTCTCTGATCAGCTCTATGGTCAGCTGGCGGAATCACCGGCTGCATTCTCAGGTTCCCTGTTGGGACAGGAGAGCCAGAGAAAAACATGGAAGCCGGTGGGAGGGGGGGACATTCCCTCCCACTGCTTGTAAATCAGTCTAGAGGCTAATTAACCACTAGGATTGCTTTTACATGAAAGCCGGCCGCTGGCTGAAAAGAATGATACCAAGATGATACCTAAACCTGCAGGCATCATTCTGGTATAACCACTCAAAGTCCAGCAACATACCAGTACGTTGCTGGTCCTTGTTGGGCATATATTGTAATCTTTTTTTTTTTTCATGCAACCTGTGGGCTGAACGAAAAAAAGAGATTGATCGGTGGGTATGCCCACCATTAGAATACCTCCCTTCATCCACCCACTTCTAATGATGGGCATACATGCACCATTTATATATGCTGAAGCATGGGGGCATCCGCCCCAAAAGTTAGGAGCAAATCGCTCCTCCGCCCCTGCTGCCCCCATGCTTCGGCATATATCACCTCTGCTGGAGTCACGGCTTTATATATCATGGGAGCAAATGCTGTTGCTGTCAAGATAAATAAATCCACAGCTGAATGGCGTACCTGAAAACAAAAAAATGGTTAACAATAAAACACAGTAAACAGTAAAGTATAAAAAATTGCATACCTGAAAAGCAAACATGATAAAACATAATAACAATAAAACATTTCAGAATAGAATACAGTAAAAAAGAGCAGAACAATAGAGAGAGAATAGAGAGAGAGAGAACAATACAAGGACAACTATTTTTGCTTTTTTTATTTTATATATTTTTTTGTGGGTTTTTTTTTACACTTTTTTTTGTAACTGTAACTTTTATAACTGTAACCGGTTCCAGGTTCGGGTCTCTCAAAATGCGATGGCATCTTGGGAGACCCTGTGAAAGTGTGCCTAGTCTGTGCAATGCTGTACCCTACGCTAATACTCAAATAGTGTATGGTAGCGTTCAAAACATTCACCAATGCAAAGACCAGGATTGTCAGGACAGGAGGGACAATAATAGCGGGTGTCACGCCTATATCCGCGCTTGCTGCAGACACGACATCTTTTTTTGTGGGGTTCGTTGGGTAGGGGTACTCGGGAGGACATAAAGAAAATGCCTCTCATGCAGCCGACTGCATTTGGTTGGAGATGTGAATGGGGGAAGTACGGGTGCTGCAGAAGTGGTGGGTTCCCAATTAGGATTGGCGAATGCAGCAGGAAGGGCATTATGGGCACGACAGGCCTGTGTTTGTCTTCTTCTTGGTGGCAGCGGGACACTAGTTGTGCTTGCCACCTCACCAGCTTGAACTGCACTTATGAGACTCTCCATGTCACCAAGTGTTACTGCAGTGCTGGTTTGACTACGATCAGGGTGTACTAGGCCTCTGGTGCTTGCCAGTTCACCAAAACACTACCAAAAAAACTGTTAGCGATCGCAGGGATCAGGCTTGACTCTTCGAACGCTGCAGTTATGCGTTTAGTGTTTTGTAAGTGTCAGTGATCGATCAATACTGCACTTGAGTGGGCTGGGCTGGGCTGGGCGGAGGGGCAAAACGCAGGAGCTAGCAGGTATCTGGGCTGATCCCGCTAACACTGCGTTTTTGGGAACCCTAAACTGCTGGGGACGCTAGTATAAATCTGATCGGATCAGATATTGATCCGTTCAGATGCTATACCACTAAGGGAGGTGTACGGTGCGTGCGTGGGTGTTAGCACTACTGGCACTAACCTGATGCTGCCTGGGGCTGGTGCTTACCAGTTCACCAAAACGCTACCAAAAAAACTGTTAGCAATCACAGGGATCAGGCCTGACTCTGTGAACTCTGCAGTTATGTGTTTATTGTTTTGTAAGTGACAGTGATCGATCGATACTGCACTTGGGTGGGCTGGGCTGGGCCCGGCGGAGGGGCAAAACGCAGGTGCTAGCAGGTATCTGGGCTGATCCTGCTAACACTGCGTTTTTGGGAACCCTAAACTCCTGGGGACGCTAGTATAGATCTGATCGGATCAGATATTGATCCATTCAGATACTATACCACTAAGGGAGGTGTATGGTGCGTCCGTGGGAATTAGCGGTATTGGCGCTAACCTGGCACTGCCTGGGGCGACGCAGACCCTATCTGACACTAAAACCTAAGTTATATCACCGCCGGGTGATCAGGGGGCTAAACCTATATAAGGTAATAAACGGCGGGTGCCCTGACACTATAAAAAAAAACGAACTAACCAGCGTCACCCGTAACACTTATACGGTGATCACTGGTGAAAGGGTTAACTAGGGGGCAATCAAGGGGTTAAAACCTTTATTAAGTAGTATATAGGGGTCCCTGACGCTATAAAACGCTGACGGCGAACCTATATATTTACCTCCCTAACTAGCGTCACCAGTGACACTAATACAGCGATCAGAAAAACGATCGCTTAGTGACACTGGCGACGGGGGGTGATAAAGGGGTTAAAACTTTATTAGGGGGGTTAGGGGGGTACTCTAGATCTAAAGGGGGCTAACCCTAACTGCCCTACCACACTAACTGTCACAAACTGACACCAATGCAGTAAGACTATCTTACTCTACATTACAAAAACAAAAACAGAAAGGTGGAATGGGTTTCCCTAATATACGTAACTATTATGTAGCAGCACTTCT
This sequence comes from Lithobates clamitans, assembly GCA_037952925.1. Classification (NCBI taxonomy): domain Eukaryota; kingdom Metazoa; phylum Chordata; class Amphibia; order Anura; family Ranidae; genus Lithobates; species Lithobates clamitans. Next base: position 7,091,900 of record JBBGZY010000115.1, read on the forward strand.
GGACCAGGCCAAGTCCTGGTTCACCCGGACATCAGATAAATTATGGGTGCAAATAGAAAACGCAATAGTAAACCACAGAGACTTACCCTCACTTTTATTAGCCACTCTTACAAGTAGACCGTTGTTTCATCCCAACTTTCCCTCTATAAACGCAACAGTTAATGCATGGAAAATAATCAATGAAAAAGATCATGCCAGTAAAACCCTACAGAAAATAGAAATCTCACTAGGCATGTACGAATACCTCATCCCTTCTTTAAAATTAACCAAAATAGATGCTCCAAGAAATATGTCATACACTCAATTTAAAGCTCACCTTTTGTCAACACCGTCATACGCAAGTATCCAGCTACATCACTACTATACTAAATATCCACACTCCTTTCTCAGCTACAACCCTATAGTGTGGACATATATCTCCACCTCTTCTACCAAACCTAAGGGCCTCACATGGTTTTACAAATATCTGCAAACTACACACAATCAAACCAAAACTACCAGTATGCTAAACTGGGAAAGAGACCTAAAGAGTAGTTTTGCGTTAACTGAGTGGAACAAAGCTATTCAAGCTAATCATATATACTCCCATTGCACTAACCATTGGGATATTTCTCTCAAGTTGTTATATAGAAGCTACCTAACTCCAATGAGAATATCACAAATATTCCATAGCTCTGATACACATTGTTGGCGAGATTGCGATAACACTGGAACATTATTTCATATATTGTGGGCTTGTAAATCTATAAGAAGCTTCTGGAACTCAACTTTTTCCTTGCTATCAAAAATCACTGGAATAGTTTTTACCCCCAATCCTGCACTAGCTATCCTCAACTTAGGAATAGATAAAATACCAAGGAATTATAGACGTTTAACTACTCACATATTAATAGCAGCACGATTATCGATCACTTCAAAATGGAAATCAAATCATGTCCCAAACATTAGTGAAGTAATACATAGAGTTAACACCCACTTCCAATATGAAAAATTTTTTGCTCACTCCATTACCGCAAAAGCAAAATTATTGAGTGATTGGGCTCCATGGTGCACAAAGGTTCCAGAATCCTCTTATTGAATTTCTGATATTGACATAATGACTAAAAAGTCAATTGGTGGTAAGATGTTGTCATTACATTCTTATCTTTAATTCTATATCCCTTTAATTTATATTTCTTTGGAATTTTTATTTTTCTTTTAGTTTTCACCTTTTCTTCCCTTCTCTCCATTGTTTTCTTTTTCTTTTCTTTTTCTTTAATAATAACATGTTGGCTAAAAGCTTTAATAATCAGCCGTATATCTGACTTCATTATCTTTATAGAATGAAGTTTCACAACAATTCATGTCACATTGCATTAGTACAAATAAATATTATATATAAAAAACAATATGGACTAAAATAGAGTGCTCCAAGAGATAATTACTTTGATAATTGGAACACTATTGGGGGCGGGGTGGGGGGGCACCTCTCCGGACACAGCTTGTTCCCAGATGGGGTGTCTGGGGGGGGGGCTCTCGCCTCTGGTCCCAAACGTACCATAACTAGAAAAAAAAAAAGTTTGTAATAATAAGCTCGATTCAAGTTACATTTATTATAAAGTGTACACCGTGATATGTTGATTCATTTGTTTGATGCATTCATAAAAGTGACCAAAGAATACCTGTAACTGTATACGGATGTACTGTTATACTGTTGTTTACACGATAATTTCAATAAAAAATAATGAAACGGACACCAATGCAGTAATCAGAAAAAAAAACTGCTTGGTGTCACTGTGACGGGGGGGAGGGGGGTGATGGGTGGTGTAAAGTGTGCCTGGTGTGGTTTACTGTGTGTGTGTGTGTTGTGCACTCACATCGATGTCTTCTCTCCTTGGCGCCAAAACGGAAAATACCGAGCCGAGGAGCGATGACATCACTTCCTCTGCCGCTGTTTACTATACAGCAACAGAGGAAGAATCTCATTCGTGGGGAGCGATCGTGAGGGGGTGGCCACGAATGAGTGGTCTCCCCCTCAGCCTGGATCGCTCCCCTAATGAAGCCGACCACCCGCGGGAGGCAGATCACGTACCAGGTACGTGATTTTGCCTGTCCGTGCCATTCTGTCGCAGTATATCTGCGTTAGGTGGTCGGCAAGTGGTTAAGGGTAAAAGCTTGTCGCCATTCCAGGAGCTGGCACAATTTTGAAGCGTGACATGTTGGGTATAAATTTACTCGGCGTAACATTATCTTTCACAATATAAAAAAAATTGGGCTAATTTTACAGTTGTCTTATTTTTTAATTCAAAAAATGTATTTTTTTTAAAAATAGTGCGCAAATACGGTGTGACAGAAAGTATTGCAACGACCGCCATTTTATTCTCTAGGATGTTAGAAAAAAAAATGTATAATGTTTGAGGGTTCTAAGTAATTTTCTAGCAAAAAAAACCTGTTTTTAACTTGTAAACACCACATCTAAAAAAGAGGCCCAGTCTTAAAGTGGTTAATGATTTTTTTTAATGAACATATACAAGTAGGAAATTGTATTGTTTAATCTGTTTTTACAGATCAAAAAAAAAAATTAGTGGTGGATGTACATGGTTAGGGGCACAAAACAGGCCACATTTCACTTTACTGATGCCAGAACAATTTTCGATGTATTGTGTTTCATTGCTATGGATACTGCACTATTGCATTTGACTTTTTTGAGCTTCTTATTTTTTCAAGGCTAGATTCACATCTATGCATGTTGCGGTTGTTGTGTTTTTCTGGTGCGTTTTGTGGAGCATTTCGCGTTTTTGAACACATGGGGGGTCATTTACAAAAGGCAAATCCACTTTGCACTGAAAGTGCACTTGGAAGTGCAGTCGCTCTAAATCTCAGGGGTAGATCTGAAATGAGTGGAAGCTCTGCTGATTTTATCATCCAATCATGTGCAAGCTAAAATGCTGTTTTTTATTTTCCTTGCCTGTCTCCCTCGGATCTACAGCTACTTTACTTCCAAGTGCGCTTTCAGTGCACTTTCAAGTGCATTTGCAGTGCAAAGTGGATTTTCCTTTAGTAAATAACCCCCATGGTTTTGATGTGTTTTTGACGCATTTTGCAGGATTTTTTTTGGTAAATAGGAAAGTATGATAGCTCAGCTCATGGAGTATGGCTTTGATGCAACTTTGATTCAACTTTGATGTGACTTTACACTCTCTGGCACTTAAATAGCATCAAAGTAGTGCAGAAACCTTTATCCTTTATGTGCCCAAAGTCATGTGTTAGGGTAAGGGTTAAGGGCTAGGATTAGGGTTAAGAATGGGGGTTAGTGTTAGGGGCTAAAGTTAGGGTTAAGGATTAGAGTTCAATTTTAGAATGAGGGTTAGAGCTAGGGTTAGGCTGAGGGATAGGGTTAGCAGTAATCATTAAGGTTAGGGGTCACCGTTAGGATTAGTGTTCTAACCTTATCAATTACCACTAACCCTAACAATTTACGAACGGCAAATTGCACTTGGAAGTGCAGAATGCTGTAAATCTGAGGGGTAGATCTGAAATGAGCGGAAGCTCTGCTGTTTTTATTATCCAATCATGTGCAAGCTAAAATGCTGTTTTTTATTTTCTATGCATGTCCTCCTCGGATATACAACATGTGCACTTTCAGTGCAATTTTAAGTGCACTTTGCACTTGTAGTTTGCACTTGTAGTGCAAAGTGGATTTGCCTTTAGTAAATAACCCCCATAGTCTTCTTGAAAGAAAAGAACTCCCACTGCAACCTATGGGTCTCAAAACAAATACCGTTGGAAGCAATGATGTAAAGGTTTAGAAAGTATGGAAGGATCAGAGTGACTCTCCTTTATGCCTAGCAACAAACTTGTACTTCTGTTGCCAAGGGAAGAGAAGTATTTTTCTAAACCAACAACTTGATTCAAAGAGAGGTAAAAATTACTAGTATGTGTTGTTGCCTTCCCCTCTAAAGAATTTAACTCAAAGGGAGGTAAGAAGAACTGATGCATTTTTAACATTAACATGAAGGGGGTCATTTACTATAGCGCCGCAACGCTAATTACAGAGAATTAGTACTAATTGGTGCTAAAACAGTATTCACTATAGCGCTGGTAAAAAAAATACTCCCAAAATCAAATTTACTATAGTTCCCTGAAAACAAATAGCGCCCAAACCCTTAGTCTGCTAAAACCTGGAGTAGTGCAAATTTAAATAATGTTTAGAGCATGATATAATTGCCTACATGGTACTGAAATATGCGGTATATTGTTTAATGATAATCTGCTTTTAAACTGTGTGAAAAAAGGGTTTCTACACTGAAATATATTTTAAAATCTGTATAACTAGGTGCCAACACAACTTTGTATGCTCAGACCTGCAAACAGCTCTCATTTTAGCTCCCATGGCTTTTTTACCAGGCGCTAAATACCAAAATTAGCCCTGGGCTAAAATGCGTTTTTAAGAATGAAAATCGGTGCTACTATAGTCCAATACAAGTTTCAGCCATTGGGGGTTATTTACGAAAGGCAAATCCACTTTGCACTACAAGTGCACTGCAAATACACTTGAAAGTGCACTGAAAGTGCACTTGAAAGTGCAAATTGCTTTAGATCTGAGGGAAAGATCTGAAATGAGGGGAAGCTCTGCTGATTTTATCATCCAATCATGTGCAAGTTAAATTACTGTGTTTTTTTTCCCTTGCATGTCCCCCTCAGAACTACAGCGATTGCACTTCCAAATGCACTTTTAGTGCACTTTCAAATGCACGTGCAGTGCACTTGTAGGGCAAAGTGGATTTGGCAATTAAAAAGTTAACTGGTAGTCTCTAAAAAAAAATGTATCAATTGCTTAGCTCTGTGTCTAGAGGTTGTTTGTAAAGCACAGGCAGCTTTCTGTATCACTTGATCAAGAAGGTATTATAAGCAGACTTCAGGTTGGCATGTAGTAATGCAGGCAACTTCTACTGTATAAATGTACAATGTACAAATTCACTTGTATAAGCATCCCATTAGGCAATAGGGATGTGTGATTAGTTTCGCACGAATTGAACATTCGTACAAATTTCCGTAAATTCGTACATTCGGGAGGATCCGAAATACGAATTTCTATGTTTCCGAATTTTATACGAAATACGAAATTTCGTTTACGAATTTCGGATACAAATTCTATTACAACGGAAACGTGACTAATATTTTGTTGACCAATCAGAGGTTTTCTTCTGCTGCTGAGTGAGGGTTGGGAAAATAACCTTTTTTAATATGGGAGTGGGAGTGAGACTGGTACTGGTAGTCGATGGGAGATTCAGAATCAGACAAAATAAGAATGTTCGTTATTATTGTTTTATTATTGTCATAATAATTACAATTATTCGTTATGATGAAGTTAAAAACCCAGGAAGTCAAGTCAGCACAGCACAGGGATGGTGGGAGCCCCTCATAATGAGCACAGCAGGGGTACAGCCCCAGGAGGAAGTCAGCACATTGAGAAAGGTATATTTTTGCCTTTAAATTCATCATAACGAATGTTCGTAATTGTTACGAAAAGTTCATGAACCTAACGAAAATTCGTATTTCGTACGAATTGAAATTGAATTTCGGACACGAATCACGAAATACGAACTAACGGCTAATACGAAAGGGAATGGAACGAAACAAAACACATTTATTGACGGTGCACATGTCTATTAGGCAATCACTGTAGCACTGGTAATGTAGGCTGTGGATGTGGTTTTGTAATTAGCATACAGGCTTGTATGACAAGGACTACACTGTCTTAACCACTTATCCTCTGGAAGGTTTACCCCCCCTACCCCATGACCAGGTCATTTTTTGTGATACAGCACTGCGTTACTTTAACTGACAATTGCGTGGTCATGCGACGCTGTACCCCAAAAAAATCTACGTCCTCATTTTCCAACAAATTGAGCTTTCTTTTGGCGGTATTTGATCACCTCTGCGGTTTTTATTTACTGTGCTATAAACAAAAAAGACCGACAATTATGAAAAAAAACAATAATATTTCCTCCTTACTGATATAAAACACATCCAATAAAAAAATGTAAAAAAACTAATTTCTTCATCAATTTAGGCCAATATGTATTCTGCTACATGTTTTTGGTAAAAAAAAATCCCAAAAGTTATAGCGTCTACAAATTACGGGATAGATTTATGGAATTTTTTCAATTTTGTTTACTAGTAATGGCGATGATCAGCGACTGCAACATTGCAGCATTTGCAGCAGACAAATCGGACACTAAGTGACATTTTGTGTAAACCAGTGACACCAATACAGTGTTCAGTGCTAAAAAATGCACTGTCACTATACTAATGACACTGGCCAGAAAGGGGTTAACATCAGAGGCGATCAAAGAGTTAAGTGTGTTTCTAGGGAGAGCTTGCTAACTGTGTGGAGGGTGCTTGTACTGTGGGAAGGCAGATATCCATGTTCCTGCTTAGCAGAAACACAGGATCACTACCTCCCCTTCTCACAGAACGACGATCTGTCTTGTTTACAGCCCGCGTTCTGTCTCTCTCGGTAATGATCGGTGCCCGCCGGACCCACGGATTGGCTGTGTCCAATCACAGAGGAAGAGGGTGGAACTACCTATACAGAGCATCTCCTAGCTAAGAATTGAGACAGGGGCAAAATTATTTTTGAGAGTTTTGCTTTTTTATCCTGTAAAGCTCAGTTAGCGTGTAACCTATTTAAATGAAATACCAATTTTAGATGCCCCAAAAATGCAACAGTTAGAACTATTGCCTAGATTTTGCCCATAATTCTATAATTCTACTGTAACTGCAACCTTTATATACCTACCATCTGCACCCTAACCACTCTGTTATCCTTGGGAAGCAAAGGGAAATACTTGGTACTTCTGTGTTTGGGGGAGAATGTTACAGTGCTGGTGATTGGCTGATCGTGCACCCAGAGCTGTCACATGGGTGCTGGGAGAGAGATTTTAATCCTGTGTAAGCTCCAAGTCATGGCTTTAAGCTTACATCAAACTTCCTTGGTTTGCTTCTAGTGGACAAAAGGAAAGATGGAGGAGTAAAATGGAAGGAAAGTATATGAAGCTGGTGAGGGTGGCAATAAAGTGAGAACTCTGCATTATTTTGCATAACAAAGCACAGGTTCACTTCAGACAAGAATCCCAACTTATACTACATTATTTTCAAACAATAAAAAAATAAAATTATTTATAAAGACCTGAGGAGAAAAATGATTAACAATATGTAACTGGTGCCCATAGTTTCAAGTCTAATACTTGACTGGTCACTCTGAGCAACAACTTCACTTTTGTTCTTATATTTTTTCAAGTTTTTGATCTATAGCCTCTGTAAGATTAATTACACAACAGGAATCCATTTGTAATTGTCTGAAAGAAGGCCTCTCTGTTCTTTTTGTAAAACTTCCTTCAGCAATAAAAGTCACCCACCTAAGATGCTCTACTGAATTATGAAAATGATATAGCTCATGTTTAGTACACAACCAGTGAATTAATTTAGTGTAATTAGAAATTATAGTGAAAGGCAAAGTAGAAGGAGAAGATACAGGTGAAAAGAAGGCAGGATGGTAAGAATATATAAGGCATGTGGAGAGCATAAAGAAATATGTATTTCTAGATAGCTTTATTTATTATAACATGCACATAACTCGCAGGGGGTTATTTATGAAAGGCAAATCCACTTTGCACCACAAGTGCAAACTACAAGTGCAAAGTGCACTTGAAATTGCACTGAAAGTGCACTTGGAAGTGCAGTCGCTGTAAATCTGAGGGGAAGATCTGAAATGATGGGAAGCTCTGCTGATTTTATTATCCAATCATGTGCAAGCTAAAATGCTGTTTTTTATTTTCCTTGCATGTCCCCCTTAGATCTACAGCGACTGCACTTCCAAGTGCACTTTCAGTGCAATTTTAAGTGCACTTTGCACTTGTAGTGCAAAGTGGGTTTGCCTTTCGTAAATAACGCCCACTGTGTGTTCTTATGCAGGCTTTAAATCAAGTATAAAGTGCACATAGTAAAAGTCAATGTAAAGTCTGTAGCAAACAATGTTTTATACTCCCCATAACCTGCAGTTCAGCTTTCTTACATTATTTTAATATTTGTTCTCTTTTGAGATTGTAGGCCACACCCACCCACAAAACACTTTCCCCAGATACAATTTAAATAAATAATACACAAACATCCATCTTTTTGGCAAGAAATTGGCCGCGACACCTTTTATTGGTTTTAAACAATGTAATAATTCATAACTCTTTATTATATCATAACTTCATAAATCCAAACATATTTCCATCTGCTCAGTTATTAGAACTCGAGCAGTAGCAGAATTTAAATAAAAACAACAGTCCCCCCCAGAATCCGGGGTGACCCTACCACATAATAGGTGTTCGCGACTGGGGCGGGAGGGAGGCAGCTTCAATTTCCTTCTTGGTCCAGTGGGAAAGAGGAAAAGCCTCTTTCCTGCTGACCTTTTATAGCCTATCCCTACTTCCATCACTTTCCATGAGCTCTGATTGGTTCTTCCCAGATACCTTACCTCAGCTTCCTTAAAGGGGCAGCCGCCCTAAATTACCTATAAATAAAGCTGTTAAATTAAATAATCTAAATGTGGTGGGGAGGCCACAACCTCAGGAAAGTGGACCCATATTGCGCCCCCTTTTTCATGAGATTGTAGGCCACACCCACCCACAAAACACTTTCCCCAGATACAATTTAAATAAATAATACACAAACATCCATCTTTTTGGCAAGAAATTGGTCGCGACACCTTTTATTGGTTTTAAAAATGTAATAATTCATAACTCTTTATTATATCATAACTTCATAAATCCAAACATATTTCCATCTGCTCAGTTATTAGAACTCGAGCAGTAGCAGAATTTAAATAAAAACAACAGCCCACACGGCGGGCTTGAACATCAAGCCCGGCCCCCCCCCACCGCCGCGGCCACGGCACTTTCTATACTGTACTGCAGACCCAGATTGAATATATCCAGCCCAACCTCTGATAAATGGACTCCATCAGGCCTGTACAAACCCGGGTAACCACCTTCAAGGTCCACATGCCGATAGGATAAACCATTAATCAGAGGCATAAATTTTTCAAGAGCCCTATTGACTCTTTTCCTCATTTTTTCCATGACCCTCCTCTGATCTGAGGAGAGCCACAAAAGCCGAGGGACTATCTCTGAAAAGACTAAAGTTGTACCTGGGGAAGTGATACAAAAGCGCTGGAGATCCTGTTTAATCATGAACAACAAATCTAGAGTCTTAACTTTTCCCAAATCATTGCCACCCAAGTGAATAACCAAAATGGATGGCATGGGCCATACCTGACACAACCTTGTTAGGTGAAAATAAAGTTGGTGCCACTGAAGGCCTCTTATTCCCTGCCAATATAACTTAAAAGAGTCCGGCTGCAGGGACAAATTCGTTGAGTAACTGCGTTGAGCCGCTCTCTTTCGTGCCCAGTATATAAAAGAGTGTCCCAGAATCCAAACTGTGTGCTGAAAACCTGAAATTCAAATAAACAAATTAGGCCTAACATATAAACGAAAACAATGGGACTTCCACCTCCCCATTTCTTTAATGTCAGAATCTGGTAACCCTACCCAGGCCGCCACAGAAGCTGCGCCTATTCTAAATGAGTGGGAGGAAAATTTCAAGTTGGTTAATCCCAACTGCACCAAGCATTTCTTAAAAACTGCATCAAACTGAAATTTTGTAAGTGACATTGAATTAGCATGAATAAGAAAAAACCCTTTACTTAAAGGTCTAATCCCCATAAATTTTTTAACTACCTCTACAGGGCACACAATTCTGTCCTCTTGTACGCACAAGTTGACCCACCTACCCTTGCCGCATTGATCCGTTTTAGACTGCTGCAGCCAAATATGCACTCCCAATTGGTCAACCACTACTTGCTCAAATCGAATTCCTGAAGTCCCTTGTTTATTTGCTGGTACTAGTTCCGAGATACGGAAAGCACTAAAAAAAGCTAACACGAAAGCCGTTTTGAAAAGTAGCGCTTCATACTTAGAGAAGCAAACTATTGTAGTAACCTTGCAAAAGCCACGAAGGATGTCCAAAGAGATAGGTCGTCTACTGTCTGAAACAAAAGTCAACCTCCTGTAACCCTTCAGTGCCTGTTTAACGGAAAAATAAGACGTGCAAGGTTGCAAACCTAATAGCCTAAAGAAAAATGAAATGCCAGCCAGCGTTTTTGACACAAAACTAAAGGAAAAGCGCTGCTGTATTAACTGGGATAAAAAAGCCAAGACAGTTGCTTCAGATGGTTCTCTGAAACTAAAACCTTCAGCGCTTGCAAAGGACAACCAGCTTCCCCAGGACGCAGAGTAACTGGACCAAGTCTTGGGTGCCAAGGAACCTTGAATAGCTTCTGCTACAGCACTCAAATCACGTCCCACAGGTGGTCTGGGCACGGGATGCCTGTCACATCTGCTTCTGGAAGCAAACTCCGGAAACGGTTCATCTGCAACCGGGATAAAGAATTAGCAATGTTATTCAGAATCCCAGGAGTATACCTAGCTTTTAACCAAACATTAAATTTGAGGCATCTAAAGACCACTTGTCTTAGTATTTTGATCACTAGCAATGAATTAGACGAAAGACAATTAACCGCATATAACACGCCCTTGTTGTCAGTCTCCACTAGAATACGCCTATTTGCAAAATTCGGGCCCCATAACTCCAAGGCCACCAGAATCGGGAACAACTCCAACAACACAACGTTACGGGTGACACCTGTCTGAAACCACAACTCAGGCCAAACTGCACAGCACCAATGTAAACTGCCGCATCCGTAAACAAACGGAAATCTGAGGCTATCACAAATTCAAATTGGAAAAAGGACCTCCCATTATAACATTCCAAGAAGCTAGCCCAGACCATCAAATCTTCTTTAAGAGGGGTAGTCAATCTAATGTGTTCCAAAGGGGATTTCATACCAGAGATTGCCAGATAAAGGCGCAGAGAAAAAAAAAAAAATCCTGCCAACCGGCATAATTCTACAAGCAAAAGCCAACATTTCTAACAGCGATTGCATCTCTTTCAACCGAACTTTCTTCTTTTTCAATACCCGCATAATCAGCCACTTCAATTTCTTCAATTTTACTTCAGGCAAACGAAACTCCATCATACACGTATCAATTTCGATGTCCAAGAATTCCATCGTCGTGCTGGGCAAGCAAGTCTTTTCATCCGCTAAAGGCACACCAAAATCTCGAGATATAGTCTGAAATGACAATAACAACTCCAAGCAACTTGAAGAGTCAGCTGGCCCGACAAATAAAAATTCATCAAGATAGTGAACTACACTATCCATACCCGATTGAACACAAAGACACCAATGCAAAAACGTGGAAAACGCCTCAAAATAAGAACATGACAGCGAACATCCTATTGGGAGACATTTGTCAAAGAAATATTGACCTTCAAAGAAAAAACCTAAGGAATTAAAAGCTGATGGGGAAATAGGCAGGAGGCGAAAAGCTGATTTTATGTCGGCTTTTGCCAACAATGCTCCAGGGCCGAATGATCTAATTTTCCGAAATGCTTCTTCAAATGTCGCGTACGAAACCGAACACAAACTCCCATCAATATCATCATTCAATGACTCCCCTTTCGGGAAAGACAAATGGTGTATGATGCGGAATTCGTTAGGTTCCCGCTTAGGAACCACTCCTAATGGGGAAATACGGAAATTACTAAAAGGTGGATGTTCAAAAAGGCCCCACAATTCGCCCTTCCGCAAGTTCTTTACCAAAAATGAAAGTTATGGAAAACCGTTGGAAAATCCTTCAATGAGCAAACCCGCTGTCACCGCAGCCACTGGCACATTCTTTCCAGCCTCACAGGCGTGCAGGCTTTTAGAAAAAATATCCCTTTGTGCTGGACCAGAACCCACCGCCGCAATCCTTTTAAAACACTTTGCTGCTGGATGCGCTCCAGCACAAAAAGAACATTCATGTTTATACCTGCACGCTGCATTCCAGCGACATTGGCCATCATTGAATGCAAAACAACATCCTTTCCTAAAAGCTGTATTGGAAGGGTTAGCCGTGGGCTGTTTAGGAACTACCTGCTTCTGGGGTAGTATTACATTGAGCCAAAGCCCCACGTCCTTCATTCCCCACCTAAGTGATGGGTGTATGGACAATTTCTGACGGAAAGACTCGTCATAATAAAACCAGCCTAGGCCACCAAAATTCTTATAAGCCTCTAGGATATGGTCAAGATGCTGAAAAAGGCCCCCGCACAATTCTGGGTGCTTTTCAGCCATTATGCCAGAATAAATGCAAGAAGCTTGCAACCAATTATTGAATGACCTGGCCACCGGCCTGCGCCTGTCATCCTCGCACCTCTCTTCTCCCCTCTTTTCTGTTCTGACCATAAACTCTTTATGAGCCGGCAGGAGAGAAAGAATATCTAAGTACTCTCCCTTCCAAATTTTTTCTTTAACTACTATGCTCAAATGATACCCCAAAGGAGACATCTTGCAGGGCATAGCATCTTTCATGCAGGACTCAGGGACATTAACCTGGACAGACGCAGCTGTGTGTAATGGCTCAGGGACTACATTTACATTCTGCATACCCCTGCTAAAATCAGTCATAGAACTGTGCTGTGCTAAACTGACAGGAGAAGTAGAAAGTACAGCAGTTTGAGGGTTAACAGGCATAGAAGACAGAATAGGAGAAACAGCAGGAACTGAGATTTTATGAAACAGTGATTGAACAAGGGAGGACAGAGATCCCACTAACCCAGATAACACATTTAATTGTTCTAACTCACCAGCTGCTGGAGGTTGTACCATATTTTGCTGTACCTCAGCCGCCAGCAGCACTTCAGGGTTTTGGACTTGAGCAGCCTGCCCGACCTGTAACTGCCCAGGCACCTCTGTGCACCGAGTGCCTTGCTGCATTGCTTCAGCTGTTTGCTGACAAGGAGACTGTATGGTGTGCTGCCTTCCCCTAGAGTCACTTGTGAGCTGCTGGGACTGTCCCCGCTGTCCTCTTCTTCCTGCTGGCGACTGTGAACAAGTCCGCCTCTTCTTTGTGTTCCAGCGGCTCCGAGATGACACGCCGCAGCCATCCTCCTGTGTCCCTCTCAGCTGTTCCCGAGTCTCTTCGGTAACCTCCGGAGCTTCTATGCTTCGCTCCGCAGGCGCGCTCCTCCTCCCTCTCTCTCTCAGTGATGGCACCTGCTGTCTCCACCCCTTGTCTTGTGGATACGCCTGCATACCGCCCACTGCTGAGCTGCCTCCACCTCCCTCTTCAGTCTGTAAGCTTTCTTCCTGTGAGGACAGTGCCAGACAGCGCCTCAGCCATGTCTCCCCTCCTGCACTGCCAGCTTTCTCAAGGAGCTGCATCACCAGGGACTCCATTATAAGTGGGGTAAGAGAGAGCCTTACTTGTGAGCTTCAATTTCCTTCTTGGTCCAGTGGGAAAGAGGAAAAGCCTCTTTCCTGCTGACCTTTTATAGCCTATCCCTACTTCCAGCACTTTCCATGAGCTCTGATTGGTTCTTCCCAGATACCTTACCTCAGCTTCCTTAAAGGGGCAGCCGCCCTAAATTACCTATAACTAAAGCTGTTAAATTAAATAATCTAAATGTGGTGGGGAGGCCACAACCTCAAGAAAGTGGATCCATATTGCGCCCCCTTTTTCATTCTTGCTCTATACTGGCCAATATGAGGAGAGGAGTAAAGCCAGCATATTACTGCAGTAATGCCCACTCAACTGAGATTGACATTTAGCAAACATAGGGGGTTATTTACGAAAGGCAAATCCACTTTGCACTACAAGTGCAAACTACAAGTGCAAAATGCACTTGAAAATTGCACTGAAAGTGCACTTGGAAGGGCAGTCGCTGTAAATCTGAGGGGTAGATCTGAAATGAGGGGAAGCTCTTCTGATTTCATCATCCAATCATGTGCAGGCTAAAATGCTGTTTTTTATTTTCCTTGCATGTCCGCCTCAGATCTACAGCGACTGCACTTCCAAGTGCATTTTCAGTGCACTTTGCACTTGTAGTTTGCACTTGTAGTTTGCACTTGTAGTGCAAAGTGGAGTTGCCTTTAGTAAATAACCCCCATTATCACCTAATACAGTAAGGAACAAAGCAAGTCAGTTTTACTCACTGAGAAAAAAAAACACTGCATTTACACATAGAGAGCAACAACTTACAGTACATTGCTAGCTGCTGTTTTAGAGTCCTAGGATTGGGAAGAGGGGTCTACAGTAACTGTTTCTCATCTAGATGAAACTGGCTATAGAGCAGCGGTTCTCAACCTGGGGGTCGATTGCTGATTCGCCAGGGGGTTGTGAATGCTGGCCAAGACGGACCCGAAGTTACTGCCGGAGTCTGTCCGTCTCGGCCAGCGAGATGTCACTTCCTGGAGAGGAGAGACCGCACGGAAGTGACGTTCTGTCGCCACCATCTTGCTACTCTCGTCCGCAGTAAGGCTACACTTAGAAGTCGGCAAGCGGACATCTTTTTACACCCACCGAAGTCCACTGGCTGCGGACGAGTGTACCAAGAGGGCGGCGATGAAACGTCACATGCAGAAGCTGAAGAACACCTGTGATTTTTGGTAAGTCAGACACAGTAATTATAAAAGCATTTTGCACGGTGTGTCACCAGGGCAATCAAGACATATTTTTTTTAAAAGTAAATGCTGACATGATAATTTTTTTTTTATTATGGAACAATACATATCATTACTATATAAACGTCCCAGTTGGTTCCTCAAAAGTGGTTATTCCGTGCCAGTGCTAGATAGTAGATACATGTTTGGGTGCTATACACTTTGTATCTAGCACTGGCACAGAATAACCACTTTTGAGGAACCAACCGGGACGTTTATATATAAATCAGTGGTGGGGGCACAAACAAACTGAAAAAAATCAGAAAAAAAAACCCCCCATTAAAACGCCGCCACTGTGCCATCAAACACAGCCACTGTGCCCATCAATTGTCGCCACTGTGCCAGCAACACCGCCACTGTGCCCATCAATTGTCGCCACTGTGCCAGCAAACGCCGCCACTGTGCCATCAAATGCAGCCACTGTGCCCATCAACTGTCGCCACTGTGCCAGCAAACGCCGCCACTGTGCCATCAAATGCAGCCACTGTGCCCTTTAATTGTTGTCACTGTGCCAAACGCAGCCACTTTGCCCATCAATTGTCATCATTGTGCCAGCAAACGTCACCACTGTGCAGCCACTGTGCCCATCAATTGTCACCACTGTGCCCCATCAATTTTCGCCACTGTGCCAGCAAACGCCACCACTGAGCCATCAAACGCGACCAACGAAAATAATTTTACTGTTAGGGGTCCCCACAACTTGAGAAATTTTATCAAGGGGTCACGGCACTAGACAGGTTGAGAACCACTGCTATAGAGGATGTGTGTTATGCCCCGTACACACGGTCGGACATTGATCGGACATTCCGACAACAAAATCCTAGGATTTTTTCCGACGGATGTTGGCTCAAACTTGCCTTGCATACACACGGTCACACAAAGTTGTCGGAAAATCTGATCATTCTGAACGCGGTGATGTAAAACACGTATGTCAGGACTATAAACGGGGCAGTAGCCAATAGCTTTCATCTCTTTATTTATTCTGAGCATGCGTGGCACTTTGTGTGTCGGATTTGTGCACAATGGACAATGGATTTTGTTGTCGGAAAATTTTATAGCCTGCTCTCAAACTTTGTGTGTCAGAAAATCCGATGGAAAATGTGTGATGGAGCGGTCGGAATTTCCCACAACAAGGTCCTATCACACATTTTCCGTCTGAAAATCCGACCGTGTGTACGGGGCATTACAGTAGCAGTGACAGGACATTCCCTAAAGTTCAGCAGGCATGGCTAAAACAGTTAGTGGGTCTTGTGAGAGACTTGTCATCTAAAGACAGAAAGTGTGCCTGCTGCAATGCCTTCCAGTTCAGAGGGACATTTTGGGGAGGGAAGAGAAAGAGAATTAAAAAGCAGAACAGTTTTTCACCATGCACTAGGTACAGAAGTGGAAGTGACAGAAACAGTAAAGGCTGGAGCTCTGCTTTTAATATTTCTTTTTCACATTAGTAAATGTTTTGCTCATCTCAGGTCATCAATGTATCATTTTGCACAGCCCAGTCCATGAAGGCTGGGAGACTGGAACTATAGTAAAAAAACCCAAATAAAAAAAAAAAACTTTCAAAAAGTTATCTAGGTAACATATTTAAAGTGAATTTTAGAGTGTATTTCCAGTGATGCTTTTTAATATTAGTTTTAAATAGATTGAGGAAGGATTAAACATCCTTTTGTCTTTTTACTACTATGTGTAATTTTGCTCAAGAGCTTTGTCCTCATTTTCTATCCTGGTGACAATTGCTTTATCAAACAGGAAGTGAAGGGAACCTGCCAACAGCAATACAGTTAGAAATAAAAATACTTTAATTATAGTAGGGGAAGGCCGAAACCCCTATCAGTTTTATCTTTTGTTTTGGTTTTTTTTGCAGTATATTTTTATTTATTTTTAGATTTTTTTTTCAGTTCCTGTATTGTAAGCCAATTGTAACTAAGAGAGAACAAAAACATTTTTTTTAGAAGACCCTGATAGTCATAAAAACTTGAAATTGGGTCTAACATTTGCCCACTCTATCCTAAACTAATAAAAAGTTTTGGGCACACCTCTAATTTAAGCCTATGTTTTATCAACAATTTAAATATGTGTTTGTTTTCTAAATGTATTTTAATTAAATAGTATGCTACACAGGTTGAAAAAGGCACAAGTCCACCAATTAAAAAAAAATGATGTTAAATGGGCAATGCTGTGGCCAATTATCATTTGCAGGATCAATAAAAAGCTTGTCCATCTGTATCAGAGGCTGTGAAATGTCACTATATGGCTTGCTGAATATTGGTTACAACATCTTGGTCCTTCAGCCAGCAATGGAGCAATTGCATAGGGACAGGCGGCCTCTTAGTGATCCTGTCTCTGGCCTTAGCAATTGTGCTGTTGGCCATTTTTTGCTACAGGCAGGATCGGCTGACTGACAGCAGACTCAGAACTCTAGAACATTAGTTTTCCCAGAGAACACTTATAATATTTAACCCGACTTGATCTAACAGAAAAAAAATCCTACAAAAAAAAACAATAACTGCCAGCATGGTCACTCATGTCACCAACTAAACCTAACTTTAAACAATACTATACAAACAGACACACGCATTACTCTCTCTTTATTTCATAAGGACAGTATATGACAAAATACGCTATTAACAGGTTCAAAAAAAAAAAAAAAAAAAGAACACAGCCATGACTGCCTTATTTTTAAAAGTTATTTGAGCATGCTCTGCCTGTACAGAGAATTATATACTTTGTTAGTTCTGGATTCGGCTAACATAATACCTGTGACAATGATGTAGGATTAATACAGTATCTCACAAAAGTGAGTACACCCCTCACATTTTTGTAAATATTTTATTATATATTTTCATGTAACAACACTGAAGAAATGATACTTTGCTACAATGTAAAGTAGTGAGTGTACAGCTTGTATAACAATGTACATTTGCTGTCCCCTCAAAATAACTCAACACACAGCCATTAATGTCTAAACCACTGGCAACAAAAATGAGTACACCCCTAAGTGAAAATGTCCAAATTGTCCAATTAGCCATTTTCCCTCCCCAGTGTCATGTGACTCATTCATGTTACAAGGTCTTAGGTGTGAATAGGGAGCAGGTGTGATAAATTTGGTGTTATCGCTCTCACTCTCTCATACTGGTCACTGGAAGTTCAACATGGCACCTCATGGCAGAGCACTCTCTGAGGATCTGAAAAAAAGAATTTTTGCTTTACATAAAGATGGCCTAAGCTGTAAGAAGATTGACAAGACCCTGAAACTGAGCGTCAGCATGGTGGCCAAGACCATACAGCGGTTTAACAGGACAGGTTCCACTCAGAACAGGCCTCGCCATGGTCGACCAAAGAAGTTCATTGCACATGCTCAGCATCATATCCAGAGGTTGTATTTGGGAAATAGATGTATGAGTGCTGCCAGCATTGCTGCAGAGGTTGAAGGGGTGGGGTCAGTGGGTGGGGTCAGTGCTCAGACCATATGCCGCACACTGCATCAAATTGGTCTGCATGGTTGTCATCCCAGAAGGAAGCCTCTTCAAAAGATGATGCGTATACAGTTTGCTGAAGACAAGCAGACTAAGGACATGGATTGTGTAGCGCTAGAAATTTCTAAAACCTTGGGATGAGTCCAGGAAAGTGAATATGCACTCCTAAACAGCAAATTAATCAAAATGGGAGTGCGAACCCGCACACAAAAAGGAAAACAAATATAGGCAATGTGTAATCAGCTTGTATAACAGTGTAAATGTGCTGTCCCCTCAAAATAACTCAACACACATCCATTAATGTCTAAACCACTGGCAACAAAAATGAGTACACCCCTCATTTGTCCAAATTGTCCAATTAGCCATTTTACCTCCCCGGTGTCTTGTGGCTCGTTCGTATTACAAGGTCTCAGGTGTGAATAGGGAGCAGGTGTGTTAAATTTGGTGTTATTGTTCTTACTTTCTCATACTGGTCACTGGAAGTTCAACATGGCACCTCATGGCAAAGCACTCTCTGAATGTCTGAAAAAAAGAACTGTTGCTCTACATAAAGATGGTCTAGGCTATAAGAAAATTGGCAAGACCCTGAAACTGAGCTGCAGCATGGTGGCCAAGACCATACAGCAGTTTAACAGGACAGGTTCCACTCAGAACAGGCCTCGCCATGGACGACCACAGAAGTTGAGTGCACGTGCTCAGCGTCATATCGCTGATATATATTGGTTGTCTTTGCAAAATAGACATTTGAGGGCTGCCAGCATTGCTGCAGAGGTTGAAGGGGCGGGGAGGGTCAGCCAGTCAGTGCTCAGACCATATGCCGCACACTGCATCAAATTGGTCTGCATGGTTGTCATCCCAGAAGGAAGCCTCTTCAAAGGATAAAGCACAAGAAAACCCGTAAACAGTTTGCTGAAGACAAGCAGACTAAGAACATGGATTACTGGAACCATGTCCTGTGGTCTCATGAAACCAAGATGAACTTATTTGGTTCAGATGGTGGCAAGCATGTGTGGCAGCAACAAGGTGAGGCGTACAAAGACAAGTGTGTCTTGCCTACAGTCAAGCATGTTGGTGGGTGTGTCATGGTCTGGGGCTGCATGAGTGCTGCCTGCACTGGTGAGCTACAGTTCATTGAGAGAACCATGAGTACCAACATGTACTGTGACATACTGAAGCAGAGCATGATCCCCTCCCTTCAGAGACTCGGCCGCAGGGCAGTATTTCAACAGGGTAACAACCCCAAACACACCTCCAAGATGACAACTGCCTTGATAAAGAAGCTGAGTGTAAAGGTGATGGACTGGTCAAGAATGTCTCCAGATCTAAACCCAATTGGGCATCTGTGAGGCATCCTCAAACGGAAGATGGAGGAGTGCAAGGTCTCTAACATCCACCAGCTCTGTGATGTCGTCATGGAGGAGTGGAAGAGAACTTCAGTGGCAAGCTCTGGTGAACTCCATGCCCAAGAGGGTTAAGGCAGTGCTAGAGATTAATGGTGGCCTCACAAAATATTGACACTTTGGGCCCAATTTGGACATTTTCAATTAGGGGTTTACTCACTTTTGTTGCCAGCAGTTTAGACATTACTGGCTGTGTGTTGAGTTGTTTTGAGGGGACAGAAAATGTACACTGTTATACAAGCTGTACACTCACTACTTTACATTGTAGCAATGTGACATTTCTTCAGTGTTGTCACATTAAAAGATATAATAAAATATTTACAAAAATGTGAGGGGTGTTGTCAAGTTCTCACGAACCTGACTGATGAGCCCGATAGTGCAGAGGAAGGCCTCCCTTATGTATTTGACTCGCGGCCCCTGGTAGAGCAGGTGGCACAGGAGTGCAGAATGGTATGAGTGCCTGGCAGGATCAACAGCAGATGGGTCAGATGGCCGGCACAGCATCAGGACCAGCAGGCTGTATGGATCAGCAGACAGGTGAGCAGACTGGATGGATCAGCAGACAGGTGAGCAAACTGGATGGATCAGCAGACAGGTAAGCAGACTGGATGGATCAGCAGACAGGTGAGCAGACTGGATGGATCAGCAGACAGGTGAGCAGACTAGATGGATCAGCAGACAGGTGAGCAGACTGGATGGATCAGCAGACAGGTGAGCAAACTGGATGGATCAGCAGACAGGTAAGCAGACTGGATGGATCAGCAGACAGGTGGGCAGACTGGATGGATCAGCAGACAGGTGAGCAGACTAGATGGATCAGCAGACAAGTGAGCAGACTGGATGGATCAGCAGACAGGTGAGCAGACTGGATGGATCAGCAGACAGGTGAGCAAACTGGATGGATCAGCAGACAGGTAAGCAGACTGGATGGATCAGCAGACAGGTGAGCAGACTGGATGGATCAGCAGACAGGTGAGCAGACTAGATGGATCAGCAGACAGGTGAGCAGACTGGATGGATCAGCAGACAGGTGAGCAAACTGGATGGATCAGCAGACAGGTAAGCAGACTGGATGGATCAGCAGACAGGTGGGCAGACTGGATGGATCAGCAGACAGGTGAGCAGACTAGATGGATCAGCAGACAAGTGAGCAGACTGGATGGATCAGCAGACAGGTGAGCAGACTGGATGGATCAGCAGACAGGTAAGCAGACTGGGACTGAAGCTGGATGGCTGCAGTAGGTAAGTATAGCAGACTGGAGGAGAGTCTTGGAACGTCAGGCAGGCCGGGTCGATAATCAGGCTGGCAAAAAAGGTACAAGAGGAGCAGGCAGAAGGGGTGCAGGCCAAGGGTCAGGTGCAGGCGGATAACAGGAACAGTCTCAAAACAAGCCGGGTCAAACAGGAGCAGATATCAGATCTTCAGGAAACACATACACTGAGCTGCAGATCAAACAGCAAGGACACAGAGCTGCTGAGGTGTTTAAATAAGGCAGCCTGTTGCCAATCACTGAAATCAGCCTGGACTAAGTTTACCCTTAGGTGGCAGATCCATGACATTGCCCCCTCCTAAAGGGCAGCCTCCGGATGCCCAATTGGGCCAACTTCACATCATGGGATCTCTTGAAGGATTGCATTAGTTCTTTAGCATGAATATTGCTTATAGGCTCCCAAGAGTTATTTTCCGGCCCATACCCCTTCCATTTAATTAGATACTGAACCTGATTGTACCTCCTTCTACAATCCAAGATTGCCTCCACCTCAAATTCCTCCTCTCCATTGACTATTACAGGCTCCGGTGGACCAGTACTTCGTTCAGGGAAGGGATTCGGAACAGCAGGATTCAAAAGAGTCACATGGAAGACGGGGTAAACTTTAAGTGAATTGGGCAATTCCTGCTCATAAGCCACATCATTGATCTTTCTCTTTACAGGGAAGGGGCCCATAAACTTAGGGCCCAATTTTCTTGAGGGGCAAGCCATTTTCAAGTTCACTGTAGACAACCATACCTGGTTGCCGGGTTCCAGAATTAGTTCTCCTCTTTTTTTCCTGTCAAAGATTTTTATTGTACTCTTGTGTTTTGGTCATGGTCTCTTGTAATAGTTTGTTGTTTTTAGAGAAGAAATCTATCGTTTCAGAGACTGCAGGGATTGAGCATTCAGGTATGGTACTAGGCAGGAAGGATGGGTGATAGCCGTAATTAGCAAAAAATGGAGTTTGTTTGATGGCAGAATGGGAAGAGTTATTATAAGCGAACTCGGCAATGGGGAGTAAAGCGACCCAGTCATCTTGTGAGAGCGAAGAAAAGCAACGGAGGTACTGCTCCAGGGTCTGATTGGTTCTTTCCGTTTGCCCATTCGTCTGAGGGTGGTATGCGGAGGAGAAGGCCGATTCAATCTCAAGGGACCCACACAGAGCTTTCCAAAACTTGGAGGTGAACTGGACACCTCGGTCAGACACAATGTTGGCTGGGACCCCATGGAGCCTTACAATTTCTTTGATGAATATTTTTGCAGTTTCCACAGTGGAGGGTGTTCCTTTCGTGGGCAAAAAATGGGCCATTTTGGACAGCCTGTCCACCACCACGAAGATGGTAGAAAAACCCTCTGCCGGAGGGAGTTCCACAATGAAGTCCATTGAGATCATTTTCCAGGGTCTCTCTGGAACGGGCAATCAGTAAACCCCAGGCTTTTACCTTGCTGTTCTTGCTTCGGGAGCAAGTAGTACAAAACTCCACATAACTCTTACAGTCATCTACCACCTGAGGCCACCAGAACGTGCCTTGTACCAGTTCGGCCGTCTTCAGGGCACCGAAGTGCCTAGCCAGCTTGTGGTCATGACAGAGCTCCAATACTGCCACCCTTAAGTCCTTAGGTACAACAATTTTACCTTCATGCCACAGTAGGCCATCCTATGCCTGTAAGCTGGTTTTAGAAGACGAAGCAACCTCAGCAGAAGCCTGTTTGATTCGGGATAGCAGATTCTCCTGTAGTATGAGAAAGTTTCCTGAGGGAAGGATGGTGTCTGGAAGTGTGGACCTCTCAGAGTCGTTGAACATACGTGAGAGTGCATCTGGTTTTGTATTCTTCGACCCTGGCCTGTACGTTATATGGAATGAGAATCTAGAGAAAAAAAGTGCCCACCTTGCCTGCCGTGGTTTTAATCTCTTTGCTGTTCTCCGATATTAGAAATTCTTGTGGTCCGTATAGACCAGAATGGGATGTGCTGCACCTTCAAGTAAGTAACGCCATTCTTCTAATGCGGCCTTGATGGCCAAAAGCTCATGGTCTCCCACATCATAATTTTTTTCCGCTGTAGATAATTTGCGGGAAAAGAAAGCAACTGGGTAAAGTAGGGCTTTAGCTCCTTGCCGTTGAGACAGCACAACCCCTACTGCAACTTCCGAGGCGTCAACTTCAAGAACAAACGGTAAGGCAGGGTCAGGATGCTTCAAGATGGAGGCTGAAGTGAACAGTTTTTTGAGGGCTTCAAATGCCGATTGCGCTTTGGGAGACCAGAGGAATTGGGTTCCTTGCTTAGTTAGTTCGGTAATGGGGGCAATAATAGCAGAGATCCCCCTAATAAACTTCCGGTAGAAGTTGGCAAACCCAATGAAGCGCTGAACCCCCTTCATGTCCACAAGAGCTGGACAATCTAAGATGACGGTGACTTTCTGGAGGTCCATCTTGATGCCTTCAACAGAGATTATCAGGCCTAAGAACTGGATACACTGAAGTTCAAATTCGCACTTCTCCGGTTTGGCGTAGAGGCCATGCTGCCGGAGTCGGGTTAGCACATTTCAGACATGCCTACGGTGGTCATCTACTGTGGAGGAGAAAATCAGGATATCATCCAGGTACACAATAACGTACAAGTCCAGATAGTCACGAAAAATGCCATTGACAAAGTGCTGAAAGGTGGCTGGCACGTTGCATAACCCAAAAGGCATGACTAGGTATTCGAAGTGCACGAATCAGGTACGAAAAGCCGTCTTCCACTCATCTCCTTCTCGAATACGGATTAGGTTGTATGCTCCCCGGAGATCCAGTTTAGTGAAGATGACTGCGGTTCCCAGTCTCTGAAACAGTTTGGGCACAAGAGGCAGTGGGTAACGGTTTTTGACAGTAATCTTGTTTAATTCTCGATAGTCTACACAGGGGCGTAGTGAATGGTCTTTCTTTTCAACAAAGAAAATGCCTTCGCCAGCCGGAGAAGTAGATGGGCGAATAAATCCTTTCTTAAGGTTGTCATCAATATAGTCCTTTAGCATGCCCAACTCAAACTTGGTTAAAGGGAAAATCCTTCCGAAGGGGACCTCAGCCCCTGGTAACAGTTCAATAGGGCAGTCGTAGGATCTATGGGGAGGAAGGGTCTCTGCACCCTTCTTACTGAACACGTCCAGAAAATCGTGGTATGCCACTGGGATTGATTGGCATAATTCAGGATCTGTGTCAAGGCAGAGTAGGGGGAATGGGTTGACTGAGGCCTCTTGCAGGCAATGTTGCTGGCAATAACTTGAAGGAAATTTGATTTCTCCAGTGGCCCAGTTGATGGGGGGATTATGGGCCTGCAGCCAGGGCATACCTAAGATGATGGGTAACAGAGGTAATAAAATGGCATCCAGGCATAAAAACTCTTGGTGATGGGAAGCAATGATAGCTAGCAAAGGGACAGTCTCCTGTGTGACCGGACCAGATTTAATGACAGAGCCATCAGCAAGATGTACGGCTAGTCTCCGGATCTTTGGTTGAAGTGGAATGAGGTGTTTGGCTGCAAACGTCAAGTCTATGAAACAGCTGCAGGCTCCGGAATCAATTGTGACAGATACCTGGATACTCTTTCCTGGGAGCTGTAACATGATGGGGAGAGCAAAGTGAGAGGCTTGGTTAGGTAAGACAGGAACATGCATTGAAGAGATTGAAAGGCACTTAGGCATCTTTGCAGGACAAGACCTCACATAATGCCCGGGTCCCCCGCACAGTATATACAGAGGTTATTGATTCGCCTGCACTGTCGTTCCTCCGTGTTGAGAGAGGGACGAGGCAAACCCAACTGCATGGGCTCGGAGGAATCCGGAGCCGGAGCAACTAGAGCGGAAGGAGTCTGGCTGGAGAAACTGGGAACTTTAGGTAGCATCCAAGTTGGCCGATATTGACCTATGGATCTTTCGGAGCGACGTTCCCTTAGACGTCGGTCAATCTGAATTGACAAAATAATAAGTTTGTCCAGAGATTGGGGTATCCCTACTCGTGCCAGTTCATCCTTTAGAGGATCAGATAGTCCCATCCGAAATTGGTAACAAACGGCCGCATCGTTCCAATTGGTATCAGAACTCCAATGCCTGAACTCGGCCACGTAGTCCTCTGCGGCCTTGCTGAAGTGCAAGTAATGCGGCCTCAGCAGTGGTGTCTGCTGGGGGTCCTCATAAAGTTGTGACATAGCGACAAAGAATGTGGTGAGGTTGTTTAACGATTTGGCCTTTTGTTCCAGAAGGCGATGTGCCCAGACTTGGGGTTCACCGGTCAACAGGGAGATAATGAAACCCACTTTAGTTGCTTCCAGAGAAAAGGTGCGGGGTTGTAGGGCAAAATAGAGTTCACAAGCATTATGAAAGGCTCTGTATTTGCTACGTTCACCCGCAAATCTTTCGGGCGTGGGTACCCGTGGTTCTGGTGGTAACATCACTACTGAAGGTGCGGATGAGATACCAGCTGAGGTAACGCTTTGAGGGTTGGTGGGAGATGACAGAATTTGAACTTGTTCTTCCAGCCGAGTATATCCCTCTTGTAGATCTTTAACAGCTTGTGTCAAACCCGCCAGGTGTCGGCACAGTTCTTCCATGGGGGAGGTTCCTCGCTCTGGCTCAGACATGGCTGTTTGATACTGTCAAGTTCTCACGTACCTGACTGATGAGCCCGATAGTGCAGAGGAAGGCCTCCCTTACATATCTGACTCGCGGCCCCTGGTAGAGCAGACAGGTGGCACGGGAGTGCAGAATGGTATGAGTGCCTGGCAGGATCAACAGCAGAAGGGTCAGATGGCCGGCACAGCAGACAGGACCAGCAGGCTGGATGGATCAGCAGACAGGTGAGCAGACTGGATGGATCAGCAGACAGGTGAGCAAACTGGATGGATCAGCAGACAGGTAAGCAGACTGGATGGATCAGCAGACAGGTGAGCAGACTGGATGGATCAGCAGACAGGTGAGCAGACTGGATGGATCAGTAGACAGGTGAGCAGACTGGATGGATCAGCAGACAGGTGAGCAGACTGGATGGATCAGCAGACAGGTGAGCAGACTGGATGGATCAGCAGACAGGTGAGCAGACTGAATGGATCAGCAGACAGGTAAGCAGACTGGGAATGAAGCTGGATGGCTGCAGTAGGTAAGTATAGCAGACTGGAGGGGAGTCTTGGAACGTCAGGCAGGCCGGGTCGATAATCAGGCTGGCAAAAAAGGTACAAGAGGAGCAGGCAGAAGGAATCATCAAACAAGCCAAGGGTCAGGTGCAGGCGGATAACAGGAACAGTCTAAAAACAAGCCGGGTCAAACAGGAGCAGATATCAGATCCTCAGGAAACACATACACGGAGCTGCAGATCAAACAGCAAGGACACAGAGCTGCTGAGGTGTTTAATTAAGGCAGCCTGTTGCCAATCACTGAAATCAGCCTGGACTAAGTTAACCCTTAGGTGGCAGATCCATGACAGGTATACTCACTCTTGTGAGATACTGTATGTTTCTAAATAAGAAAAAAAGATGAGTAAAAAAAGGAATAAACTTGAACTGCATGAGCTTATCCCCTTTGCTGATCACATCCTTAAACCACTTATCAGAAACCTCCTCTCATCTTTCAACAGTGAGAGACAGTATAACTCAAAGCCACTTGTTATGAGGTAAGGTAAATGAAGAAGTCTCCTTAGCCTGCAGGTGTTTGTATATGTAGAAGTTTACTTTATCCAGTTGTCACATACCCTGTGGCAGAGCCTGACATGTAGAGGGAGACCTATTGTACAGCCCCCACTCAAGGACCACTGATGTTGCAACAGTGGCCACGAGAGTACGGTGAGGTAAGAGTGCCTGTAAGTTCTTCCGTTGGTTGCAGAGGTGCCTGGCAGGTGCATATTGTATGTGAGATACTGTATGTTTCTAAATAAGAAAAAAAGATGAGTAAAAAAAGGAATAAACTTGAACTGTATGAGCTTATCCCCTTTGCTGATCACATCCTTAAACCACTTATCAGAAACCTCCTCTCATCTTTCAACAGTGAGAGACAGTATAACTCAAAGCCACTTGTTATGAGGTAAGGTAAATGAAGAAGTCTCCTTAGCCTGCAGGTGTTTGTATATGTAGAAGTTTACTTTATCCAGTTGTCACATACTCTGTGACAGAGCCTGACATATAGAGGGAGACCTATTGTACAGCCCCCACTCAAGGACCACTAATGTTGCAACAGTGGCCATGAAAGCACGGTGAGGTAAGAGTGCCTGTAAGTTCTTCCGTTGGTTGCAGAGGTGCCTGGCAGGTGCATTACCAGAGGTGGGATGGATAGCTGAAGCAGCAGATGGCAGCAGGAACAGCAGACCCTAGGCTGGGTAGGTAGCAGCTGGTAGCAGATGCAGGAAGGCTGGCAGCACACAGCAGATGGAGGACCAGCGTTACCAGGTACAATGCAAAGCAGGACAGATGGATGACTGGATACAGGGTCAGAAAAGCCAGGTCAACAATGGACGAGCAGGTATGAGCATCAGCAGCAGGCAGAGAATTGTCAAGCTGCAGGGTTTGGCAATAGGTTGGCAACAGCATATCAGGCAGATGAGCAGAGATATATGAAGTCTAAGATAAACCAAGGTCAGGACAGGTGGAGTGCAAGCATAGTTAGGATAAGCCAGATCAAACACAGGAATCAAGCACACATCACAGGAACAGGAACATGGGTAAGATCAGACAGCAATTTACTGCTGCACTTACAGTGGGGGAAATAATTATTTGATCCCCTGCAGATTTTGTAAGTTTGTCCACTTACAAATAAATGAAGCGTCTAGAATGTTTATCATAGGTGTATTTAAAATGATAAAGACAGAATATCAACCAAAAATCTAGAAACGTTTCTTGTAATTGTTTACCAAGTTTGAACACATCTCAGGAGGGATTTTGATCCACTCTTCTATACAGATCTTCTCTAAATCCGTAACGTGATTGTAGAGTCTCTTTTTTTTTTCTAGAAAAATAAAAAACATGTTATACTTACCTGCTCTGTTGCAGTGGATTTGCACAGAGCAGCCCGGATCCTCCTTTTCTCAGGTCCCTCTTCTGTGCTCCTGCCCCCTTCCTCCTGTTGAGTGCCCCCACAGCAAGCAGCTTGCTATGGGGGCACCCAAGCTGAGCTGCAGCTCCATGTGTCCATTCAAACATGGATCTGCAGTTCAGCCCCATCCCCTCTCTCTCCTGATTGGCTACCTGACTTTGATTGACAACAGGGGGAGCCAATGGCGCAGCTACTGTGTCACAGCCAATTAAGAGGGAGAGTCTCAGACAGCGGAGACGCTCGGGGGCATCGCTGGACAGAGATGGGGCTCAGGTAAGAATTAGAGGGGCGCTGCTGCACACAGAAGGATTTTTATCTTAATGCATAAAAAAACCTTAATGCGTAGGAAAAAACCTTCTAACTCTACAACCACTTTAAGGTGTCTTGGCTGTCTCTTGGCAACGCAAAGTTTCAGCTCCCTCCATAATTTTTTTAAAAGATTAAGGTCTGGAGACTGACTAGGCCACTCCATTACCTTAATGTGCTTTTTCTTGAGGCACTCTTTTGTTGCCTTGGCGGTATGTTTTGGGTCATTGACATGCTGGAAGACCTATTCCCGTGCCATCTTCAGTGTTTTTGCTGAGGGAAAAGGTTCTCATCCAAGATTTTACAATACATGGCCCGTCCATTCGCCCCTCAATCCTGCAAATTTGGCCTGTACGTTTAGCAGAGAAACAGCCCTAAAGCATCATGTTGAGGATCAAAAATGTATTTTACTCACTGGACTGCAACTTTTTTTGTATTTTTGGTTGATATTCTGTCTCTATCATTTAAAATGCACCTATGATAAAAAATTATAGACCCTTCATTTCATTGTACAGTAAGTGGACAAACTTACAAAATCTGCAGGAGATCAAATAATTATTTTCCTCGCTGTATATAGGCCATTTGGCACCAGTGCTAATGGCTAATGTGCGTGCATCTGCGTGCAAATATTTGTTTATATGAGCACATTTGTGCGCCTGTGCCCAGCAAGAGAGGTACCTACAGGACTACGCCTTTGCCTTGGAGCTTCGGCTGCACTATGGCCAGCATGTCCGGACACCAGTAGTGTATGGAGAGTGTTCTGGGAGGAAGCTACTAAGCTCACCTCACCAAGGTGCCAAATTGGGCCTTAATAGCACGGTTCAACAGAAAGTATGCATTTTCTTCTTAAGAAACTGTTTTCAAACAAAGTGTGAAAGATATATCATTTTCTTACCAGTCCACCAGTTGTTGTCAGGGTGAGTATACAATTCCTTTGACCTATAGATGTTTTACAGGCAGGTGCAAGGTGACATGTAAGAAGGCAATTCTGACAGTATGTCCTTTGCTTTAAGGAAGACATGACAGACACATCCACAGAAAACCATGTTTTACAGTTGTGCAAAGATGCCCAACAGATATCATCTAATAATCAGTACATTTCCTAGTATAGTACATAATATTGACTGGGGCTTAAATTATTAGATATATGCAGCTTAAATAGAAATCTGTCATGAAAGTAAAAGTAATCTACTGAAAGTATACCTGCTGAAACTGTAAGCTGTACATTGAAAATATAACTGCTGAAAGTGCAAGATACCTAGAGGTTGCACCACATAACTGAGCAGACCCCCGAAACCTCCCATCAAGGCAGAATCTCCAGCCCTTCTAAAAGGTCAACCTGACCACTCCTTCCTGCTCACTGCACAATCGTATTGACTAGTAAGGTTTCCCATCATAGTGAATGGCCAATACAAATGTGTTGGGGTAGGGCTTAGCTGGAAGCTCTGTACGTTTTGGTCTAGGTGCCTGTGATTTATGCCTGAAGCAGTTTTTTTTTTATTTTTATAAAAAATGTCTCTTTAGAAATGTTTCACGCACTTGCATTTTTTTGTGCATTCAGAATGTGGTAATTAATGTAATTATTCCATTTGATTCTATTCTAATATTATACAGCATGATCCATACAAAAAAAAACACATACACATCTATGCTTTTCACTTTAATGGTAAATCCCACTTACACACACAATCACACACACACACACATACATATTCTGCAAAGTTGATTAAATATGATCTATTTTTCATTCAATGTACCTAGAAGGGCATTTCGTATTTTTTTTATTTGAAGTGGGACTTCAATGTATCAGTAAAATGAATCGTACTAATTCTAATGTGATGGGGTCATTGAACAGACATTTAATGATGTTATCTATAGAGTAATACATAAGAGCAAAAATAAAGTATTTCAATACTGCTCTTGTCAGCTGGTTTATCTTAATCACAGTTAGTACTGGTCTTATCTTTGCAAACCAAATGGCTATAAATTATTTATTCAACAAGACACTTTAAGAATATTGGTTTATCATTTTTTCAAACTAGATAGGAAGGAATCTGCCCGGAGACCAAATATAAACCTAGCTGCAAACCCCAGTCTATGGGGGTGAATCTTGATTTGCAGAGGGAGTTGGACACTTCCACAAGGGATATTTAGCAAAGCAAAACAAATCTAAAAAAATATTTTTTAGTGGGGAGAGGATCTTTTTTAACACAAATTTGAGGGAAACATGGAAAAAATCCTTTTACATGCTTGGGAAATGCTTTTAAGTGATACCTGGAGTTAGGGAGCAAGGACAGCATTAGTGAAACCATATTTGATATTTTCACTTTTACTTTTACTGAATAATTTCAACTTGAAAAATAGTCTTTTTAAGGTAATTTTGGCTGTAACACCAGACTTTTTTTATCAAGTTGTAATAGGCCAGAATTGATTGTTGGTTGTAGCAGCCACAACAGATATAAAAGCTACTCTTATAAAATGCTAAAGCTCTCAATTTGGAACAAATTGGCCAGAAGCAGCATATTTTAATTATACATTTTTTTAGCTTTTTTTGAAGTACCACACAGCATTGTCCCATCCCTGCATCTAACAAGTAATCCCAAAAAATTCAAAATATAGACTTCAGGTATGTGTCTTGATGAAATTGGAGAATGTCAAGAAAATTAGGACTTTTGCAATAAATAACAGGATGTATTATCTGAGAGACAATAGCCATTGATGTTGTTCTGTGGCTGGACAGTATGTATGCTGCTTGGCTAGGCTGAAATATAAGAGAGAAAACATTTTGGGGGTTATTTACTAAAGGAGAATCCAGTTTGCACTGCAAGTGCACTTGAAAGTGCACTGAAAATGCACTTGGAAGTAAAGTCGCTGTAGATCCGAGGGGGACATGCAAGGAAAATAAAAAACAGCATTTTAGCTTCCACATGATTGGATGATAAAATCAGCAGAGCTTCCACTCTTTTCAGATCTACCCCTTAGATTTAAAGCGACTGCACTTCAAAGTGCACTTTCAGTGCACTTTCAAGTGCACTTGCAGTGCAAAGTGGATTTGCCTTTTGTAAATAACCCCTAGTGTATTATCCTATATCTATTATTCTATATTGTTCAGTGGCTAGAAATATAAGTAGTTTGGTTAGGCAGAAATATAAAAGGGAGAGATGAGCTGGGTTTTATAATAAAATAGAGACATTAGCCATAAATATTGCACAGCAGCTATACAGTATGTAACAGCATGCTAAGGCTGCAATGTAAGAGGTAGACTGGTTTAATCCTACAGTAAAAGAGTGTATTTTTTGAAAGAAAATAGCCACAAACATTTTTTAGTAGCTGGACAGCGTATAAGCGGCCTGGTTAGGCTACAATAGTAGCCGGAGAGAGAGGCAGGTTTTATCTTGCAATAAATAATATCTCAGGCACAATAGGCACAACTGAGTGCCAGAGTAGGCCATAAACTATGAGGCACATTGCCAGATTCATTAAGCATTTACTGTAATTTACTATGCAGTGAACACTAGACTTTTGGCATCTGAGGTTCATTAGCAGAACTTGTGTGAAAATTTTACAGTGCCAGAGCACCCTTATAGGCCACAATCTTTGAGGTACAGTGCAGGATTTACCCTGCAGTACACATTAGAATTTTGGCAATCCATCTGTGGAAACATTTTATAGCAACTGTACAGTGCCAGAGGGCCAGAGTAGGCCAGAAGAGGTGACCAGAAGAGGTGTCAAGAACCAGTAACAGTGGCAGAAATGTTTTTTTTTGGGGGGGTAGGTGTTGATGACAAATCAAAGTTCAGTCTGTAGCATCAGCAGCAGAAGTTTTGTAGTCATTGACAACCCAAGACAAATTTATTCTATTAAAGGTGAGCTGGGCCACACTGTCAGCAAACAGGCAGATTAACTTCTACATAACAATACGTCCTGCTGTGCTAAAGGTCCTATCAAACAGCACAGTGGCTACTGGGATAAACAGAAGCTTCAGTATACTGTGCAAGTTCTGGTAAGTGGTTCTACCTGAGCATCCAGTAATCCATGGGGTCCTCACTTCTAAGAGTGCCAGCATCAGCCCTGGAACCGATGTAGCCACCAATCATGCAGTTCACCATTTGTCCTGCAGAACCTACTCAGCCTCTACAACCTCCAAGTGCAGAACCTCTGCCTCCAACATTTTTAATAAGGATTGCCTAAATTTAAAGGCAGCTATGGCAATAGGGGAAATAACTATATGATGCTTTGGTACACATCAATTAACCGCACATGTACACAGTGACACTGACATGCTTGCCTGTGTCAGTACCAAGTGTATATTGCACATCCTGAAATAAAGGAAATAAGTCCTGGTAAAATAAAATATACATCCCCTATAGAAAATAATCCCTGAAACTCTAAACCCTAAATCTTTAACCATTTGACCTCGGGAAGATTTTAACCTCTTCATGACCAGGTCATTTTTTTGCTATTCAGCACTGCACTACTTTTACTGACAATTGCACAGTCATCTTTCGAAAGGGAAGAAAACTGTGCTTCAAAATTTTAATAAAAATATGATAAAAAACAATATAAAAGATAAATCCAACGGTAATATAAGCTGTGACTCTACTGTGTGATATAAGCACAGTTAGACATAAACATATATAAACAGTTTTACGTTGACAATTAACAATTATTATTGTAGCAAACACAGTAAAAGTGATTTATAACACGTGTTAAGAATTTACAAGCATAAAGTCCAACAAGATAATTACTAAGGTAAAATCCTCTTCATATATGACTCAAGTTGAGAAAACATGCAGTCACCATCCGTCAACATGTACGGGGTAGAATGGGAGCCGATTCTGCAATCGGCCAGGAAACTGTGGGGAAGGGAGTGGAGAGGAAGAGGAGAGCCAGCTGGATCACTCAGAGAGGGGATCTCCGCTGTCAAAAAAATTCCCGCCTCCTGGACCAGTGCCTATGATAGACAGAACACTGGTCCAATGCTGTGAAACTGAAGTAGTGGGATGTCTATCATAGGAGCTGGTCCAAGAGGCGGGATTTTGTTTGACAGCAAAGTTCCCCCACCGGCCGGCTTTCCTTTTCCTCTCTTCTCCCTTCCCCACAATTTCCTGTCCAATCGCTGAGAGAAGAATCGGCTCCCATGAGGATGCATTGATGGGCACTGGTAGGCTGCATTAATGGGCACTGGTAGGCTGCATTCATGGGTACTGATAGGTTGCATTGATGGTCATTTATGAGGCTACATTGATTGGCACTGATAGGCTGCATTGATGGACACTGATGGGCACTGATATGCTGCATTAATGGGCACTAATAGGCTGTGTTGATGGGCACTGATGAGGCTGCATTAATGGACATTGATAGGCTGAATTGATGGCCACTGATTAGGCTGCATAGATGGGCATTGATGAGGCTGCATTGATAGCCACTGATGAGGCTGCATTGATGTTCACTGTTGAGGCTGCTTTGATGGGCACTGATGAGGCTGCATTGATGGGCACTGATGAGACTGCACTGAGGAGGCTGTACTGATATGCTGCACTGATGAGATTGCACTGATGGGCACTGATGAGACTGTACTGATGGGGCTGTACTGATATGCTGCAATGATGGGCACTGATATGTTGCACTGATGAGGCTGCACTTATGGGCACTGATATGCTGCACTGATAGACTGCATTGAAGGGCACTCATGGGCACTGATAGGTTGCATTAATGGCCACAAGTAAGGCTGCATTGATGGGCAATGATAGGCTGCATTGTTGGGCATTGATAGCTGCATTGATGGGCACTGATAGGCTGCATTAGTGGGAACTTATGAAGCAGCATTTATGGGCACTGATGAGGTTGTATTAATGAGCACTGATAAGGCTGCACTGATGGACACTGATAGGCTGCACTGATAGGCTGCATTAATGATCACTATTGAGGCTGCACTGATGGGCACCAATGAGGCTGCACTGATGGACATTGATGAAACTGAACTAATATGCCTGATGAGGCTGCACTGATGGGCACTGTTAAAGTTGTTGTTGTTAATATTTATTTTTGTAACTAAATTCTGCATAAAAATGTTGTCATTTCATGAGATAATTTATGAGGGCCTGTTTAAGGATGGAATTAGGGCGGGGCATGGTAGGGTTTTGGGTGGGCCAACCGGTGGCAAGTAACTCTTAAGGCCTGGCTAGTAGCTCGGGACTTGAAATTTTGAGCCTTGCTGTATATTTTAGCAACAAAATCTCCCAACACAAAGACCATAGGCTTTCTCTAAACTACTCCAATATACATTGCCAAATTGCTGTCTATTTGTTTGTTTATTGTTTTATTTATTGGCCCTTCTAAGCCAACTAATCTAAGTTGAAAGGCCATGCAGTGTTTTGTAATTACAAAGAATTCACCATACATTTGCTGTAACCGTGAACCTCAAACACACAGTATTTATCACAACCTCCTCCCTAGTCCTAATAATAACTAACTAGTAACCATATTGGCGACATCTTTAAAATACCAAAATAGTCAGTATGAGCTGTGTAATTGAAAGTAGGAAAGGGCTGAACACCAATCCCCCCCCCGTTCGGTTCGCACAGAACATGCGAACAGGCAAAGAATTCGGAAAAACACACGAAAACCATTAAAGTCTATGGGACACAAACATTAAAAATCAAAAGTGCTCATTTTAAAGGCTTGTATGCAAGTTTTTTAATGCTTAAAGTGAAACACTAAAATTTTAATATTCCTTCAAATATCGTGGCTGGGGGGTGTCTATAGTATGCCTGTAAAGTTGCACATTTTTCCCGTGTTTAGAACAGTACCACAGCAAAATGACATTTCTAAAGGAAAAATTGTCATTTAAAATTGATCACAGCTGTAATGAATCGTCAGGTCTCAGCAATATAGATAAAACTCATTGAAAAAAAGAGCATGAGTTTCCCCCCCCCCCAATCCATTACCAGGCCCTTTGAGTCTGGTATGAATATTAAGAGGAACAGCGAACCTAATTTTTTTAAAAAAATAGCATAGGGGCCCCCTCAAACTCCATACAAGACCCTTATCTGAGCACGCAACCTGGCAGGCCACAGAAAAAAGGGAGGATGAGAGAGTGGCCCCCCTGAACCGTACCAGGCCACATGCCCTCAACATGGGGAGGGTGCTTTGGGGTGTGTGGGGGGGGCTTATTGGAATCTGGAAGCCCCCTTTAACAAGGGGACCCCCAGATCCAGGCCTCCCACCCTGTGTGAATTGGTAATGGGGTACAAATGTACCCCAACCATTTCACAAAAAAGTGTCAAAAATGGCAAAAAAGACAAGAGCCAGCTTGGGACAAGTCCTTTATTAAAAAATAAAAAAATAAAAATGTCCGACGGACACTTCTTCTCTGTAACAGTTCTTATATAGCTGAGGGTGGGGCCACCCGGTGACATAAACGGGTGACCCTGCCCCCCTTTGATGCCACATCCATTGGGCGGCGTGAATTTACATCGCGGACATTTTTATTCTTTTATTTTTTAATAAAGGACTTGTCCCAAGCTGTCTCTTGTCTTTTTTACTATTTTTGGCACTTTTTGTCAAATGGTAGGAGTATAATGTACCCCATTACCAATTCACATGGGGGGGAGGCCGGGATGTGGGGGTCCCCTTGTTAAAGGGGGCTTCCAGATTCCGATAAGCCCCTCGCCCGCATACCCCCACAACCACGAGGCAAGGGTTGTGGGGATGAGGCCCTTGTCACCATCAACATCGAGACAAGGTGCTTTGGGGTCAGACCAGAGGACATGTGGCCTGGTACAGTTCAGGAGGGGGGTGCTCCCTCGTCCTCCCTCTTTTCCTGCTGCCCGCCATTTTTTAAAAAATTTTGGCGCAGGGTTCCCCTTAAAACCCATACCAGACCTGAACATTGGCTCATCCCTAATTGAAAGCTATCTTAATTTTACTTTAGCCTAGGTTCACATCTGTGCGGGTGATTCCCGCTGCAGGTCTGCGCCTATTCCTACTACCCGCACAGAAAACACAGGAGATGTGTTCGGGTGGCATTAATGATAATGGCACACTGCATGCACTGGAAACTGCACCCACATTGTGAACCGCACTGCAATTGTGGCAATTTCTAAAATGCTGCAATGATCTTTTAGGGGGCATTTCAGGAGGCACGGCAGCCCATTTAAATGAATGGGCTGTTGTGCCCATGCAAATCGTGGCTCGCAGGGCCATAATAGTGTGAACCTAGCCTTACAGGAAATTGTATCAGTATTCTGCTTTAAAAGCATGTGATCACTGCTTTATTTCCTATAATTAACATTGAACCAATATATAATGCTAGCACTGCTAGCAATTTTATATACAGTGTATATATGTATATATATATATATATATATATATATATATATATATGTGTGTGTGTGTGTGTGTGTGTGTGTATATATAAATATATGAAGGCCAGTATGGTGGCCTGAATTTATGGGAGGAGTCCGGGGGGTATTTAAGCAGCCCACTCATCTGTGGTCTATGTCGTTTCCTGTACGCGATTTGTTACGTTACTAGGCCAACTCTTCCAACTCACTCGGTGTTAGTGAGCTGCGTGTCCAAACTTCTAGAGGCTTTCGGTTCTCCGTTTGTGTTCTTTTCGTAGATCGAGTCTTTCCCAAACTGTCGCAGATAGGATTCGTATATCATTTCTTTATTTTACGCAG
Source organism: Lithobates clamitans (assembly GCA_037952925.1). Lineage (NCBI taxonomy): Eukaryota > Metazoa > Chordata > Amphibia > Anura > Ranidae > Lithobates > Lithobates clamitans. Next base: position 7,128,715 of record JBBGZY010000115.1, read on the forward strand.
CGTTGTGTGCCAGGTACCCCGTATCACCGAAACCCCGCTACGGAACTTACGAGTCATTCGTTAAGTCTCCGTATGCAGCCTTTGTAGCCTCGTGCAAATCACAAACACGTTTCTTAGTTTGGGTGCACAAACACTGAGCTGTTTTTCATCATTTCATTTGTACATTCTCGTACCTTGTTACACGTCACATAGTCGTCCCATTTCACTTAAAAAACACTATCTATCATCATTTCCGTTATTTTGGTTCGCATTACCCTACACTCTGGTCCGTATCCAGTTGCATAAGCGACTCATCGTTTTGTCCTGGCTAGTTTTATCGTGTCATCTCATGCCATGCTCCGCAATCTGGTTCGCTGTCAGTCACAATTGCAGCACACCGATTCGGGTCTCTGTCATGGCATTCATCGTTATTTTGCATACCCTCCACACCATTTCTAATCCAGTCGCATCTGTGTCACACACCGATTCATGTCGGCTCGTTCTAGCCATTCCATCTCATTCCATTCCATGCTCCACAGTCCAGCTCGTTGTCAGTCGCAATTGCGACACACCGATTCGTGTTTCTGTCATGGCAATCATTCCATTTGTCTCATATACCCGTCACTTTGATTTGAATCCAGTCACATCTGCGACACACCAACTCGTGTTGACTCATTCTAGTCATCCCGTCTCGTGCATTCCATGCTTCACAGTCAGGTTCCTTATCAGTTGCAAATTTAGCCACACCGATTTGTGCATCTGTCATGGCAAATTATTTTATTTATTACATTTTGCATACACTCCAATTCCAATCCAGTCGCATCTGCGACACACCGATTCATGTCAACCCATTCTAGTCAACCCGTCTCACACACACGGATTCATGCCTCTGTCATGGGAAATCATTTAATTTATTACATTTCACATACCCTCCACCCCGATTCAAATCCAGTCGCATCTGAGATGCACCAATTCGTGTTCTAGTCATTCCGTCTCATATAGTTCCATGCTCCACAGTCTGGTTCGTTGTCAGTCACAACTGTGGCACACCAATTCGTGTTTCTGTCGTGGGAATCATTCCATTCATCTCATATACCCGTCACTCCGAATCAAACTCAGTCGCATCTGCGACACACCAATTCGTGTCGACACATTCTAGTAATTTTGTCTCATGCATTCCATGCTCCACAGTCCGGTTCATTATCAGTCGCAAATTGCGGCACTCCGATTCGTGCTTCTGTCATGGCAAATCATTTAATTTGTTACATTTCGCATACTCTTCACTCCGATTGTAACCAATCGCATCTGCGACACACCAATTTGTGTCGGCTTGTTCTAGTCATTCCATCTCATACAATTCCATGCTCCATAGTCCGGTTCATTATCAGTTGCAAATTGCGGCACACCAATTTGTGCCACTGTCACGGCAAACATTTCATTCATTACATTTCGCATACCCTTCACTCTGATTCGAATTAGTCACTTCTGTGACGCACTAATTCATGTCGACTCGTCTTAGCCATTGTTATTTCCTGTTCCACAGACAGGTTCGCTGTCAGTCGCTATCATGACACACCGATTTGTGCCTCTGTCATGGCAATCATTTCGGTAATTTCATTTCATATACCCCACACGCCGATCCGAGTCCAGTCGTTTAGCAGCACTCTGATATGTGTCAGCTTCATTTCGCTCATTTGATTTCGCCTCACTTCATCCCATATTCCACAGTTCGGTTCACTGTCAAGTCCCAGTTACGGAACCCCGATTCGTGTCACCATCAATCATTCAGTGGTCTTATTTCGTATATTGTCTGTCATGTTCTCCTTAGGTTCGGCAGTTGCTTCGGGTTGGGTCATTCATGCATTTTTTGTTTCTTTTATCCCGTCATAGGCTCTACTATTGTTCGATGTCAGTCGCCTCAGCGACGCAACGGTTCACTTTTAAATTCAGATCACTGTATGATTTGTCATGTCATTGACGGACACCTCTCAGTACGGCTCACCGTACAATCCAGTTAGAATCCAGACTAACTGTTCTCAAAGCCGTTTTTCTTCAAAGTCCATTCATCATTTCAAATTTGTTCATTTAACCATTGTTCGCCTCCCAATAAGGTTTCCCTTGCAGTCGGTATAAAGTCACATGACCCGGCCACTCATTCACCTCCTAATGGCATGTAATTAAGCCACTCACCGTTGTCCGTCTGTCATTTCTCCTTTAGGTCAGTCGAGTTCAGGTAGTTCCATCCTGCACCAGGTTGGACGTTATTCTCCCAGGTTCTGGTCGACTAAGCTTTCGACCTCAAAACCAGAACTTCGCAACTAGGGCACAAGTCAGCCGGAGCCATGTCACAGGCTGGCAGTGAAGACCTCACATCTGCCCCTCTGTCACCCTCTCCGGTTTCAGAGAGCAGCAGCATGCAGTCCCTCAGGGGATGGACCATCCTTAAGTTAACAGTGGAACTAAGGCACAGGGTCGTGCCCTTCCCCGCTACAGCCAGGAAAGGCGAGCTCTTCAGCCTCCTCTTCCCACCACCAGCGACAAATAGGCCCATCTCTTCAGTCCATGTCCTCGACCATTTCTCAGCTTCACATAAAATTTGTTTGGTGTACGACCTGTCTGCGCCTCATTCTTCCCACATCCCGAGTTTGAATTTCTTAATTCCTTCAGAGGAATTCTCCCTGAAATATACTTCAGTCGACTTGGCGATCCAGGCTATTATCAAAATAGGCACAAGCGCCTGGCTCTCTAAAGCTGACATATCAAACACAGTTAAGCTTCTACGCATCCAACCGTCCCTCTGGTGCTGACATGGCATTAAATGGAAAGAGTCATATTACTTTGCCACTAAACTGACCTTCGGCTCTAAAAGCAGCCCATGGCTCTTTGACACCTTCGCACTTTGACACCTTTGCTCAATCACTTGGATCCTGTCGCACCAAGCCCAGTGCCAGATGGTCATTCATTGTCTGGATGACTTCCTGCTAATCGAACAGCCCAGCGTGCCCCGGTAGACCTAGATAGGTTAAGAGTGGTGTTTGGGTATCTCAATGTGCCCATAGCATAACACAAAGTGGAAGGCCCAGCACACTCTATCACCTTCCTCGGGGTCAACCTTGAGACTCGCTCCATGCAGGCCAGCCTGCCCCCCAACAAACCGACCCATATCAGGTCAGTTCTTCATGACTTTACCCGTGCACAGGGGTGTACTAAGAAACAGCTTCAATCCCTCTTATGAGAATTATTCCCCAGGGATGACCTTTTATTTTGCGCCTCTTGGTCTTCCTCTCTCAGACACAGGACCCCGATCAAATCCTTAGAGTAGACACAGCAGCAGTAGCGGATTTGTCTATGTAGGATGAGTTCCTTACTAGTTGGAATGGCATATCCATGTTCATTCTGTCAGTATCACCTCTATCACTGCAGGTAGTAACGTATACCACAGCCTCCACAGGCTTCGTTGCAATTTTTGGTCATCATTGGTTTGCAGGACCGTGGCCTCCAGAGATACTCCTAATCCCTGGGTTCAGCCAATCTTCCTCATTGTTCGAGCTATACCCGATCGTGGCAGCCGCTCAGGCCTGGGGCCATACCTGGACCGGACAAATGGTGGCCTTCGCTACCGACAACCAGGCCACGGCCGATATCGTTAGGGGCAGGTCCATATCGCTCCCTATTATGTCCTTCCTACGCAGGTACAATTATCCCTGCAGCATCCCTGCAGCATAAGTTCAATGTGCACTGCACATACATTCCGGGCAACTGCAATGTCGCAGCAGACGCACTGTCCCTTTTTAACTTCATTTCATTTTCCAGCAGAAACCCGGAGCCGACCCAAAGTCATCTCTTATCCCACCTTAGTCTCAGCTAACATTGCATTAAAGCAGTACCTTCACAACGCGACCCAGCTCATCAATCAATCCTTATCCCGCAACACACTCAAGGCCTACCACACAGCTTGAAATGCCTTCTGCAAGTTTCTGGCATTTTGCCCCATGGCAATGTCAACAGTCAACACTAAGCACATACTAGCTTTCATTCCATATTGCCACACTCAACTGGCTCTATCACACAACACCATCAGACTATACTTAGCCAGCATCCAACACTTCCTGGCCTTACAGGATCTTGCAAAGCCATCCTCGTTCTCAACCCATGCGATTCAAGCTACTTCTGCATGGCATTCAGAAGCAGCAGCCCATAGTCAACTCCAAACGCTTGCCCGTCACGAGTACCATCTTCGGAGACATGTCGTCCATCTTCTCTCGTTCCCCGCTTGGCTTTCTTTCTAGCTTGGTCATTCAAGCAGCCATCTACCTGGCCTATTACATTTTTTGTGGCCTAAGCGAGTTTACTTGTAATAGCCCTGCCAGCTAGGTACTGTATGGACATCACCTTGCTCGCTTCCAAGATCATTTCATTCTCCACCTCGCAGTATCCAAAACCCAGCAATCTGGCCCCGGGGTCGACATCCATCTTTTCAAGACAAACAACATCTGGTGCCCAGTAGTGATACTCGACCGCCCACTGACGCTCCTACCCAACCAATTAAACTCTAGTCCCCTACTACCTTTCCCGACCAACCCCTTGAATGGCTTCCAGTTCATCAAGCACGTCAGGCTCCTCCTGTGCAACCTAGGCCCCAACCTCAGTCGGTACTCTCGACACTCCTTCTGAATTGGAGCAGCCTCGGCATCCTAGCACAGGGTTCCAGACTATATCAACAAGAGATTAAGCAGGTGGAAGTCTGCCTGCTTTGCCTAGTACATCCCGAATCCTCAGGTAGAAATGTTGCAAGCATTTACCAAACTTACTAAATAACACTAAACCAATGAAGAGCTTTCAAACCCTACCTGAATGTTTTTGCTCCTTTTTTGGTATAACGACCAGCAGACCAGGGCACACTTCAGGTCCATTTCATGTTGTAAGTCTTGTGGCGTGTTTATGTGGTTCACATCCATCCTGGTTGAATGGCTTTGACCATAAATAAGAAGGCCAGTATGGTGGCTTGCATTTATGGGAGGAGTCCAGGGGTATTTAAGCAGCCCACTCATTTCTGGTCTTTGTCGGTTTCGGTGGGCAATACCCTCCCTCCCATTCCCCTTTTCAGGGCATTTCTCAATGTGTATATATATATATATTGAGAATATATATACATATATATTGGGGGCGGAAAGTATTCAGACCCCCTTAAATTTTTCACTCTTTGTTATATTGCAGCCGTTTGCTAAAATCATTTAAGTTCATTTTTTTTCCTCATCAATGTACACACAGCACCCCAGAAAAACACAGAATTGTTGACATTTTTGCAGATTTATTAAAAAAGAAAAACTGAAATATCACATGGTCCTAAGAAATCAGACCCTTTGCTCAGTATTTAGTAGAAGCACCCTTTTGATCTAATACAGCCATGAGTCTTTTTGGGAAAGATGCAACAAGTTTTTTGCACCTGTATTTGGGGATCCTCTGCCATTCCTCCTTGCGGATCCTCTCCAGTTCTGTCAGGTTGGATGGTAAACGTTGGTGGACAGCCATTTTTAGGTCTCTCCAGAAATACTCAATTGGGTTTAAGTCAGGACTCTGGCTGGGCCATTCAAGAACAGTCACAGAGTTGTTGTAAAGCCACTCCTTCATTATTTTAGCTGTGTGCTTAGCGTCATTGTCTTGTTGGAAGGTAAACCTTCGGCCCAGTCTGAGGTCCTGAGCACTCTGGAGAAGGTTTTCCTCTAGGATATCCCTGTACTTGGCCGCATTTATCTTTCCCTTGATTGCAACCAGTCGTCCTGCCCCTGCAGCTGAAAAACACCCCCACAGCATGATGCTGCTACCACCATGCTTTACTTTTGGGACTGTATTGGACAGGTGATGAGCAGTGCCTGGTTTTCTCCACACATACCGCTTAGGATTAAGGCCAAAAAGTTCTATCTTGGTCTCATCAGACCAGAGAATCTTATTTCTCACGATCCTGGAGTCCTTCAGGTGTTTTTTAGCAAACTCCATGCCGGCTTTCATGTGTCTTGCACTGAGGAGAGGCTTCGGTCGGGCCACTCTGCCATAAAGCCCCGACTGGTGGAGGGCTGCAGTGATGATTGTCTTTCTACAACTTTCTCCCATCTCCCGACTGCATCTCTGGAGCTCAGCCACAGTGATCTTTGGGTTCTTCTTTGCCTCTCTCACCAAGGCTCTTCTCCCCCCGATAGCTCAGTTTGGTCGGACAGTGAGCTCTAGGAAGGGTTCTGGTCATCCGAAACGTCTTCCATTTAAGGAGGCCACTGTGCTCTTAGGAACCTTAAGTGCAGCAGAAATTTTTTTGTAACCTTGGCCAGATCTGTGCCTTGCCACAATTCTGTCTCTGAGCTCTTCAGGCAGTTCCTTTGACCTCATGATTCTCATTTGCTCTGACACGCACTGTGAGCTGTAAGGTCTTATATAGACAGGTGTGTGGCTTTCCTAATCAAGTCCAAACAGTATAATCAAACACAGCTGGACTCAAATGAAGGTGTAGAACCATCTCAAGGATGATCAGAAGAAATGGACAGCACCTGAGTTAAATATATGAGTGTCACAGCAAAGGGTCTGAATACTTAGGACCATGTGATATTTCAGTTTTTCTTTTTTAATAAATCTGTAAAAATGTCAACAATTATGTGCTTTTCTGTCAATATGGGGTGCTGTGTGTACATTAATGAGGAAAAAAAAAGAACTTAAATGATCTTAGCAAATGGCTGCAATATAACAAAGAGTGAAAAATTTAAGGGGGTCTAAATACTTTCAGTCCCCACTGTATATATATATATATATATCCCCACTCTAGGCTGAATTTGACCCTTTCCCTTCCCTCCTTCCCTCCCACTAACCCATAACAAATCCTACTAGGTGTTTGTAGTGTGCTTACATGAAGAAGCAAATATACTCATCTAAGTATCCTGCCAAAGTTATTCGTTTCTGCGGTTTCTGCATGCTGAGGACCACTGATCCAGTACTACAAATCCATCCAAGACCACCGCCCCCCTGCCGTTCCCTTGTGAGTTCTGAGAGGATTGTTTATTGTACTCTACCACCTGTGCAAGAAATCAACATGATATAAGTTTAAAGTGGTTGTAAACCCTTACAATCCACTTTTTACTACAGGTAAGCCTATAATAAGACTTACCTGTAGCTACCGTGGATATCTCCTAAACCTGCATGGTTTAGGAGATATTTCCTATATCAGCATGTGCCAACGTCATCGGTACATGCGCACTGAAGGAACGGCTCGTGCCTACTATATCCTAGCTGTAATCATAATGGCTTCACTTACGTGTTCCAAGACATAAATGAATCTCTGTCCTTGGATGTCTAACACATCCATAGCAAATACATTTTACATGAATACAGATGGGAACAACAATTCCATTTCAAACATAGTTAACCACTTGCCGACCGCCTCACGCCTATATACGTGAGCAGAGCGGCACGGGCAGGCAAAATCACGTACCTAGTACGTGATTGCCTTCCCGCGGGTGGGGGGTCCGATCGGACCCCCCCCCTGTGCCAGCTGCGGTCGGCATTTGGTTGGGAGCGATTACAGACGAGGGGGAGACCATCCGATCGTGGCCCCCCCCTCGCGATCGCTCCCAGCCACTGACAAACATCCCCTGCCTCTGTATAGTACACAGAGGCAGAGGATGTGATGTCATCTCTCCTCGGCTGTCAGTTTCCGTTCCAGCGCCGAGGAGAGATGACATGTAAGTAAGTGCACAACACAAACACACACAGTAGAACATGCCAGGCATACATTACACCCCCGATCCCCCCCCGATCGCCCCCCGATCCCCCCCCAATCACCCCCCCCCTGTCACAAACTGACACCAAGCAGGTTTTTTTTTTTTTTTTTTCCTGATTACTGCATAGTGTCAGTTTGTGACAGTTAGCAGTGTTAGGACAGTTACTGTAACCCCCCTGTAGGTCTAGGGTACCCCCCTTACCCCCCCTAATAAAGTTTTAACCCCTTGATCACCCCCCCTCACCAGTGTCGCTAAGCGATCATTTTTCTGATCGCTGTATTAGTGTCGCTGGTGACGGTAGTTAGGGACGTAAATATTTAGGTTCGCCGTCAGTGTTTTATAGCGACAGGGACCCCCATATACTATCTAATAAATGTTTTAACCCCTTGATTGCCCCCTAGTTAACCCTTTCACCACTGATCACCGTATAACCGTTACGGTTGACGCTGGTTAGTTAGTTTATTTTTTATAGTGTCAGGGCACCCGCCGTTTATTACCGAATAAAGGTTTAGCCCCCTGATCGCCCGGCGGTGATATGCGTCGCCCCAGGCAGCGTCAGATTAGCGCCAGTACCCCCCCTAATAAAGTTTTAACCCCTTGATCACCCCCTGTCGCCAGTGTCGCTAAGCGATCATTTTTCTGATCGCTGTATTAGTGTCACTGGTGACGCTAGTTAGGAACGTAAATATTTAGGTTCGCCGTCAGTGTTTTATAGCGACAGGGACCCCCATATACTATCTAATAAATGTTTTAACCCCTTGATTGCCCCCTAGTTAACCCTTTCACCACTGATCACCGTATAACTGTTACGGGTGACGCTGGTTAGTTAGTTTATTTTTTATAGTGTCAGGGCACCCGCCGTTTATTACCGAATAAAGGTTTAGCCCCCTGATCGCCCGGCGGTGATATGCGTTGCCCCAGGCAGCGTCAGATTAGCGCCAGTACCGCGAACACCCACGCACGCACCGTACACGCACCATACACCTCCCTTAGTGGTATAGTATCTGATCGGATCAATATCTGATCCGATCAGATCTATACTAGCGTCCCCAGCAGTTTAGGGTTCCCAAAAACGCAGTGTTAGCGGGATCAGCCCAGATACCTGCTAGCACCTGCGTTTTGCCCCTCCGCCCAGCCCAGCCCAGCCCACCCAAGTGCAGTATCGATCGATCACTGTCACTTACAAAACACTAAACGCATAACTGCAGCGTTCGCAGAGTCAGGCCTGATCCCTGCGATCGCTAACAGTTTTTTTGGTAGCATTTTGGTGAACTGGCAAGCACCAGCCCCAGGCAGCGTCAGGTTAGCGCCAGTACCGCTAACACCCACGCACGCAGCGTACACCTCCCTTAGTGGTATAGTATCTGAACAGATCAATATCTGATCCGATCAGATCTATACTAGCGTCCCCAGCAGTTTAGGGTTCCCAAAAACGCAGTGTTAGCGGGATCAGCCCAGATACCTGCTAGCACCTGCGTTTTGCCCCTCCGCCCGGCCCGGCCCAGCCCACCCAAGTGCAGTATCGATCGATCACTGTCACTTACAAAACTCTAAACGCATAACTGCAGCGTTCGCAGAGTCAGGCCTGATCCCTGCGATCGCTAACAGTTTTTTGGTAGCGTTTTGGTGAACTGGCAAGCGCCAGCGGCCTAGTACACCCCGGTCGTAGTCAAACCAGCACTGCAGTAACACTTGGTGACGTAGCGAGTCCCATAAGTGCAGTTCAAGCTGGTGAGGTGGCAAGCACAAGTAGTGTCCCGCTGCCACCAAAAAGACAAACACAGGCCCGTCATGCCCATAGTGCCCTTCCTGCTGCATTCGCCAATCCTAATTGGGAACCCACCGCTTCTGCAGCGCCCGTACTTCCCCCATTCACATCCCCAACCAAATGCAGTCGGCTGCATGAGAGGCATTTTCTTTATGTCCTCCCGAGTACCCCTACCCAGCGAACCCCCCCAAAAAAGATGTCGTGTCTGCAGCAAGCGCGGATATAGGCGTGACACCCGCTATTATTGTCCCTCCTGTCCTGACAATCCTGGTCTTTGCATTGGTGAATGTTTTGAACGCTACCATGCACTAGTTGAGTATTAGCGTAGGGTACAGCATTGCACAGACTAGGCACACTTTCACAGGGTCTCCCGAGATGCCATCGCATTTTGAGAGACCCGAACCTGGAACCGGTTACAGTTATTATAGTTAGTTACAAAAAAAAGTGTAAAAAAAAAAAAAACACAAACAAAAATATAAAATAAAAATAGTTGTCGTTTTATTGTTCTCTCTCTCTCTATTCTCTCTCTATTGTTCTGCTCTTTTTTACTGTATTCTATTCTGCAATGTTTTATTGTTATTATGTTTTATCATGTTTGCTTTTCAGGTATGCAATTTTTTATACCTTACCGTTTACTGTGCTTTATTGTTAACCATTTTTTTGTCTTCAGGTATGCCATTCACGACTTTGAGTGGTTATACCAGAATGATGCCTGCAGGTTTAGGTATCATCTTGGTATCATTCTTTTCAGCCAGCGGTCGGCTTTCATGTAAAAGCAATCCTAGTGGCTAATTAGCCTCTAGACTGCTTTTACAAGCAGTGGGAGGGAATGCCCCCCCCCCCCAACATCTTCCGTGTTTTTCTCTGGCTCTCCTGTCTCAACAGGGAACCTGAAAATGCAGCCGATGATTCAGCCAGCTGACCATAGAGCTGATCAGAGACCAGAGTGGCTCCAAACATCTCTATGACCTAAGAAACCGGAAGCTACGAGCATTTTATGACGTAGATTTCGCCGGATGTAAACAGCGCCATTGGGAAATTGGGAAAGCATTTTATCACACCGATCTTGGTGTGATCAGATGCTTTGAGGGCAGAGGAGAAATCTAGGGTCTAATAGACTCCAATTTTTGCAAAAAAGAGTACCTGTCACTACCTATTGCTATCATAGGGTATATTTACATTCCCTGAGATAACAATAAAAATGATTTAAAAAAAAAAAAATGAAAGGAACAGTTTAAAAATAAGATAAAAAAATAATAATAATAAAGAAAAAAAAAAAAAAAAAAAAAAAAAGCACCCCTGTCCCCCCTGCTCTCGCGCTAAGGTGAACGCAAGCGTTGGTCTGGCGTCAAATGTAAACAGCAATTGCACCATGCATGTGAGGTATCGCCGCGAAGGTCAGATCGAGGGCAGTAATTTTAGCAGTAGACCTCCTCTGTAAATCTAAAGTGGTAACCTGTAAAGGCTTTTAAAGGCTTTTAAAAATGTATTTAGTTTGTCGCCACTGCACGTTTGTGCGCAATTTTAAAGCATGTCATGTTTGGTATCTATGTACTCGGCCTAAGATCATCTTTTTTATTTCATCAAACATTTGGGCAATATAGTGTGTTTTAGTGCATTAAAATGTAAAAAAGTGTGTTTTTTCCCCAAAAAATGCGTTTGAAAAATCGCTGCGCAAATACTGTGTGAAAAAAAAAAATGAAACACCCACCATTTTAATCTGTAGGGCATTTGCTTTAAAAAAATATATAATGTTTGGGGGTTCAAAGTAATTTTCTTGCAAAAAAAAATTATTTTTTTATGTAAACAATAAGTGTCAGAAAGGGCTTTGTCTTCAAGTGGTTAGAAGAGTGGGTGATGTGTGACATAAGCTTCTAGATGTTGTGCATAAAATGCCAGGACAGTTCAAACCCCCCCCAAATGACCCCATTTTGGAAAGTAGACACCCCAAGCTATTTGCTGAGAGTCATGTTGAGTCCATGGAATAATTTATATTGTGACACAAGTTGCGGGAAAGAGACAATTTTTTATTTTTTTTATTTTTTTTTGCGCAAAGTTGTCACTAAATGATATATTGCTCAAACATGCCATGGGAATATGTGAAATTACACCCCAAAATACATTCTGCTGCTTCTCCTGAGTACGGGGATACCACATGTGTGAGACTTTTTGGGAGCCTAGCCGCGTACGGGACCCCGAAAACCAAGCACCGCCTTCAGGCTTTCTAAGGCCGTAAATTTTTGATTTCACTCTTCACCGCCTTTCACAGTTTCGGGGGCCATGGAATGCCCAGGTGGCAAAAAAACCCCCCAAATGACCCCATTTTGGAAAGTAGACACCCCAAGCTATTTGATGAGAGGTATAGTGAGTATTTTGCAGACCTCACTTTTTGTCACAAAGTTTTGAAAATTGAAAAAAGAAAAAAAAAATTTTTTTTTCTCGTCTTTCTTTATTTTCAAAAACAAATGAGAGCTGCAAAATACTCACCATGCCTCTCAGCAAATAGCTTGGGGTGTCTACTTTCCAAAATGGGGTCATTTGGGGGGGGTTTGTGCCACCTGGGCATTCCATGGCCTCCGAAACTGTGATAGGCAGTGAGGAGTAAAATCAAAAATGTACGCCCTTAGAAATCCTGAAGGCGGTGCTTGGTTTTCGGGGTCCCGTACGCGGCTAGGCTCCTAAAAAGTCCCACACATGTGGTATCCCCGTACTCAGGAGAAGCAGCTAAATGTATTTTGGGGTGCAATTCCACATATGCCCATGGCCTGTGTGAGCAATATATCATTTAGTGACAACTTTGTGCAAAGAAAAAAAAAAAAAAAAAAAAAATTGTCACTTTCCCGCAACTTGTGTCAAAATATAAAACATTCCATGGACTCAACATGCCTCAAAGCAAATAGCTTGGGGTGTCTACTTTCCAAAATGGGGTCATTTGGGGGGGGTTTATGTCATCTGGGCATTTTATGGCCTTCAAAACCGTGATAGGTAGTGAGGAGTAAAATCAAAAATGTACGCCCTTAGAAATCCTGAAGGCGGTGCTTGGTTTTCGGGGCCCCGTAGGCGGCTAGGCTCCCAAAAAGTCCCACACATGTGGTATCCCCGTACTCAGGAGAAGCAGCTAAATGTATTTTGGGGTGCAATTCCACATATGCCCATGGCCTGTGTGAGCAATATATCATTTAGTGACAACTTTTTGTAATTTTTTTTTTTTTTTTTTTTTTTTGTCATTATTCAATCACTTGGGACAAAAAAAATGAATATTCAATGGGCTCAACATGCCTCTCAGCAAATTCCTTGGGGTGTCTACTTTCCAAAATGGGGTCATTTGGGGGGGTTTTGTACTGCCCTGCCATTTTAGCACCTCAAGAATCGACATAGGCAGTCATAAATTAAAGGCTGTGTAAATTCCAGAAAATGTACCCTAGTTTGTAGACGCTATAACTTTTGCGCAAACCAATAAATATACACTTATTGACATTTTTTTTACCAATGACATGTGGCCGAATACATTTTGGCCTAAATGTATGACTAAAATTGAGTTTATTGGATTTTTTTTAGAACAAAAAGTAGAAAATATCATTTTTTTTCAAAATTTTCGGTCTTTTTCCGTGTATAGCGCAAAAAATAAAAACGGCAGAGGTGATCAAATACCATCAAAAGAAAGCTCTATTTGTGGGAAGAAAAAGACGCAAATTTCGTTTGGGTACAGCATTGCATGACCGCGCAATTAGCAGTTAAAGCGACGCAGTGCCGAATTGTAAAAAGTGCTCTGGTCAGGAAGGGGGTAAATCCTTCCGGGGCTGAAGTGGTTAAAATCTATGTTTTGAAACACCTAAACTGTAATTTTAGACTTGTCTAAACCAATTAGGCCAACATTACGGAAGGTAGTAGGTGCATTAAAGCTAGTGTAAACATACCTGAAACTGTTAATAGGTAGATTCTGCAACAGTCTCGTTTGGGGTCATGTGACCTGAAGTCTCAGCAGTTGTGGATTGGCGTGTAAAAGGTTAACTTGTGTAAACATCAAATAGCACTAAGTCTGCTGCTGGGCTATCTTCAATTTGATGTCAGCAATCTTAGCAGTCTCAGAGCTGTCACTCAAGTAATAATTTATAGTATTCCTTGTCACTCCTTCCTGGCTGCTACATTAAATTATATGTAAGGAAGTTTTTTACACTGTAATTGCTGGTACAGTAATGAACACTGTAACAACAATCGTTTGAACTGTCATGAATGGGCCTCCATTCATGAAAGCTGGCTTTCTGTCTAAATGCTGTGATTGGCTACGGCTAATCACATGGTACAGGGTGCTGTGATTGGTCCAGGTACTATGTGATAGCTGTGTGCCAATCACAGAATCACTACAGAAAGCACAGCTGTTATGAATGCAAGCACTCCAAAGGAAATATCAAAAAACTGAGAAAATTTCTTGCATCAGCCACCAATAAGGAGTATAATATTAAAGTGGTGTTCCGGCCAAAATTATACTTTTTAAATAAAAATACCCCTATAATACACAAGCTTAATGTATTCTAGTAAAGTTAGTCTGTAAACTAAGGTCTGTTTTGTTAGTTTATAGCAGTAGTTTGTTATTTTATAAACTTACAGCAGGCCGTGGCCATCTTAAGTGTGGGTATCTGAAGCCAGACTGTATTTCTTCCTGGATCTCATCCTTGCAGGTCTCGCACATGCTCAGTACAGCACAAGCAGTGTATTAGGTTTCAGGTTAGGTTTCCATAGCAACGGCAGTTTCAGAGGAAGTTGCTGCCCCTTCCCAGAAGGCATTGTAAACAGGAAATGATGCGATGGGCCGCGGCCAGGGAGGAGGAAGTGAAAAATGAATACAGCAGATATACAGTAGGTGCTGAGAAAAAACATAAAAAAATATCCAATTTGTTTACAGTGCACAGTTTAGTGAGGGATGCTGAAGAGTTGTAAAAATGGGTGGAACTCCACTTTAAGCAATTAATCACTTGCGACACTGTAGGTGTTGTCTATATGCTGGAGTGCGGCTGCGGGCTCCAGTATAGTGGTAGAACTTCCAGACTCCTACACATAAGGTTGGCTGAACATGTTAACAATATTAAGAAAGGCCTTAAGACCCATAATGTGTCCAGACATTTCAAATTATTCCACCAACAGAACCCCAAGAGTTTGAAATTCTTGGGGATTGAAAGGGTCACTAAGCACTGGAGGGGGGGAAATTTTATCAGACAACTGAGTAAAAGGGAGTCTTACTGGATATATGAAACCAGAGTTCTTTGCCCTGATGGGTTAAATGTAGATTTTGATACTAATTGTTTTATTTCTGATCGCTGATGTATTATTATTGTTGGAGCAATCGATGGCCGCGGATGATGTACATATTTATGTCCCATTTTGATTTTATTACCCATTTTTTAATAATATTTTTAATATTATTTTTAGATATTATGGGGATTATTTTATAATTCTTTATACACTTTCTTATATTGCACATATCCTTGTGGAATGATGCACTTAATTAAGTTATTATTGCTATTTTTATGTTATTATATTTATATATTTAACATTGGTGCACACAGACCTGTTTCCATTTGTTCAGTTTACTTCGTAAGGGGACACTTCCGGAATTGATTTCCTGGTCAAGTGCACGCCGACCATGGTTTATTTACTATTGCCATGGTTACTTACCTAGTATAAAGCGCGGGTGCCCACGTCATATCTCTATCTGCTGAAGATGTCATTTATTCATTATATACTTTACAGACTCTCTGTACTGTATATGATTTTGAATGTTTTTTATTTATTGCTTGTTTTATTTAGCGCTGCACCATTTGCATATTTAGTCACTCCTACACTGTGATCCATTGTCCTATCCAGGGGCCATATGGCGTGCAGAGCCTGTGTAACCACTTTCCCAGGACATGCATACAGCTACCCATTCAGATGGATTAGAAGATACGGTTGCACAAGGTTAGAACATGATTCCTAGATCGGTTAGGATCAGAGGGACAATAGAAATGGTAAAGAAAGAGAGAGGGAAGAAGTGATTCCATCCGGGGATGCTCCAGTCATTATCGGCATCAGTCTCCTGGGACCTGCAAATAGTTTAGCCAAGGAGACCAAACTTTTTCAAAGGTTGGTTGCTAAACTTGTAAGATGCTCACTATCTTTTTGTTCACGATCCAAGTATGTTTCCATTTCATCAGGGCCATATCTATGACAGGGCTTTTCCATGCTGTGGCTATAGCGATTTTAGCTGCCAGAAATATGAAATAAATCAGTATCTGCGTATGTCGAGGGATATTTTCAAAAGGCTTATTTATTAAGGCTATACCTGCTTCTTTAGGGATATTGACCATCGTGACCGGTAAAATAAGCGAGTGTACCCTTATCCAAAATTGATGTTCCAATTTGACCACAACCCCTAAAGCAACCTGAGGCGCCTGGATACATTTTTGAAAAGCGCTCTGGCACCAAGTACTATCTGGGGTGACTTTATAGCCTGCTTCTACGAAGGCTACATTCAGAATGCCTTTATAAATTCTCGTGCTCCATTTATGCCAGTCTTCCGCCCCAGGGGTTATGGAAAGATTCCTCTCCCACGCCACCTGGTAGGGTAATCTATCATTATTGCTGATAAACAGTTTAAATAATAGCGAGATGCTCCCCCGCAGAGCAGCATCCTGCATGCATCTGTTTTCGAACACAGTACGACTGACACATCAGAGCTGTCTTTCTGTAGGGATTGGAGAAAGTGATAAATTTGTTGCAAGTGGAAGCTCTCAGCTGGGGGGGCATCTCAAGGCTTCCCATGAAATATGAAGAGGGACATATGCCTCTATGGTTAAAATAGTTACCTATACGGGACATTCTCCTATTCAGCCACCAGACGTAGCTGTCAGGTTGAAAACCAGGTGGGTTGCCAAAAGGGGGGCTGCTGGGATATGTGAAGAGCGCAGAGACCATCTCCTGCAGCTTGTATCCCACACCTGAATGTGAATGGGAGAGCATTGGACACAGTATAGCCCTGCGGTGTTTCGGGGGGGACCCAAAGGACGAGATCCATTGCAAGTGGGAAACTTGCCTGAGCCTCTATGGCAACCCAATCTGGTTGGCAATGTTTGCTATGGAGTTGGCCTAGTTAAGCAAGCTGTGCTGCCAGGTAGTATTTCTGAAAGTCTGGTACTCCTAGTCTGCCAGTATCTTTAGGAGCATACATTTGTGGCCCTTGCTATTCTGGGTCCTTTGGTGCCCCAGATAAATTGGAGTACTTTGAATTGGAACCTTTGAGTGGTGCAAACAGGGACCTGGATTGGTAAATTACAAAAAAAATATAGCAACCTAGGCAGGATTGTCATTTTCACTGAGGCAAGCCTACCTATACATGATATGCTTACATCCAACCACACCTGCATGTCTTCTAACAGCCCAGCAAATAGAGTAGGGTAGTTAGCCTTATAAGGGGGGGAAACGCTGGGGGTCAATCGGATTCCCAAATATGAGAGGGACGTCGGCTGCCACTGAAATAGCTATTGAGACTGAATGCTCTGTAGTATCGGGATTGGTAGATTGATGCTCATCGCTTCTGATTTGTCATGGTTTACTACGAGCCCAGAAACTCTCCCAAAGTGGCCCAGAAGGGAAAGTATGTTTGGCAGAGTAGTGTGGGGTGAGGTAATGAACAACAACAAATCATCAGCGAATAGAGCACACTTATGGCTCCTCCCCCCACTCTCTATACCAAAAATGTTTGTGTTCTTCTGTATTGCTATTGCGAGAGTTTTGATGGCTATGATGAACAATATAGGAGATAGCAACCATCCCAGTCGAGTGCCCGACGAGATGGGTATCAGATTCAATCTATGGCCCCTAAGAACTATCTGAGCTGTGGGTGAGTTATATAATGAGTGCAGCGAAGCCAACAACTTGGGGCCGATCTTCCACCTCAACAGCACCCGGAAAAGGAAAGGCCACGAGAGGGAGTCAAAGGCTTTACGGATGTCAAGAGACAGCAGCATCCCGGACCTATTCGCTCCGCCATCCCAAGAGGAGTGTAGTATGGAAATTAGGTTGATAATTTGGTCGACAGCCTGTCTGTGCAGCAGAAAACCGACCTGCTCAGAGTGTATATAGCTAGCTAAAAATGACGACAGCTTTTTCGCCAAAATTTTTGTAAATAGTTTCAAGTCAGTATTAATTAAAGATATTGGGCGGTAGTTAGCCACATCGCTGTTGTCTTTGTAGGGCTTAGGAATGAGGCGAGGGTAATGAATGCTCTATTAGAGTCCATGTCTATTCTTCACCCTTTTGGATGGCTTTAAAGAATAACGCTAAGGACTGGGCCAAAAGGGGAGCAAATTTTTTATAGTATAAGGTTGTGAACCCATCTGGCTTTGCCTAATGGGGCTTGATTAATAGCTGCCAATACCTCCTCCACTGTAATGTCCTTATCTAAAAGGTCTCTATCTTCATCTGCTAGGGATTAGATAGGGAGTCGGTCGACTAAGTCATCAAACTCTGGTTGGCCAGTATCGTTCCCGCCGTTGTATAATGTCTTATAGAAGGTTTGGAATTCCTGTAAGACCAAATTGGGGTTTTGGGTAAAGGTGCCATCAGGTTTCGTAATCTTGGGGACGTGGGGGGGACATCTAGGGGCTAGTTTTTTGCCAAGCGTTTTCCCTGTTTATCCACTTGGGAGTAGAACCTGGCCTGTGTCCAGCGTAATTGTTTCTCTGCTTTAGTCGTAAGACAAACTTTTATATTTCTAATCGAGCGGCCTCAATCCAACTTTGTAAGTGTAGTTGGGGGTTGCGTTTATGTTCTTTAAGTATGGCTGCTAGGTTTTCCTCTTTTTGCTTCAGCAAAGCACCATAGTGTCTCTTGTATCTACCGGCCGTCTGAATAAGAATACCCCTGATCGTGGCCTTGTGAGCGGCCCAGGTACACAATGGGGAGTTATGTGCCAGGTCATTTAGGGAGAAATACTCCTTCAAATCCATTTCAATATCGAGGCAAGTAGCCGGATTGCTAAGATTTATTCAGACGCCAGATACGGGAGGTCATAGAGCTTCGCAGTGAGGAGAAGAGGACCATTACTGGGGAGTGATCCGACCAGGAGGTCTCTAGGATCTTAGAAGACATGCAGGAGGGCAGTGTTGTGGCTCGTGCGAAGATGTGGTCTATTTGCGAATGCGTCAAATGCACATGGGAATAAAAAGTGTAGTCATGTGTTGTAACGTTAAGTTCCCTCCAAATGTGCACCAAGTCATTTTCGTGCAGTAGTTTCGCAAATTTGGTGCTCATCTGCGAGGGCTTCAAAATTTGGGATCCTAGGTGGCGAGTCTTATCTAAAGAGGAGTCTAAGGGGATATTAGAGTCTCCCCCTATCAAAAGCATGCCCTCAAAGAGGTGGGACAGTTGTTGGAAAAGGTTTTGAAAAAAGGACAACTGAACCTTGTTTGGAGCATAGTAGGCAAGGAATGTTACAAGGGAGCCTTCCAGATCCCCTTTAACTAGGAGAAAACGGCCATCCAGGTCACTGATTATCTGTGAGGGCGAGAAAGCTAAGCTTCTTGCGACGCATATAGCCACTCCCCTTTTTTGTCTGGTGCGTTCGTGAGGAAAAAAGGTTGGGTAGTGCTTATGAATGTAATTGGGTTTATAGGAGGATGGAAAGTGGGTTTCCTGGAGAAATAATATCTCAGCGCCCACCGAGTGAAAGTAGTTAAAGGCTTTATGCCATTTAACTGGGTAATTAAGGCCTTGGACATTGTGGGGTAGGAGTTTGATGGGTGTCTGTGTTTGTGAGATAGCCATGATTCATGTTGGGGTGAAGAACCCTTACCTTTCCATCTATGACTTAGTCGAATGTTCGATTTTGTAGAGGCTGACCTTTAGGAATGCCCGGATGGAGCGCAGAAAGTGGGGTTAAGAAAGCAGGAGAGAAAAAAGAGATTAGATACCCAGAGGAGGGCAAGCACCTGAGAGAAGGACCAAGAGAAGAAATCTTTAATGCGTCTCATAGGTAACATTGGAAAATACATTACACATAAAAGGACAATTGAATATCAAGTAGGCAACAAATGGTTGCAGACCTCGGGTTGGGGCCTAGGATTACCAAAACCACTGCCTCCCAAATTATTATACGGGAGGAGGGGGGTCGGAGTGGGGGTGGGGTGCATGGCTCACTGACCCAAACCGAGCTGCACATTGATCATATTATTTTGTTGAACAAATACTTGAGATGTGGAAGGTTGTGACCAAAGAAAAAAAAGACCATGGGAGCTGCAGTGATAGACTAGAGCCATCTAGTCGCAGGCACACCAAATCGCAGCTTCCATTAAATTGAAGCAATAGGCTAACAACAATCCCTGAACCATTACCATAACATACACTCCTATAGAAACTGTAAATGCGTTTAACAAGTCTGTTCGAGGAACCCAGGAACAAGGGTGATTAAGACCTCTCTGTAGAGGGGAATAAAGGTACAATTTTCTATCAATTTTCAGGGTGGTCTGGACTAATGACGTGTCTGGCTTCTGGTGAACTTGGTGGATTGCCACAATGGTGAAACGGGACAGTCCCCATTGCCGCGACCCCTTCCAGGGGCAGAGGAGGTGTGGGAGCCTTATTATGTTGGTGGTGAGGTGGATATGAAGCCCAGGCATTTAAGCAATGCTTCCCCATCCGAGAAGGTGGAAAATGAGTATGACTTGCCCTTGTATGGAAAGTATCTGATGCCTTTTTGCTGTAATGGATGGAGCAAAGTTTTGAAAGATCTGAGTTTTTGCACAGTAGCCGGGGAGATGTCTTTAAATATTTACACTTCATGGCCGAGTAACTTGATAGATGGCGATTCACGAGTATGACATGCTCTTTTACCATGTAAAAGTGGGGTATCATGATGGTGTCCCTAGGAGGACCCTCGAGGCATTGAGCTGTGAGTGCTCTATGAGCTTGGTCCAATTCTAATTTATGGACAGGTATATAAGGGAGCAGTGAAGTCAGCAGCGCAGTGGTGGCCTCCTGGGTGTCAGTTATTGACTCTGGTAGTCCGCAAATGCAGAAGTTGTCGGAGCTGATTCAAGCCACGTCCATCATGTACAGCTGCACGCATGCACAGGTCTCATAATTTTCAATAATTCTGCTGTGACCAGCCAACAGGAAATCAAAAGGATGAGTGGGCCAGTGCTGAGAAAATGTACAGAGGAAGAGGAGAAGCTGAAGAAGGTGTCTAATGGTATTTCTTTGTGTGCGTCACTTAAAGCTGATCTCAGCTAGGTAATTTCACTTGTGACTAAACGGTTATTCCTAGATGCAAACCTCCCTCTACTAGGTCAACCCCCACTGCGCCTAGGATGTTTCACCCAGATGGTGTTACACATCCGGTGAAATAACACCTACCTATAGCTGCCACTTAATATGTAAGACAAATATGCAATGGAATTTAAATTTGTGCTGAGTGATACCCAATCACCCCCCGTGACAAAATTAAATTGTGGCGCTCTCTCTAAAAAAATATATATTTTCCTACAGTGAGAAATACAAAATCTAATTTCTAAATCTAACCCACACCCTAATGATGGTGTGTATCTAAATAATAAACGACTGTACAACAGGTATTTGAAAAAATGCCTGCTGGTACCCTCACAATGTGTTCATTGTAAGAGGTAAGTGAAAACAACAATAGTGACACCAAAAATAACTAATACATAACGTGACTTAGTGTTAATATTAATCAGATGTTGCTATACAAGTTCCCATATAGTAGATAGGTGTACAATCCATATATATAAGTGCATAAACACAATGCAAACAATAGTGTCCGTGATAGTAATCAAAACCAACATATGATGTGCAACGGCAAGTCCTTCTGCTGTAAGCATGTGAATACTTATGCCAGAAATCTTCCACCACACCTCTGTGCTCAGTGACCACTCTCCCTATGGACAGTCACTCACCAGCTCCTCATGCCTCCACTTTCGTAAGAGGCTAAAAAGGCATAGATGACTGCTGCTACTGGCAAGGGTTAAGCCATGTCCATCCAGGAGGTACGTTCCATATAGAAAAAAAGACTTCCAATAGTGTAATACCGTAAACACTTTAATAATTCGCACTGCAAATTACACTACAAAAGTTCCACTCACATTGTGTAAAAAACAAACAGCACAGCAAACTCCACAGCAATCTGCCCGATTGAATATCAAACCACAGCTGAGATAAACCTCCTGGGGGTTGTGCGGTCACAGCGGACCCTCTATTCGCCAGCGCTCAAAGTGTCTCTCACCCTCTCGTCGCTTGCTTCATAGATGGGTATAGCTGTCCTCCCCACTGGGTAAACTAAACAGCCAGCTTCTTCCTGTCACTAGTACGTGGTGTTCCTCTTCTTACGGCCACGCCCCCGACATGTTTCGATACGCCTGTACCTTAATCATGGGATAGGCCGTTTTGGACATCCATCACCCCTTATATTCCCTCCCATTGTCAATCTGACTGAGGACGCACAAGTGCGCATGCGCGCCTCCATATTCGACGGCCAATCGAATGTTCCCCGTCGGAGATAAGGGCACCCTAGTGCGCGTGCGCCTCTCTCTCCCCAGCGTCTGCGCTCTACGAGTGTCCCCGTGACCGCAAAACCTCGCTGATTTGTATAACACAGCTCCTATTGGAGCTGCATATTCTAGCGCTGTAACTTTAATTCCTCCCAGCCAGCATAGATGGTGGGTTACCAAATAGCGCTGTTATACCCTGACATGTTAAACGAATCACTTCCTATACTTTTTACATATTACAGCGATTCACCTATATAAAAGCATGTACCCACATTATCTTCTCTATGCTCTTATACACTCTCATAATACAATATATTAAAAGCATGGTTACAAACTCTTCCAACTATTGCTGTGGTGAGAAAATAATAAATGAACTCTATTTACGTATATATATCAAACCAAAAAAATTAAAACATTAAATAAAATAAGCAAGAATGGCTGAAAAACATTAATTCAAACCCCAACCTTCACTGTTAAGTAAAGGATGGGGAATAGATTCTATCCAAATCTATAGACTTCATAAAATTACACTACAAATTGATCTGCTCCCAAATTCGATAGACAAATAATGCTCATATTAATAATAATTACAAAATCTACACGAAATAAAAATCCAAAAATTAAAAAAATTTTTTTTTTTTTTTTTTTTTTTTTTTTAAAAATTAAAATTACCCAAAATTATTTTTCACTCGTAGCAGCATGAGTGAATATGGAATATTGGACCATATAGTCTACCTCCAGGGACTATCTAAAAAT
The DNA here is from genome assembly GCA_037952925.1 of Lithobates clamitans. Lineage (NCBI taxonomy): Eukaryota > Metazoa > Chordata > Amphibia > Anura > Ranidae > Lithobates > Lithobates clamitans. The sequence continues at coordinate 7,151,517 of JBBGZY010000115.1, forward strand.
CATTTAAAAAACAGTTTAGATCTAGTTCGATATTTAAGCCTCTCGGGGTTAAACTCTTAAAAAGAAATATCCATTCCGTCTCTCCGTGATAGGTCCCTTACTCTGTTGGAACCCCTCCAGGACGGATGGACCACATCGATACCGCAGAATTGTAACAGCGAAGGGTCTTGTTGATGTTTGATCTTAAAGTGCATGGATACACTGTGGTACTTGTATCCATTTTTTATGTTGGTGAGGTGTTCACTGATACGGGTCTTTAGCTGTCTTTTCGTCCTCCCAACGTAATACAAGCCACAGGGACACCACATGAGGTAAACCACATGTGTGGTAGTGCATGTACTAAACTCTTTAATTTCAAATCTTTCCCCTTCTCTGTTGGTCACATTGGTAATACCTCTGTTACTAACTCTCACTGTTTTGCAGCAAACACACTTCCTGCAACAGAAAAAACCTTTAAAATTAAAGGATAAAGTTCTCGGTTTTGGTGCGTCCAGAATCTTCCTCACTATTTGGTCTCCTATGTTCGGAGCCTTTCTATAAATAAACTTCGGACTTGTTGGTAATATTCCTCCCAAATGTTTATCTTTACACAGAATGTACCAGTATTTTTTATAGATGTTCTCAATCTCTCTATACTGGAAGTGGAAACCTGAGATAAAACTTAATTGGTGTTGAGGTTCACCTATGGGTGCTTCTTTCTCTTTCAGGCACTGTTCCCTAGGAATATTGGCCACTTCTTGCACAATCTTAGTGAGCTCTCCATTTTTATACCCCTTCTGAATAAATTTCTCTTTTAAGAAATCTGATTGGGACAAATAATCTTCCATAAGGGTACAGTTCCGACGGATCCGCAATAGCTGACCCTTCGGAATGTTTTTAATCCATGAAGGATGATGGCCGCTGGCTACAGACAGGTAGCTATTGCGGTCCGTCGGTTTAAAGTACACCTTAGTTTTTAGCGAGTTATTGAATTTCTCAATAGTAACATCCAAGAAATTTATTGATTTATCACTAATCAGGTATTCCAACTTGATATTATTCGTATTTGTATTCAAATGTTCCAGGAAGAGTACCAAGGCTTCCCTAGATCCCTCCCATATCAACAAGATGTCGTCAATGAACCTTCGGTAGAAGATCAATTGAGGTCTATGGGTATTGAATACCTGTCTATCCTCCCATTCAGACATGAACAGGTTGGCGAGGCTGGGGGCATACTTAGCCCCCATTGCCACGCCAACCTGTTGGGAATAGAACTGTCCATCAAACCAAAAGTAACTGTGGGACATGCAGAAATCTAGTGCATGTCCCACAAATTTCTTCTGTATATAGGGGATGTCGTCTCTTTTGCTTAGTGCCCAGTTCAGGGCTAATGACGCATCTTCATGTTGTATACTTGTGTACAACGAAGCTACGTCTGCTGTTACCAAATAAGACGTAATTGCAGGGTTAAATTTCACTAGTTCTAGCTGGCGTAGCAAATCTGAGGTGTCTTTCAGGAAAGCTCTAGTCGCCTTTACGCTGGGTTGGAGAAATCTGTCTAGATATTCGCCAAGCCTGGCAGTTACAGATCCAATCCCATTGACTATAGGACGTGGGGGAGGTTTCTCGGTGTTCTTGTGCACTTTAGGTAGTGTGTAAATTACTGGTATACGATTGGCACTGGGTACGAGATATCTTTTTTCCTTCGAGTTTAGGGCTTTTACCCCAAAACCCCAATCCACCAGTGCAGCCAATTGGGTACTATACGAGTCTGTGGGATCAGATTTTAGCTTTTTATAAGTATTCTGATCACTTAATAACTCAACTAGTTGTTTATGGTAGAACTCCTTCTCCATAACCACCACCCCTCCACCTTTATCCGCCGGGCGAATAATAATGTTTCTCCTCTTTTCCAAGGATTCTATCCCCTCCTTAAAATACTGGGGGTTCACTCCTTTCCTCACTGGAAGGTCCTCAATATCTTTCAATACCAAGTTCTTGAATACCTCCACATAATGATTGTTTGGAATTTGGGGATTGAAGATTGATCTATTTTTCAAGCCACTGTCTATTTTGTCCGATGTCACCACAGCTCTCATGCCTGCTTCCACCGGATGGCTCAAAAAGTGCTTTTTTATGTTCATTGAACGAATGAACTTATGTGTATCAATATACACCTGAAATTTATTCATTCTTTTTTTCGGAGCACATTTAAGGCCCAAATTCAAAATGTTGGTTTCCTTATGATCCAACTCAATTCCACTCAAATTGTAAATTCCTGTGTTTACATGTCCCTCGGTCGTTTTTTTGGATTGCTTGGATCTCCCTCCCCTACATCCTCTCCTTCTCTTGGTGGGGGCTTTGTATTCATACCTTGTACGTTTGGGGGTCCAGATCTTCCTCCACCTCTCTGTTGTTGTATCCGGGGGTATCCTCTCGGGGTGCCCCGCCTCCCCCCCCTCCCCCGTGGTCCTAAAAAAGACTGATTCTGTGACTGCTGATCATAATAGCCCCCTTCTTCCAGGCTCGTGTATCTATTATATACTGGAACCTCATTTCCCTCTGAAAATTGATTCAATGGGGGATACTGTCTCCACTGTTGATATTCATGTGGAGGGGGGTATCCTCGTGGACCTTCACCCCTGTATGGTGATTGAAAATCATAGCCTCCCCTTCTCTGAGGGGTGTTATCTCTATACCGTCTGGGTGAATGATAATCATAATCCACTCTTCCCTGTCTGGGAGGTCTGGGGGAGTAAGCATATTCATTATTGTAGTTCCTTACTGGGTTTCCCCCCTTATGGGAGGGATTTGTAGACCCCTGTTCATTTTTCTTTCCTGTATTTTTAGGCCCGTGATTCTTCTGGATTGTTTTAGATATAAGTTTCTTAGCAGATTCCACTCCATGACTCGAGTCTCCAACAGTTGCCTCCTGGTCCTCACTTTTTATATTCTGCCATGTATATATTTTATTGGTTCTAAAATCATTAGAATCCCTCGTGAATTTCTTCACTTTCTTTTTTTGTGTTTCGCGGTCCACTTTTTCTAACTTCTTTTTCATATTGGTGTTGAAGTCTTTCATTTGATTAGACTCCTTAATGGGTTCCAATTTTTCCTGTATCTGTCTAATACTTTCATTGATCCTATCTAATTTAATTTGTTTCCTCTTTAAAACAAGGTTCTGCAGATCTCTACCAGCCCTATTAAAAAATATCAGCCATTCTTCCATAAAAGCAGGATCATTCAATCCGTCCTGTGGGGGTACATCCCACCTTAAGCTTCTAAAAATTAAGTTTTCCTTTTGATAGTGTTTAAAAGTGAACACATCCCACCATGCCTTAATCTGCTTCTCAAGGAGGTTCTCCAGAGATCTCAAGGTTACAGAGAAATCCTCCTCATCCACAGTCATTTCTAAATTATTTGAAAAAACATGTTCAGGGTTCATCTGCCTATTAGACAGAAAATTAAAAGGGTCCATGGCTGCTAGTGGGTAAATAAAAAATATCTTGTGACTAAACGGTTATTCCTAGATGCAAACCTCCCTCTACTAGGTCAACCCCCACTGCGCCTAGGATGTTTCACCCAGATGGTGTTACACATCCGGTGAAATAACACCTACCTATAGCTGCCACTTAATATGTAAGACAAATATGCAATGGAATTTAAATTTGTGCTGAGTGATACCCAATCACCCCCCGTGACAAAATTAAATTGTGGCGCTCTCTCTAAAAAAATATATATTTTCCTACAGTGAGAAATACAAAATCTAATTTCTAAATCTAACCCACACCCTAATGATGGTGTGTATCTAAATAATAAACGACTGTACAACAGGTATTTGAAAAAATGCCTGCTGGTACCCTCACAATGTGTTCATTGTAAGAGGTAAGTGAAATAGGTAATTTCACTGACATCAGAATGCCTGCAGTGATGGTAATAATTACGATGTCCCTTGTTGTGTTCCTAAATCACCTATTATTCAGTCCGTGCAGAGGGATTTTGAGTAAACTAGCACATTTAGATGTTACTTTTGTAGATCATTAAATAGCAGCTATAATAGTTTGGGGTCCATTTTATTTTAATATTTTTTCCAATCTCAGGCATTTGTACACTGTTGCACATTTCTATTTTTTAAATATGCACAATTTTTCTTTAACATATAAGTATTTAATGAATAAAAAGTGATTCCAAGAACATTATGGGTTAACTAAAGAGATATTGTAATGTACAACTGCACCCCATGTTAATCTCACTTAAAAGTTATATATGAAAATGTTCTCCCGTATTTAACTTCCTGCCGTTTACACAGTATGGGCTCCAGATCAACACCTTTTACCACCAGGTTTCAAAACAGGCTCAACAGTAACAAAATCAACATACAGAACTTTCTTCTTATGTGTTTTTATTATTATATTGCAATTGCATTCTTTTTATTGTCCATCAGTACTGGGATACTTTTGACTTCTCTAGCCATTTTCTCTGCTAATGGGTTCTCCTGCTGAAACACTCTTTGTTTACCAATCTATACAGTCTAGTTCATATTCCAAGAAAATTAACTGGAGTCTAAATATAGGTTTCCAAAAATGCATATTAGTTAAGATTATTCTCATGGATCTTCCAGTATACACTCCAAGTCACAGATAATTTATTGTGTTAGGTGATATCAAGTGCTAAGGATTATTGTCAGGGTGCTATTCAGAATAAGAATGAGCAGGTGCTGAAATGGAGTCAGAAGAATAAAGATGTGCAAGTGCTGTATAAAAGACCTGGCAAAGTTGCCAATACTTTACATGGCCGTGCTTGTTTGTACAAATGTTCGTACTGGCGCACGTTCACGCACACCTGCTGCCAGAACTGGCGCCAATTGCCCTATATAAGGTCAGTGGCTGCACTTAGACTTTGCTGGATGATCTTCAGCTACCAGTACTCCCTACTCCTGTGTTTCTTGTATTCTTGGACTACCCGTTACCTACTCGGCTTGCCTCTGGACTTCTCTGCTGCCTGATCCCTGGTTTTGACCCCTGCTTGCTCTAAGGACTCTGCTTCTCCTGCTCTACCGTGTATGATTCTGGCTTGCTCCTACTACCCTTCTGCATACTCCCTGGCTTGCCTTCCTGTGTATGACTTTGGCTCTCATCCTGACTTAACCTCTTCAGTCCTGTCCCGCCAGCCTGCTCCTGCTTCTTTCTCGGGTGCCACTTTGCCTGTGGTCGCTGCCCTGGTTAAGCTACACACCTGGGGCTACGGAGATTCTGCCATATGCTCTGACAGACCAGCTAACAGCTATCCATTTCCTCTGCACTGCAAACAGTTTCTAGTGGATCTACCCAAACTGCACCAATGCTTCTTTGAGTCTAGCACTCCCTGTTCCTACCTTTAGGGGTGCTTGGCACTTAGCCACAAGGGAAGCCCTCTCATCAAATCAGCCTCAGACCAGGTACGTGACAATTATTATAATTGAGAGTCAGTAATGGCTCTATATAGAAAAGTGGGAGGAGCGCAAATCCTAGCCATAGAATGGTATCTGTCAAAGATCACCTTAATGGGAAGCCAGGTATATCCGAAACACAAGCCCTGACCAGTGAAAAACATCCGGTTGTGCTGTTATGTACACCATCACTAAAGCTAAAGTAAATTAATACAGTAAGTAAACAGTAAGTAAAACAGCTTGCATTTCTGACTTGTCTTCCAGAGACTGTATTGTGTGTTTTATCAGTGCATTTAAAAATTTTCAATACAGCTCAACCATTTGGAATAATGAATGTACTTTCTCAAATGTTGCTTTATGCAAAAGACATACATTTTGTGACCTAGCCTGTATGAATGTCATGCTTACCCCTAACACAGGTGGTCAGACACTATAGCTGGCTTCTGTGTTCTTAACCTATAGCACCCCCCTTTCCCATAAGACAAGCAGGCCTACCGGTACTCAGTTGCCCCCAGGACTTACACACAATGCTATAGTGCCTGGCTACTACACCAGGGCATGCACAAACTAAGCAAACAGGTAATTGCTGTTGGCAGACAGGCAAGGTTCAGAATAGTCAGAACCAAAATCTGAAATCAAAAGGCAGGCAAAGTTCAGAGAATTGTCAATATCCAATCCGAGCTCATCAACGAGGTAATCCAATCTAGCAAAGCAGGGCAGACAAACTGGTAGCTTGATCAGGTATTACACATGCTATCACAAGCATGAGACTGCAGGCTTAAGGCCCCTTTCACACTTATAAGACTTGTCCCACGATTTTGTACTGCAAAATCGTATGACAAGTCATTCTCCATGATTTTCAATGACTACCATTCATATTGGCACGACTTTAAGTCGTGGCGACTTGAAAGTAGTCCCTGCACTACTTTGGTCCAACTTCTATGCGAGTTGTACTCCATAGACCTCAATGTTAAACCCTGAAGTAGCATGCAAATCGTGCCTGAATAATATAGACACGACTTCAGTACGACTTTGTAAGCACAAGCCTGGCTCGCTGACTGGGAAAGGAAAACTTTTTTTTCCTTTCGCGATGAGCGACAGGCAGTGCTGACAACTGTCTGGTATGAATCCTGAGGGGGAACGCCGCGCCAAGTTTTAAATAAAAAAACTGGCGTGGGTTCCCCCCCAGGGGCATACCAGGCCCTTAGGTCTGGTATGGATCTAAGGGGAACCCCCTACACTGAAAAATCGGTGTGGGGTTCCCCCCAAAATCCATACCAGACCCTTATCCGAGCACGCAGCCTGGCCGGTCAGGAATGGGGTGGGGACAAGCGAGCGCCCCCCCCTCCTGGACCGTACCAGGCCGCATGCCTTCAACATGGGGGGGTGTGTGCTTTGGGGCACCCTGCGGGGCCCCCCCACCCCAGAGCACTTTGTCCCCATGTTGATGAGGACAAGGGCCTCTTCCCGACAACCCTGGCTGTTGGTTGTCAGGGTCTGCGGGCGGGGGGCTTATTTTTCAGCATAGGGGGTTCCCCTTAGATCCATACCAGACCTAAGGGCCTGGTATGCCCCTGGGGGGAACCCACGCCAGTTTTTTTATTTAAAACTTGGCATGGAGTTTCCCCTTATGATTCATACCAACTACTGTATGTTTTCATTTGTTAATGCGAAAAATGTGGCAAAGTCGTACAAAGTAGTACTGCTCCCAAATCGCGGTAAAATCGCGGCAAATCACGGCAAAATCGCAGCCACGAAATCACGGTAAAATCGCGCGACTTCGTCGTATAAGTGTGAAAGGGGCCTTAATCAGGTTTGGTTTCCACCCAGAGACTGGCCAGATTAATCACTTTGCAGGTGGACAGACAGACAGGGAGAATGCTACAACCAAAACCAGGATACTGGAACCAGCAGCTATGGAGGTTCCAGTATCTCTGCAAAAACCACAAGTTCTGTCAACTTAGAAGTTAAATCCAACGTAGTTTATTCAAGCTCAGAGTGAATTTTAGTGTCAGTATTACAGGGGGTGAATTTACTGTGTATTTTATGTAGGGGAAAACACATTCAAATCAAAAGCCTTCTGACTTTGCAAAAGTCTCTTACTTAGCATGAGTACACTGATTGGTGAGCATGGTAGACTAGGATTGTCTACAGTAACTAGGGGATAAACTAACATGGAACAAGAGTGTGGACAGTGGAACATATCAAGGAAAAGAGAGCGCACGGCTGGCCTAGTGTAATTCCATTTTATTGATACAAATGCAAAATTAAACAATAGAGGATTGCACTCACAAACATGGGACTTAGATCACAAGTACAGCAGGATGTATGTCTCCCTTCCTGGCCTGTATAACTGGATTGGCTCCCAAGAACGAGTGGTGATAGTATGAGAAGTGACTTGAAGAAGGAGGCCACGCCTCCAAAACATGTAGTCTTGGCAACCAACCGTTTTTTGTTATCTAAAGAGGAGACATCTCACTCACCTTGTCCTTTCTCTCTGGCAGCGAGTGACGTCACACAGCGCCGGCTGGACCGTGCACGTGCCCTACAGCAGACACAACCTGACAAGACGAGGAAACAGAGTCCGCAGTGACTTCTCATACCATCACCACTCGTTCTTGGGAGCCAACCCAATTATACAGGCCAGGAAGGGAGACATACATCCTGCTGTACATGCGATCTAAGTCCCATGTTTGTGAGTGTAATCCTCTATTGTTTGATTTTGCATTTGTATACCGTATTTATCGGCGTATAACACGCGCTGGCGTATAACACGCACCCCAAGTTTAGGAGAGAATTTTAAGGAAAAAAACTTTTAGGAGGGAAGTTTAAGGAAAAGAAACTTACATTAAAATGCCCATCAATGCAGCCTCATCAGTGTTCATCTGCAGCCTTGTTAGTGTCATTGCAGCCTTTTCAGTGTCAGTGCAGCCTTGTCAGTGCAGCTTTGCCCCAGTGCAGCCTTGTCAATGCAGCCTTGTCCCCAGTGCAGCCTTGTCAGTGCAGCCTTGTCCCCAGTGCAGCCTTGTCAATGCAGCCTTGTCCCCAGTGCAGCCTTGCCAATGCAGCCTTGTCCCCAGTGCAGCCTTGTCAATGCAGCCTTGTCCCCAGTGCAGCCTTATCAATGCAGCCTTGTCCCCAGTGCAGCCTTGTCAGTGCAGCCTTGTCCCCAGTGCAGCCTTATCAATGCAGCCTTGTCCCCAGTGCAGCCTTGTCAGTGCAGCCTTGTCCCCAGTGCAGCCTTATCAATGCAGCCTTGTCCCCAGTGCAGCCTTATCAATGCAGCCTTGTCCCCAGTGCAGCCTTGTCCCTGCAGCCTTGTCCCCAGTGCAGCCTTGTCCCTGCAGCCTTGTCCCCAGTGCAGCCTAGTGTCCATGCCTCCTGCCTCCTGCCGCCGCCGCCATACACATAGTAGTAGTTTTAAATATGGCGTCGCGGAGTTCGGAGAGACTCGGCGCCAGCGGAAGTGAACGAACGCCGCCGAGATACACATAGCCGAGGGTTCTCGGCTCTTTCCGGCGCTGCTCACAGTTCCGCCCAGTCCCGCCCTATGATGGACATAACACAGGTCCAATGGCGGGACTGGGCGTGACAGTGAGCGGCGCCGGAAAGAGCCGAATACACCCGACTATGTGTATCTCGGCTCTGTGATTTCGGCGGCGCTCGTTTAGCACCGCCGAGTCCCTCCGAAGTCCGCGGCGCCATATTTGAAACTACTCGCTATGTAAATGTCGGCGGCGATCGCCGACATTCACATAGCGATAGCGGGGATCGGCGTATAACACGCACCCACGACTTTCCCCTGATTTTAAGGGGAAAAAAGTGCGTGTTATACGCCGATAAATACGGTAATTAAAATGGAATTACACTAGGGCAGCCGTGCGCTCTCTTTTCCTTGTATATTTCAGATTAAGTCTGCCACCCAGTGGATCTTTGAGAGAACTGCAGCACCTAGAGCAAGAATACTTTTTCTATATAGCCTGTGAACATTTGAGAGTTGGTTGTGGGGTCAGCGCTGACTTTTTTTGTGATTGGAACATATCACAATACTATACGTGAATGAAGTAAATAGGCTGCGTAGCAGTACAGTAATGATAACCCTGTCATTGATATTGTTAAGTCCGACAACAAATTGCAAAAAATAGTAAAACTATGAAATCAATATATATGAGTTTTCTTGACTTTTCACCTTACTTTAATTTACATCAAATATGATAAACTTCTCACTGTCATGTTTATGCAGTAATGTTTGTCTGTCAGCTTACCTCTCCATGTGGCCAGCCCACCTGGCTGCTTAAGTAATCTCTCCTCAAAGGATGGCTCCACCCCAGCCCCTATCAGAGAACGCTATATTAACCTGTGCACTGCAAGCCAGTCCTGCTGATCAATATTGTGTGTTTTGGCTTCCATGTGCTCATTGCTCTGTGTCTTACGTCTGATCCTGTTTACCGACCTTGGCTTGTTCTTGACTGTCCTCGTCTGCTTCATATTCTGACCTATGACATGTTCTTTGACTATCGCTATCTGCTTGCTGCCCTGGCCTTTTGGCTTATCTCCTAACTATCATTGTTGTTCCAGGCAGCTGCTTCCTTTCTATCCTCCAGTGGTCTACTGTAAGCGTGAGCTGAGAGACCCTGGGGGCCGCAACCTGGAGCCAGACTGCAGCGAAGTCCAACCCTACCATCAGGAGCACTGGTGAACATCTGCTGGCTCTTAGATTCCGCGCCCTGGGAAATCTCATGCTCTAGCTCCCAGTGTGATCCGTTTTGGTTCTCCAGAGTACCTGCGTTCCTGAACCACCCAGGCCTCCATCCGCAACAGTCAACCATAGGGTCCACTACCTTGCGGTGCACTCCAGACCCCAATGGGGTGCATCTGTCACCTGGATACAGGTCACCTGACACTCACATTCAGCCATAGTAAGTCATTGTTATCGCAGTATTATTATTACACATAATGTTTTATATGAACTCATCATACAATACATATATAATAAATATAATACTTATATGTGCATTACTTCAAAGTTTAAAATTCTAGTGTGATTTTGTTACTTTCCTGTAACAGATTTTGAATGCCTAAGCTGGACACTGTACCGTCTAAACATTTTCCCTTTGATGAACAGTATAATATCCCAAACTGTTTTTCCTGCCTTCTGGCAACTGTCTGTGTCATGCTGTGATCTGACTTTTGCAGTAGCAAACAACAGGAAACTACAAACTGGTACAGCTATATGGATGTACTACATAGTATCTAGTTTGCCATATATATATATTATAAATGACTAAGTTAATTAAACTTTATTTTTTAATAACATATGAATAATTGGAAGCATTACATTTTAAGAGGGCTGCCTGATTTCACTGGATAAAGATTTGTATTAAAACATTTAACTTTATTGTTTTGGAAAAATGATATTGGAAATATCTCTCCTTCCCATAATAGGTTTTGCTCCTGGGGTTGAAACTTGAGGTCATGGAGTAATAAAACTAAAATGAATTAAATCCTAAATGTGATTACACAGGAATGAAGTCAGTGGAACTGGTACAGTTTACACATATATAGCCTAATTTAATAAACAGTGCAAAAAAAAAAAAAGGAAGTGCAAAGTACAATATCCCATAGCAACTTTGCGGAATTGCCTTTGCTGGTTGGGGAATAAATCCAGATTGGTTTGCTGGTAATACTACATTTTTGTATAATGCTTTATGCTTTACTATATTGAATAAACTAATTATGAGATGCCAAACACTTGAGTTTATTTGATTGATTATAGAAGATAGTTAATTTATATATAACAAGAATGGATCTCCAAAGTTGTAACATGATAAATGCATACACAAAGTAGCTTAAGGTGATTGTAAAGCAGTCCCGATCCTCCTCTTCTTGGGTCCCCCGCTGGTGCTCTGGGCCCCTCTGCCTTGCAGTTGTGTGTGCTTGCTCTCGAGCTAGCTCTCTTCAGCCATAGGACACGGAGAGCATGGCTCAGCCCCCCCCCCCCCCCTGCTTCCACCTCACTGGCTGTGATTAAAAGCAGTGGGAGCCAATGGCCAATGGCCCTAACTAAAATCTAGCAGAACCAATTGCCTTCAGAAGTCACCTAATGAGTAAATAGAGTCCACATATGTGTAATTCAATCTCAGTATAAATACAGCTGTTCTGTGAAGCCCTCAGAGGTTTGTTAGAGAACCTTAGTGAACAAACAGAAGCTTTAAACAACTCACAGAGCACTGTTTAATCCATCACCATCATCATACTCTGGAAAGAGTATGGCATAACTGCAAACCCACCAAGACATGGCCGTCCACCTAAACTGACAGGACGAACAAGGAGAGCATTAATCAGAGAAGCAGCCAAGAGGCCAATGGTGACTATGGAGGAGCTGCAGAGATCTACAGCTCATGTGGGAGAATGTGTCCACAGGACAATTATTATTCGTGCACTTCACAAATCTGGCATTTATGGAAGTGTGGCAAGAAGAAAGCTATTGTTGAAAGAAGGCCATAAGAAGTTCCGTTTGCAGTATGCAAGAAGCCATGTGGGGGATACAGCAAACATGTTTAAGAAGGTGCTCTGGTTAGATGAGACCAAAATTGAACTTTTTGGCCTGAAAGCAAAATGCTATGGGGATTATTTACTAAGGGCAAATCCACTTTGCGCTGCAAGTGAGCTTGAAAGTGCACTTAAAGTGCACTTGGAAGTAAAGTCGCTGTAGATCAGAGGGGGACATGCAAGGAAAATAAAAAACAGCATTTTAGCTTGCACAGGATTGGATGATAAAATCAGCAGAGCTTCCACTCATTTTAGATCTACCCCTTAGATTTAGAGCGACTGCACTTTCAAGTGCACTTGCAGTGCAAAGTGGATTTGCCTTTCATAAATAACCCCCATAGTGTGAAACATAGAGACTAAAGGCTGGGTATTTTTGAAACTAGTATTGAAGGACCAAAGTAGTGAGTTGGTATGAACAGGGGCTATCAAAAGATGTTCGATCTCTGTCCATCCATTATGTGGACACAGTATGCACTAAGAGGCAAGGTGATGGAGTTGAGCAGCTAAGTAATTTTTATGTAAAATCTGTAAAGCTTAAGTCGCCTTGTGATTTGTGTGCCAATAATACCTGTCTGGCAACTCTATGGGGGTTATTTACTAAAGGAAAATCCACTTTGTGCTGCAAGTGCACATGAAAGTGCACTGAAAGTGCACATGGAAGTAAAATTGCTGTAGATCCCAGGGGGACATGCAAGGAAAATTAAAAAAACAGCATTTTAGCTTGCAGATGATTGGATGATAAAATCAGTAGAGCTTCCACTCATTTCAGATCTACCCCTTAGATTTAGAGCGACTGCAGTGCAAAGTGGATTTGCCTTTCGTAAATAACCCCCATGTCAACTGTTCTCCCCCCCAGGAGAAATGAAGTAAGGCTTGTTGCAGATATTTTATGCATTAAGGTGAAAAAACACCTGGCAGTGACCGGCCCCCCCAGCCTCCCCTGTTTTACTTACCTGAGCCCTGGAATTTCACCCGGCGGAGACGCGCTCTTCCTCTGCCCGGGTTTCTTGGCTCTTGATTGGATAGATTGGCTGCCGCAACCATTGGCTCCCGCTGCTGTCAATCATATCCAATGACGCGGGCGCCGGGGGCGGGGCCGAGTCCAGCATTCGTGTCTATGGACGCAAATGCTGTACTCGGGAGTGCTCCCGCAAGGTAACCCCCCTGGGGAGTGCGCTTTTCCTAGGGGGTTATCTGATGTGGGGAGGAGCCGCGAGAGACGCTCAGGGACCCATCCTCAGAGGATGTTCGGGGCCAAAATGAGCTGCACAGTGGAGGTAAGTATGATATGTTTGTTATTTAAAAAAAAAAAAAAGCCTTTATAATCACTTTATTAGGCAGTGTTTTGTAAAAATAGACACATTTGGGAGTAACAGTCATTTAACAGAGCTGGTTCTACCTGTCCAGAATAGCTAGAGGTGTTTCCATTTCGACAAAGTGTTATTAAGTGCCCTGAGTAGCGGATAGTAGTTAGTATTGTAGAGTTTGGAGATCTTAGGTGTTAAAAAGATTACCAGATATATGAGTTTATCTGTTTTCAAATGGTAAGTAAAGCTGGCCATAGATGATGTAATTTTCTTTCCTGCAACGGCAGGCTGGGGGAATCGCTCTATTCCACTATTAACACAGCTGGTGTTGATATTGCAATCCCTCCCATGAAAATGGTAAAAAAGCAGGAGTAGTATGGCGCTGCCCTTATGGAGACAAAAAAAATGTTTTCCTTCTTTGTAGTGAATGTATTGCCTAGTGTCCTTATAGAATTGCTTCTAAAACCTGTATGTGTTCAAAAATTGAATAAAACTGTGACTGGTGGCGAATATTTCTATTAGAAGTGAAAATACAACAACTGGTGCTCCAATTGTTCAACAAAGGTGCATTGTGCCCTTTAAATTAAGTAATAAAGTAGTTAAGGGTATAGATGGATATAGAAACAATATCATCTATGGAAAAAGTGTTGAAAAAAAAAAAAAAAAAAGAAAACAGGAATAGTATGGCGCTGCCCTTATGGAGACAAAAAAAAAAAAAAAAATCTTTCTTTAAATTGACTTTATAATTCCTAAACTGGGGCCCCAGTAGAAGTCTGACGACGAAACGTGCGTAGGGCGGATTACGAACGTCTTGCAGCACCTCTAACAAAGGGAATTCGCTAACTTTTGGCATGCTTGATTTGTTCATTTGAAATGTGAGTACATTTGTCTATTAAGTTTTAATAAAAGTTCTCCTATGGTTTTACGCGATGGGCATACCTTCTTTCCTTTACATGTAATCACTACACCACAATACGCAAGTAAAGTTTGGGGGATATCCTTGATTGCTGCACAGTGGCAGACACTGTGACCGCGCATACCCCTGCAGGGGAAAGGAGAATCCGGTGAGTGCAAGCATTGTCAGAGCATGCAGACAAGGCACTAATTAAAGAAACCAGCACCTGGATAAGAAGCTTTCCTACAGATATTTGACCCTCAAAGATTGAACACTACAAAATACTCCAAAAAGAACTTGTTTTTTCATAAACGGAACTTTTCCTATCCAACTAAATACTGGTCACAGCACAAGAGTCACTATTTATGATGGATATTTTGCACAATGTTGTATGGATTTGTATGATTTAACACTGGTCACTTTAGTGATGCTGCACTATGCACTTTTGTTGAATAATTGAAGCACCTTATGTTGCAACTGTACCTTTAACAGTAAGGACTTGGCACCAGTCACATATTTATTCATCTTTGGCACACACACTTTAGGAATTATAAAGTCAATTTAAAGAAAGATTTTTTTTTATTTTTTTTTTTTTTTTTGTCTCCATAAGGGCAGCGCCATACTATTCCTGTATTCTTTTTTTTTTTTTTTTTTCCAACACTTTTTCCATAGATGATATTGTTTCTATATCCTTCTATACCCTTAACTACTTTATTACTTAATTTAAAGGGCACAATGCACCTTTGTTGAACAATTGGAGCACCAGTTGTTGTATTTTCACTTCTAATAGAAATATTCGCCACCAGTCACAGTTTTATTCAATTTTTGAACACATACAGGTTTTAGAAGCAATTCTATAAGGACACTAGGCAATACATTCACTACAAAGAAGGAAAACATTTTTTTTGTCTCCATAAGGGCAGCGCCATACTACTCCTGCTTTTTTACCATTTTCTAATACTTTCCACTTAGGTGGTATTGTATGTGTAGAGGCAGCAGCCATATCCACAACTAAAACATTCAATTCATTGCGCGGATTTACCCCATACACCTACTAATCCCTCCCATGAAGTTATTGTTTTTTTTTCCTGGTGGGGGGGTGGGGGGGCACAGGGAGCCGTCCCTGCTGGGAGAACACTGTGAATATTGTTAGCGGCTATATCGGTGGAAATAATCACATGTAAGAATCAACTTATAGAATGTAAATTCAACTTATAGCCCTAAAAATGAGAGTTAATACAAGTCTTTGACGGAGACAAATTCTACCTGATCAAGGTAAATTCATTTAGCGTAAAAGCACACCTTAGCACTGAGCAAGCATGTTGCTTTCGGTTAAAGGGTAGCTTCACTTTCGTGGGGAAAAAAATAGCAAATAAAGAAAAAATAATATAGCACATATAATTGTGACACTAATCATATTGTAATTGAATAGTATATAAAAATGACATTTCCTTTTCAATCTGCAGCTATTGTAATTTTCTGAGAATGCATTGCAATATGGCTACCTGGAGTTGTTCTGTACACAGAATGTGTACTGACCACTCCCCAGAAACAATTTCCTGCTTGTGTGATTGGCTCACCAATTTTCCCAGAAGTCTGCCTAGGATACAAGTCAATTTTCAGGTATCCCCTGCAACAAGAAAAGAAAAGAGAAAAAAACCTGCGCTACCAAGCAACAAAAAATTGAAAGAAAAATAACTGCAGCTGCAAGAAATACCACAGATATCAATGGGGTGAAAACAAAATAAAAAAGGAAAAATGTGCGCTTGCATTACATAATATACATCCTTCTCACGGACTCCAAGTAAAATATCGCTATGTTTCACAGCAAATTATGATATAAAAATTAAATAATATGAAGAGTTGATTCCTATATTAATTATATACAACATTCAATACATAACGATAAATAAAGTGCCAAAAAGTAGTGATCAAATTCAGTCCACCCAAGTGCGGAATTAAAATTGTGAGATTATATGCAACTTCAAAAATCGCATAAGTAGCAAAAAATTGCAATGTCCACAGTTCATAAATCGCATCCCATATGAATGTAGGAAGGGATAGAGGGACGTGAAGGGACTTCCAGCCACCAGTGGGTCCAAGGGGTAATAACAGATGTACCCTTACCATACACATTGGACCTCCTTTATAGCAAGGTCATAGAGGCATGCAGATTTGGCCCTCTGCAGGGACGTGAGATGAGAGCTCAACCCGCAGCAGGAGATGATTCCGACACTTCTTTTGTTATTCTGAAGGCACAGAGGAACATACAAATTTCTTCAGAATAACAAAAGAAATGTCGGAATCATCTCCTGCTGCGGGTTGAGCTGTCATCTCACGTCCCTGCAGAGGGCCAAATCTGCATTATATCTTCATTATATCTTCATATAATCTCACACTTTTAATTCCGCACTTGGGTGGACTGAATTTGATCGTTATGTATTGAATGTTGTATATAATTAATATAGGAATCAACTCTTCATATTATCATAATTTGCTGTGAAACATAGCAATAGTTTTACTTGGAGTCCGTGTGAAGGATATATATTATGTAATGCAATCCCCTGCAACAAAAATGTAATTTTTTGAGAGATACTTTCAATAGGAGATCGTCTAAAGGGAAGCAGGCCCAGCAGATTTCCTCATTAGTGCCCTGCAGCTGCACACCTGATAGTTAATTATGAAACCACTCCCATTAGACCCACTCGCTACAGAGGCACAGACAATCACACATGGATTTCTTCAGAATAACAAAAGGTGGGAATCTGCAGCAAAGGTTGTTATAATCCTTGCAATGTACATAGATCACCCAGAGGGGAATGTATTTTCTCAACAAAGGTGGAGCTACGCTTTAACTTTAAAAAATCCTGATAATTGATGACACTGCACTACTTGCCTCACATTAAAAGGATGCCAGGGTACATTATGGATATTTAGAAAGCATGCTTATTTATTGTTTAGTTTTGTACACTGACTTCTATGGGTGGTACCTCTGTTCTGTACCACCTAAAAAGTTCTATTTTCTGCTGCTTTACCAGCTGCTTGCACTTCCTATTACTCTTCGGTTCCCTTTGTTGGATCATCTCACACTGCAGACTTCTTTCCTGAGTCCACATGCCTAAAAAAAATGCAATTTATTGGCTCAGAAATCACATCCACCTGCAGTGAGCAGCATTGTGATTCCTATTTGGTACAGTAACCTTTTTAAGGATAATTAGTGAAACTCGCAGGTTTCCAGTTGAGGTTTTTGCTCGTGGGCAGGAAACTCAATTGTGTTTCAAATTGACCTTAGTGGCTAGTCTTGTTAATACTTTTTCTGCCTTAACATTAGCTGTGGTTTCTGACTATGTGTATTGTTTTGTATACTCCTCTACGATGTTTGCATCTTATTGTCCTGCTGCAACTCTGCCTGCCCAGATACAAACTTTAGTCTATCTACCTCCCTGATGCCACCAGTGAGGGCATCCCAAGGGCCATTCTCCAAAATTGACTACAAACAAGTTTACAATGCCACCATCAGAGACTCTGAACCAGGTACATTCACAATTTGCATCTTGGTGCGAACTAATATCTATTTTGCTGGTAGCATTGAGTATGCTCTAGCATTCACTTATAACATTTTGGATCTAACTAAACATCCTCACATTGCTACTATTCTAGGTTATTTATTTATTCTTTTTTTACTGTTAGTTCTTTAAATGGCCAGTGTCACTGTGTGTGTATTCTCCTATAACATGTATTTTCATTTGTTTTAAGTTTAAAAATTGCATAACGAAATTCATAATTCATTAGGAATCACATCCCAAATTCTCCTAATGTGAATGATGGGAAATGAAGCTTGACAGAGTTATTTTTTGTACCAGTAAGAATTATTTAAGAGCAATGGAGAAGGACACATGTAGTGAGTGCGCCACTTGCCCACACTGCTGTACTTACTATCATGCCTCAATCCTGCTTACCTTTCAGCATCTACACACCTGCAGACTTCCCCTCTGTCCAGCGCCATCCATAGAGCCTACCAGCTTGTCAGAGCGCCGCTCTGGGCCACCATCGCAGGCCCTCTTCATCATCCTGCATCAGCTGCCAGGAAAGACTGGGGATTTGGCCTACCTCCCGGAGCGGCGGCCATCTTGCTCCACCCGGCGGCAGCTCTTACAGCTCTGTCTGCCCTCCCTGGATGCTCAGAGCCCGGCTTCTGCTTCACACAGCCACTGGACGGCCTGGAACCCCTATAGCTGTGCCTCTTTCCCCTGTGGCTGCCTGAGGGACAGTCTGTGGATCTGGCCTAGCTCCTGGACCGGCGGCCATCTTGCTACACCCTGCAACGGCCTTGGCAAGTATCCACAGGTGTTCCTAACTATTCTGAGTCCAGTTTTCTCCTTCTACAGCTGCTGGACCTTGTAGCTGGCTGACCACTGCCTGCAGAACATACTGTGTTGCTCCTAAAGTATGGTGTGAGGAAGACATTGAGGATCCGGCCTAGTAGACAGCGGCCATCTTGGTATACCCGGGGACCCTCCTGTCCACCTTTGCAATATGTCTCCACCAAAAAAAACCTCTGAGGCTGCTGATAAGCTTGCTAAATACCGCAGGCTTGGAGAAGACCAACAGGCCAAAGATGGTGCCGGCACCTCCTCGGACACGGAACATTCCAAGGCGGCCACTAACAAGGTGCTTGATGCCATCGCCCTGTGCCAGAGCACGCTCCCCACCAAAATTGAGGAGGTCAAAATTGATGTATCCCTTATCCGGCAGGATCTCTCTACTCTTAGAGACCTCGTTGCGGAGACGGAGACCCGTATTGGTAGAGCGGAGGATATCCTGCACCCCTTAAAACACACTACTGACGAGGTATGCCGTCAGCTACAACAGCTTAGTACGAAGCAGGATGATATAGAAAATCGCCTCCGAAGATGTAATCTCCGCTTTATTGGCCTTCCCGAGACTGCTGAGGGCAACGACCCAGCGAGCTTTCTCAAAAACTTCCTGATATCCAACTTCGGCAGAGATGCATTCTCGGTGATGTTCGTGGTGGAGAGAGCCCATCGAATCCCTGCCCGTCCTCCTCCCGAAGGAGCCCCACCTCGTACCCTAATAGCAAAATTCCTAAATTTCAGAGACTGAGACAAGATCCTCTGTCTAACTAGAGAAAATATCTAACTAGAGAAATATCCCCCATACCAACACACATGTGGCCGTCTACCCGGACTTTTCCAATAAGGGACAGCGACAACGATCCAGGTTTCAAGATGTGAAGCGACGCCTCCGCGTTCTACACTTCAAATACGCTATGCTGTACCCTGCAGAGCTTCGCGTGGAGTGTGATGGCTGGACCCATTTCTTTGGAGACCCCGGGCTGGCATCCACTTGTGTCGATCGGAGGGACCGTTCAGCCTGACCATGACATGCTGTCCACTGGGTGTGAGTACTTTTCTCTTCCCCCCTCTGCTCCCCCCCTATACCTGCAATGCTGTATATTTTCATCCTAATGTTTTGCCCCTCAGTGGGTGTATTGTTTGCGTATAACCCCAGTGGAGCGTGGGGATGAGACTGTAAATACTTTCACGTACTACCCTGGTCCTCACAGTAGGCCTGCTGCCTTCGGGTGATCTCACGGACTTGTGGTCCCCGCTCTCCCCATGCTTGAGAAGGACCAGTGGAAGATAGTACTCTGACCGTTGCTGAGACTTCCTCCTTTACTTTACTGACTGTCCTGATGGCAAGAGGGGCCCCCCTCCTACATAGCTACAATGGCGTTGTACTTTTGTGGCTCCTACACCCCATGCACTTCTCAGAGAAGAAGTCGCCCCCCATAGGATGTTCTTGAACTTTCTCACCCCCCCGTTTACCAGACTTTTTTATCCCCCCTTTTTTTTTCTTTTCATTATGGGTATCTATGCTTCCTTGAAACTAAGTCCCTTGCCTCCATTGGGTCCTACCCATTGGATGTCCCCAGTTGATACCTGGTTATGGGGTACTCTGTTCATGCCGAGTTGGGGTGGCAGTGGATTGGGTGGGGGGAAAACTGTTAGGGGTATTTGTTTCTTTACACCAACGTATTTCCAAATGCCCGTTTATGCTTTAGGTACTATGCTATTGTCATACATACATTATCGATGTTGGATGTCACTGTGTTTTATGTTATTTGATGTGTTTATCTCTGCTCTGCTGGTCCTGGTACAACTGCGGTCTATTATACACGCCTTATATCCGCCATGAGTTCCCTGAAATTTCTTACGTGGAACGTCAGAGGCTTACGCAATAAGATCAAACGTACAGACGTCCTGACATTCCTCAAATCTCAGCGTGCTGACATTATCACGCTAGTTGAAACTCATGTTACGGGCCACCTACAATCCTCTCTTAAAAAGCCTTGGATAGGTTGGGCCTATCATGCTACCCACACCTCATATTCCAGAGGGGTGTCGATCCTGGTTGCAAAAAGGGTTCCCTTCGACCTAGTGTTGCTACAAATGGACCAGCAGGGCAGATATGTGTTTATACATGCCACCATCAATGGATTCCCTATCCTGATACTAGCTTGCTATGTCCCTCCCCCGTACAACTCGCTTGTAATTAGGGAGGGTCTTGCTTTTATGACGCAATATCCCTCTATACCGGCAGTATGGATGGGGGACTTTAATATGACCCTCACCCCCGCTCTAGACCAAATGGGCACACTGGATCCTCCCCTTGACCCACCGACCCATACCAGACTATACCGCATACTGACTGATTTTGCTATTGTTGACACCTGGCGTCACAAGCATCCGCACACTAAAGTTTTCTCCTGCTTTTCAGCCAGTCACAACACGATGTCACGTATCGATTTCATTTTAATTTCCAAGTCCCTGACACCTAAACTGGAAGATGTGGGATTTGCTCCGAGAATACTTTCGGATCACGCCCCATACTGGATCATGCTCCAGCTCCTGAAAGCCTCCCCTGCTCCATCTTGGTTGAACCCATTTTGGCTGAGGGCTCTGATGGATCAGGATGACATCCCTGCAGAGCTACATTATTATTTCACAGCCAACAGGGACTCGGCCACATATGACTTGGTATGGGAGATGTTAAAAACCACGCCCGCTCCCTCCTTTCCATGCGTTAAAAGGTCATTGAAAATTATTGTCCAACAGGCTACAGAACATCTGCAGGTGTTGGAGGAGGCGTTCCATCGGGACCCCTTGCCCAGAACTGCTAATAATCTTAAAATTCAGGCGTGACAGGTTTCCCAACTACACATTGAAAAAGCTAAACAACGCATTTTTTTCTGTAAACAAAGGGTGTTTGAATATGGAGAAAGATCGGGCAAACTACTTGCGTATCTTGCTCATTTAGATGCGCGTCCCCCTGTGGTGGTGTCGTTGACGGATCCGCAGGGGAACAACATCACTGATCCGCAACAAGTGGCGGAGGAATTTGGGAAATTCTACCGTACACTCTACACTTCCCGTGTCACTCACACTATCCAAGAGACCAGGGACTACCCAGCGGGAGTTAAATTCCCTAAACTGACCAAAGATCAGCTTGACCTTTTGGAAGCCCCTATCAGTAAGGAGGATATCTCTGAGGCTATCTCCTGCTTGGCCGCATCTAACGCCCCAGGATCAGATGGCTTACCCATCGAATTCTATGCCACCTACTCTGAAATTCTAATCCCTAAACTTTATGACCTGTACAAATCCATATTTGATACGGGCATTTTACCCCCCTCCATGAGAGAGGCCCAAATTGTGGTAATCCCTAAGCCTGGTAACACCCTAAATACCCAGAATCCTATAGACCTATTTCTCTGCTACAGGTCGACATAAAGATACTGGCCAAGATTTTAGCCTCCCGCCTTAACCAAGTCATTCTGTCACTGATCCACCCTGATCAGACTGGCTTCATGCCAGAGAAAAATACTGCAATGAACATTCGCCGCCTATTCATGAACATTCAGGGATCCCACAATGAAATCAGTTCGAGGGTCGTGGTGGCTCTGGATGCCGCCAAGGCCTTCGATTCTGTGGAGTGGAACTACCTATGGGAGTGCCTTTCGGGATTCCGATTTGGCCCCAACTTTATCCGTTGGGTTCAGCTCCTTTATCAACCTCCAAGGGCCAGAGTGTTTGTGAACGGCTGGCTCTCTGACCTATTCCCACTAGAAAGGGGGGCCTGACAAGGCTGTCCTCTTTCCCCTATGCTATACGCACTGGCTGTAGAGCCATTGGCCATTATGATTCGTGCAGATACTAGCATCCATGGTCTCAGGATAGGGAATCTGGAAGAAAAGATTGGCATGTACGCCAATGATACGCTTTTGTATCTGGCGGACTCTGGTCACTCTCTGATTGCAGCCCTCCATTCTATAGAACGTATCGGTACTCACTCGGGTCTGAGCATTAACTGGTCTAAGTCCCAGATCCTTCTGATTGACCATTTCCCCTCCCCGTTCACGTCCCCTCCTCTGACCCTCCCAAGGGTCTCCGTGATCAAGTACCTTGGTGTGCAGGTCACTAGATCACTCGCAGACTATACACTCTTAAACATTGAACCTTTGTATGCTCTGATCAAGACCAAAACTCAGATTTGGGCCAGACTTCCCCTAGGTGTTATGGGACTCATCAGTTTAGTCAAGATGATACTCCTCCCAAAGATACTTTATCTGGTGTGGCATGCCCCCCTATACATACCACAAAAATTCTTCAAGACAATCGAATCTATTCTTAATTCATTTATATGGGGGCACAGTAGACACAAATTATCTTGGAAAACCTTAAAAAACCCGGTGACACTGGGAGGAGCTGCCCTTCCAGACTTTCAGGAGTATTACCTTGCTTCCCAACTGTCCCATTTCTTTCATTTTGACAAAAGTGAGCGACCTCGATACCAGTCACTACTATGTGAGCACCCTGATGACCTAGCCCACACCCCGCTTCAATCAGTCCCTAGAGCTCCGTTGACAAGGCATTCCCCCCACCACAAAACAGACATGCTGACACACCACCGGAGGGTATGGCGGGTGGCACTACAAAAACTCTGAACCCCGCAGATCCACTCGCATACACCTCTCTGGTTTAACACGTATCTACCTGAACTGTTGTCCATCCCAGACCCTGTGGTGTGGATACGCCACTGAATTTTGTACTTAAATCAGGTCATGACCACTACGGGACTTAAAACATTACAAACGCTAAAGGACGAATATTCCCTCCCTAACTGTCTTCTCTTTAGATATTTACAACTTCGTCATGCTATACAAACCCAGTTTAATGGCCTTAACCCTGCCCTGGCAGTTCCTTCTATAGTAGACACAGTCACTGGTACTGAGTCTGCCAAATTAATCTCCACTCTATACTCCTTTATCCGTCTCCCCAGTACCATGGCCTTGGCCTATGCTGCCAAGACAAGATGGGAGGCAGACATCGGACAGATTGAGGATGAGGATTGGGATGAGATTTTGGAAGATGTGAAAAAGGTATCCCCTAAGTTATCAGACCCCCTCACGCAGTTGTATATCATTCATAGGACGTATCTGGCCCCCCGGAAGATAGCGTGTTTTAAACCCATGTACAATCCAGGGTGTTGCCGATGTGACCACATCCCAGGCTCCTTCTACCACCTTATGTGGTCCTGCCCAACTATCCAAACATACTGGATACAGGTGATCCGCTTCTTGCATTATCAGATGGGTTCTCCTGCTACACTAGACCCAAAAATGTGCCTACTCGGTCTGTTGCTGGGCTTAGACACAGACAAACCCCTCCGTACCTTTTTGCACGAGACGCTATTCTTGGCAAGGAAAGCGGTAGCCCGTATGTGGATGCAGGCCCTGCCCCCTACAATTCAATGCTGGAAGAAGGAGGTTAATGACACTCTCCCATATAAAAAAACTGATTTATCTCCATAGAGGGTGTTCGCTTAAATATGAAAAGGTCTGGAGCAGATGGTTAGCAGATGGTGAAACGTGCACCTAATAGCCTCACCTCCTATTTCCCCCCTTCCCCTTTTTGTATTCTCTTTTTTTTTTATATATGTTGTACATTGACTCCATCTCCATTGATGTGTTTTATTGCAGGCTATACAGACATTTCAATGAATTCATGTATGTACTATTGTCAAGGCTATGTTGGTCTATATTGATCTATGTTCCATGCATACGTTTTTCAATAAAGTTTGGTTTTTCCAATTAAAGAATAATTATTTTGTTTTGTTAGGCAAACTTAGCAAAACCGTGCAAGCCTGAATAGAGTATGAAGTCCATCAAACTGCCAAGAAAAAAACAAACCACAATCTCCTGAAGGTCCATGGTAGTTTTGCAGTCAAATCCACCCTGGCGTGCATTTGTATTCAGCCCCCTGAGTAAATACTTTGTAGCTCCACCTTTCACTGCAATTACAGCTGCAAGTCTTTTGGGGGATGTCTCTACCAGCTTTGTACATGTAGAGAGTGAAATGTTTGCCCATTTTTGCAAAATAGCTCAAGCTCTGTCAGATTGGATTGAGAGCGTCTGTGAACAGCAATTTTCAAGTCTTGCCACAGATTCTCAATTGGATTTAGGTGTGGACTTTGACTGGGCCATTCTAAGGCTGGGTTCACACTGGTCCGACAAACGCGCCGACATTGGGAGCTCATGTCGCATGATGTGTGAAATTTAATGTTTCCCTATGGGAGCCGTCCTAACTGGTCCGACACAAGTCGTTCCGACTTTAGAAATGCTCCCTGTACTACTTTGGTCCGACTTTGATCCTACTTCAGCCTATTGACTATCATTGAAGTCGGATCAAAGTCGGATTGCCGTCTTGCATGATCCGACTTCGGCACGCGACTTGTGCTCAGATGATCTTGAGGGGGAACTCTGCGCCAAATTTTAAATAAAAATCCGGCATGGGTTCCCCCTCCAAGAGCATACCAGGAGCTTAGGTCTGGTATGGATCTAAGGGTAACCCCCTACGCCAAAAAATCGGCGTGGGGTCCCCCCTAAAATCCATACCAGACCCTTATCCGAGCACGCAGCCCAGCCGGTCAGGAATGGGGGTGGGGACGAGCTGGCGGGCCCCCCCCTCCTGGACCGTACCAGGCCGCATGCCCTCAACATGGGGGGGTGCTTTGGGGCATGGGGGGCGCAGTGTGGCCCCCCCACCCCAAAGCACCTTGTCCCCATGTTGATGAGGACAAGGGCCTCTTCCCGACAACCCTGGCCGTTGGTTGTCGGGGTCTGCGGGCGGGGGGCTTATCGGAATCCGGGAGCCCCCTTTAATAAGGGAGCCCCCAGATGCCGGCCCCCCACCCTATGTGAATGAGTATGGGGTACAGCGTACCCCTACCCATTCACCTAGGAAAAAAGTGTCAATTTAAAATAAAACACTACACAGATTTTTAAAGCATTTTATTAGACAGCTCCGGGGGTCTTCTTCCGACTTCGGGGGTCTCTCCGGTTCTTCTCCACGCTCTCCGGATCTTCTGCCGGGCTCCTCCGCTCTCTTCTGCTCTTTTGCCGCTCTTTTGCTAAAGCGGAGGAGCCCGGTCTTCAATCTTCTGCCTTCTGCCTTCTGCCCTCTTCTCCTGATGTTGACACGACGCTCTCTGGGGCTAGAATGCTCTCTGTGCGCTCTGCTCTGACTTATATAGGCGGTGACCCCGCCCCCTTAAGCCGTCACAGTCCCTGGGCATGCTGGGACTATGACGGCATAAGGGGGCGTGGTCATCACCTATATAAGTCAGAGCGGAGCGCTCAGAGAGCATTCCAGCCCCAGAGAGCGTCGTGTCAACATCAGGAGAAGAGGGCAGAAGGCAGAAGGCAGAAGATTGAAGACCGGGCTCCTCCGCTTTAGCAAAAGAGCGGCAAAAGAGCAGAAGAGAGCGGAGGAGCCCGGCAGAAGATCCGGAGAGCGCGGAGAAGAACCGGAGAGACCCCCGAAGAGAAGAAGGCAGCAGACCGGGTTCCTCCGCTATGGCAAAAGAGCAGAAAATAGCGGAGGAGCCCGGCAGAAGACCCGGAGAGCGCGGAGAAGAACCGGAGAGACCCCCGAAGTCGGAAGAAGACCCCCGGAGCTGTCTAATAAAATGCTTTAAAAATCTGTGTAGTGTTTTATTTTAAATTGACACTTTTTTCCTAGGTGAATGGGTAGGGGTACGCTGTACCCCATACTCATTCACATAGGGTGGGGGGCCGGGATCTGGGGGCCCCCTTATTAAAGGGGGCTCCCGGATTCCGATAAGCCCCCCGCCCGCAGACCCCGACAACCAACGGCCAGGGTTGTCGGGAAGAGGCCCTTGTCCTCATCAACATGGGGACAAGGTGCTTTGGGGTGGGGGGGCCGCAGTGCACCCCCCTCCCCCAAGGCAACAACCCCCCCATGTTGAGGGCATGCGGCCTGGTACCGTTCAGGGGAGGGGGCGCTCGCTCGTCCCCACCCCCATTCCTGTCCGGCCGGGCTGCGTGCTCGGATAAGGGTCTGGTATGGATTGGGGGGACCCCCCCACGCCGCTTTTTCGGCGTAGGGGGTTCCCCTCAAGGTCCATACCAGACCCAAGGGCCTGGCATGCTCTTGGAGGGGGAACCCATGCCGGATTTTTATTTAAAATTTGGCGCGGAGTTCCCCCTCAAGATTCATACCAAACACAGTGCCGGGCATTGGCGGGGATCCAAGTCAGATCCCCATTCATTGAAAGTCGGACACATGCCGGCTTCATGTCGCAGGGCAAAGTCGGATCCAAAGTAGGACGGCTGTCGTGTCGCACCAGTGTGAACCCAGCCTAAGGCTGGGTTCACACTGGTCCGACAAACGCTCCGACATTGGGAGCTCATGTCGCATGACGTGTGAAATGTAATGTTTCCCTATGGGAGCCGTCCTAACTGGTCCGACACAAGTCGTTCCGACTTTAGAAATGCTCCCTGTACTACTTTGGTCCGACTTTGATCCTACTTCAGCCTATTGACTATCATTGAAGTCGGATCAAAGTCGGATTGCCGTCTTGCATGATCCGACTTCGGCACGCGACTTGTGCTCAGATGATCTTGAGGGGGAACTCCGCGCCAAATTTTAAATAAAAATCCGGCATGGGTTCCCCCTCCAAGAGCATACCAGGCCCTTGGGTCTGGTATGGACCTTGAAGGGAACCCCCTACGCCGAAAAAACGGCGTGGGGGGTCGCCCCCAATCCATACCAGACCCTTATCCGAGCACGCAGCCCGGCCGGACAGGAATGGGGGTGGGGACGAGCGAGCGCCCCCCCCTCCTGAACCGTACCAGGCCGCATGCCCTCAACATGGGGGGTGGTGCCTTGGGGGAGGGGGCGCGCTGCGGCCCCCCCACCCCAAAGCACCTTGTCCCCATGTTGATGAGGACAAGGGCCTCTTCCCGACAACCCTGGCCGTTGGTTGTCGGGGTCTGCGGGCGGGGGGCTTATCGGAATCCGGGAGCCCCCTTTAATAAGGGGGCCCCCAGATCCCGGCCCCCCACCCTATGTGAATGAGTATGGGGTACAGCGTACCCCTACCCATTCACCTAGGAAAAAAGTGTCAATTTAAAAAAAAAACACTACACAGATTTTTAAA
The DNA here is from genome assembly GCA_037952925.1 of Lithobates clamitans. NCBI lineage: Eukaryota > Metazoa > Chordata > Amphibia > Anura > Ranidae > Lithobates > Lithobates clamitans. Next base: position 7,179,223 of record JBBGZY010000115.1, read on the forward strand.
GCATTTTATTAGACAGCTCCGGGGGTCTTCTTCCGACTTCGGGGGTCTCTCCAGTTCTTCTCCGCGCTCTCCGGGTCTTCTGCCGGGCTCCTCCGCTCTCTTCTGCTCTTTTGCCGCTCTTTTGCTAAAGCGGAGGAGCCTGGTCTTCAATCTTCTGCCTTCTGCCCTCTTCTCCTGATGTTGACACGACGCTCTCTGGGGCTAGAATGCTCTCTGTGCGCTCTGCTCTGATTTATATAGGCGGTGACCCCGCCCCCTTAAGCCGTCACAGTCCCTGGGCATGCTGGGACTGTGACGTTTTAGGGGGCGTGGTCATCACCCGATGACCACGCCCCCTTATGCCGTCATAGTCCCAGCATGCCCAGGGACTGTGACGGCTTAAGGGGGCGGGGTCACCGCCTATATAAATCAGAGCAGAGCGCACAGAGAGCATTCTAGCCCCAGAGAGCGTCGTGTCAACATCAGGAGAAGAGGGCAGAAGGCAGAAGATTGAAGACCAGGCTCCTCCGCTTTAGCAAAAGAGCGGCAAAAGAGCAGAAGAGAGCGGAGGAGCCCGGCAGAAGACCCGGAGAGCGCGGAGAAGAACCGGAGAGACCCCCGAAGTCGGAAGAAGACCCCCGGAGCTGTCTAATAAAATGCTTTAAAAATCTGTGTAGTGTTTTTTTTTTAAATTGACACTTTTTTCCTAGGTGAATGGGTAGGGGTACGCTGTACCCCATACTCATTCACATAGGATGGGGGGCCGGGATCTGGGGGCCCCCTTATTAAAGGGGGCTCCCGGATTCCGATAAGCCCGCAGACCCCGACAACCAACGGCCAGGGTTGTCGGGAAGAGGCCCTTGTCCTCATCAACATGGGGACAAGGTGCTTTGGGGTGGGGGGGCCGCAGCGCGCCCCCTCCCCCAAGGCACCACCCCCCATGTTGAGGGCATGCGGCCTGGTACAGTTCAGGAGGGGGGGAGGGGGCGCTCGCTCGTCCCCACCCCCATTCCTGTCCGGCCGGGCTGCGTGCTCGGATAAGGGTCTGGTATGGATTGGGGGCGACCCCCCACGCCGTTTTTTCGGCGTAGGGGGTTCCCTTCAAGGTCCATACCAGACCCAAGGGCCTGGTATGCTCTTGGAGGGGGAACCCATGCCGGATTTTTATTTAAAATTTGGCGCGGAGTTCCCCCTAAAGATTCATACCAAACAATGGCGGGGATCCAAGTCGGATCCCCGTTCATTGAAAGTCGGACACATGCCGGCTTCATGTCGCAGGGCAAAGTCGGATCCAAAGTAGGACGGCTGTCGTGTCGCACCAGTGTGAACCCAGCCTCAGGCTGAGTTCACACTATACTACACAACAGTAGTACGACTTTCATCCTACTTTGCTCTGCGACATCAGTCCTACATTGGTCCTACATTGATCCTACATTGGTCCTACATCCATCCGACTTTCATGAACAGGATACTACTTTGATCCGACTTTTCGGATAGTACACTTGTCCTTTGATCAATCAAAACTAACACACAATGGGAGGGGCTAAAGCAGGGGCAGGAAATAGCACAATGTCGGATGCCAAAATCGGATGTTTAGGACAAGGATCCGACATTGATCCTACTTCAATGATAGTCAATGGGTTGAAGTAGGGTCAAAGTCAGATCAAAGTAGTACAGGGAGCATTTTTAAAGTCGGACCGACATGTGTCGGACCAGTTAAGACGGCTCCCATAGGGAAACATTGATTTTCACACGTCATGCGACATGAGCTCCCAATGTCGGAGCGTTTGTCGGACCAGTGTGAGGCTGGGTTCACACTATACTACACGACAGTAGTACGACTTTCATCCTACTTTGCTTTGTGACATCAGTCCTACATTGGTCCTACATTGATCCTACATTGGTCCGTCAAATGCTCCGACATTGGGAGCTCATGTCGCATGATGTGTAAAAAACAATGTTTCCCTATGGGAGCCGTCTTAACTGGTCCGACACAAGTCAGTCCGACTTTGAAAATGCTCCCTGTACTACTTTGGTCCGACTTTGATCCTACAACCCTGGCCGTTGGTTGTCGGGGTCTGCGGGCGGGGCGCTTATCGGAATCCGGGAGCCCCCATTAATAAGGGGGCCCGCAGATCCCAGCCCCCCACCCTATGTGAATGAGTATGGGGTACATCGTACCCCTACCCATTCACCTAGGGAAAAAAGTGTCAATAAAAAACACAGTACACAGGTTTTTACAGTAATTTATTAGGCAGCTCCGGGGTCTTCTTCCGACTTCGGGGGTCCTCTTCCGAGTTCGGGGGCATGTCCGGCGTCCTCTACCGGTGATAAGGGGGCATGGTCATGTCATCCTATGAACACGCCCCCTTATGATCTCACAGTCCCAGCATGCCCCGAGACTGTGATGTCATAGGGGGGCGGGGTCACCGCCTATATAAGTCCATTGCGGAGCGCACAGAGAGCATTCCGGCTGGAGAGAGCGTTGTGTCAACATCTCTGGAAGAGAAGAGGGAAGAAGACGATCCAGAAGTCCAGACCACTGCTGGCAAAAGAGCGCCAGAAGATAGCGGTGGAGCCGGCAGAAGATGCGGACACCAGGAGAAGACGCCGGAGAGACCCCCGAAGTCGGAAGAAGACCCCGGAGCTGCCTAATAAATCACTTTAAAAACCTGTGTACTGTGTTTTTTATTGACACTTTTTTTCCTAGGTGAATGGGTAGGGGTACGATGTACCCCATACTCATTCACATAGGGTGGGGGGCCGGGATCTGGGGGCCCCCTTATTTAAGGGGGCTCCTGGATTCCGATAAGCGCCCCACCCACAGACCCCGACAACCAACGGCCAGGGTTGTCGGGAAGAGGCCCTTGTCCTCATCAACATGGGGACAAGGTGCTTTGGGGTGGGGGGCCCGCAGGGCGCCCCCTCCCCAAAGCACCCACCCCCCATGTTGAGGGCATGCAGCCTGGTACAGCTCAGAAGGGGGGTGCTCGCTTGTCCCCACCCCCTTTCCTGACTGGCCAGGCTGCGTGCTCGGATAAGGGTCGGGTATGGATTTGGGGGGGACCCCCACGCCATTTTTTCGGCTTAGGGGGTTCCTCTTAATATCTATACCAGACCTAAGGGCCTGGTATGCCCCTGGGGGGAACCCATGCCGGTTTTTTATTTAAAATTTGTAGTGGAGTTCCCCCTCAAGATTCATACCAAACACAGTGCCTGGCATTGGCGGGGATCCAAGTCGGATCCCCATACCAGTGTGAACCCGGCTCACAAGGTGTCAATCTCGCCAATAAAAGTGGCGAGATTGACACAATATCAGACAACAATACAGAAGTTGACCAAAGTGTGGTGGTAAAGAGCTGAAAAACCACGTGATATGGTGAAAGTTGGCTGGAAAAGTCCTATCGTCTGTATGCAAGACAAACTTTTGGGCAACGCCCTTTGTAAAAAAATCCAAGGGAAAGTTTGTACAAAGTCCTATCATGTGTATGGGGCTTAGGCTGGGTTCACACTGGTCCGACAAATGCTCCGACATTGGGAGCTCATGTCGCATGACGTGTGAAATCCAATGTTTCCCTATGGGAGCCGTCCTAACTGGTCCGACACAAGTCGTTCCGACTTTAGAGATGCTCCCTGTACTACTTTGGTCTGACTTTGATCCTACTTCAGCCTATTGACTATCATTGAAGTCAGATCAAAGTCGGATCGCCGTCTCACATGATCCAACTTCGGCACGCGACTTGTGCTCAGATGATCTTGAGGGGGAACTCCGCGCCAAATTTTAAATAAAAAAACGGCATGGGTTTCCCCCCCAAGAGCATACCAGGCCCTTAGGTCTGGTATGGACCTTGAGGGGAACCCCCTACGCCGAAAAAACGGCGTGGGGGTCCCCCCAATCCATACCAGACCTTTATCCGAGCACGCAGCCCGGCCGGTCAGGAATGGGGGTGGGGACGAGTGAGCGCCCCCCCTCCTGAACCGTACCAGGCCGCATGCCCTCAACATGGGGGTGTTGGTGCCTTGGGGGAGGGGGGCGCGCTGCGCTACCAACACCCCCATGTTGAGGGCATGCGGCCTGGTACGGTTCAGGAGGGGGGGCTCGCTCGTCCCCTCCCCTATTCCTGACCGGCCCTGCTGCGTGCTCGGATAAGGGTCTGGCATGGATTGGGGGGGACCCCCACGCCGTTTTTTCGGCGTAGGGGGTTCCCCTCAAGGTCCATACCAGACCTAAGGGCCTGGTATGCTCCAGGGGGGGGGGACCCATGCCGGTTTTTTATTTAAAATTTGGTGCGGAGTTCCCCCTCAAGATTCACACCAAGACATCCGACATTGCGTTATTTCCTGCCCCCTGCTGTAGCCCCTCCAATTGTGTGTTAGTTTTAATTGGTCAAAGGACAAGTATACTATCTGAAAAGTCGGATCAAAGTAGTATCCTGTTCATGAAAGTCGGATGGATGTAGGACCAATGTAGGATCAATGTAGGACCAATGTAGGACTGATGTCGCAGAGCAAAGTAGGATGAGGCTGGGTTCACACTGGTGCGACACGACAGCCGTCCTACTTTGGATCCGACTTTGCCCTGCGACATGAAGCCGGCATGTGTCCGACTTTCAATGAACGGGGATCCGACTTGGATCCCCGCCAATGCCCGACACTGTGTTTGGTATGAATCATGAGGGGGAACTCCGCGCCAAATTTTAAATAAAAATCCGGCATGGGTTCCCCCTCCAAGAGCATACCAGGCCCTTGGGTCTGGTATGGACCTTGAGGGGAACCCCCTACGCCGAAAAAACGGCGTGGGGGGTCCCCCCCAATCCATACCAGACCCTTATCCGAGCACGCAGCCCGGCCGGACAGGAATGGGGGTGGGGACGAGCGAGCGCCCCCCCCCCCTCCTGAACCGTACCAGGCCGCATGCCCTCAACATGGGGGGGTGGGTGCTTTAGGGCATGGGGGCACCCTGCGGGCCCCCCCACCCCAAAGCACCTTGTCCCCATGTTGATGAGGACAAGGGCCTCTTCCCGACAACCCTGGCCGTTGGTTGTCGGGGTCTGCGGGCGGGGGGCTTATCGGAATCCGGGAGCCCCCTTTAATAAGGGGGCCCCCAGATCCCGGCCCCCCACCCTATGTGAATTGAGTATGGGGTACATGGTACCCCTACTCATTCACCTAGGGAAAAAGTGTCAATTTAAAAAAAAAACACTACACAGATTTTTAAAGTATTTTATTAGACGGCTCCGGGGGTCTTCTTCCGACTTCGGGGGTCTCTCCGGTTCTTCTCCGCGCTCTCCGGGTCTTCTGCCGGGCTCCTCCGCTCTCTTCTGCTCTTTTGCCGCTCTTTTGCTTAAGCAGAGGAGTCCGGTCTTCAGTCTTCGGTCTTCTGCCCTCTTCTCTTCTCCTGATGTTGACACGACGCTCTCTCCGGCTAGAATGCTCTCTGTGCGCTCTGCTCTGACTTATATAGGCGGTGACCCCGCCCCCTTAAGCCGTCACAGTCCCTGGGCATGCTGGGACTATGACGGCATACGGGGGGCGTGGTCATCGGGTGATGACCACGCCCCCTAAAACGTCACAGTCCCAGCATGCCCAGGGACTGTGACGGCTTAAGGGGGCGGGGTCACCGCCTATATAAGTCAGAGCAGAGCGCAGAGAGAGTATTCTAGCCCCAGAGAGCGTCGTGTCAACATCAGGAGAAGAGAAGAGGGCAGAAGACCGAAGACTGAAGACCGGACTCCTCTGCTTAAGCAAAAGAGCGGCAAAAGAGCAGAAGAGAGCGGAGGAGCCCGGCAGAAGACCCGGAGAGCGCGGAGAAGAACCGGAGAGACCCCCGAAGTCGGAAGAAGACCCCCGGAGCCGTCTAATAAAATACTTTAAAAATCTGTGTAGTGTTTTTTTTTTAAATTGACACTTTTTCCCTAGGTGAATGAGTAGGGGTACCATGTACCCCATACTCAATTCACATAGGGTGGGGGGCCGGGATCTGGGGGCCCCCTTATTAAAGGGGGCTCCCGGATTCCGATAAGCCCCCCGCCCGCAGACCCCGACAACCAACGGCCAGGGTTGTCGGGAAGAGGCCCTTGTCCTCATCAACATGGGGACAAGGTGCTTTGGGGTGGGGGGGCCCGCAGGGTGCCCCCCATGCCCTAAAGCACCCACCCCCCCATGTTGAGGGCATGCGGCCTGGTACGGTTCAGGAGGGGGGGGCGCTCGCTCGTCCCCACCCCCATTCCTGTCCGGCCGGGCTGCGTGCTCGGAGAAGGGTCTGGTATGGATTGGGGGGGACCCCCCACGCCGTTTTTTCGGCGTAGGGGGTTCCCCTCAAGGTCCATACCAGACCCAAGGGCCTGGTATGCTCTTGGAGGGGGAACCCATGCCGGATTTTTATTTACAATTTGGCGCGGAGTTCCCCCTCAAGAACATCTGAGCACAAGTCGCATGCCGAAGTCGGATCATGCAAGACGGCAATCCGACTTTGATCCGACTTCAATGATAGTCAATAGGCTGAAGTAGGATCAAAGTCGGACCAAAGTAGTACAGGGAGCATCTCTAAAGTCGGAACGACTTGTGTCGGACCAGTTAGGACGGCTCCCATAGGGAAACATTACATTTCACACGTCATGCGACATGAGCTCCCAATGTCGGAGCGTTTGTCGGACCAGTGTGAACCCAGCCTGAAAGTCGTACTACTGTCGTGTAGTATAGTGTGAACCCAGCCTGAGGCTGGGTTCACACTGGTCCGACAAACGCTCCGACATTGGGAGCTCATGTCGCATGACGTGTGAAATTTAATGTTTCCCTATGGGAGCCGTCCTAACTGGTCCGACACAAGTCGTTCCGACTTTAGAAATGCACCCTGTACTGCTTTGGTCCGATTTTGATCCTACTTCAGCCCATTGACTATCATTGAAGTCGGATCAAAGTCGGATCGCCGTCTCGCATGATTCGATTTCGGCATGCGACTTGTGCTCAGATGATCTTGAGGGGGAACTCAGCGCCAAATTTTAAATAAAAAACCGGCATGGGTTCCCCCTCCAAGAGCATACCAGGCCCTTGGGTCTGGTATGGACCTTACGGGGAACCCCCTACGCTGAAAAAAACGGTGTGGGGGTCCCCCCCAAATCCATACCAGTCCCTTATCCGAGCACGCAGCCCGGCCAGTCAGGAAAGGGGGTGGGCACGAGTGAGCGCCCCCCCCTGAACCGTACCAGGCCGCATGCCCTCAACATGGGGGGATGGGTGCCTTGGGGAGGGGGGCACGCTGCAGGCCCCCCCACCCCAAAGCACCTTGTCCCCATGTTGATGAGGACAAGGGCCTCTTCCCGACAACCCTGGTCATTGGTTGTCGGGGTCTGCAGGCGGAGGGCTTATCGGAATCCGGGAGCTCTCTTTAATAAGAGGGCCCCCAGATCTTGGCCCCCCACCCTATGTGAATGAGTATGGGGTACATGGTACCCCTACCCATTCACCTAGGGAAAAGTGTCAATATAAAAAAAACACAGTACACAGGTTTTAAGATTAATTTATTAGGCAGCTCCGGGATCTTCTTCCGACTTCGGGGGGGTCTTCTTCTGACTTCTCCCAGTGTTCCGCCTCTTCTCCTGGGCCCCTCCGCTATCTTCTTCCAGCTCTTTTGCCAGCGGGGGGCCCGGTCTGCTGCCGCTGTCTTGTCGCAGCTGTCTCGCCGCTTCTTCTCTTCTTCCGATGTTGACACATCGCTCTCTCCGGCTGGAATGCTGTGTGCGAGCTGCAGAGCCATTTATATAGGTGATCCCGCCCCCTTGTGATGTCATGTTCCCAGAATGCGTAGGGACTCTGGGGTCATGCTCCTTTATGACACCAGAGTCCCTGCGCATGCTGGGACCGTGACGTCACAAGGAGGCGGGGTCACCGCCTATATAAATGGCTCCGCAGCTCGCACACAGCATTCCAGCCGGAGAGAGCGTCGTGTCAACATCGTAAGAAGAGAAGAAGAGCTGGAAGAAGATAGCGGAGGGGCCCGGGAGAAGAAGCGGAACACCGGGAGAAGTCGGAAGAAGACCCCCCGAAGTCGGAAGAAGATCCCGGAGATGCCTAATAAATTAATCTTAAAACCTGTGTACTGTGTTTTTTTTTATTGACACTTTTGCCTAGGTGAATGGGTAGGGGTACCATGTACCCCATACTCATTCACATAGGGTGGGGGGCCCTTTTTAAAGGGGGCTCCCGGATTCCGATAAGCCCTCTGCCCGCAGACCCCGACAACCAATGGCCAGGGTTGTCGGGAAGAGGCCCTTGTCCTCATCAACATGGGGACAAGGTGCTTTGGGGTGGGGGGGGGCCGCAGCGTGCCCCTCTCCCCAAGGCACCCCCCCATGTTGAGGGCATGCGGCCTGCTACAGTCCAGGAGGGGGGGCGCTCCCTCGTCCCCACCCCCTTTCCTGACCGGCCGGGCTGCATGCTCAGATAAGGGTCTGGCCTGGATTTGGGGGGACCCCATGCCGTTTTTTTCGGCGTAGGGGTTCCCCTTAAGGTCCATACCAGACCCCGACAACCAATGGCCAGGGTTGTCGGGAAAAGGCCCTTGTCCTCATCAACATGGGGACAAGGTGCTTTGGGGTGGGGGGGCCCACAGCGCGCCCCCCTCCCCCAAGGCACCCACCCCCCCATGTTGAGGGCATGCGGCCTGGTACGGTTCAGGAGGGGGGGCACTCGCTCGTCCCCACCCCCTTTCCTGACTGGCCGGGCTGCGTGCTCGGATAAGGGTCTGGTCTGGATTTGGGGGGACCCCATGCCGTTTTTTTCAGCGTAGGGGGTTCCCCTTAAGGTCCATACCAGACCCAAGGGCCTGGTATGCTCTTGGAGGGGGAACCCATGCCGGTTTTTTATTTAAAATTTGGTGCGGAGTTCCCCCTCAAGATTCACACCAAGACATCCGACATTGCGTTATTTCCTGCCCCCTGCTGTAGCCCCTCCAATTGTGTGTTAGTTTTAATTGGTCAAAGGACAAGTATACTATCTGAAAAGTCGGATCAAAGTAGTATCCTGTTCATAAAAAGTCTGATGGATGTAGGACCAATGTAGGATCAATGTAGGACCAATGTAGGACTGATGTCGCAGAGCAAAGTAGGATGAAAGTCGTACTACTGTCGTGTAGTATAGTGTGAACCCAGCCTGAGTTCCCCCTAAGGCTGGGTTCACACTGGTGCGACACGACAGCCGTCCTACTTTGGATCCGACTTTGCCCTGCGACATGAAGCCGGCATGTGTCCGACTTTCAATGAACGGGGATCCGACTTGGATCCCCGCCAATGCCCGGCATTGTTTGGTATGAATCTTTAGGGGGAACTCCGCGCCAAATTTTAAATAAAAATCCGGCATGGGTTCCCCCTCCAAGGGCATACCAGGCCCTTGGGTCTGGTATGGACCTTGAAGGGAACCCCCTACGCCGAAAAAACGGCGTGGGGGGTCGCCCCCAATCCATACCAGACCCTTATCCGAGCACGCAGCCCGGCAGGACAGGAATGGGGGTGGGGACGAGCGAGCGCCCCCCCCCCTCCTGAACCGTACCAGGCCGCATGCCCTCAACATGGGGGGTGGTGCCTTGGGGGAGGGGGCGCGCTGCGGCCCCCCCACCCCAAAGCACCTTGTCCCCATGTTGATGAGGACAAGGGCCTCTTCCCGACAACCCTGGCCGTTGGTTGTCGGGGTCTGCGGGCGGGGACTTATCGGAATCCGGGAGCCCCCTTTAATAAGGGGGCCCCCAGATCCCGGCCCCCCACCCTATGTGAATGAGTATGGGGTACAGCGTACCCCTACCCATTCACCTAGGAAAAAAGTGTCAATTTAAAAAAAAAACACTACACAGATTTTTAAAGCATTTTATTAGACAGCTCCGGGGGTCTTCTTCCGACTTCGGGGGTCTCTCCGGTTCTTCTCCACGCTCTCCGGATCTTCTGCCGGGCTCCTCCGCTCTCTTCTGCTCTTTTGCCGCTCTTTTGCTAAAGCGGAGGAGCCTGGTCTTCAATCTTCTGCCTTCTGCCCTCTTCTCCTGATGTTGACACGACGCTCTCTGGGGCTAGAATGCTCTCTGTGCGCTCTGCTCTGATTTATATAGGCGGTGACCCCGCCCCCTTAAGCCGTCACAGTCCCTGGGCATGCTGGGACTGTGACGTTTTAGGGGGCGTGGTCATCACCCGATGACCACGCCCCCTTATGCCGTCATAGTCCCAGCATGCCCAGGGACTGTGACGGCTTAAGGGGGCGGGGTCACCGCCTATATAAGTCAGAGCAGAGCGCACAGAGAGCATTCTAGCCCCAGAGAGCGTCGTGTCAACATCAGGAGAAGAGGGCAGAAGGCAGAAGGCAGAAGATTGAAGACCAGGCTCCTCCGCTTTAGCAAAAGAGCGGCAAAAGAGCAGAAGAGAGCGGAGGAGCCCGGCAGGAGATCCGGAGAGCGTGGAGAAGAACCGGAAAGACCCCCGAAGTCGGAAGAAGACCCCCGGAGCTGTCTAATAAAATGCTTTAAAAATCTGTGTAGTGTTTTTTTTTTAAATTGACACTTTTTTCCTAGGTGAATGGGTAGGGGTACGCTGTACCCCATACTCATTCACAAAGGGTGGGGGGCCGGGATCTGGGGGCCCCCTTATTAAAGGGGGCTCCCGGATTCCGATAAGTCCCCGCCCGCAGACCCCGACAACCAACGGCCAGGGTTGTCGGGAAGAGGCCCTTGTCCTCATCAACATGGGGACAAGGTGCTTTGGGGTGGGGGGGCCGCAGCGCGCCCCCTCCACCAAGGCACCACCCCCCATGTTGAGGGCATGCGGCCTGGTACGGTTCAGGAGGGGGGGGGCGCTCGCTCGTCCCCACCCCCATTCCTGTCCGGCCGGGCTGCGTGCTCGGATAAGGGTCTGGTATGGATTGGGGGCGACCCCCCACGCCGTTTTTTCGGCGTAGGGGGTTCCCCTCAAGGTCCATACCAGACCCAAGGGCCTGGTATGCTCTTGGAGGGGGAACCCATGCCGGATTTTTATTTAAAATTTGGCGCAGAGTTCCCCCTCAAGATCATCTGAGCACAAGTCGTGTGCCGAAGTCGGATCATGCAAGACGGCAATCCGACTTTGATCCGACTTCAATGATAGTCAATAGGCTGAAGTAGGATCAAAGTCGGACCAAAGTAGTACAGGGAGCATTTCTAAAGTCGGAACGACTTGTGTCGGACCAGTTAGGACGGCTCCCATAGGGAAACATTACATTTCACACGTCATGCGACATGAGCTCCCAATGTCGGAGCGTTTGTCGGACCAGTGTGAACCCAGCCTAAGCTCTATTGCCAGCGAGGGGCCCGGTCTGCTGCCGCTGTCTTGTCGCCGCTGTCTCGCCGCTTCTTCTCTTCATCTCTTCTTCCGATGTTGACACGGCGCTCTCCCTGGCTGGAATGCTCTCTGTGCGCTCTGCTCTGACTTATATAGGCGGTGACCCCGCCCCCTAAAACGTCACAGTCCCAGCATGCCCAGGGACTGTGACGGCATAAGGGGGCGGGGTCACCGCTTATATAATTTTGAAACCTGTGTACTGTGGTTTTTTTTATTGACACTTCCCCAGGTGAATGGGTAGGGGTACCATGTACCCCATACTCACTCACATAGGGTGGGGGGCCGGGATCTGGGGGCCCCCTTATTAAAGGGGGCTCCTGGATTCCGATAAGCCCTCCGCCCGCAGACCCCGACAACCAACGGCCAGGGTTGTCGGGAAGAGGCCCTTGTCCTCATCAACATGGGGACAAGGTGCTTTGGGGTGGGGGGCCGCAGCGCGCCCCCTCCCCCAAGGCACCAACCCCCCCATGTTGAGGGCATGCGGCCTGGTACGGTTCAGGAGGGGGGGGCGCTCGCTCGTCCCCACCCCCATTCCTGTCCGGCCGGGCTGCGTGCTCGGATAAGGGTCTGGTATGGATTGGGGGGGACCCCCACGCCGTTTTTTCGGCGTAGGGGGTTCCCCTCAAGGTCCATACCAGACCCAAGGGCCTGGTATGCCCTTGGAGGGGGAACCCATGCCGGTTTTTTATTTAAAATTTGGCACGGAGTTCCCCCCTAAAGATTCATACCAAACACAGTGCCGGCATTGGCGGGGATCCAAGTCGGATCCCCGTTCATTGAAAGTCGGACACATGCCGGCTTCATGTCGCAGGGCAAAGTCGGATCCAAAGCAGGACGGCTGTCGTGTCGCACCAGTGTGAACCCAGCCTAAGGCTGGGTTCACACTGGTCCGACAAACGCTCCGACATTGGGAGCTCATGTCGCATGACGTATGAAATTCAATGTTTCCCTATGGGAGCCGTCCTAACTGGTCCGACACAAGTCGTTCCGACTTTAGAAATGCTCCCTGTACTACTTTGGTCCGACTTTGATCCTACTTCAGCCCATTGACTATCATTGAAGTAGGATCAAAGTCGGATCCTTGTCCTAACCATCCGACTTTGGCATCCGACATTGTGTTATTTCCTGCCCCCTGATGTAGCCCCTCCCATTGTGTGTTAGTTTTGATTGGTCAAAGGACAAGTGTACTATCTGAAAAGTAGGATCAAAGTAGTATCCTGTTCATGAAAGTTGGATGGATGTAGGGCCAATGTAGGATCAATGTAGGACCAATGTAGGACTGATGTCGCAGAGCAAAGTAGGATGAAAGTCGTACTACTGTCATGTAGTAGGCTGGGTTCACACTGGTGCGACACGACAGCCGTCCTACTTTGGATCCGACTTTGCCCTGCGACATGAAGCCGGCATGTGTCCGACTTTCAATGAACGGGGATCCGACTTGGATCCCCGCCAATGCCCGGCACTGTGTTTGGTATGAATCTTTAGGGGGAACTCCGCGCCAAATTTTAAGTAAAAATCCGGCATGGGTTCCCCCTCCAAGAGCATACCAGGCCCTTGGGTCTGGTATGGACCTTGAGGGGAACCCCCTACGCCGAAAAAACGGCGTGGGGGGTCCCCCCCAATCCATACCAGACCCTTATCCGAGCACGCAGCCCGGCCGGACAGGAATGGGGGTGGGGACGAGCGAGCGCCCCCCCCCTCCTGAACCGTACCAGGCCGCATGCCCTCAACATGGGGGGTTGTTGCCTTGGGGGAGGGGGCGCGCTGCAGCCCCCCCACCCCAAAGCACCTTGTCCCCATGTTGATGAGGACAAGGGCCTCTTCCCGACAACCCTGGCCGTTGGTTGTCGGGGTCTGCGGGCGGGGGGCTTATCGGAATCCGGGAGCCCCCTTTAATAAGGGGGCCCCCAGATCCCGGCCCCCCACCCTATGTGAATGAGTATGGGGTACAGCGTACCCCTACCCATTCACCTAGGAAAAAAGTGTCAATTAAAAAAAAAACACTACACAGATTTTTAAAGCATTTTATTAGACAGCTCCGGGGGTCTTCTTCCGACTTCGGGGGTCTCTCCGGTTCTTCTCCACGCTCTCCGGATCTTCTGCCGGGCTCCTCCGCTCTCTTCTGCTCTTTTGCCGCTCTTTTGCTAAAGCGGAGGAGCCTGGTCTTCTGCCTTCTGCCTTCTGCCTTCTGCCTTCTGCCCTCTTCTCCTGATGTTGACACGACGCTCTCTCCGGCTAGAATGCTCTCTGTGCGCTCTGCTCTGATTTATATAGGCGGTGACCCCGCCCCCTTAAGCCGTCACAGTCCCTGGGCATGCTGGGACTATGACGGCATAAGGGGGCGTGGTCATCGGGTGATGACCACGCCCCCTAAAACGTCACAGTCCCAGCATGCCCAGGGACTGTGACGGCTTAAGGGGGCGGGGTCACCGCCTATATAAGTCAGAGCAGAGCGCACAGAGAGCATTCTAGCCCCAGAGAGCGTCGTGTCAACATCAGGAGAAGAGGGCAGAAGGCAGAAGGCAGAAGATTGAAGATTGAAGACCAGGCTCCTCCGCTTTAGCAAAAGAGCGGCAAAAGAGCAGAAGAGAGCGGAAGAGCCCGGCAGAAGATCCGGAGAGCGTGGAGAAGAACCGGAAAGACCCCCGAAGAGAAGAAGGCAGCAGACCGGGCTCCTCCTCTTTAGCAAAAGAGCAGAAGAGAGAGGAGGAGCCCGGCAGAAGACCCGGAGAGCGCGGAGAAGAACCGGAGAGACCCTCGAAGTCGGAAGAAGACCCCCGGAGCTGTCGAATAAAATGCTTTAAAAATCTGTGTAGTGTTTTTTTTAAATGACACTTTTTTCCTAGGTGAATGGGTAGGGGTACGCTGTACCCCATACTCATTCACATAGGGTGGGGGGCCGGGATCTGGGGGCCCCCTTATTAAAGGGGGCTCCCGGATTCCGATAAGTCCCCGCCCGCAGACCCCGACAACCAACGGCCAGGGTTGTCGGGAAGAGGCCCTTGTCCTCATCAACATGGGGACAAGGTGCTTTGGGGTGGGGGGCCACACTGCGCCCCCCATGCCCCAAAGCACCCCCCCATGTTGAGGGCATGCGGCCTGGTACGGTCCAGGAGGGGGGGGGCCGCCAGCTCGTCCCCACCCCCATTCCTGACCGGCTGGGCTGCGTGCTCGGATAAGGGTCTGGTATGGATTTTAGGGGGGACCCCACGCCGATTTTTTGGCGTAGGGGTTCCCCTTAGATCCATACCAGACCTAAGGGCCTGGTATGCTCTTGGAGGGGGAACCCATGCCGGATTTTTATTTAAAATTTGGCGCGGAGTTCCCCCTCAAGATCATCTGAGCACAAGTCGCGTGCCGAAGTCGGATCATGCAAGACGGCAATCCGACTTTGATCCGACTTCAATGATAGTCAATAGGCTGAAGTAGGATCAAAGTCGGACCAAAGTAGTACAGGGAGCATTTCTAAAGTCGGAACGACTTGTGTCGGACCAGTTAGGACGGCTCCCATAGGGAAACATTACATTTCACACGTCATGCGACATGAGCTCCCAATGTCGGAGCGTTTGTCGGACCAGTGTGAACCCAGCCGTATAGTGTGAACCCAGCCTAAAGACTCATACCAAACACAGTGCTGGGCATGGGCGGGGATCCAAGTTGGATCCCCGTTCATTGAAAGTCGGACACATGCCGGCTTCATGTCGCAGGGCAAAGTCGGATCCAAAGTAGGACGGCTGTCGTGTTGCACCAGTGTGAGGATGGGTTCACACTGGTCCGACAAACGCTCCGACATTGGGAGCTCATGTCGCATGACGTGTGAAATGTAATGTTTCCCTATGGGAGCCGTCCTAACTGGTCCGACACAAGTCGTTCCGACTTTAGAAATGCTCCCTGTACTACTTTGGTCCGACTTTGATCCTACTTCAGCCTATTGACTATCATTGAAGTCGGATCAAAGTCGGATTGCCGTCTTGCATGATCCGACTTCGGCACGCGACTTGTGCTCAGATGATCTTGAGGGGGAACTCCGCGCCAAATTTTAAATAAAAATCCGGCATGGGTTCCCCCTCCAAGAGCATACCAGGCCCTTAGGTCTGGTATGGATCTAAGGGGAACCCCCTACGCCAAAAGAGCAGAAGAGAGCGGAGGAGCCCGGCAGAAGATCCGGAGAGCGCGGAGAAGAACCGGAGAGACCCCCGAAGTCGGAAGAAGACCCCCGGAGCTGTCTAATAAAATGCTTTAAAAATCTGTGTAGTGTTTTTTTTTAAATTGACACTTTTTTCCTAGGTGAATGGGTAGGGGTACGCTGTACCCCATACTCATTCACATAGGGTGGGGGGCCAGGATCTGGGGGCCCCCTTATTAAAGGGGGCTCCCGGATTCCGATAAGTCCCCGCCCGCAGACCCCGACAACCAACGGCCAGGGTTGTCGGGAAGAGGCCCTTGTCCTCATCAACATGGGGACAAGGTGCTTTGGGGTGGGGGGCCGCAGCGCGCCCCCTCCCCCAAGGCACCACCCCCCATGTTGAGGGCATGCGGCCTGGTACGGTTCAGGAGGGGGTGGGGCGCTCGCTCGTCCCCACCCCCATTCCTGTCCGGCCGGGCTGCGTGCTCGGATAAGGGTCTGGTATGGATTGGGGGCGACCCCCCACGCCGTTTTTTCGGCGTAGGGGGTTCCCTTCAAGGTCCATACCAGACCCAAGGGCCTGGTATGCTCTTGGAGGGGGAACCTATGCCGGATTTTTATTTAAAATTTGGCGCGGAGTTCCCCCTCAAGATTCATACCAAACAATGCCGGGCATTGTCGGGGATCCAAGTCGGATCCCCGTTCATTGAAAGTCGGACACATGCCGGCTTCATGTCGCAGGGCAAAGTCGGATCCAAAGTAGGACGGCTGTCGTGTCGCACCAGTGTGAACCCAGCCTGAACCCAGCCAGAGTCCTACATTGGTCCTACATTGAGGCTGGGTTCACACTGGTGCGACACGACAACCGTCCTACTTTGGATCCGACTTTGCCCTGCGACATGAGGCTGGGTTCACACTGGTCCGACAAACGCTCCGACATTGGGAGCTCATGTCGCATGACGTGTGAAATTTAATGTTTCCCTATGGGAGCCGTCCTAACTGGTCCGACACAAGTCGTTCCAACTTTAGAAATGCTCCCTGTACTACTTTGGTCCGACTTTGATCCTACTTCAGCCTATTGACTATCATTGAAGTCGGATCAAAGTCGGATTGCCGTCTTGCATGATCCGACTTCGGCACGCGACTTGTGCTCAGATGATCTTGAGGGGGAACTCTGCGCCAAATTTTAAATAAAAATCCGGCATGGGTTCCCCCTCCAAGAGCATACCAGGCCCTTAGGTCTGGTATGGATCTAAGGGGAACCCCCTACGCCAAAAAATCGGCGTGGGGTCCCCCCTAAAATCCATACCAGACCCTTATCCGAGCACGCAGCCCAGCCGGTCAGGAATGGGGGTGGGGACGAGCTGGCGGCCCCCCCCTCCTGGACCGTACCAGGCCGCATGCCCTCAACATGGGGGGGTGCTTTGGGGCATGGGGGGCGCAGTGTGGCCCCCCCACCCCAAAGCACCTTGTCCCCATGTTGATGAGGACAAGGGCCTCTTCCCGACAACCCTGGCCGTTGGTTGTCGGGGTCTGCGGGGGGGGGCTTATCGGAATCCGGGAGCCCCCTTTAATAAGGGAGCCCCCAGATCCCGGCCCCCCACCCTATGTGAATGAGTATGGGGTACAGCGTACCCCTACCCATTCACCTAGGAAAAAAGTGTCAATTTAAAAAAAAACACTACACAGATTTTTAAAGCATTTTATTAGACAGCTCCGGGGGTCTTCTTCCGACTTCGGGGGTCTCTCCGGTTCTTCTCCACGCTCTCCGGATCTTCTGCCGGGCTCCTCCGCTCTCTTCTGCTCTTTTGCCGCTCTTTTGCTAAAGCGGAGGAGCCTGGTCTTTAATCTTCTGCCTTCTGCCCTCTTCTCCTGATGTTGACACGATGCTCTCTGGGGCTAGAATGCTCTCTGTGCGCTCTGCTCTGACTTATATAGGCGGTGACCCCGCCCCCTTATGCCGTCACAGTCCCTGGGCATGCTGGGACTATGACGGCATAAGGGGGCGTGGTCATCGGGTGATGACCACGCCCCCTAAAACGTCACAGTCCCAGCATGCCCAGGGACTGTGACGGCATAAGGGGGAGGGGCTACAGCAGGGGGCAGGAAATAACACAATAACACAATGGGAGGGGCTACAGCAGGGGGCAGGAAATAACACAATGTCGGATGCCAAAGTCGGATGGTTAGGACAAAGATCCGACTTTGATCCTACTTCAATGATAGTCAATGGGCTGAAGTAGGATCAAAGTCGAACCAAAGTAGTACAGGGAGCATTTTCAAAGTTGGACCGACTTGTGTCGGACCAGTTAAGACGGCTCCCATAGGGAAACATTGATTTTCACACATCATGCGACATGAACTCCCAATGTCAGAGCGTTTATTGGACCAGTGTGAACCCAGCCTAAATCATTCCATTGTAGCTATGGCTATATGTTTAGTTGTTCTGCTAGAAGGTGAACCTCCACCACCGTCTCAAGTCTTTTGCAGACTCTAACAGGTTTTCTTCTAAGATTGCCCTGCATTTGGCTCCATCCATCTTCCCATCAACTCTGGCCAGCTTCCCTGTCCCTGCTGAAGAAAAGCATCTCCACAACATGCTGCCACCACCATGTTTCACGGTGGGGACAGTGTGTTCAGGATGATATGCAGTGTTAGTTTTCCACCACACATAGCATTTTGCTTTTAGGCCAAAAAATTTAATTTTGGTTTCATCTAACCAGAGCACCGTCTTCCACATGTTTGCTGTTTCCCCCACATGGCTTCTCGCAAACTGCAAACAGGATTTTTCTTGGCTTTCTTTCAACAATAGCTTTCTTATTGCTACTTTTCCATAAAGGCCAGATTTGTAGAGTGCATGACTAATAGTTGTCCTGTGGACAGATTCTCCCACCTAAGCTATGGATCTATGCAGCTCCTCCAGAGTTACCATGGGCCCCTTGGCTGCTTCTCTGATTCATGTTCTCCTTGCTCGGCCTGTCAGATTAGGTGGACGGCCATGTCTTGGTAGGTTTTCAGTTAGGCCATACTCTTTCCAGAGTATGATGATAATGATGGATTGAACAGTGCTCTGTGACATGTTTAAAGCTTGGGATATTTTTTTATAACCCAACCTGCTTTAAATTTCTCCACAACTGTATCCCTGACCTGTCTGGTGTGTTCCTTGGCCTTTATGATTCTGTTTGTTCACTAAGGTTCTCTAACAAACCTCTAAGAGCTTCACAAAACAGCTGTATTTATACTGAGATTAAATTACACACAGGTGGACTCTTGTACTAATTAGCTGACTTCTGAAGGCAATTGGTTTCACTAGATTTTAGTTAGGAATATCAGAATTAAAGGGGCTGAATACAAATGCACTCCACACTTTTCACATATTTATTTGTAAAAAAAATGAAAACCATTTATTATGTGCCACTTTGTGTTGGTCTATCACATAAAATTCCAATAAAATACATTTACATCTTTGGTTTTAACATGACAAAATTTGGAAAATTCTTAAGGAGTATGAATACCTTTTTAAGGCACTGTAAAGAAAAGTAACAGCACGGTAACTAACCAGCAATGTGAGGGGGTTTTACAGCACTGCTTCTCTCCACTAACTGAAGGAAAAGTTAAATATCACTGCCCTTGACTACCAATGCAAGGGGCAGGTAAACAGCAATGCCACTGACCATCAACAAAAAGGGTATTAATATTACTGCCACTGACTCCAATGCTAGGGGTTATTATTGCAGCTACGGACACCAATGCTGGGTGGTATTATTACATCTACTGAAACCAATACTGGGAGTTAGTACTGTGGTCACAGCAACACACTGGGGAATTTTAGAAACCAATGCCGAGGGCTATTATTTTGTCCACTGATAGATGCAGGGGGTTATTAATATGCTCACTGACACCAATGCTTGGGGTTAATATTGCGGCCGCTGACATCAATGCTGGGGATGATTACTGTGCCCTTTGACATCAATGCTAGGGAGTGTCAGGAGGACCACCACTGGCTTAATCACAGTTAGTGGGCAGAGAGGAGACCATGGTATGTTGCATAGCTGTAGTAGAGAAAAGTAATTTCACCAGGCTGGCTGTGTTAACTGTCAGGACTATGAAACTTTTAGAATTGGGTTGCCAGAAATACATATTGTTTTGTTAAAACACCTCCCCTATATGTTGTATATTTTAAAAGTATATTTAAAGTATATGTTTTTTAGTTAGTCATCTTTAAAGCTGAACATCATATAAATGATACATCAATAACCCTTTCATGACAGCATTCTGCATATATGCAGGAGGAAGATGGGTGGGCCTTAAAGCCCACCTGCAAGGAAGGATTTTCACATTTTTCAGGAGTTGGCCTTTAATGCTCAGGGGTGAATATATACTTTGCCGCCTTGTCCTGGGGAGCTTTCCATCAGTGCTCCACAAACTATGGCTGAGCTGTCACCAACAGCTTGGGGTCAACGACTGATCATAGGATGGGCTCCCAATGATGTCAGGCACATCAGGGACATATTAAAGTGCCAGCTCCTACTGGCATAAAGGAGTCAAGTTGTAATGTTATGCAACAATATATTTCTCACAGCCAGGATCATCAACTTTGCATATTGGCATGACATATTTTGCATGTGTTATTGATTATGTTACATTTACATTATAGCTTAAGTACTGCAGCAACACCCCAATCTGATTCAAACTTGGTGGTATTGGACCTGAATCGAAAGGTGGAAATAAGAGCCAGAACAGATCTAAAAGCTATAGGAACGTTTATTTATATAAAAAAATGTTAAGCTAAATCCCTCAGCTTTATAAGATTAGCCAGTGGAAAAACAGTTTACTAGTATAGTTTGGGGGGTTCTTTTTCACCATGCCACACTGCATTTTCTTAACACAATAAATGTCAAAATAGAGTGCACTAAAACAATTAGGTATTGTTAACGCCATGGACAAAGACATGCATGCATTTTTCTGCACAGGTGATGCCAACATTGAGGTGTGAACTGGGCACATAGAAAACAATTGCTTTCTTTGTGCCCTTGCAGACACATTTCTGTTGCATATATCACAAAAATGCACCAACATTTTGGTGTGAACAGAGTTCAAAGAAAACAAGAAAAACAAAGAAAACAATTGTTTTAGAAAGCATGCCAGTTATTATAGTTTGTGGCTTGGGATACACCATGGTGACAGGTATCCAGCCACCTTTATTTTGCCCAAAAAGCCATATGTCAGTTGCCAGGACTTTGCACAGAAGGGCTAACTGCTGTCCACCATGCCATGAATGCCATGAGGCAGCAGGAGTCAGAGGGACAGGAGGGGAGGAGGAGGGTTTGGGTGCTGGCAGTAAGGAGGAGGAGTGATGGGGTTCTGATAAGCAGGAGGGTTGGAGTGCTGGTGAAGAAGAGCAGTGTTGATGTGCTCATGGTGAGGAGGAGGTTGGCTGGTGGTGAGGTAGAGAAGGAGATTGGTGGAAGGCTTCAGGGGGACATTTTACTCCTCCTTGATAGAAGGAGAACATTTGGAGGATTCACTGCGACCATCACAGAGGGAACCCATCATGCTCATCATGCCCCACTTTGAGGATGTGATCAGCTACAACCTTTAATTTGCATTTCTTGATGATACAAGAATTCCTTGCACTGGAGGGAAATCTGCAGGTGGAAAACATATGGCCATAGGCTGCACACCTTTTTTCTTTATTTAAAAAAAGTCTGTCACGCTAAAGTGATAGGCAGAGAGGTTCATGCACACGATTTTTCTTTAGAACAAAGCATACTGTAATAAGGAAGGATAGACCACATATCAGTAGAACTGCGAGTGGCTGATCTAGTTTGTTGATTATCTTTGACACAGATTAGATCATATTAAAAGGAGTGAGAGGCCAATGGTCTTTTAAACAAAGTAGAAAAGACAGTGGTGTAGGGGCGGCACAGTGGTGTAGTAAGTGTAGTGGTGTAGTGGGTAGCACTCTCGCCTAGCAGTAAGAAGGGTCGCTGGTTCGAATCCCGACCACGACACTACCTGCCTGGAGTTTGCATGTTCTCCCTGTGTCTGCGTGGGTTTCCTCCGGGTACTCCGGTTTCCCCCCCACACTCCAAAGACATGCTGGTAGGTTAATTGGATCCTGTCTAAATTGGCCCTAGTATGTATGAATGTGAGTTAGGGACCTTAGATTGTAAGCTCCTTGAGGGTGTAGGGACTGATGTGAATGTATAATGCATATGTAAAAGCGCTGCGTAAATTGACGGCGCTATATAAGTACCTGAAATAAATAAATAATTAATTAAAGTCAAATGCAGGTTCCACTCACTATCACTATTTAAGCTATAATGGTTATTTTCATAACCTATTAATAATGTCATAAAGAGTTTTTAATATTTAAAAAAATGAAGAGAAAATAGAAGATACAGCAGAGTAAAATTGGCAAGAGGAAGGACCCCATTTAACATAAAAGTAGCTCAGGTGTTGACAATTAAAGAGCTCAATCATCAGTTGTTGTGGACAGATATTAGTCCTTAAAAGGATAAAGGATTTTTGGATCTACAGATCTGTGTACACAGGCCAGGAACATAATAAATATACTCTAGCTCTGCAATTTAAATACCTTGAGCATAGTTTGCC
The DNA here is from genome assembly GCA_037952925.1 of Lithobates clamitans. Taxonomy (NCBI): domain Eukaryota; kingdom Metazoa; phylum Chordata; class Amphibia; order Anura; family Ranidae; genus Lithobates; species Lithobates clamitans. Next base: position 7,201,297 of record JBBGZY010000115.1, read on the forward strand.
ATAGCATAAACCCATCCCCTAAAATATCATATAGGATTTAATAGCTGGTGATACTGATATAAAATCTCATTTTAGGCTTTGTGTTATAGGGGGCCCTCTCTCCAGCAATCTCCTGCCTGCAAATGAGCTTCTGTGCTGATGCACATTGCCCAGTAATATTACACTGTTTTTACAACTAAAGGCCCTTAAAAAAAGTTGCCATCAGCAGCAAATAGAATATATGTGCCCACATGCAGCATGCAGTTGAATAACAATGAAGTGCATGTAGTCTCAGGGAGAAGTTGTAAGAAAATAAGGTGCAGCCAGCAAAAAAAAAAAAAAGAAGAAAATGTGCCCTTTTAAAAACAAATACACACATTTAGCTTAATATGACTGTAGACAGTGCATGTGGAAAGGCTGTAAAGAGGCTGTAGGATACACATCAGCAGCATTAACATGTAACCCCCCCAACCTCCCCGTAATACACATTTTACTACCTAAACAACATTCCGTAAAGGTTTACATTTACTTTAAGACACCATTGTCTACAAATTCTATACTAATCTGCAGGGCCGGTACAAGGGGTGGGCAGTAGGGATGAGCCGAACACCCCCCCCCCTTCGCTTCGCACCAGAACATGCGAACAGGCAAAAAATTTGTTCGAACACCGTTGACGTCTATGGGACTCGAACATGAATAATCAAAAGTGCTAATTTTAAAGGCTTATATGCAAGTTATTGTCATAAAAAGTGTTTGGGGACCTGGGTCCTGCCCCAGGGGACATGGATCAATGCAAAAAAAAGTTTTAAAAACGGGTACCCCGCCCTTCTCTGACGTCACGGGGAATGCCACAGGGAAGTCCCCGTCAAGTCCCCGTGCGTCAGAGGGGGGTGGGGTCACTGGGTGGCCCCGCCCTCTGTTATTTAAGAACCGTCAGAAGCGTCACACAGCGGGAGCCTCCCATCATGGATGCAGAGTGGCCTGAGAAGAAGAAGGGAAGAAGACACTGCGGAGGAAGATGCTAGACGAGAAGAAGAAAATGGAGGAAGAAACCGAAGGAAGATAGAAGAAAGAAGATAGAAAATGGAAAAAAGAAGACTTTAAATAGAGGATTTGTCAAAAACTGTCTCTTGTCATTTTTAACATTTTTGACATTTTTTGGGGAATGGTAGGGGTACTTTTGTACCTTCTTACGATTTCACACGGGGGGCCAGGATCTGGGGGTCCCCTTGTTAAAGGGGGCATCCAGATTCCGATAAGCCCCCCGCCCGCAGACCCCCACAATCACCGGGCAAGGGTTTTGGGGATGAGGCCCCAAAGCACCCTCCCAATGTTGAGGGCATGTGGACTGGTACGGTTCAGGAGGGGGGGCGCTCTCTCGTCCCCCCCTCTTTTCCTGCGGCCTGCCAGGTTGCGTGCTCTGATAAGGGTCTGGTATGGATTTTTGAGGGTGACCCCCATGCCATTTTTTTTTTAATTTTGGCCAGGGTTCCCCTTAATATCCATACCAGACCTGAAGGGCCTGGTATGGAATTTAGGGGGACCCTCCACGCCATTTTTAAAAAAATTTTGGTTCTGGGTTCCTCTGTGGGGAAATCCCATGCCGTTTTTATCACTGAACTTTTATGTGTATTGTCAGACTGACAATTCATTAATAGCCGCGAGTAGTTTTAAATGACTTTTTTTCCTTTGAAATGTCATTTTGCTGACTGTTCTAAACACGGGAAACATGGGCCCCTTTACAGGCATACTATAGACACGCCCCAGGTACGAAATTTAAAGGAATATTATACTTTTCAGTTTCACTTTAATCATTATTAAAATCACTGCTCCAGAAAAAAGGACCGTTTTTAAAACTTTTTTTTTTGCATTGATCCATGTCCCCTGGGGAAGGACCCAGGTCCCTAAACACTTTTTATGACAACACCATGCATATAAGCCTTTAAAATTAGCACTTTTGATTTCTCCCATAGACTTTTAAAGGGTGTTCTGCGGCTTTCGAATTTGCCGCGAACACCCCAAATTGTTCGCTGTTCGGCGGACTGGTGAACAGCCGATGTTCGAGTCGAACATGAGTTCGACTTGAACTCAAAGCTCATCCCTAGTGGGCAGAAGGGGAGGGTGCCCTGGGTGGAGTATTATATAAAGGGGGAGGGGCGCACTGGAGCCGTGCTGTTCTGAAGTTGCCTCACTTACAGGAGTGGCAGGAATCACGATAGCTGCTAAACAGAGGAGACTGCTCTCTCTCTTCCCTCCAGTAGCAACCTGTGGGCAGAAGAGAGGAGGACAGCCAAGGAGAAAACCTCCTTCTGTGTATAGAGCGCTGGGGAGTGAGGGTAAAGCGTCCTTCCGTTTGTTTCCACAGAGCAGAGAAATGCAGCTTTTTGCTATTGACAAGAGGAAAAAACAAAACATATGTGTGTGCAATCACTGCCATCCCCCCCCCCCCCGCATGTCAGGCTCCTGCTAACCTCTACAGTCAGCATATGTTTGTCCTATGGAGGGACCAAGCTGCAGAGAACTGAATGGCAGCATTCCTAGAAGTTGATAGCAGCACGGAGGATCTGAGCTGAGCCACTGCCCTCTATTGTTGTTACTGAAAGGATGGAGGAAACAGCTTTAATGTCCTATAGCTGAATATTATGTGGGTCTTGGTATTGTAGCAGAGGAGAGCTTGCTTTAAAAAGACTGATAGCATGTATTTTGGAAAGGGGTAGGTTGGAATGCATGGAGGGGGGTCTGACAGGTACAGTATGTATTACTCAGAGATAAGGAAATATCCTATTCCGGAAGAGCTTCTTCATTTCAACATATATTGCTCTTTTTTACTAATCACAGTAACAATAGCCAGGTTAAAGGAAACCTAACATGAAACAGGGAGGTTGGCATTGCTGTTTTTTATCTGAAAATACTAGTTGCTTGGTTGGCATGCTGACTGCATTGTTCTGATTCAGTGGAGGTATACAGATTGGGGCATGTGGACATTTTAGCAGACTTTCCTGACATACATGTTTTAGGTCAGAATGTATTAAAGATAGTGGGTCTAACAGTAAAAGGGCTTATAGTTCACTAATCAGACCTAGTCCCCCTTTTCCCAAACACACAAATTCACAGGACTCTGCTAAGGGGTAGGGGTGCTATAAGTCAAATGTAATATGCCTTATTGCATGTGCTTAGGAGATATTATGTTGCCTCTTCTCTACCTGTTTTAGGCTGGGTTCACACTATTGCGATGATAGACATCACATGTGATTTGCACCACATTGCTGTGTAGATCACATGCGATGTCTTTACGATGCAAATTCAGCCATACAGTTTGTATGGCTGAATTTGCATCACATTCGGACCAAAATGGTGCAGGACCCTTTTTTTGGTCCGCACTGGAATCGGATGGCATGGGTGTTCACACCCATGCCATCCGATTCCTGTACCATTTCACAGTACACACTGCGATATATAAACAAATCTGGGGGTGTCCTTAACTTCACATTGACAACTGCAGCAGTTCGCAGTTGTCAGTGTGAACTGCTGGCAATTTAAGTGAAATGCAGAAACCCGCACAGGAATTGCAGGATTTCCCACTTCACACCAGTGAGAACCCAGCCTGAACCTCTAAAAGTCTTCACCACTGTGCTGTAAGTACACAAATTGCAAATGGTTTTCCGGTGGCCGACTAGGTCATATTCTGCAGGTAGTACTGCCCACCAAACACTTCAAGGAATTGTTTTTGCCATACTATGATACAAAGCATCACAGCCTGGCATGTGTATATCTCCATATACAAAACAATTTATCAAGATTTCTCCTTATATCCAACATTTACTGTAACCTGTAGCCAGGACTAGCTACACATTCTAATGCATATCAGGTCTGACATGCCTACTACTACTCTCTAAGAATAAGGATATGTGTATACTCTGGTAGGTGAAGACATGCATAAGAGGAAGTATGTCAGACCTGATATGCATTAGAATGTATACCTCCATATATCTGCTTTTCCAATTAGGGGGTCATTGGGAGAGTTGGTACGTTGTAATCAGTGCAGCAGTCTGCTGTAACCAGCACATACATTTCAGCGCTGCATATACTTCTCTAACTCCTCCCAACTCCTTGGGGGGGGGCGCAGTTTGGCATTTTAGCCCTGGGCACTAGTTGACCTTGTCCCTCGTCAATATGGATCCTAGGAACTTAACACAGCCCCCATCATTGGCCATTCTAAGCCACCTGATCTGACCAGTTCAGGAATTGCATTATTGGTAGTTGATTCCTATGGCAGTGAGCAGCTGCATTAGGTTGTTCATAAACTGTGGATGAGTTACGTTTGTCACAACCCCAACCCTGGCCTGAACCCAAAGTTCATAGCTATAGTGAGTGAGCATAGCCAGGCAGGGACAGGTCATGTGTTATTTGCAGAATTACCATGTACAAATAGAGGGAAAAAGGCCAAAAAAATTGAAAATAAATGCAAGCATCACATTTAGGGACTGGAAACCTGTAATGTATTAAATTTTTATGGGTTTTAATACACTTTATTCTATTTTCTTGCAATATAATAATGCAGCAACAGTCACAGTTGTAAAAAAAAAAAACTACTGTCAGAAATTCTGAAATATGTGAAAGTTCCCTAATTAAGGAAAACAAGCCACTGTCCACCAGCTTGCTTTAAGAACCCATTTTCCATCTGGAAGTCATCTTATAGATTAAATTATTTCTTGCATTTTTGTGTGAAAAACAGTTAGTAATGAGCAAGAAATGTGTTTAATTATCTTCTGTAACATAAGCCAAGTTCTAATGGTGTTTGATTACATAAAGCCACAAAAATGTCAACCACATTTCCATTTAGAGTGCTTGCTTAAAGAGCCATGCAAATGGGGAATATCCGATATCAGAAGGCATCATGACAGTTTTTATCTTCCTTATGGCACGTGCTGTTTTCAATCCCCTATCTTCTTCTCACACTTCTTAATGTAACATAATCTAATGCGTAACATCATTTTCCTAAATGAGTATGAGAATGCTGCAGATTAACTTGCAAGGACTATTAATAAAGTCAGTCTATTTCCCACAGTTCCTCTCATTTGGAAGGTGTTATCCTAGAGGGTGCATTAGCAATGAGAACATTGCTCCTCTCCATTCGCTCAGACAATTCTGTATTGTAGCTTTTCCCGAGCATATGAACACCAAGCTTCAGAATAAATGATAGCACACTTCGTTCTAGAACAAAACATTATTTATTTCATGCTAAACGGCTGGTTAAATTTAACATATTTTCTTTCAGTAGATTACACCTCTTATAATCTTGCCAAGCAGCTATGCTTTATGTTAATGCTACATAGCAACAGTCGTCTGTTTTGCTCTCCTTCAATTCAATTTCAGATGCATTGTTTTATGTTATGTGCTGGCACAGGACCAGGCGGATGAGTAGAACACTCTTGGGTTTACAAATATGCTATAAAATGTATCACAAATATTATGAAAATTTAAACATATTTACCATTTATTGTGCTCTGGGATAAAATACCAACGCTAAAGTAGAAGGTACAATAATAAAAACCTAGAGGAGAATTTTGGTATAAAAATTACTACTGACCTGCATAAACCATTTTAATAGTTCAGTTACAAGTTAAATATTAACAGGGGAAACTGAGCAGCACTATGTATTCTTTGTGCATAGCACAGAGAAATTCAAAGTATTATAGAAACAATTTAAAACAGACCTATCCATAATTTTACAAGCCTGCACAAATAAATTCCTAACCTGATTAAATATAAAACAACACTATAATGTTCAAAAAAAGAAAAAATACATGGTAGCTTTTGCCATTAAAAAGTACTATTCTGGCTTCCTTTTTCCCCACAGCGAGTCCCCTCTGCTTCCGTGATTGCCATCTCACAGGCTCCATGGACCATATTTGGTGGAAATGCCCTAGAATTAGGCCATTCTGGAGCAGGATGTTCACCCTGATCCAGAGTGTCACTACTCACCAGCTCCCAACTATATTGCCCTGTAAACATGGTCATTGATCGGACATTCCGACAACAAAATCCATGGATTTTTTCCAACGGATGTTGGCTCAAACTTGTTTTGCATACACATGGTCACACAAAGTTGTCGGAAAATCCGATCGTACTGAACGCGGTGACGTAAAACATGTACGTTGGGACTATAAACGGGGCAGTAGCCAATAGCTTTCATCTCTTAATTTATTCTGAGCATGCGTGGCACTTTGTGCGTTGGATTTGTGTACACACGATCGGAATTTTGAACGGATTTTGTTGTCGGAAAATTTTATAGCAAGCTCTCAAACTTTGTGTGTCGGAAATTCCGATGGAAAAGGTGTGATGGAGCCCACACACGATCAGAATTTCCAACAACAAGGTCCTATCACACATTTTCCGTCGGAAAATCCGACCGTGTGTACAGGGCATTACTCTCCTGAAGGCCATTCTCCCTGGAATTCCCAAAGCAAGCTGCAAACTAATACATTTTATGCTGCTAGGGGCCAAGATGACCATAGCTAAAGTGTGGAAGCAACCCACAGTAACCCTCTCAGCAGCCAAACGTAAGATCTCCTGGATCATGTCATAGGAGAAACTTGCCAGCATTTTAACGGACACGGTCCTGAAGTTCTAAGCCATCTGGGAACCCTGGTCCCTGTATGTTGGGGTTCCTCTACGCCCAGGTTTCCAGGCCCAAGCAGAAACTATTGGCAGTGGCCAATCGGATCCCCCCCAGTAAGATTGGATCTCTCTCTTCTTCACTTTCTTTCTCTGTGACTCTCTCTTCACCCTCTTCTCCCTTTCTCCTCCCATCTCAAGTAACTTTCCGAATAAATATGGCCCTTTTGCCAGGCTTGAATCTGAAACGATAGTCTGACATATAGCCTTCCCCACCGAGCTAAATGGCACCACATCAACAATTAACTACCACCCAGGAGGACTTTAGCCTTCTTTGGGATCGACGGGGGAATCCTCCAGGCACAGATAGCTCCTATTAGGGGTGCTGGAGGTCTTCTCCCCACGATCCTGTTAGAACACCTGCGTTGCAGGTTAGGTCCTTTAGACTGAAAACGCCTGCTCCTGGTCGACTATCCTGTTCCATAATACCCTTGCTTGTTTGTTGCCATAAAGTAATATGACTGCAACTATGAAAAGATTGTATTGTTGTTTATTTTCTTGTTCAAAACAAATAAAAATCTTTGAAAGAAAAAAAAAAAAAGTACTATTCAAGCATCTGTTCCTATGCATGGTCTGTCAAGGACTTAAAAAAGCATAGAGAAAACGACTTCAAAATTTTGTCATCGGCCCACTGCTAGCAGGGGAAACGTTTTTCTCAGCTCTTCCCTGATGATCAATTATGTTTTTATATGCCTCAGGGTAAGAGATAGGAGCAGAAGCTTGTGAGAAAACATGCTAACACAACCAAGAACATAAAGGCCATTTTCTGTAGTAAGTCAAGTTTTAACCTAAATGATTCCTGAACAAAGATGACACTGGTCTACAAATAACAAACATTCATTCACTTAACATGAAAAAGTATATCTGATACTAGGTTCATTTTAAAATTAACTCAAGTTAAATGAGAAAATATAGTGCAGTGTTCCTATCATTCTTTTGGTGACACCCATTGCTTTGTTAGACATGTGACTTATGTGTCACAATGTTCATTCAATTGTTTATTACATTGTATTACGCTGGTATTTGTTTTTTTTGTAAAATCACTGGATTGTTAAGTATTGTGGAATATGTTGTTGTTGGTATGTTGTTGCCTCCATCCCACATAAATACTGAAGTTAAAGCCTTTGTTCATCATTAATGCAACAGCTATCATAGTGGTCTGGATTATAGGTTTTACCTATACAGAACTAAGTATTACAGACAGTATATTTTGTATATGGGGTAAATATTGAGATGAGCACCCAGTTTGATCCAAGACCCTGTTGGGATCAAATTTGATTTGTTTGTAGATTCCTTTTATGAAATTAAATAACATAGGAGCAGTGTTATTACTTCTGCCAAATGTGACAATTTTCCCACTCAGGTTGGTGTTAGGGAGCTAATGTCTGCTGGTATCCTACCATCAAGAAAGTCATCCCTGCCCGCTCTATTCAGCTGTCAGCTTGCAATTCCAGGCTGCTAGGTGAATGCAAACATAGTGGAGGGGATAGTGCGAAGAAAAAACATGGGACCTCCACCAAAATTCATGGCAGACCTTTATACAAATAATCAACCTGACTGGCCAAGAAAAGGGGGGTGGGCTTACGCCCCCCTTCTGAGCCATACACTCAACATAAACATGCCCTCAACATTGGGCGGGTACCTTTGGCAGGGTCAGCCTGACAAAGCACCTTGTCCCCATGTAGATGAGAGCAAGCACCTCTTCTTCACAATCCTGGCCTGGTGGTTGTGGGGTTCTGCAGGCAAAATGATTATCAGAATCTGGAAGACCACTCTGTGAATGAGTAAGGGGTACATAATACCCCTACTTGCTCACAAAAATAGTAATTTTGATGTACCTGTAAATTCTATATCTTAGAGTAGCGTAGAGAGCACAGGAATTGATTCTCAGACCATGGGTTATATGCCACCACCCACAGGTGATTGACCATTAACAAAAGCTTTGCTGGGACTGCCCTCTGGTGCATCCATATAATTTTGCCCACTCTGTGAGGCTCCAGTTTATTAGAAAGCAAAGGGGTGGACAAAAACTAGCCAAAACAGCAGTAACAGGCATACATGAAAAGTAAGCAGGGTCAACAGGTTCAAACAGACAGTTGACAGCAGAGGCACTTGGTGGCTAAAGCATGCATCAGCATGGGCCCAAAGAGACACCTGGAAAAAACAGTTTTGAAAGCGTAAGCAGAGGATCAGGTGGTGGCTCTGCAACCTGGCAAAAAAAGATGCTTAATGCTGAAAAAGCCCAAGAACCCCAACACTTTCAGGGGAACGGTCTCAGGTAGGGCATGAGGAACTTAGTCCGAAAGGGGCAAAAGCCCTAGAAAAAGGGAAAAATAACCATCTAGTAGAGTGGTTATTACCCACCACCCCACTGACATGTCCCATCTCATCACTCACTCAAATAACAGCTCCCAGGCTCCACAGCAAATTGAAAACAGAGGAGCAGGGTATCCTGGGTGACAACATCAACCAAATATGGACATGGCTATATTGGCTAATGACATCATCTAGGATCCCCAGTGACAGCAGTAATCTGAGGGGTCTGGTATGGAATTGGGAGGAAACATACAAGATTTTTGCTTTTTTTTTTCATGAGGATCCACTATTAACATCTATACTAGACCCTCATCTTGGATAAGGATCTAACATAGAAGGAGGGAATCCCTATCCCCTTTGTATACAGACAGAATGAAGTGGCTGGAAACTGTCATTTACTGCTAATTTAAATGCCTTTTTTCTTCTTTGTTAATGCAACTTCAAAGGCAAACTAAGGGTATCCCAAAGACATGATTTTTAAAGGTATTGAGGTACTGAGTGAGGATTCTTGACTCCTTTGGCAAATCTTTCTCATTGTGTCTCACAAACCAATTCAAAGAATTCCAAGAAGAATTCTAAGAAAACCCCAGGTGTAAGTATCATTTTTCTCCATACCCTACCCCCTGGTCCTGAATAAACAAGGGCAGAGCTTCTCCAAATGTTAGGCCACCTTACTCCCTTTGTATGTCAGCTGCTGGAAGGGCCCTGAGCTCAAGAATATGTGGGCCATGATGAGGGACATCTGAGACTTGGGAGGGATAATGGAACCTCCTTCTTTGTGCTGCCTTTCCCCACCATCAACTACTCCTCTGTAATGTCTGTCCCCATTTTTTCCTCCTAATAACACTGAAACAGTATCGATTTTTCCTTACTGACCATGATGGAGCTGCATTTTTTCTTGCCAACGATACTGATACAGCAGTATTTTTTTCCCAATGACACTGACGCAGTGACATTTTTATTCAATACACAACAGTTTTTGTTTCTTCCACTGACACTGATGCAGTGGTATTCTTTCCTCTCACTGACACTAATGCATTGACATTTTACCTCTCACTGACATAGCAGAATATTTTTTCTTCTACTGACGATGACCGTTTTTTTTCCTCTGACTAAAACTGTTGCAGTGGCATTTTTACCATTCCACTGACAGCAATACAGTGGAATTTTTATCTGACAGTAGGGATGAGCTGAACACCCCCCGGTTCGGTTCACACCAGAACCTACGAACAGACCAAAAATTTGCGCGAACTTTAGAACCCCATTGAAGTTTATTGGACTCGAGCGTTCGAAATCAAAAGTGCTAAATTTAAAGGGTAATTTGCATAGTATTGTCGTAAAAAGGGTTTGGGGACCCGGGTCCTGCCCCAGGGGACATGTATCAATGCAAAAAAAAGTTTTAAAAACAGCCATTTTTTTGGGAGCAGTGATTTTAATGATGCTTAAAGTGAAAAAAAGTGAAATATTCCTTTAAATATCGTACAAGGGGGGTAGCTATAGTATGCCTGTAAAGTGGCGCGTGTTTCCCCGTGCTTAGAACAGTCCCTGCACAAAATGACATTTTTAGGAATAAAAGTCATTTAAAACTGCTTGCGGCTTTAATGTAATGTTGGGTCCCAGCAATATGGATGAAAATCAGTGAGACAAACGGCATGGGTACCCCCCACCCCCCAGTCCATTACCAGGCCCTTTGGGTCTTGTATGGATATTAAGGGGAACCCCGCACCCAAATTAAAAAAAGGAAAGGCGTGGGGCCCCCAGGCCCTATATACTCTGAACAGCAGTATACAGGCGGTGCAAACAAGACAGGGACTATAGGTTTGTTGTTAAGTAGAATCTGTTTGTAATTTTGAATTGGTACATTTTTAAAGTGTAGCTCCAGCCAAAAAATCTATTTTTAAGCTTTTTGGAAAACATAGGGAAGGGTTATCAGCCCTGTGACATTTGTTTTGCTGTCTGTGCACCTTTTCAGAAGATTTCACCTCACTTTCTGTCCCAATGACAAATGTTTTTTGACAATTTGGGTTTTTCAGTGAAACAAGGATTGGTGATAAAGCATCAGTGGAGAGGAGACACGTTTTTCCCATATTAACTCTTACAGGAGAGAATTTCCCTTCCTAGGGGTAGATTTCATCTCACTTCCTGTTGTCTCCTTCCGTTTGCAAGTAGGAATCGTTTGTAAGTTGGATGTTTGAAAGTGGGGGCCTGCCCTATATACTCTGCAGAAATTGGGGCCTTAGGTGTTGGTGTTGCCACAACACTGTAAGCCCTCACAGTTACTCTTGGTGGGCGCAGGAACGGGCTCTGCTGTGAAATATTAGATCAAGAATTGTAATTACATGCCCCTGTTGAACAGGATCAGAAAAATTGGGCCTTTGGTGGTGGTGGTGGTGGTGCTAGTGCCACAACACTGTAAGTCCTCACAGTTACCCTTGGTGGGTGCAGAAACGGGCCTTGCTGTGAAATATTAGATCAAGAATTGTAATTACATGCACCTGTTGAACAGGGGCAGAAAAATTGGGCCTTTGGTGGTGGTGGTGGTGTTGCCACAAAACTGTAAGTCCTCACAGTTACTCTTGGTGGGAGCTGGAACGGGCCCTGCTGTGAAATATTAGATCAAGAATTGTAATTACATGCACCTGTTGAATGGGGGCAGAAAAATTGGGCCTTTGGTGGTGGTGGTGCTGGTGCCACAACACTGTGAGTCCTCACAGTTACTCTTGGTGGGTGCAGAAACGGGCCCTGCTGTGAAATATTAGATCAAGAATTATAATAACATGTCCCTGTTGAACAGGGGCAGAAAAATTGGGCCTTAGGCACTGGTGCCACAACACTGCAACCCCTCACAGATACTCTAGTTGGAGTGCAGGAATGAGCCCTCCTGCAAAATATTGCATCAAAAATTGTAATTACGCTCCCCTTATACAGGGGCTGAAAAATTGGGCCTTAGCCATTGGTGGCGGCGCCCAGAACCAAAAATATTCTTGCAGGCTATCTGCATGATCGTTGAGGAGGAAGAGAATAGTCACTCAGCATCAGCATAGGCAGTCTTGAAGGGATCTGACATTTCAAAAAAAATTATTCGGTTACATCAGCATCAGGTGCTTGGTAGCTGGTGGTTAACCAAGACTGATTCATTTTTATGAAGGTCAGTCGATAGACTGAGTCGGTGGACAGGCGCACCCTGTGATCGGTTACAAAGCCTCCAGCAGCACTGAATGTGCGTTCCGAAAGAAGGATTTTCGGAGAGAAAGGTGTCAGATCTTGCCCCTAGGTATTCCTGCACCATGTAAAACAGACGCTGGCGATGGTTGCTGGAACCGATCATACCTTGGGGCTGCGGACTGAAAAATTGTCTGAACGCATCGGTCAGACGGCCACCTTCTCCACCTCTCCTTCTTTGACTGACCGAAGCCTCAGCAACACGTTGTCCAGGAACAAGAGTTTGTAACCTCCCAGTCTCTGGGAATGCGTTGCACAGACCTTTCTGCAAGGCCTCCGGAAGATGTTTCATCCTCTGCTCCCTCTTCGACAGCAAGATAAGGTCCACAACCTTACCCTTGTAACGTGGATCAAGGAGGGTTGCCAGCCACTATTGATCCCTCTCCTTGATACCACGAATACGAGGATCCTTCCACAGGCTTTGCAGGATCAGGGAGGCCATGCAGCGTAGGTTTGCTGAGGCATTCAGTCTGGAGTCCTCTGGGTCACTAAGGACAACATGACCCGCAGCCACCTCCTCCCAGCCACGTACAAGTCCATGGGTTTCTTCGGACTGTAAATGATCCCTTAAAGACTGGTGATGCTGAGTGCCAGGCTCCTGCTCCATGCTGACACAATCCTCCTCTTCCTCCTCCTCCTCCTCCTCTTCCTGTGTGATCGGCGGGCATGCAGGAACACTGATAAAGGGGGCCTTGAGAGCTAAGGAAGTCCTCCTCTTCCTGCCTCTGTTCTGCCTCAAGTGCCCTGTCCATTATTCCACCAGCGTGTACTCCAACAGGTAGACAAGGGGGACAGTGTCACTGATGCATGCACTGTCACTGCTCACCATCCTCGTGGCCTCCTCAAATGGTGACAGGACAGTGCATGCATCCCTGATCATGGCCCACTGGCGTGGGGAAAAAAAACAAGCACCCCTGACACTGTCCTGGTGCCATAGTCGCACAGGTACTCATTGATGGCCCTCTGCTGTGTGTGCAGCCACTGCAGCATGGCCAACGTTAAGTTCCACCTGGTGGGCATGTCACAGATTAGGCGGTTCTTGGGCAGGTTAAATTTCTTTTGGAGGTCAGCCAGCCGAGCACTGGCATTATATGACCTGCGGAAATGCACACAGACTTTCCTGGCCTGCTTCAGGACATCCTGTAAGCCCGGGTACCTGCCCAAGAACTGCTGCACCACCAAGTTAAGGATGTCAGCCAAACAGGGTACATGGGACAGTTTTCCCTGTCGGAGGGCGGAGAGGAGGTTGGTGCCATTGTTGCAAACCACCATACCTGCCTTAAGCTGGCGTGGCGTCAACCACCTCTGAACCTGCCCCTGCAGAGCTGACAGGATCTCTGCCCCGGCGTGGCTCCTGTCCCCCAAGCACACCAGCTCAAGCACCGCATGGCACCTTTTTGCGTAGCCCCTTGAATGCCTACAGAGCACCGCTGGTTCTGAAGATAAATGAGCACAGGAAGAGGCCATGGAGGAAGAAGAAGAGGAGGGAGTGGAGGAGAGGGGTGTGACTGAATCACCACTAGTAGTATTTTGGAGGCGTGGTGGTGGAACAACCTCCAACACTACTGCACCCTGTCCTGCATCCTTCCCAGCTGCCAAAAGAGTCACCCAGTGCCAGGTGAAAGATAGCTAACGTCCCTGTCCATGCCTGCTGGACCATGAGTCAGCGCTAATATGCACCTTACCGCTGACCGCCCTGTCCAGTGAGGCCAAGACATTGCCTTCCACATGCCAGTAGAGAGCTGGAATCGCCTTCCGTGAGAAAAAGTGGCATTTGGGAACCTGCCACTGGGGAACTGCACATTCCACAAACTCACAAAGGGGGCAGAGTCTACCAACTGAAAAGGCAGCAGTTGAAGTGCTAGCAATTTAGCCAAGCTAGCATTCAACCGCTGGGCAGGGGATGCCTGGAAGTGAACTTCTTTCGGCGGTGCAGCAGCTGGGGCAGGGAAATTTGCTTGGTACAATCTGACGTCGGTGTACTGATAGCAGATTGCCCCCAAGTACTTGGCTGTGACACACCTAATTCTACACCTTCATTCCTCTCAGTGCAGGTCTCAGAGAGGACTTAAGGTATAGTGGGGTTGGAGATCCCAGCTGATGAGGAGCAAGCACAGGTCCTCTTTGTTCTTTGGTGTGGTTCTTTTAGGTGCACTTGCCAACAAACTGCATGGCAGGTCGATATATGTCTGGTCAAGCATGTGGTGCCCAAGCAGGTGATGTTTTGGCCACGCGAGATACGCTTGAGACGTATGTTGCAAATAGCAGTAGTGGGATCTGATGTACTCATCTCAAAAAAGGCCCACACCAAAGAACTTTTGGAATAACGTGCAGAGACAGCAGCGCCCTGCACATGCGGAGCTCTGAAATGATGCAGTCAGTGTTTCCCCTTAAGCTGGCTCCTGGAGGGCATCCTGCCTCGTTGGTGATATGCCTCCTCCTCCTCTCTCCTATCAGGCACCCACGTGGAGTCAGTGACCTCATCATCCCCTCCCTCCTCATCACTGGAGCAAAGCTGGCAGTATGCTGCAGCTGGGGGAACATGATTGCCAGATTGCTGTCCTTCTTGGGCACCCCCTCTCTCTGGGCTCACTTTACTGCCTTCCTCTAGCTGGGTACCATCATCTGAGCCTTCAAAACGCTGGGCATCCTCCTGGAGCATGTACCCAACACTGTGGTCAAACAGTTCGGGGGACTCCTCAGGAGAACATGGTGGGACTAGGGAAGGAGTGACTGATGCCATTGAGCCGAAGGAAGAGGCCGAGGTTGGCAGCTGCTTTGCCAGACAAAGTACCCTGAGCCTGGGTGAGAGAGGATGAGGAGGATGAGGACGGCTTGGTCATCCACTCTACGAAGTCTTCCGCATGTTGCGGCTCAACATGGCCAGCTGTCGAAAAAAAAGTCAAGCGTGTCCCACGGCCACATGCTGATGAGGATGCACCGTCTCCACAACCAGCACTGTTGCCTCTAGACACAGAGCCTGCTTACCCTCTTTTATAGGCTTGTGACTGTCTGCCTCTTCTTGTTGGCCTTCCAGACATACTAATGGCCTGCAGTGAGATGTAGCTGCACAAAGCTGGGATGTATATATATACTGATACTGCAGCTAGCAGAATCAACTGCCTGCCTGTAGTATTATTAGTATGAGAACACCAGCAATTGTCTTCAGGTAGCTTTAGGTGCACACTGTGCAGAGGACACAGTACATTAATGCCCTGTACACAAGGTCGGAGATTTATCGGACATTCCAACAACAAAATCCATGGATTTTTTCCGGCGGATGTTGCCTCAAACTTGTCTTGCATACACACGGTCACTAGGGATGAGCCGAACACCCCCCTGTTCGGTTCGCACCAGAACTTGCGAACAGGCAAAAAATTTGTTCGAACACGCAAACACCGTTAAAGTCTATGGGACACGAACATGAATAATCAAAAGTGCTAATTTTAAAGACTTATATGCAAGTCATTGTCATAAAAAGTGTTTGGGGACCTGGGTCCTGCCCCAGGGGACATGGATCAATGCAAAAAAAAGTTTTAAAAACAGTCGTTTTTTCAGGAGCAGTGATTTTAATAATGCTTAAAGTGAAACAATAAAAGTGTAATATTCCTTTAAATTTCGTACCTGGGGGTGTCTATAGTATGCCTGTAAAAGGGGCGCATGTTTCCTGTGTTTAGAACAGTCTGACAGCAAAATGACATTTCAAAGGAAAAAAAGTAATTTTAAACTACTCGCGGCTATTAATGAATTTCCGGTCCGACAATACATATAAAAGTTTATTAATAAAAATGACATGAGAATTCCCCACAGGGGAACCCCGAACTAAAATAAAAAAAAAAAAAAATGACGTGGGGGGGTCCCCCTAAATTCCATACCAGGCCCTTCAGGTTTTGTATGGATATTAAGGGGAACCCCGCGCAAAAATTAAAAAATTGGCGTGGGGTCCTCCCAAAAATCCATACCAGTCCCTTATCTGAGCACGCAACCTGGAAGACCGCAGGAAAAGAGGGGGGCATGAGAGAGTGCCCCCCCTCCTGAACTGTACCAGGCCACATGCCCTCAACATTGGGAGGGTGCTTTGGGGTAGCCCCCCAAAACACCTTGTCCCCATGTTGATGGGGACAAGGGCCTCATCCCCACAACCCTTGCCCAGTGGTTGTGGGGATCTGCGGGTGGGGGGATTATCGGAAACTGGAAGCCCCCTTTAACAAGGGGACCCCCAGATCCCGGCCCTCCCCCCTGTGTGAAATGGTAAGGGGGTACAAAAGTACCCCTACCATTTCACAAAAAACTGTCAAAAATGTTAAAAATGACAGAAGGGGCGGGGTAACGTAACAGGTGACCCCACCCCCTCTGACATCACGGGGAATGCCACAGGGAAGTCCCCGTCAAGTCCCTGTGCGTCAGAGGGGGGCGGGGTCACCGGGTGGCCCCGCCCCCCTTATTTAAGAACCATGAGAAGAGGAGAAGCATCACACAGCGGGAGCCTCCCTCCATGCCATCATGGATGTGGAGCGGCCCGAGGAGAATAAGGGAAGAAGACGCCGTGGATGAAGATGCAGGACGAGAACACCGGAGGAAGAACCAGAAGAACCAGAAGAACCAGAAGAAGAAGTAGATGGAGGAAGAAACCGAAGGAAGATAGAAGATAGAAGATAGAAGAAAAAAGAAAGAAGAAGCATTTAAATAAAGGAATTGTCAAAAACTGTCTCTTGTCATTTTTAACATTTTTGACAGTTTTTTTGTGAAATGGTACGGGTATTTTTGTACCCCCTTACCATTTCACACAGGAGGGAGGGCCGGGATCTGGGGGTCCTCTTGTTAAAGGGGGCTTCCAGATTCCGATAAGCCCCCCACCCGCAGACCCCCACAACCACCGGGCAAGGGTTGTGGGGATGAGGCCCTTTTCCCCATCAACATGGGGACAAGGTGTTTTGGGGGGCTACCCCAAAGCACCCTCCCAATGTTGAGGGCATGTGGCCTGGTACGGTTCAGGAGGGGGGGGGCGCTCGCTTGTCCCCCCCCTCTTTTCCTGTGGCCTGCCAGGTTGCGTGCTCGGATAAGGGTCTGGTATGGATTTTTGGGGGGACCCCACGTCATTTTTTTTCTTTAATTTTGGTTCGGGGTTCCCCTGTGGGGAATTCCCATGCCGTTTTTATCAATGAACTTTTATGTGTATTATCAGACCGGCAATTCATTAATAGCCGCGAGTAGTTTTAAATGACTTTTTTTCCTTTGAAATGTCATTTTGCTGTCAGACTGTTCTAAACATGGGAAACATGCGCCCCTTTACAGGCATACTATAGACACCCCCCAGGTATGAAATTTAAAGGAATATTACATTTTTATTGTTTCACTTTAAGCATTATTAAAATCACTGCTCCTGAAAAAACGGCCGTTTTTAAAACTTTTTTTGCATTGATCCTTGTCCCCTGGGGCAGGACCCAGGTCCCCAAACACTTTTTATGACAATAACTTGCATATAAGCATTTAAAATTAGCACTTTTGATTTCTCCCATTGACTTTTAAAGGGTGTTCCGCCGCTTTCAAATTTGCCGTGAACACCCCAAATTGTTCGCTGTTCGGCGAACTAGCAAACAGCCAATGTTCGAGTCGAACATGAGTTTGACTCGAACTTGAAGCTCATCCCTAACGGTCACACAAAGTTGTCGGAAAATCCGATCTTTCTGAACGCGGTGACGTAAAACATGTACGTCGGGACTATAAAGGGGGCAATAGCCAGTAGCTTTCGTCTCTCCATTTATTCGGAGCATGCGTGGCACTTTGTTCATCGGATTTGTGTACACACGATTGGAATTTCCAACAACGGATTTTGTTGTCGGAAAATTTGATAGCAAGCTCTCAAACTTGGAAAATGTGTGATGGAGCCCACACACGGTTGGAATTTCCGACAACAAGGTCCTATCACACATTTTCCGTTGGAAAATCCGACCGTGTGTACAGGGCATTACTGTAAATACTGTAGCTGCCTGCCTGTGGTATTAATATAGGATCAGAACACCACCAATTTTATTCAGGTAGCTTTAGGTGCACACTGTGCAGAGGACACAGTACACTAACTGTAAGTACTGTAGCTGCCTGTCTGTGGTATTAATAGGAGCAGAACAACAGCAATTGTCTTCAGGTAGCTTTAGGTGCACACTGTGCAGAGGACACAGTACACTAACTATAAATACTGTAGCTGCCTTCCTGTGGTAATAATAGGAGCAGAACAACAGCAATTGTCTTCAGGTAGCTTTAGGTGCACACTGTGCAGAGGATGCAGAACACTAACTGTAAATACTGTAGCTGCCTGCCTGTGGTATTAATATAGGATCAGAAGAACACCACCAATTTTATTCAGGTATCTTTAGGTGCACACTGTGCAGAGGACATAGTACACTAACTGTAAATACTGTAGCTGCATGTCTGTGGTATTAATAGGAGCAGAACAACAGCAATTGTCTTCAGGTAACTTTAGGTGCAGACTGTGCAGAGGACACAGTACACTAACTATAAATACTGTAGCTGCCTTCCTGTGGTATTAATATAGGATCAGAACGCCACCAATTTTCTTCAGGTAGCTTTAGGTGCACACTGTGCAGAGGATGCACTACAATAACTTGTAAATACTGCAGCTGCCTGCGGTACTGTACTAATAGGATCAGAAGAACACCGCCGATTTTCTTTAGGTAGCTTTAGGTGCAAACTGTGCAGAGGACGCACTACACTAACTTGTAAATACTACAGCTGCCTGCAATACTAATAGGATCAGAAGAACACCACCAATTTTCTTCAGGTAGCTTTAGGTGAACACTGTGCAGAGAACGCACTACACTAACGTAAATACTGCAGCTGCCTGTGGTACTGTACTAATAGGATCAGAAGAACACCACCAATTTTCTTCAGGTAGCTTTAGGTGCACACTGTGCAGAGGACACACTACACTAACTTGCACTACCGCCATGCAGGGGGCCTTATATAGTGTGGGGCATGTACTAAACCCCCTGAGCCATAATTGACCAAAGCTACCCTGGCTTTGGCCAATTACGGCTCTCTGTACAGACGGTGCTGTGATTGGCCAAGCATGCGGGTCATAGTGCATGCTTGGGCAATTATCAGCCAGCAATGCACTGCGATGCCGCAGTGAATTACTCAAATTTGGTGCGAACGGCCCACATCATTCGTAATTCGACGAACGGGCGGACATACGATGTTCGAGTCGAACATGGGTTTGACTCGAACACGAAGCTCATCCCTATCTGACAATGATGCCTGGGCATTTCCTCCTTTCCCACTGTTAGCAGTAGTTTGTGGGTATAAGGACTGTGCCCTATGTGTGCAGTATATACAGCGAATAGATGTAGGTTATGTTTCACATTGACTGTCCCTGATTTGAAGCACTGTCCCTCTGTCCTTCTGTCCTCTGTCCTCCTCATATGTCCCTCATTTTGGTCTGAGCTATATAGTTGTATAAAAAATGCACTTCGTATCTATTAAAAAGTGTTTTCCAGTGCTAAACCCATCATCTGATTTCTAAATTGCTGCATTTGTAAATTCCAAACGCCAGTATAAAGGAATAATAGTGGTAAAAAAAGCACTTGTGGGTTTAACCAATCTTGTTTTTTTGTACAATTCTCCTACAAGTGGGTGTGCCAAGGGGTGTGTCCTATGCCTGCATACTTTTCCTGATAGGTCTCCCTCATTCCCATCTCAAAAAGTTGGGAGGTATGTGATTTGTTTGTGGATTCTCTCCCAGAGTGCCCCAGGTATTATATCATATAATTATATTATTCTTATATATTATAATATTCCTATTTATGCTCACGTGTTGTCACTCTGTTTTATTTTTTTAAACTGTAAAGCCAGGAGGAGCACCCTTAGGTAATGCATTATTATTATTACAGTTACTTATAAAGCAATTTATGCAGCTTTTTACATATTGTATAGTCACATCATTCCCTGCTCACAAGAATTTTATAATCTAATCTCACATCCATACGTAAATTTACTAGGGCCAATCTGCAGAGAGAGCAGTTAACCTACCAGCATGTCTTTGGAGTGAGGGAAGAAACTGGTGAAAACCCATGCAAACACAGAGAGACCTGGTTAGAATTTGTACTGAGAAGTCAAGTGCTGCCTGCCAGTAAGAAGTGCTAATTGTTAAGCCAATGTGCTGCCACACAGCCCATCGTGCATGTACTCAGTAAATATTGATTTGAAACGGTGGCATAAGTTTGTGGCCATGGTTAAAAGTGAGCATAGTCAGCAGGGTGTTCCTGGAATTCATTTTGAAAATCTGGTCAGGTTAAAAGAAAACACAAAACATAGTAAATATGTTTGTTTGCTGCTTCTTCCTCCAAATTGTTAGCACTTCAGGTTACCTGTTTTTCTGTGTGATGTCAACATGATCATTTGTTGCAAAAAAAGTTCAGCGTCAACATAGCTCTTTATGATTTATCTTCTTAGAAGTAATGTATACAAAGTCTAGTGCATTATCCAGCTGTAAATAGAAACGGGATCCATGACCTTGTGAAGGTATTGAGAGAGCTGGTAATGAGGGATGTTCAGTTAATGCAACTTGATCTGAGCACTCCAGGTCAGAGGCCAGACCTCCATGCACTGGGAACAGGTGTAACAAAGACAACGGTGGTCACATCTATTTATCATCATATGAGTAGCAAGTAATATAACAGCCATCAGTTCTGGTCATGTGTCTATAATGCTAATTAGATTAAGATCTACAGAATGTCATTATCTAACTGACTTATTGATTGTAAAGTCATGAATGACATATCACCCTGTAATACTGAGCAGCAATTCAGTGGAGAAAGTCAAGGAGACTGTCCCTGAAACACCCCCTGTAAACCACCACAGCACTACTGTCTATCAATCACAATCGAACAACCACTGTAAAATGCAGCTAATTAAAAACAATGATATACTGTACATACGTGTGTTAGATTATATACATATATATATATATATATATATATATATATATACAGTATATATAGTTACATAGTTTGCGAGGTTCAAAAAAAAAAAGTCCATCAAATCCAGCCTATGTGTGTGCTTTTAAGTCAGTATTACATTGTATATCTCTGTATGCTGTGGTCGCTCAGGTACTTATCTAATAGCTTTTTGAAATTATCGATGCTCCCCGCTGAAACCACTACCTGTGGTAGGGAATACCACATCCTTACCGCTCTTACAGTAAAGAACCTTCTATGCAGTTTAAGGTTAAATCGCTTTTCTTCTAATTTTAGTGAATGGCCGCATGTCTTATTAAATTTCCTTTCGCTGAAAAGTTTTATCCCTATTGTGGGGTCACCAGTACGGTATTTGTACATTAAAATCATATCCCCTCTCAAGCATCTCTTCTCCAGAGACAGAACCCTGGGGGACCCCACTTTCCACCCCGGACCACCCCGAACCATTCCGAGTACTCCCCATTTATCAATACCCTCTGAACTCACCCCTGTAGCCAGTTTTCAATCCATGTACTCCCCCTATGGTCTATGCCAACAGACCTTACTTTGTACTGTAAACATTTGTGGGAAACTGTATCAAATGCTTTTGCAAAATCCAAATACACCACCAGGGGCGTAACTAGAAATCACAGGGCCCAATAGCAAAATGTTGTATCCCCCCCCCCTGCAAACAGCCCCCCCCCCAAAAAAAATGAACTAATGCCATTGAACAACAGAATACTACAGCCATGTAACACAGTACCCAGGCAACAGTTTATATTAATTTCGAACAGCAAAATATGCAGTATACTGTACAGACACCCCCCTACCTCAGTGCAGACCCCCCAGCAGTACAGACACCCCTCAGTACAGACACACCCCAGCAGTGCAGACACCCCTCTTGGTATAGACACCCCCCCTAGTGCAGACCCCCCTCAGTGCAGGACCCCCCCAGCAGTACAGAAACCCCCCTCAGTGCAGACCCCCCAGCATTACAGTCCCCCCCTCAGTGCAGACACCCCCCTCAGCAGTACAGACACCCCCCAGTGCAGACCACCCCCCTCAGTACATACACCCCCAGTGCAGATCCCCCAGCATTACAGACCCCTCTCAGTGCCGACACACCCCTCACTTCAGACCCCCCTCAGTACAGACACCCCCCTTAGTACAGACACCCCACCTAGTGCAGACACCCCAGCATTACAGACCCCCCTCAGTGCAAACACACCCCTCAGTGCAGACACACCACTAAGTGCAGGACCCCCCCAGGCAGTACAGACACCCCCAGTACAGACACCCCCCCAGCATTAAAGACCCCCTCTCAGTGCAGACACCCCCCTCACTGCAGACCCCCCTCAGTGCAGACCCCCCTCAGTAGTACAGACTCCCCTCAGTACAGACACACCCCAGCAGTGCAGACACCCCCTTAGTACAAACACCCCGAAGTGCAGACCCCCCAGCATTACAGACCCCCCTCAGTGCAGACACTCCCCTCAGCAGTACAGACACCCCCCCAGTGCAGACACCCCCCTCAGTACAGACACCCCCCCAGTTCAGACCCCTCCAGCATTACAGACCCCCCTCAGTGCAGACACCCCCTCACTGCAGACTCCCCAGCATTACAGGCCCCCCTCAGTGCAGACACCCCCCAGCATTACAGACCCCCTCAGTGCAGACACCCCCCTCAGTGCAGACCCCCCTCAGTAGTACAGACCCCCTCAGTACAGACACCCCCCAGCAGTGGGGACACCCCCCTAGTGCAGACCCACCTCAGTGCAGGGCCCCCCCCAGCAGTACAGACACCCCCTCAGTGCAGACACCCCCTCAGTGCAGGACCCCCCAGCAGTACAGACACCCCCCAGTGCAGACCCCCCCAGCATTACAGACCCCCCTTACTGCAGACACACCCCCTCACTGCAGACCCCCCTCAGTACAGACACCCCCCAGCAGTGCAGACACCCGCTTAGTACAGACCCCCCTCAGTGCAAGACCCCCCCCAGCAGCACAGACACCCGCCAGTGCAGACCACCCCCCTAGTACAGACACCCCCCTGTGCAGACCCCCCAGCATTACAGACCCCCCTTAGGGCAGACACCCCCTTCAGTACAGACCTCCCATCAGTGAAGACCCCCCTCAGTAGTACAGACCCCCCTCAGTACAGACACCCCCCAGTGCAGACCACCCCTCAGTACAGACCCCCCTATCAGTGAAGACCCCCCTCAGTACAGACACCCCCCAGCAGTGCAGACACCCCCTTAGTACAGACACCCCCCTAGTGCAGACCCCCCAGCATTACAGACCCCCCTCAGTGCAGATACCCCCTTCAGTGCAGGACCCCCCCAGCAGTATAGACACCCCCCCAGTGCAGACCACCCCCTCAGTACAGACACCCCCCAGCATTACAGACTCCCCCTCAGTCCAAACACCCCTCAGTACAGACACCCCCCTTTGTACAGGCACCCCCTAGTGCAGACCCCCCCAGCATTGCAGACCCCCCTCAGTACAGACACCCCCCAGTAGTGCAGACACCCCCCTTAGTACAGACACCCCCTAGTCCAGACACCCCCCTTAGTACAGACACCCCCTAGTGCAGACCCTTCAGCATTACAGACTTCCCCTCAGTGCAGACCCCCCCTTACATACCTCAACCACGCTGACAGTCTCCACTCTCCAGATACATACAGCGGTGTGTGTCCCTCAAGCGCAGGCTCCTCCTCCTCTGCGGATGTAGAGAGGAGAGGGAGGAGGGGAGGCGGCTTCGGTCCACTCCACTGAAGGACACAGCAGCGCCAGGCACAGCTAATCAGGGCAGCAAGTGGTGCGGCTGCTGCTACCCGCGGGTGTCACCCGGTGTGGCCTGCACCACCTTGCAACGGCACTCACCGGGCCCCACTCGGCTGCGGGCCCCATAGCGCCCGCATGTGTCGCTATGGCGGTAGTTCCGCCACTGTACACCACGTCTATGGGCCTTCCTTTATCTAGATGGCAGCACCTCCTCTTAGAAGGTTAATAGATTGGTTTGGCAAGAACGATTTTTCATGAATCCATGCTGATTACTGCTAATGATAGTGTTTTCATTACTAAAATCTTGTATATAGTCCCTTATCATCCCCTCTAAGAGCTAGCATACTATTAATGTTCTTCTAACTGGTCTGTAATTCCCAGAGATGTATCTCGGCCCTTTTTTAAATATTGGTGTACATTGGCTTTTCTCCAATCAGCTGGTACCATTCCAGTCAGTAGACTGTTTGTAAAAATTAGGAACAATGGTCTGGTAATCTGGTCCTGGTGACTTAATAATGTTAAGTTTTTCAAGTCTATTTCAAATTCTGTCCTCTGTTAGCCATGAGGGTACTTCCTGTGCTGTGTCATGTGGATAAACATTGTAGTTTTAGTTACTGAAGCCCCCCGATTCCCTCGTGAAGACTGAGGAGAAGAATAAATTCAATACCTTCGCCATCTCTCCATCCTTAGTAACCAGATTCCCTTCATCATAATTTAAGGGATCAATATGATCTGACCTCTCTTTCTTACTATTTATGTACTTAAAGAATTTCTTGGGATTTTTTTTTTACTCTCCTCCGCTATGTGTCTTTCGTGTTCTGTCTTAGCTGCCCTGATTGCACCCTTACATTTCTTGTTGCGTTCTTTGTAAAGTTGGAATGCTTATGATGATCCCTCAGCCTTGTATTTTTTGAAGGCCTTCTCCTTTGCTTTTATATGCATTTTTTTGTACGTTGGAGTTAAGCCACCCAGGACTTTTATTAGCCCTTTTAAATTTATTTCCCATAGGGATGCACTGGCTAATACCCTTATTTAATATGCTATTCAAGCATACCCATTTCTCCTCCGTGTTCTTTATTCCTAAGATTTTATCCCATTTAGTATCTTCTAGCAAGGATCGTAGTTTAGGGAAGTTGGCTCTTTTGAAATTCAGTGTCTTTGTATTCCCCTTATGTTTCCTATTTGTGTGATTTGTACTGAAACTAATTGACCTGTGATCGCTAAATTGCCCTGTATTTCCACATCCGTGATCAGGTCTGTATTGTTGATAATCAGTAGGTTTAGCAATACTTTGTTCTAGTTGGTGCATTTACCAACCAACCCATGAAATAGTCCTGCAAGACATTTAGAATATGGAGAGCTTTAGATGAGTATGCGGTTCCTTCCGCCCAGTCTATGTCTGGATAATTAAAATCTCCCATTATAATGACACTTCTCATCCTTGCCGCTAATCCAAATTGCTATAGGAAGTTTGCCTACTCCTCCTCCCTCTGGTTAGGGGGCCTATAGCATACTCCCAGTATTACTTTCTCCTTAGCTTCCTCCCTTTGTAGCTCTACCCATAAGGATTCCACCTCCTCCCTAGGTCCCTTAGTGATGTCGTCTCTCACATTCACTTGTACATCATTCTTGATATACAAGCATACCCCTCCCCCTTTTTTCCCTCTCTGTCCCTGCGATATAGGGAATACCCTTGAATGATTGCCAGCCAATCATGAGAGCTGTTGAATCAAGTCTCTAAAATACCTACAAAATTGAAATCCTCCTCGTACAACAGTAGCTCTAGTTTTCCCATCTTGTCCCCCAGACTTCTGGCATTGGTGAACATGCCACGTAGTTTAGACCGGCTGCATACTATCTCCTTATTGGGTGTTCTGAGGTTGCAAATAGGACTTGTTACTGTACTTACCTCGCGTTTAGGTGCTTTAGTCAACTACCACTAATGCCCCCAATACTACCTTCTGGAATTTGTTCCACGCTGACTATGTCTACCTCTTGACCCTCCCCTCCATCACCTAGTTTAAAAGCCCCTCTTGACTGGTCCTTGACTGGTTTCACCAATGTCACTCAACAGGGCATACTTATTGGGATGTTTCAGCCCAGGACCGGCCTTCCTGCCACTTTCTCCTCTACCCTTCCTGACTGTCACCCATCTACTCTGCTTTGGTGCCTGCCGCTCATCTCCACCTGCCTCTGTGCTGGCCCCTGCCAGCACCTGCTGGGTACAATCCCAACTCTCCTTTAGTATAGAGAGTCTTCTCAGTGTTGACAGTTGCTTCCCTAGATTCAGAACCTGGGCTTCCAGGAAAACAACGTGCTTACATTTTGCCCATCAGTATATGCCCTTGATCCGATGATCAGTGATCGCATACATGTCGCAAGATGTACACCGAGTCACATCTCCACACCCACCAGGCATCGTACCTACTAATTTGATGGGGATTGTGGGTTATACCCTGTCCAAATTAACTAACAACTAGCTTCCAGACACTAACACTCAACAATACACAGGTTATCAACAAGACAATACACAGGTACTCAACAATATAGTACAAAGGTACTCACAGCACATGTGTACTCACAGCACATGTGCACTTATAGTCCACGTGCACTCACAGCACTCTACTCACAGTCCACGTGCACTCACAGTCCATGTGCACTCACAGCACTCATGTGCTCACAGTCCACGTTCACTCACAGCACTCGTGTACCCACAGTCCACATGCACTCACAGCACGCAGGTACTCACAATACTCTCAATACACAGGTGCTCACAATACACACAATACTCAGGTACTCACAATACATACAATACTCAGGTACTCGCACTACTCAGGTAATCACAATACTCAGGTACACACAACACACACGATACTCTGGTACTCACAATACTCAGGTACTCACAATACACACACAATACACACACAATACTCAGGTACTCACAATACACACACAATATTCAGGTACTCAAAACACACACACACAATACTCAGGTACTCACAATACACACAATACTCAGGTACTCACAATACACACACAATACTCAGGTACTCACAATACATTTTGCACATCAGTATATGCACTTAATCCGATGATCAGGGATCGCATACTCAGGGCCGCAAGATGTACCCCGAGACGCATATCCACACCCGCCGGGCATCGTACCTACTAATTTGATGAGTATTAGGGGCTATACCCTGTCCAAATTAACTAACAACTAGCTTCCTGACCCTAATACTCAACAATACACAGGTTCTCAACAAGACAATACACAGGTACTCAACAATACAGTACAAAGGTACTCACAGCACACGTGCACTCATAGTCCATGTGCACTCACAGCACTTGTGTACTCACAGTCCACATGCACTCACATCACTCATGGACTCACAGTCCACGTGCACTCACAGTACTCATGTACTCACACTCCACGTGCACTCACAGCACTCATGTACTTACAGTCCACATGCACTCACAGTCCACGTACACTCACATCACTCGTGTACTCACAGTCCACGTGCACTCACAGTACTCGTGTACTTACAGTCCACGTGCACTCAGAGCACTCACGTACTTACAGTCCACGTGCACTCACATCACTCGTATGCTCACAGTCAACGTGCACTCACAGTCCACGTGCACTCACAGTCCACATGCACTCACAGCACATGTGCACTTACAGCACACAGGTACTCACAATACTCTCAATACACAGGTGCTCACAATACACACAATACTCAGGTACACACAATACTCAGGTACATACAACACACACAATACTCTGGTACTCACAATACTCAGGTACTCACAATACACACACAATACTCTGGTACTCACAATACTCAGGTACTCACAATACACACACGATACTCAGGTACTCACAATACATGTGTCAGTCAGGTTTTGTAGCTTGTATCTCTGTGTCACTCTGCGCAGCCTCCCCTTGTAATCTGACACTAGCAGTCAGTCAGTCAGTAACCTTCAGTTCTGCTGCTTCTCTAATCACTCTCTCCTCTGGTCTTCACTTTACTTACCCGTCATCTCTTCCTGTCAGCCTTCCACCTCCCGTTCCCGCTGGATGTCCTCCCGCCTCCTCTGTCCACATCTGTGGGATGATACTGTCCCTAGTACTCCCGCTCCACCCTCGTGATGTCCCGCTCTGCCGCCGCCGTAGGTCCCCGGGTAACCTGCTGCCGCTCTCGGTCTGGGGAGGTCCAGTCATGGGCGGTCCGGTTTGTTCAGGGGCGTCAAATCCGCCTCGCTGCTGCTCTCAGGGGTGGGGGGTACGGGTCCTCTGCCACACACTCCCTCTCACACCATGCTGTCCCAGCACTGACTTCCATTCCAAAAAACTCTGCAACAACTCTACCTAGCTGCTGCTCCCACTGACACCAATGATGACAATAACATATATATATATATATATATAGTATCAGGAGTTTACTCACTATGTAATTCTTGTATTTTTAATTGTGTAAGCTTAATATGTATATGCTTTACCTACAGCAATGTATTTTAATTCTCTCTCTCTTTGAAAGAGTATTTATTTACCCAAAAGAGGAAGAGGGTGAAGGGATGCTCCAAATGTCCCCTGACATTGGTGGGTTGCAACAAGGTTTCTAAAGGCAAAAATGCACCAAGCAGCAAAGTTAGAGAAGACCTTAATGGTCAAAAATGCCTTCCAGCACAGGTGAATATTCTAAGGTGTGCTCTGGATGACTGGCGAGGGCTCACCCCAGACACAAAGGGCTCACATAAAAGTCAGTAGATGGAACTGAACCCTGGAAACCTTAGACCTTAGTCCTCTCAGAGTCCTCAGAAGCAGTATGCTCCTACAGTTCTCTGGGTCTCTCCTCTCCTTGTAGCTCTAGGTACAATGTACCGCTGCCTACAACTCAGTGGCTCAGTTCTCAGCACTCTGCAGCAGTCTACTCTCTCTAGTTCTGTCTCTCATACAGCGGTGCAACACAGTCTCCAGGTCTGAACCATCCAGGGAACTATATTCAGGTTGCTGCTTCAGTCAACCATCGTTCTTCCTTGCTATTCTCTTCTACCTGTGCTTTCAATTATGAAGGAGGGAGAAATTAGCAGTGCAACTTGGAAGAAATGTTCTGTGGGTTGACTGTTAACCTTTAAACATGTCTGCAAGCTGTATGCATTAAGCTACAGCCACATGAGTAACTGTTGGTTATTTGGGTTACAATCGAGCATTCCTAGCAAAGAGATCACTTGATAAACTTTAACTCTTTTGTTTAAATACATTAGCTGTTAGTTGATTTTGTTGCGGCTTTTATTTTATGTCTTTAATAAATGAATGTGTGTTATATAATATACTGTAGTGTAATCTTATCTCATTGTAAGCATACTTTTTTTCATAAATAAAATGTAACATAAGGTTTTTTTTTTTTCTAGCGAATAATTTATAGGGTAAGGTGAACAAATGTTCTTATAAAGTCTACATTGTACAATAGTTTGTATTTGTCAAACATGCTGTGTATTCGTTCTATTGTTATACTGGGTTCACTGTTATCCTGATCTCTTGGGACAGGCTATTTATCTTCTATAAAAAGTATAAGGAAGATATTACAGTTCATTGTACTGAAACTACAGCAAAGGGAGAACGTATGTTCAGTACAACAATGATGTGTTTATGAATCGCAAACTAGCTAGGAGACAACCTCTAAAGGAAGGGCACCTACTTGGAAAGAGAAAAAATAGGAAAGACCCCCAATCCAAGTATGATGCTGCTGCTGGTATTTGTTCTAATTATAAAAGACCTTACTGCAACTAGCTGCAAACTTTTTCTTACAAAATACTGTATGTTGTGCCTTACAGAAACTCATAACAAATTGATTGCATTTCATGGCTACATTTAAAGTGTTCATAGTTCAGATATACTATTTTAGAAATGTATATTGTAATAGCTGTTATAATAAAGCTGGACTTCAGGCTGGTATTAAAAGAACGTTCTGCACTCACTTAACCATCATTAAGTGTGTTTTAAAATGCAAAGAGTTTACCTGCATTTATTTTTAAAACTAGAGCCTATTAAATTAAAAGAAAAGGCACAGGGCATGTAAAAACAAAAAAGTAGCATTTAGTTTGAAGTTGTCCCCCACAGTACTTCATCTCTACCAATAGATGGCACCAGTCTTCTGAGTCGAATGATGACCAGCATATTTCGACCCAATTCCTGGTAGCTCACCCTGTCAGTGTCTGGCCTTCATCATTAAGTGTGTTTTTAAATGCAAATAGCTTAACTACTTGAATTTATTTTTAAAACTAGTCTAATAATTTAAAAAAATGGCACAGGGCATGTAAAAACAAAAACGTAACTGTCAGTTTAGAGTTGTCCCCCATAGTACTTTATCTCTACCAGTAGATGGCACCAGTCTTCTGAGTCGAATGAAGACCAACATATTTCAACCCAATTGCTGGCAGCCCACCTTGTCAGTGTCTGGCCTTCTAGGAGCACATCATCACAGCAGAGAGCGTCACTGGATCAGCATTCAGGACTGCAGCACTCAGGACTCACCACTGGATGACAACATGTAGGACGAGGGCCTGTGACGTCATATGACTGTTTAACAGATACGGATAGTGATTTAAAGAAAATGAATGTGGGGGTGCTCAAAAGAAAGCGAGGGGGTGGGCGCTACTGCATGCACATGTGTTGATGATGATGCTGACAAGGGATGAAAGCAGGATGAGCTGCTAAGCTTTGCTTCCTGCTGTTGTGAAGGTTAAAATGTTATATGTACTGCTTGGCAGGGGTGCCTGAGTTACAAGGCTGGCTGCACAGTAAAATGGTATGTAAAACAGTGTCTCTATACATATTTTATTTATGTATTTACCTGCTTTTATGGAGTATACCATAGGCACTGAAACATAAAATAATAAATTATGGAACTGACCAAATAACATTTAATATCTAATCAGGTGAATTATGTTACTTTTCATATAAAGTACTATACCTAAAATGGTATAAGAGTCACAGATGCCAGCAGAGAACATTGGAGAGCCACCTCCCCAAAGTTCCCTGCACCTTTAAAGCTATTCCTAGCAAGGATTCTCTGGCAGCTGGGATGTAAGTAGCTTGTGTCTCATTTTGGAGGTACAGGATACTGTG
Organism: Lithobates clamitans; assembly: GCA_037952925.1. NCBI lineage: Eukaryota > Metazoa > Chordata > Amphibia > Anura > Ranidae > Lithobates > Lithobates clamitans. The sequence goes on from JBBGZY010000115.1 coordinate 7,232,377, forward strand.
TAAGTGCACAGCATGCCTGTATCTTCTGTAGTCTGCTTTCAGCCACTCCCCGCCCAGCTGTTACTAGTGGGCATACATCACTATATCCACAGCTTGCAGGGAATCACTGCACCACTAAGAATTAGCTCAGCAGGCCAGATGCACATATGATAAAAGACACTCCACATAGCGTAAAACCACCCATAAAAAGAAATTTATTAAGTCTAAGCACCTATAAATGTCCAAAAGTAACACAGCATGTCACGTGGTACAGCAACATGGAATTCCAGCATCAAATATGGCTGCTATTCCTTCGAACATAAAAAACAAATTTCCGCGCTTAGGAAAAAGGAACTGCAGCCCCCCGAGCACAGAACATCATCTCAGTGAGGTTCAAAAAACAAGGAAATACTATTACAGGGGAATTGGAGCTGTTCAAAAAGTGGTGAAAATATATTCAATAAAAAATAAATGATAAATAAATAAATGAAAAATATTCTCTATGTTATAATTCTAAACCATGCACACTAAAGTGCAATAAAGTGCAAAGTGCTAAAGAAATTGTATCTGAAATATATGCAAAGTGCTAAAGAAATTGTATCTGAAATATATAAAAAATAAATAAAATTCATGAACAATGGATAACAGTGATATTAATAACACCAAATAACGTGCTGAATAGCTAGATAGCTAAAAGAGCTAATTTTAAAATTAAACAATGTTCCCATGTGAGTCCACAACAAATCGCTTCAAGTGAATAAATAGCAAAAATTGATATACGGTATAAAAAAATATAGCTATATATATATATATATATATATACATATCCAGTTGAACTTTTTTTTCATCACCATTTTTTATATATATACATTTTATATATTTTTTTTTTACACCATACATCAATTTTTTCAATTAAATTTTTTAATATATCAATTTTTGCTATTTATTCACTTGAAGCGATTTGCTGTGGACTCACATGGGAACATTGTTTAATTTTAAAATTAGTTCTTTTAGCTATCCAGCTATTCAGCACGTTATTTGGTGTTATTAATAGCACTGTTATCCATTGTTCATGAATTTTATTTATTTTTTATATATTTCAGATACAATTTCTTTAGCACTTTGCACTTTATTGCATTTTAGTGTGTATGGTTTAGAATTATAACACAGAGAATATTTTTCATTTATTTATTTATCATTTATTTTTTATTGAATATATTTTCACCACTTTTTGAACAGCGCCAGTTCCCCTGTAATAGTATTTCCTATTCCTTCCTTTTTTTTTTTTTTCTAATCAGGAAGGGGATAAATCTTTCCGGGTCTGAAGTGGTTAATGAGGATTTGATATAGATTTAAGAGGGACCCCACACAAAAACCAAGCAATATAAAGTACAGGGTCCCCAGACACTTGTCTAAGCATGTAGCCTAGCTTGCCAGGAAATGTGAGCCCCCCAACCCACACCAGGCCACACAGATACCCGGTGAGGTGACTTGACGAACATGGTTATATCCAAATGTAATCAATTATGTCATCCAGGATGCCCTACCCTTTTGTTAACATTCTGTAAAGTTGAACCTTGAAATAAAGGACATCAACGCCAGCTGCATACGTCTCACACATGGTTTACTCAAGAATACACACTGTACAGCGGACCATCCTTCTGAGTCAGGAGTGGTCCCGATTACAAATGATTTCAGATATTTATAGAGAAGGGTTATACAGTAATCTTATGGCGGGCACAAGCCCAAAGTTACACATCACAAGTACGCATTTCATTAAATATTTCAACACAGGCTTGGCTAATGGTTTGGCCAGAAAGATTAACTTTTAGGGGTCATCATAACCCAAAATATTTCAAACTGACAAGTTGTTTTGACAGAAAGGAAGAATAATTATTTGGAAGAAGTTAATTTGGCTTTTAGACAGGGACTTTCTATGTCAACATCTTAAACTATCTCATATTCCGAGAATCATTGGCAGAACATTGAGATGTCAACTTGGTCAGCCCAGCCACATGTGTTGTAATACCAAAAGAATTCATAAACAGAAAAACAAGTTAAGTGCAAAAATACAATTTCATATTGAAGAGGAACTCTGGATAAGTAAAAGATATGGTTCCTATATTTCCTATATCTTCACAGCCCCTCCTGTGTTTATAATTCTTTCGGTATCCCTTTTAAGCTTCTTCTGTGTCTTTAGGTTGATCTTCAGGTATTCGGATCACCATCTCATGAGCAGTTATAACTCGAGACCTTAAGGGCTCAGAAGAACCAATATTAGTACCAGCACGTGTGATTATTTTCAAACAACATTTATATAACATTTATACCTAATTTCTACAATGTATAAAATACCATGTAAAATTCCAGAAAACCATCCTGCAACACCAGAAAACCAGTTGGGAGGATTGAGCCAGGAAAGCCAGCTTTCCCAGTTACCTTCAACCCAAGTAGTTTCGGTATATTCTTTGCAAAATTTTAACCTTCATTTGTTGTACCTTTTCTACATGTGAAATGATGGCATTTTCAGTCTTAGTATCATTTCTGATGTAGTTACAACAAGTAGTTCCCACTATGGCGCATATTCCTCCTTGACTGGCCGTGAGATAATCCAGCACCAGCCCGTGCTGCAAAACCTCCTTTTTTATCATTTTCAATTCTATAGCAAGGGGCTATAAAGTTTCTATCATACCGGGCAGTAATGTTATCCATCAGGTCTGCCAAATCAATGATGAAACTGAAAGCCTTTTTAATACAACATCTATTTACCCAAGGAATAGAAAACAATGGTTTAATCTCTCTGTCATGTGATTCAACATTTGTAAAATTATCATCTGACTTAGGATAAAATGTAGGCCTATCAGGAGAATTGTCATTTTTCACATTAATCCCAGAGTCTTCTTCTTCCTCTTGTCCTCCTGGGATTTCATCTTCTCCTGGAGCTGATTAGTCAGTGAGATCCCTTTTAACAAGGTGCACAAAGTCTTTTTTAAGAAAGTGTATAGGTATTTTGTGGAGCTGTGTTTCTTGAAAGTCATTATCCTCCATATACCAAGTAGCAGGTAATGACTCTACCAAAGTAAAAGTTAATGCAGACAGCCGGTTTTCTCAATGGAGCATTTGTGAATAGTAGAAATGAAATAGCTCTGTCAATCATTGTTCTACTGACTTCACCAAAGTGTACACTGTCCTCCATTTTAGCTAAAGTGCTAGGTATTCATAACAAAAGTATAGTCTTATGAGAAATAGGTGCATGTGTGCATATCCAGCAGTTAGTGATATTCAGCTTCTTTGCAGCTTGCATCTGAAACCGGTTCAAGTTGTGACATTTCTTCCATTACAGTAGCATTAAAAAGAAAAGTGTCTTGTATCTTACCCTTTTCTTTCTTGTATGTCCATTCATATGCCATGACTGTAATCCATACCACCACTCCACCGCAGGGGATAACACTCCAGAGCTTCACATTCATCTTAGGCCCTAGAAGATTCATTCTGCAGTCTTCTTGCTTGCGCACAAGTCAGTGGAGGAGACCTGGAAGGTAAAGGTACAGAACATATCTTGCCAGCAGCAGGCCGGCTTATATTCTCTTTTGGAACCACAGACTTCTTACAGTGTGAACCATGCACCCAATACTTATAGTCTTTCAGCTTCACTGCAGTAGGAGACACAAAAATGACCTGAAATGGTCCTTTCCACTTAGGAGACAAAGTAGTCTGGGGTGTGTGATTCTTGATATACACCCAATCTCCTGACTTTAGTCCATGAGTCTCTTCACTCGTATCCACAGGTTGTCCTGCTTTAGCTCTGGAAAAAGTATCAGAAAACACATTTGCCAATTTACAATGTCCATTCATTAAAGTCACTGTCTCTGGCTGCACAAGAGATGAATGTAGTCTCCTGGGCGGTCGCCCAAATAATATATCAAAAGGTGACAGTCCATACTTCTCTTTAGGGGTAGTCCTAATGGTTGCCAAGGCTATAGGTAATGCTTCTACCCATGTGCTTTGTCCATTAGCAGTTATTTTGGCTAAATACCTCTTCAGGGCTTGATTGCTGTGTTCCACCATCCCACTAGCTTGAGGTCTGCAGGGAGTATGCAATTGCTGTTTCATACTCAAAATATTCACTACTTCTGCCATAAGTTTATTATCAAAATGTGTACCTCTATCTGAAGAAATTATTGACTCTATACCAAACCTTTGGATCAATTCCCTCGTCAAACATTTTACCACAGTTCTGGCATCATTTTTGGACGTGGGCCAAGCCTCTTGGCCAGTTCAAAAACTGATCAATGCAAACCAAAACAAAATACTTAAATTGACCACAAGGGGGCATATCTGAGAAGTCAATTTGCACAATTTGAAATGGCTCCTCAGTATGCGGAATATGCTTCATGGGAGTGGGCACTGACTTTCCTATGTTATGCATTTGACATATAGAACATTCAGTAACTTTTTTAGCAGCATATGCAGAAAAACCTAGAGCCCACCAATCTCTGGCTACCACCCGACACATCCCTCCTGTTGAGACATGGCAAGGCCCATGGCTCAAAGCAAACAAAGAAGGAAACAATGTCGGAGGAGCAACCAGCCTGTTTTTTAGTTTCCATATACCATCTGCTCCACAAACAGCTCCCTTTGTGGTCCAAAAGGACGTATGAGGCGAACTTGCCTGTAGAGCTGATAAAATATGCAGATCCACTTGAAGATCCGTGAGCAGGAATATTGGAAGTGCTGTAGTTGGCTCATAAGAATGTATAGCATTTTTAGCATACCTATCAGCCAAAGCATTCCCAAGTAATATACTATCATCTGCTCTGGTATGTGCTTTATATTTAATTACTGCAACTTTAAGAAGCAGCTGGACCGCTGCCAATAAGTTAGCAATTAACTCTTTATGTTGTATAGGAGTTCCTGCTGCTGACGGATAACCCCTTTCTTGCCAGAGTTGTGCAAAACTATGCCCTATGCTTATAGCAAGGCTGAGTCACTATAAATTTTTACAATAGCCCCTTTTGCTTGGGGTTAATAAATTGCTGGCATAAGGAGCAAATCTAAAGTCTCCCTTTACTTCAAGTATGTTAACACTATAGTTAGTCCTATATTTATTACTATACCTCTGTCTAGTAGACTGTCAGGGGAGTATGGCAATAAAATAAAAGAACATTTATGACACTGACCTCTCATTCTTACTTATAGAGGTTCAGTAACTTTGACAATAACTACATCATTACTTACCCCGACCAAAATTACCTGTTGATTCGAAGTGGTAACATTGGCATCACATATATTTAACAAACTCTTTGAATCGCCTTTATCTATTAAACACAGAATAGACAAACCATTAACTGACACATCAATCACTGGTTCTGTATTTTGTCCCAAATTCAAGACAGCAAGTTCAGGGAAGGAATGAAATTTTCATTAATCAAATCACCATACTCCACTATGTGCTGAAACTGAGTCCCCATTCTTGGGGCATTTCTAACATATATCTTAATTCTGCTAGACTTAGCTCATCTTTCCCTTCTACTTTGAACAGCTAAGACCTATAATTGTAGAATATTGAGATAAAAACTGTCTACAATATCCCACTATTTCAAGGAATGCTCTCAACTGTTTTAGAGCTGTGGGCATTCGTTGCTTTGCTTTGCAATTACCTTTTTCCTTTTATTTGTCAAATGTTTGATACCTTGGGAGACACAGTGGCCCAGGTATTGTACTTTTAATTTAACTCATTGTACTTTTGCAACATCTACTTTTTGTCCTATACTGGCTAGAAAATTCATTAAAGAAATAGAATCCTCAGTACAAGCTTGTTCATCAGAAGATGCTAGCAAGAGATCATCCACATATTGTACTAATACCGATCCCATGAGTGGCTGCCACTCATCTAATTTATCCTTGAGCGCCTGAGAAAAGCAACTGGGGGAATCATGATATCCCATTGGTAATCTAGTCCAGTTAAGTTGTTTTTTCTCAAACGTGAAGGCTAGCAATCATTGATCATCAGGATGAACATGAACACTAAAGAAAGCTGAGACAAGATTAATTACAGTAAAGTGAGTTACTGAACGAGGTATTGTTGCCAGTATAGTAGAGGGGTTGGGTACCACAGGTACTGATGGTATAATTACCATGTTGATTGCACGCAAATCATGCACCAATCTCCATCGACGGCTATCCTCTCCTGTTTTTATAGGTTTGGGAACTGGATAAATTGGAGTGCTGAACTCCTACAATGAGTAAGAATACCCTCCTGTTGTAACTTCCCTATTACTGGCTTAATACCTTCAACTGATTCAGGAGATAAGGGGTATTGAGGTAATCTAGGTACTGGTAGTGTACGGTCCCTATTTAACCGTACAGGAGCAACTTTCATGAGACCAGGAGTGTTTACTCCTGTTACCCACATAGAAGGGTTAATTTTTCGTTTGGCCTCTTCTGGAATTCCTCCCTCATGAACAACAAATCAGTTGCTTCATCTTTTAACCTATGCGGTATGTCAATAACAGTTTTATCCGGAGATAATGCAATTGTTACCCCCATTTTAGAAAGTAGATCTCTTCCTAATAAATTACAGGGGGAATGTGGAGACGACTACAAATGAGTGTTCTGTTGAATGCTCTCCCAATGTCACCGGTAGAGACTGCGTAACCCTTACTGAAATTATATTATTATTTACCCCAACCAAAGAAACTCTTTCATTGGAAAGTGGTAAGTTAGGATCAAAGACATTTAAAAGAGACCGTGAAGCCCCTGTGTCTATAAGACCACACAAATCAATACCGTTTACATTTATTTCAACTATTGGTTCATCAACAGAATCAACTTCAATTACAGCTAAAGCTTGATAAAATGTGTCATCTATATTGTCACCACATCCCAGCTTATCCTAGCGCTCCCTACAGTCCTTGGCTATATGCCCACTCAATCCACACTTGTAGCAAGTGGGGAGGGCACGAGGCTGCAGAGTTGGGAGCCTTACTCTATTTAGGATGATTTGTTGGTATCGGGACTGAATTCTAGGGTTAATGCGCTGTCCCTCATTTTGTCTCCAATTTCCACGTCTTTGCCGTGATGCCCCATAATTAGAGATATATATCACTCCCGAAGGTGGGTAAGGGGGGGGGCCCTACTGGTACACTCTGAGGTGCTACCTGCAATGTAGATATTGGTGACCCCCGAACGTTTCTTCTTGTTTGCATCTCCACCACCGGCTCTCCACCCTCTCCGGGACAGACAGCAGCAATGAGGTCTCAGGTGAGAAAACTTTTATTTTCTCATGATAAATACTGTCTTTTCTGTGTGGTGTGGAGGGGTTGGTTGGGGGAGTGCAGCCACAGAAGGTAACACGTTTCCTATTTTTATTTTGCCTGCATACTTGTCTCTGTATGGTTGCTAAAGAATGTTAAAGGTACCTATTATAATTTAAAGCATGCTAAGGAATGATCATTTTAAGCGCTTGCCTTTTTCTCCTTGTCTCCAGAAATGACAATATATATATATATTTTATGAAGGGATGTATAAGTGCAGGTACCACAGTGCAGGTAAGTGCAGGTACCACAGGCCCAGGAGCCATTATTCATGGCAAGTAGTTGTCAGAGGGGCTTCCAGATTCTGATAAGTCCTCCCTCCCACAGACCCTCATAACCACCAGGCCAAGGCTGTGGCAAAGAGGCATCAACATTGGTGCAAGGTACCCCCATGTTGAGGGCATGTGGCCTGATATGGCTTGAGAAGGTGGGGCACACACCCCTCCTTTCCTGCCCAGCCAAGCTTCATTCTAAGATAAGGGTCTAGTATGGAATTTGAGAGGCTCCATGCTGTTCTTTTTTTTTTGCATGGCCTTAAAATCTATACCAGACCCTCATTAAAGGCTTCTTGCACAGCCAGAGGTTTGGTGCTGGGGGTGGGTGAACAGGTCATTTAGTTCACCCATTCATCAAAGCATCACCTCCAACTCAAACCTAATCCCCACTGTTGATCTGTCAGAAATGCACTTCATTTCTAATTCCTGACAACACACAGGATTTTGGGGACTGAGTAGTATTAGCACTGTCCAGTTGTCTTTTGCTAAATGACTTAAACCCTCCCACTTTTCCATCTCCACAACACAGAATAATGAATTTCTGATGTGATAAATAGGTTTTGTTGCACTTATCAAACCAATATAACAAAATGCTTTCAGTGGTATATTTACCAGACCAAAAGGTGGCAAAAAAGTTCAGAGTTTGTGTTCACACACTTTCCTTCGGTCCAGCTGTATGTCTACCAATAGAATAAACATGTAGTAGTTGGTTCCATTAGGTAATAACTGAAAGGTATAAGGAATATAATGCAGCAGTCTTCCTGATAGTGTACACAGTGGCACCAGAAGCAAATGACCATAACATAAAATACTTCCCAGTTTTAAGGAAATTCAGCAGTAAATTATCAAAATCTGCCAATGAACATGAAGCGTATAAATGCAACAGCAGAACATTGTGTAATGTATTGTAATGAAGATTTATTCACTGGCAAAGTCAGATCACATCTACATGGTGATTTCTTAGATTTCATTAGTTAAAGACATAAAACAGCCTGTCTATGAGAGGAGGAACAGTGGGAAGTCCACATAAATTACTATAGCTCAATTGGGTGCAGACAGTTTACGCAGTGTTTATTACCAGTAAAAAGGAAGGTTTTCTAATTAGATTAAAAGGTTTGGAAAACAACAGTGGCCCTGTAATTTAAGCCTATTGCGAGAATAATACACTGTAAGGAGCTGCATTGATTAAAAGTAAACTGATAAGTTATTTGTGCTAGTTCATTGTTTATTGACGGAACTCCCGCTGCCGAGCTGCAATTTACCGCATAAGATCAATGAGAGGATTTGGCTAATTTTCTCCATGGCCACGAGATTTATAACTATGCAAAGGGCAGTGGAGACTCTGCTGGAAATACCAGCCATGATCCATTTGGTGTAATAATCATCAAGGATGCAGAGATACATAAATCAGCAAGAATGCACATTAAAGAGGGCATCCCTGTTGTAAAATGTGATATTAAAAGTGCCAATTCCCCAGAGAACATTCACAGTCTGTGACAATGTACTCTGTTACAGAAAAAAAAAAAAGTGAAGTCAATAGAAAAATAAGAGCTAGAGTGCTTTTATTCAAGGACAGCAGTCAATCAGTGTCTCCAGCAATTGATTTAAGGGTGCAAAGTCGGAGCCTGTGATACATATATTTTTGTTTCCTACGGTGATGAGTGCCATTTCCCACAGTGCTGAGCAAGCGGAATTTCAGGGTTGCTTTGCCAAGGGTTTTCGGGTGACAGGTTATAAAAGGCAGGGGGTCGTTCCCTTTTGCCTGTGAATGATTGTTTTTCCTGTGTGTATTGGAAGAAACAGACGAGAGAGTAAATTAATGATATTTCAATCTGTTTTTGTCCTACTGTGCCCTTCAGACCACATGGAAGTGTACAGCTGCCTGTAATCCCTGGCTCCCTGTATTGTTTATCACTGTGTCTGGAGTTAGTTAGAAGTCCCAATAATATCCTCATACTCCTGGGTCTCTATTAAAAATAGCTGAGATATTAACCCATTCCACAGCTTCAGTAAACGTAAAAGCAACAAGCAGATATTAACCTTTTTTATTTATACTAGACTATGCATGAAGCCACATATACCACATATGCATGCATTTATAACAGTTTAATCACAATCAAAATGACAGTTACTATAGTTGCTAAAGAGAATTTCCACAGTAACTTTTACTTATTTCTCTGTATGTCACCTTCAAATATTCATACCCTTTCCCAAATCCTGAGTTTTGTTTTAATTTGAGTTGCATTTAATGTTCAAAGGTTTGCCACAAGGTTAGAAAAATGGGGTATTGAATCATTAAATAGTACCATCATCCTTAGAATGAATAGAACAATGTTGGGTTGAAAGAGCAGACAATAAGGACCTCTCCAATTGGATCCAATCTCTTTCAAAATTAATAGGACTATTGCGGTACCAAAAGGGGTAAAGACAAGAGTATTAAAAAAATTTGTATAGTTTATTCAAAAATGGGGATAAAAAGTCCTACAGAGGACACAATATGAACAATAACAACATAACATAATCATACAATAGATGTTACAGCAATATTGACAATCGAATTATATAAATATTGCCTCCCCAGACAAATAGAGGCAGGTAATGTGGTACTTACAGACGTGACCTCTTCAGTTTCGCGGTTAAAAGCCGCTTCTTCAGGAGGCGTCTTTTTAGTACATACTCTACAAGAAAACAAAACATGAAAATATCAACATTGCAATATATGAAAGAGGAAAAAACATATACAAGGAAATACAACATTTATTTTGGAGAAGATAATCGTTATTAAGTGTTGCACTCACCAACCTACACCCACAAAGGGTTTGGAGCGATACTGTGAGACGCCCACAAAGGGGCGATCCCCCGGGGGCGGGCCAGGGGGGCACTAAGATGGTACTAATATAAAAAAAATAAAAAAATGTATTTAATATAAGCACATGGGGTTTTATTAAATAGGAGAAACACCCAGGTGCATGAAGTTGTGGTAAAAGGTGGTGAACAAGGGGATGGAGGGAGGGGAGAAAAGAGGGGGAGGGAAAGAGAGGGGGGAAAAAAGAGAGAGGGGGAGAGAAAAAAAAGGGAGGAGAAGATAACAAAAAAAGGTGGAAGATAGAACAAGAGGAAAAAATAAAAGAGGGGGGGGAAGGGGGAAGCGTGGGGAAGGGAAGGGGAGGAAGGGGAAAAGGGAAGAAAGGAAAAGGGGGATGGAAAAGAGGGGGGTCAAGGGGGAGGGGGGAGGGAAAGAGGAGGAAAGGAGGGAGGGGGGACAGAGAACGGGGAAGAAAGAGGAGGGAGGGATGGGGAAAAGAGGAATAGGGGGGGGGAGGGGGGGGAAGAGGGAAAAGAGGATAGGAGGGGGGAATAAAGGAAGGGGAGAGAAAGGAGGGATATGAAGGGAAGGGGGGTCCATCACCTGACCAGTATGGTAAAAGAAGAAGTAGAGATGTTTAGAAAAGCAGGGGTTAATATCAGAGGATATACCCACCGTTACTATGAAGTTAAAACCATTTGCAAATTTGATGGCAGATTCACACCCAGGGAATATGAATGGTAAAACGACAATGCACTAGAGGGACCAGGCAGCCAAAACATACAGAATCCCTGAGAATAAAGAGAGATTTGAGTTGTGTCAGGTTTACTGCACTTCTCTGCCGTAGAAAGAAAGGCTACTTTCAGGCAGAGGAGAGAGGGAAAATAATGCCACATAGTGTCATAGAATCCCCCCCTCCCAACACACAGGATACATGATGGGTACTTACAATTAGGAAGCTGGCGTGGAAGGACTTCTGGGTGTGTGCCTCTTTGGCAGACAGCTGAATCTTCTGCCTTAAATGTCCCCAACCCGGAAGTTCAACGGCGCTGAGGACAACAGCTGACCGTCTCTTCCGGGTCCTATCCCCCACTGCTGCGCAGGCGCGGGGAACCTCCGCGCAGGCGCACAGCTCCATATTGATTAACGCTGCAGCGTTAATTTAGGAGAGGCAGTAGCTGGGCTCCGTGGAGCCCCTCCCACTGCTGGAGGATAGCAAGCGGAGTGAGGAGTTAATTCTCCCCCATACGGCGGGCTTGCTATCCTCCGGCAGTGGGAGGGGCTCCACGGAGCCCAGCTACTGCCTCTCCTAAATTAACGCTGCAGCGTTAATCAATATGGAGCTGTGCGCCTGCGCAGAGGTTCCCCGCGCCTGCGCAGCAGTGGGGGATAGGACCCGGAAGTGACGGTCAGCTGTTGTCCTCAGTGCCGTTGAACTTCCGGGTTGGGGGCATTTAAGGCAGAAGATTCAACTGTCTGCCAAAGAGGCACACACCCAGAAGTCCTTCCACGCCAGCTTCCTAATTGTAAGTACCCATCATGTATCCTGTGTGTGGGGAGGGGGGGATTCTATGACACTATGTGGCGTTATTTTCCCTCTCTCCTCTGCCTGAAAGTAGCCTTTCTTTCTACGGCAGAGAAGTGCAGTAAACCTGACACAACTCAAATCTCTCTTTATTCTCAGGGATCCTGTATGTTTTGGCTGCCTGGTCCCTCTAGTGCATTGTCGTTTTACCATTCATATTCCCTGCGTGTGAATCTGCCATCAAACTTGCAAATGGTTTTAACTTCATAGTAACGGTGGGTATATCCTCTGATATTAACCCCCGCTTTTCTAAACATCTCTTCTTCTTCTTTTACCATACTGGTCAGGTGATGGACCCCCCTTCCCTTCATATCCCTCCTTTCTCTCCCCTTCCTTTATTCCCCCCTCCTCTCCTCTTTTCCCTCTTCCCCCCCCTCCCCCCCCATTCCTCTTTTCCCCATGGGCGCAAAGTAATGTGCGCACTCACTTAAGCACGTCCACAGTTCCCTTTGGTGCCAGAGAGCCTTTAAAGGGAGCTCTGACCCTTGCTCAACGTTGACTGGTCTTCAGCTGTTTCCCCTTGTCCTGCCTGTATCCTGCTTACTATCTGTTACTGACCTGGCATACCACTGACCTACCCTTTGGATTCCGTTTATACTACTTATTACTGGTTCCTGGTTCCGGCTTACTCCTGACGTTGCTTCTGTCTCATGCCCTGGTACCACGCTGCTGACTCTGGCTGATCCTCTGATTTCGCTCCTGTTTCCTGTCTGGCTCCATGCCACCTCTGAGCACCTGAGCTGGGTTTCTCTCATCCAAGCTCAACTGGACACAGTACACTCCTGTTTCCAGACTGCTGGAAGTCTCGGCAAGCCACATATCCAGAACCTGCAAGCATGGTGAAGTTCCCCTTTAATCTCAGTTGATCTACCCAGCATCATCACAGTTCCTGACCTGATGTTCTGCCTGAATCACTGAGCCTACAACTTCTCCCACAAGCTCTGCAACCAACATCTACAGGCACTCATGTTCCTCCTGTCCCTTGGCATCTTCTGTTCCACTCTCAGTGGGGCCTGAGCTGGAGATACAATGGAGACCGACCTCGCTATTTCAGTCTCCTACCAGGTGATCTGCACTTTTCAAAGGGTGTAGAGAGGGAAAGACTGCAGATATGCAAGTAAAACCTATGTAAGAGGATTTGTTTCATCTCTGTGTATCATCTGAGGCTGTTCACTTCACCGGGTATATGTGAGGGTTTACAACCACTTTAAGGATAAGCCCAAGGATCATTCCAAGCCCAGGTTTGGAAAGAATTTTGTCTGTTTGGCATTTATCCAATTGCCTGACTTTGTTTGTTTGGCAGGAGGCAAACATCATATATAGTAGTGGTCTTTCTAAAGTTACTATATATGACAGCTTCCTTCCTGTCAATGGTTGCTAAGGAAGTGGTAGATGCAGGTATTCTTAGCAACTAGTGATGTCACTCGGCCCCATTAATTTACTGGTCAGGGACCCCCAACCATAAAAAACAAATGGTTGGGGATAGCATGACATCACTGACAGATATGGCCATTGCCATATTTGGGCAATCATGTCACTCATGAGACCGTGGGGGTTATTTACGAAAGGCAAATCCACTTTGCACTACAAGTGCAAACTACAAGTGCAAAGTACACTTGAAATTGCACTGAAAGTGGACTTGGAAGTGCAGTCGCTGTAGACCTGTAGGGGACATGCAAGGAAAATAAAAAAAACAGCATTTTAGCTTGCACATGGTTGGATGATAAAATCAGCAGAGCTTCCCCTCATTTCAGATCTACCCCTCAGATTTACAGCGACTGCACTTCCAAGTGCACTTTCAGTGCAATTTCAATGCACTTTGCACTAGTAGTTTGCACTTGTAGTGCAAAGTGGATTTGCCTTTCGTAAATAACCCCCAATGTTCTGTTGTTTACTTTTAACAATGGGGCCCAGGAGCTGTCATGCATGGCCAGTCAGTGAAGGGATTGGATATGCTCGTCATTTGGCAGGATATATTTCCTTCAGCAGCATTGGGTGTCATTTATCATGACTTACGTTACATAGTTACATAGTAGGTGAGGTTGAAAAAAGACACACGTCCATCAAGTCCAACTCATGTGTGTGATTATATGTCAGTATTACATTGTATATCCCTGTATGTTGTGGTCGTTCAGGTGCTTATCTAATAGTTTCTTGAAACTATTGATGCTCCCCGCTATGATCACCACCTTTGGAAGGGAATTCCACATCCTTGCCGCTCTTACAGTAAACAACCCTCTACGTAGTTTAAGGTTATATCTCTTTTCTTCTAATTTTAATGAGTGGCCACAAGTCTTGTTAATCTCCCTTCTGCGAAAAAGTTTTATCACTATTGTGGGGTCACCAGTATGGTATTTGTATATTGAAATCATATCCCCTCTCAAGCGTCTCTTCTCCAGAAAGAAAAAGTTCAGTGATCGCAACCTTTCCTCATAACTAATATCCTCCAGACCCTTTATTAGCTTTGTTGCACTTCTTTGTACTCACTCCATTTCCAGTACATCCTTTCTGAGGACTGGTGCCCAGAACTGGACATACTCTAGGTGCAGCCGGACCAGAGTCTTGTAGATCAGGAGAATTATCGTTTTATCTCTGGAGTTGATTACCTTTTTAATGCATGCCAATATTCTGTTTGCTTTGTTAGCAACAGCTTAGCATTGCATGCCATTGCTGAGCCTATCATCTACTAGGACCCCCAGGTTCTTTTACATCCTAGATTCCCCCAGAGGTTCTCCCCCCCCAGTGTATAGATTGCATTCATATTTTTGCCACCCAAATGCATAAGTTTACATTTTTCTACATTAAACCTCATTTGCCATGTAGTTGCCCAAACCATTAATTTGTGCAGATCTTTTTGCAAGGTTTCCACATACTGCGGAGAAGTTATTATCCTGCTTAGCTTAGTATCATCTGCAAATACAGAGATTGAACTGTTTACCACATCCTCCAGGTCGTTTATAAACAAAATAAATAGGACGGGTCCCAGCACAGAACCCTGGGGGACCCCACTACACATCTCTGACCATTCCGAGTATTAGGGATGGGCTATCTGTTTGAGTTGAACATGAGTCGAAAAGCCGCGGAACACCCTTTAAAAGTTTATGGGAGAAATCTAAAGTGCTAATTTTAAAGGTAATATGCAAGTTATTGTCAAAAAAAGTGTTTGGGGACCCGGGTCCTGCCCCAGGGGACATGTATCAATGCAAAAAAAGTTTTAAAAACGTCCATTTTTTCGGAAGCAGTGATTTTAATAATGCTTAAAGTGAAACAATAAAAGTGAAATATTCTTTTAAATTTCATACCTGGGGGGTGTCTATAGTATTCCTGTAAAGTAGCACATGTTTCCCATGTTTATAACAGTCCGAGAGCAAAATTACATTTCTAAAGGAAAAAAAGTCATTTAAAAATGCTAGCGCTAGTGCCGGCTGGTAATGAATTGTCGGTCCCGACAAAACACATAAAATCATTGAAAATCATTGAAAAAAAAAAATGCATGGGGGTCCCCCAAAATTCCATTACCTGGCCCTTCAGGTCTAGTATGGATATTAAGAGGAATTCCGCGCCAAATTTTTTTTTAAAAATGGCGTGGGGTTCCCCCAAAAATCCACACCAGACCCTTATCTGAGCACGCAACCTGGCAGGCCGCAGGAAAAGAGAGGGGACGAGAGAGTGCCCCCCCTCCTCAACTGTACCAGGCCACATGCCCTCAACATGGGGAGGATGTCTCCATGTTGATGGGGACAAGGGCCTCAACCCTACAGCCCTTGTCAGGTGGTTGTGGGGGTCTTATCGGAATCTGGAAGCCAAATTTAACAAAGGGGACGCCCTGATCCGGCCCCCCTATGTGAATTGGTAAGGGGTACATTGTACCCCTACCATTTCACAAAAAGAAAGTGTTAAAAAACCACAGGAGAAGGCTTGCGACAAGTCCTTTATTAAAAATAAAAAAATTAAAAAGAGATTCCAGCTATGTAATCCAATGAATCCATGCTCCTACTTCAGTGATGTAATCCAATTCTCGATCTCCAGCGATGGATGATTTCCAGCGACTCCAGCGAGGAACGCTCACAGGATCCTACCTCCACCGGAGGCACCCAGCCAATGATGTGGTGCCAGCTTGATAGCTCTTATGTAGCTGAGGGTGGACCGTTCTGGATGCGAACAGAAAAGGGGGGTGTTTGGCCCATCCCTACCGAGAACCCCCCACCTTTTATCACCACCCTCTGAAATCTCCCTTGTAGCCAATTTTCAATCCATGTACTCACCCTATGGTCCATGCCAATGGACCTTATTTTGTACAGTAAACGTTTATGGGGAACTGTGTCAAATGCTTTTGCAAAATCCAGATACACCACGTCTACGGGCCTTCCTTTATCTAGATAGCAACTCACCTCCTCATAGAAGGTTAATAGATTGGTTTGGCAAGAACGATTCTTCATAAATCCATGCTGATTACTGCTAATGATATTGTTCTCATTACTAAAATCTTATGTATAGTCCCTTATCATTCCCTCCAAGAGTTTACATACTATTGATGTTAGGCTAACTGGTCTGTAATTCCCAGGCATGTATTTTGGGCCCTTTTAAAATATTGGTGCTACATTGGCTTTTGTCCAATCAGCTGGTACCATTCCAGTCAGTAGACTGTCAGTAAAAATTAGGAACAATGGTCTGGCAATTACTTGACTGAGTTCCCTAAGTACCCTCGGGTGCAAGCCATCTGGTCCCGGTGATTTATTAATGTTAAGTTTCTCAAGTCTAATTTTAATTCCTCATTCTTTATGGGGCCAATATGGTCTGTCCTCCCTTTTTTACTGTTTACATACTTAAAGAATTTCTTGGGATTTTTTTGTGCTATGTGTCTTTCATGTTCTATGTTAGCCGTCCTTATTGCACCCTTACATTTCTTGTTGCATTCTTTATAAAGTCTGAATGCTGATGATGATCACTCAACCTTGTATTTTTTGAAGGCCTTCTTTGCTTTTATATGCATTTTTACATTGGAGTTAAGCCATCCAAGACTTTTGGTCTTGCAAGACATTTAGGAACTGGCGAGCCTTAGATGAATGCGCTCTTCCCTCCGCCCAGTCTAAGTCCGGATAGTTAAAATCCCCCATTATAATGACACTTCCCATCCTTGCTGCTAATCCAAATTGTGATAGGAGATCTGTCTTCCCTCTGGTTAGGGGGACTATAGCATACTCCCAGGATTATTTTCTCCTTAGCTTCATCCCTTTGGAGCTCCACCCATAAGGATTCCACTTCCTCCCTAGCTCCCTTAGTGATGTCATCTCTCACATCCACTTGCACATTATTCTTGATATATAGGCATACCCCTCCCCCTTTTTTACCCTCTCTATCCTTGCGATAAAGGGTATATCCTTAAATGTTTGCCAGCCAATCATGAGAGCTGTTGAACCAGGTCTCTGAAATTCCCACAAAATCCAAATCCTCCCTGTACAACAGTATCTCTAGTTCACCCATCTTGTCTGCCAGGCTCCTGCCATTGGTGAACATGCCACGTAGTTTAGACCGGTCGCATATTATCCTCTTATTGGGTGTTCCGAGATTGCAACTAGGACTTGCTACTATACTTACCTTAGGTTTATGTGCTTTGGTCAACCTACCACTAATGCCCCCAATACTACCCTCTGGAATATGTTCCACGCTGACTATCTCTACCTCTGGACCCTCCCCCATCGCCTAGTTTAAAAACCCCTCTAACTTTTTGGCCATCTTCATTCCCAGCTGATCTGCACCCTCCTCATTTAGGTGCAGTCTGTCCCTTCTATAGTACCGGTTATCGACTGAGAAGTCGGCCCAGTCCTCCAGGAACCCAAACCCCTCCTTACTACACCAGCTCTTCAGCCACTTGTTTACTTCCCTAATCTCCATCTGCCTTTCTGGTGTGGCTCAATTTACCGGTAGTATTTACCGGTAGTATTCCTGAGAATACTACCTTGGAGGTCCTTTTCCTCAATTTAGCTCCTAAGTCCCTAAAATCATTCTTTAGGACACTCCATCTGCCTCTGACTTTGTCATTGATGCCAACATGCACCATGACAGCTGGGTCTTCCCCAGCCCCTCCCAGTAATCTGTCCACCAGATCTGTGATGTGCCGAACCCGAGCGCCCGGTAGACAACATACTTTTCGGAGCTTCAGGTCAGGACGTGTACTTGCATCACATAGTGATTTAAATTTTTAAATTAGGACATGTAAAAACATGTTTAAGTGTCTTAATTTACCATTTATTTACAGTATTTATTTTGATCATTAAGTAGGATTAAGATCCGATATGTAATTTGGGAAGGGGGAGGGCATACCATTTGTTTTATTTTTTTATTGGTGTGGGGTACTCCTTGACATCCATACCAGACCCTCATCAAGGATAAGGGTTTGCTATGTATTTAATGGGTTCCCCATTAACAAATGAATCTCATTTGGGTTAAGAGTCTTGTATAGAGCAAGGAAATCCCCACCCGCTTTGTTCACAAGCAGAAGTAAGCGGCTGTCATTTGCCAGTGATTTAAATTGCATTTTTTTCTTTGTCAATGCCAGTTTTTCTCTAGTAGGTTGTATGCATTGTACAGATGTGCCACTTCACAGGCAGGTTCAGGGTGTCCCACAAGCATATTATTTAATGGTATTTTACATTTTTAATGTTGACTTTTAAGCATTTTGAAAATTGCTTCCCCCCTCCAAACTATTTTTTTATACAGTACTGTTGCATGGTTTAATGACAGCAAATCAATATATCACATCAAATAATTTTTCCTAAAAGTAAAATTCTTATCCCACATGCTGATAAATATATATTATTATATATTATTCTGAAATTATAAAACGTAATATACGTGTATCAACGCCAACCAAAAAGAACAGCAACATAAAACTTTTCCTGCGTTCTGGAAATTGTTTCCTATGATAATATCCACACAAATGGAAATATTTAATGTATGAACTTTAATCAATTACTGCAAAACCTCTTTGAACCAAACTCACATATGTTCACCCCTAGTTTTAATATTACCCAGAGTTAAAATGACACAGCAGAGTGATTTACCAATTCACATGATATGTTGTATTATTGCCATTCTCTGCCCCCTATCTCTAAATTTAAAATACATTTAGGCACAATTGGTTAGACCTATTGTTCCTGTTTAAAACTGTCCAAACTGACCAATTTTACACTGCTGTATCCTCCGTAGTGTATTCATATTTTTATTTAGAAACCCAATATGCCTTTACTAATAGATACATTAAAATAGTTTGTTTGACTTACAAGATGCAGAATTATTTAACTATTTTTAGGTTTTTACAAAGAAGAAATTCATCAGTAACTGCCTAAACAATGAGATGCATAAATAGAAAAAAAAGTTTTCTTTCCCTTGCTTCAACAAAAAAGGTGGTTCTGCAACAAGCATTGGGTTGCTTAGGAAAAGTTAGTTGGTGTATTCTCATCAAGCTCTTTTTCTTTATCAGGCAAAGCAGTGATGTCTGCATTGGCATTTAGAATACATGCATGAGCTTTCATTTGCTTGGCCTCCCTGTGACTGCTACAACAAAGAAAGCTGGATAGGAGGCATTTTGCTTTGGCATCCACTTCAATCCTCTTTAGTACAGGAGTTCCATTTGGTTGTACTGGAGCCATATCAAGATCATTCCATCAGTATACCCAACTGTGGCAGAAGAAAAAGGGCAGTCCTGACTTTAATTCACGAGATTTGTTTACTTGAAAGCATTTCACTTACATCCTTGCCATGCCTACCAGTTACAGTATGTTTTCTTAAAAAGGGCAGCGATGGCCTTATAGGAAAATATAATGAAAAAAAAAGTAAAAATAATACATTAAATATATTTGAAAAATACTGATTTGTACATAGTGTAAAAAATACATAACGAAAAAGTAGTGGAGGGTGGGAAAATGGCTTAAGCCTCGTACACCTGATCGGATTTTCTGACGGGAAATGTGTGATAACAGGCTGTTGGCAGAAAATCCGACCGTTTGTATGCTACTTTGGACAATTGTCGGATTTTCTGCGGACAAATGTTGGATAGCAGGTTTTAAAATTTTCCGCAGAAAAATGTCTGTTGTCGAGTTTTCCAAGCATGTGTACACAAGTCCATCGGACAAAAGTCCAAAGTACAAACACGCATGTTCGGAAGCAAGGACGAGTCAGAAGCGGTCAGTCTTGTAAACTAGCATTCGTAATGGAGAATTAACATTCGTGACGTGGCAAATTATGGAATCTCCAAATACAGAGCACTTTCTCTTCTTCTTTAATGGGATGATAATGAAGCTGCTTTGCTGGTGATACTGATGGAGTTATTGCAAACAAATTTTCAGCTTTTTTTTTATTTCTAGTGATATCAAGAATAATATTATTATCCTTTTTTTTTATTTGGACAAGTTACTACAACACCATTATCCTATAGTATTTAAGATCAAAGATATAACTATGTTGGTGTCCCTTGTCAATTTTACATTGTATTTTTTAAAATGTAACTGCCTACTCCCAAACTGTCATTTGAAGTAAAACACATAACCAAGTATTATTTTCCACAATTTTTTTATTGTGCATTAAAAAGAGAAAACAAATAAAATTAGACATGCTTTCTGCCAATAGAACTTAACCAAAAAGTGCATTCTATGCATCCAAAACAAATAGAAAATACACAGAAAAAATTGAGTACTGTCCGTGATACTTTTTTTATTAGCACTAACATACAATTTTTCAGGACAAGCTTTCGGGGTATGTCCCCTTCTTCAAGGTCCAAGTACTGCTTGGACCTTGAAGAAGGGGATATACCCCGAAAGCTTGTCCTGAAAAATTGTATGTTAGTGCAAATAAAAAAAGTATCACGGACAGTACTCAATTTTCTCTGTCACAATTGCACTAATACAGCTACAATCAAATCATAGAAAATACACCAAATCAAATCATTATTATTCAACCAAAAAATAAAATAAAAGCCTCATGCATGTGTCCTGCTTTTTAAAATAGGGGGTCAACAATGTCAAGAGTTGGTGAAAGCAGGGGTCCGTCATCCTGAGATAATTCCAAAAAACATCTGGATTATTCTCCTGGAGCTCCCGCAGAAAAGGCATGAGACATAATTGGTCACAATTAATAAAGCAAACCATTTTTGGTCCAAGATCTTCTCCTCCTCCTGTTCCTGAACTGTACTTGGGTAAAAGCAAAAACTCCAAGGCTAATAATAAATAACACGTTATCCTCTCCAATTCCGCAACGTGGCTGGTTGATGAACTGCTGTTCAAAAACAAACTGAAAAGCACAAAATGAAAAGCGCAAAATGAAAAGTGCGAACTGAAAAGTGCGAAATGAAAAGCACAAATTAACACTCACCAAACTTCTACTAACATGAAATTAGCAGAAGGAGCGGCGCTAAAGGTCTGAAAAACAAGTAGCCTTTTCTGCCGGAAACACCGAAGGCTTTTATTCCTGTTATTTTGAAACCGGGTAAAGATGAAACAAATCCAAATAGTTATCTTCCTATTTAATTACTGAATCAAGATATAAAGCTCTATGCTAAACTTATTGCTTATAGGCTTCAACCTTTACTGCCTTAAATGCTTTATACAGATCAAACTGGCTTTGTGAGGGCTAGAGAGACTCGAGATAACACTAGCAAGACTCTTTCATTGAAATGACAAATTCTGGCGTGCCTGCTTTCAATCAATGCCGAAAAGGCTTTCAATCGTTTAAATTGGAGATTTCTATTTCACTCACTTCGCCAGATTGGTCTGGGAGATAATTTGATAAATAAAATTATGGCGTTATATACAATTCCTTCTGCTCAAGATCGAACAAACTGTATCTTTTCCAATATAGGGGTGCCCGTTATCTCCATTACTTTATGTAATTACAATAGAACATCTAGCAATAGCTATACATAATAATCCCTCTATACATGGTATTACTATTAATGGAATAGATTATAAAACCTCACTTTATGCAGATGATGTTTTACTTTACATAAGAAGATTTGAATGTGGGTGTGGCGCTGTTCTAATTGAAACAAAAAAACAGTGAAAAAACTGAAATATATATAGGTGAAATTCCTATATTCCTGTGGTATATGTAGGGCTCTATAAAACCTTGATGTGCTCAAATCGTGAGTGTAAGAGAAAGATTGTTGCTCCTGGATAAATGCCAAAAAATGCAAATGAGCCCAAACGAAAAAACAAAGGAAAAATAATTTAAAGGGATTAAGGAGAAAATATTAAATGAAATAAAATTGTATTGCCAGGCTGTCCAAAATATTAGTACCTTATGTAAATTAATGTGTTCCACTGTGCTACAAATAAGACTTGGCAAACATAGGTCAATATAATCAAAAACAACGTGCGGAAAAAGGAGCTCCCGTAGACGTCCAATGACGAAACGCATAGGGAGTGGCCTGAACCTACGTTGTAGTATCTCCCAGGGAAAACAGGATTATTTCTGACGGTTCACATGAGATCTTTAGTTGCTTTATATGAGCTACTAATTCGTGAGTACCGCTTTGTATTTTTCACAATAAACACTTTTTAAACGGTATTATGCTATGGATATCCCTTTTCTTCTATGGCAAGCATCAATTCGATCCTGAGAGGTCCGGTAATTGCTGCACAGTAGCACAGACTGTGACTGCCTAATACCCCCGCAGGGGTTAAAGAAGTTGGTGAGTGTGTGCACATTAAGAGCACAGGATTTAAACACACTGTCACCAAGAAAAAAGAATTGAAGGATTGCATTGAACACACTTACACATTGAAATAATCCAGTTATCAGCACTTTTCTGCCACGAGTGCACTCCATCTGGACTTTTTAATGATATTATTGGTTTATTAAGTGATAGGCACGTGTGCACTTCACTTTCACTATCATACACCATCCCCACCTCCCTTGTCCTTGCCTTACCCCCCGCTCCCCCCCTTCCCCCTTACCCTCTTTTTCCTCACGTTGTTTTTGATTATATTCACCTATGTTTGCCAAGTCTTATTTGTAGCACAGTGGAACACATTAATTTACATAAGGTACTAATATTTTGGACAGCCTGGCAATACAATTTTATTTTATTTTATTTATTATTTTCTCCTTAATTCCTTTAAATTATTTTTCCTTTGTTTTTTCGTTTGGACTCATTTGCATTTTTTGGCATTTATCCAGGCGCAACAATCTTTCTCTTACACTCACAATTTGAGCACATCAAGGTTTTATAGAGCCCTACATATACCACAGGAATATAGGAATTTCACATATATATATTTCAGTTTTTTCACTGTTTTTTTTTGTTTCAATTAGAACAGGGCCACACCCACATTCAAATCTTCTTTTATCTAGCGTCTGCCACTTCCGTGGCGATCGCATCTGTGGAGGCAGCAGTTTAAATTAAATTAAATTAAATTTTAACTGTCTCCCTTGCGCAGGTTCACCACCGTCCTTCTCATTTACTTTACATAACATCACCAAGGATTAGCATCCCTTCTGTTTTAAAGGAAATCAATTTATTTGGATATTTAAGCAATTTTAAAGTAAATCTAACTAAATCTGATTTATTGAATATCTCACTATCTAGAGATGAGGTTTCTTCACTGGCAGCACTGTTTCCTTTTCACTTGCAAGAAGTAGCAGTGAAATATCTAGGAGTTAAAATTCCAACAGATCTTACTCTTGCACTTTCTTCCACTTCTACTACGAATGCAAGCTGAATTGTTATTATGGTCAAAGCTTTTTTTATCATGGTTTGGCCGTATTAATTCCATTAAGATGGATATTCTTCTAAAGTATTTATATCTATTTCAAACTCTACCCATTAAATTATTTAAAACATTTTTTTTTTAAATTGAACAAATTATTATTGTTCCTACAATTCCGGAGTGGATTGAGACTTTTAATAGTATTATGCATATGGAGATACTGGTAGCTGAAAATAATGATACTACACAGAAGTTTAATAGGGTGTGGCAGACCTGGATAACATTTAAACATTCTTCAACATTTTTGGAAATTTTTATTTTTCAAATTTATTGCTGTTGGAGCATATATATCCTATTTTGTTTGAAATAACTCTAATGCCCTGTACACACAATAGGATTTTCCGATGGAAAATGTGTGATAGGACCTTGTTGTCGGAAATTCAGACCGTGTGTAGGCTCCATCACACATTTTCCATAGGAATTTCCGACACACAAAGTTTGAGAGCTTGCTATAAAATTTTCCGACAACAAAATCCGTTGTCAGAAATTCTGATCATGTGTCACGCATGCTCAGAATAAATTAAGAGACGAAAGCTATTGGCTACTGCCCCGTTTATAGTCCCGACGTACGTGTTTTACGTCACCACGTTCAGAACGATCGGATTTTCCGACAACTTTGTGTGACCGTGTGTATGCAAGACAAGTTTGAGCCAACATCCGTCAGAAAAAATCCATGGATTTTGTTGTTGGAATGTCCGATCAATGTCCGACCGTGTGTACAGAGCATAAAGGTTGAAGAAAGATTCTATGATTTTGTTAATGTGAGACACCACTATTTATGTTTTTTCTCTATTCCACCCCCCCTTCTTTTTTTGTTGCTCCGAATATATAGAGGAGGTGTTTTTTTTGGAAGAAATGTATCATTATGAAAGCTAAATGATTTAGTAATTATAACTTTAATGAACATCTCAGTTAAATATGTATTCGGAAGGACTGTATTTGCTTGTGTATGTATATGTGTTTTGTTGTTTGTATAAAAAATTAAGAAAATCAATAAAAATATATTGGAATGAAAGATCTGAAAAACAACGTAGTACGTCACTACGTTTGTATTTGTTGGCCAACAGTTGTGTGCCGTGTGTATGCAAGACAAGTTTGGGCCAACGCCCTTCAGACAAAAGTCCATGGTTTTGTTGGCCAACAATCCGATCGTGTGTACAAGACTTAAGTCTGAACCAGCATTTGGCTCTCAGCAATGGTAAGGGTTCTTCCTTTTCTATTATGTTTGAAAGACTGCTGGCCTCTCATTCCTTTGAATGAAACCGAATCTGTGTGGGTGATCAGCAGGAAATCAGATCTGCTACTTGCGGTTATATTAGCATTATGTCTCTATTTCCTTTCAACAGCATGCTTTCTTCCAGGACTAGAAGGTATAGATGTCACTGGCACTTACCTGCTGATTTATATAGTACTTACAAGATATGTCCCCACTCAGTCTGTTAATTAGGCTCACTATTTAGCTGGGCTAAGACCAACACCTGATGACTAATCACTAGGTTAATTTCCCAGTCCTCATCCATGTTATTTCCTAAATTCCTGTCTCTCCTTTTTTTGACTTTAGCTTTTATCTGACTATTCCTGTACAATGCCCAACCAGATCTTTTGCCTGTCCCTGTTTCTGATATTGCCTATGTAGGGATCTGCTGCCTTCTACTGTCTCTACTTGCAGTGATGTGCACCTCTAAAGAAATAATGAAACCATACTCAAATGCACACAAATATGTGATAACATCATGAATATATTCATATATGAAGGAGAGGTCATCTCTAAAATGTGGTCCTGCATCATTGGGATATCAAATTTGGAGGCCTCACCCTAACAAGCAGAATCTGGAATGGACTCTGGATGGCAGTTGTTCTGAATCACTGGCACTGCCTCTTCCTATCGAAGATTGGCTGACCGGTGTGGCCCCTGGCCAGGGCAGGAGATCTATTACTGGGACACTGGATTCCCCATAACGTTTATTGTCACTGTGATGGAGGTGTGGATGGAATAGAACACACGCGGAGATCAAAAGAAGTGTTTTTTGGGGGGGGCTGAAAAACAGGGAGTCAGATAAGGGAAAGGCCACAAAGCAATAATTACAACAACCTAAGTGACATGCAGAAATAGAATAGGTTGGCAATAGAGTAGAGCAAAGGATAAGTCCAGGGGCACAGGGTAGCAATCTAGGACAGCTAGGGTTTAGTCCAGAGTTACAGGGCAACCATCAATGCACAGTGAGTAGTAGGCCACAATCTGGTACAGCCAAGAGCAGGGGCAAAGGGCAGCAGTTCAGGAACTCATCAGTGGCCTCAGTGGAGGAAGTCCAGGCAGAATCACAGGGAAAAAGAGGTACAGAGGGCAGAGGTCCTTCACAAACCAATCATGGTTCCGCAGAGTGCTTTGTGTGTTGGACCCTGCTTCAGGGAAAGACAGGAAGCAGGTAAAGGAAGAGCAGAGGATAGAATGAAGTCCCAGTATCCAGAAAACCACATAGAACTACAAGTTCCAGCAGCGCAGAAAGCAAAGTATATCAAAGCATTTTTTAGCCTTCTTCTAAGGAGACCTGCAGCCTCTGTCCATTACTAAAGTAACCTCTGAACAGTCTGACATGCTTCTTTGTTGTGGGTGCCGAGACATCTGGCTTTATCCTGGTACGGTATACAATAATTTATGCGCAACCTACTGAGTGCAGCCTCATGTCCTATGACGTGGGGACAGAGGATCTCACAAACCAAATTATGCAGATACATTGACTTCATTACACACTGCACCTGGATTAGAGATTGCCAATTTCCTAAATCAAAAGAAAAGTTCAATATTTCTGACCTCCATTACAACCCCCCCTTGTCTTGTACAAAACATGTACCTGCAAGAGACTTGTACAAGGTACATGAACCAGTTCCAAAAAAGAATCACCTAGATATTCAGGTAACTTCTCACTATCTGAGGACCATGTGTTTATTGAAGCTAATTCCAGCAGGGCATCAATTGGTGTATGGGGATTGTTGGCTCGTGGACAGCAGGGCATCAATTGGTGTATGGGGATTGTGGGCTCATGGACACATTTGAAGCCCTGTAAGGATAGCATTAGGATTGCAAGCATACACAGGGTGCTGTGAAGAGGCCTTGCAGCTTATGCATGCGTTTGCAAATGCGTGCTAACTAAACCCCTGTTATTAACGCAGACTGTTGGACAGGTTAATTTGGTCAGTTGGCAGACTGGTTGATAAGTTGAGCTATGGAATGTTCTGTTTTTGTTTTTCATGTGATAGCCCTTCCATGTGCTCCTTGCTGTGAAGGCCAGTTATAGGTGGGGGCAGGGGCCATTTGTTTGTTTGTTACTGGTGTAAATATGATTCGGGGACACACTGTACACCTTTGCTGCCACTGTGCTCTTGCTGGGTGTCCAGTGTGCTCCTGTTCCTTTAAGGGGGATTGGGCTGCCTCCAGGTCCACCTGTTCCTCATCTATCCATTTAATGCATGTGCTTCCATTGTGGAGATGCTTATAAATTCAATAGCGTTAGGACTGCAAGCATACACAGGGAGCTGTGAAGAGGCCTTGCAGCTTATGCGTTTGCATAAGCTGCCCCACAATCCCTATTTTTAACACAGACTGTTGGACAGGTTAATTTGGTCAGTTGGCAGACTGGTTGGTAAGTTGAGCTATGGAATGTTCTGTTTTTGTCTTTCAGGATAATTTGGTCTACTAAAAGCATCTCTCCACAAAAGTGAAGCTTTTGGAGTTCTCTTTACCCCTCCTGGGACAACTGGCCTGTATGTGCCATGTTGTCTGCAACTATAACATCTGGGCTAGTGTGCCCTTCCTGTATGTCTCCACCTGTTTTGAGAACCATGGGAGGCTCCCTGAAACTTTGGGCTTTTTGCAGGGGTGACATGAGCCCTTAAATAATTAACAGTGTAAATCCTTGACCTTTCCAGAAATTGACAATCAAGTTCTCCCAGATCATTCTTCAGCAGAATGTCAGCAGGCACAGTAGGCCTGCCCCAACAAACCAAAGTTTTTCCCCAAAACCATAATCCAGATGAACCATAGCCCTGGGGATGTGTTTCCTGGCATCCCTCGCTAGTTCAATAGAAAAGCAGGGGCTTTTCTTGATTACTGCAGGGTTCAATATACAGGGATCAACAATCATCAGGAAGGCAGCTGTGTCACTGAAACCAACTTTTCTTCCATCTTTGGAGACCTTTTGAAAATTCTGCTGCCTTATGTCGGGGTAGCTTGGAGTAAGCAAATAAACTCCATAGACTCCTTGAGGGGTGTCAGTTGCTGTTGGAGGCATCTATTCACTTTAGGATGGTGAGTGGCTCTTTCCTCCTCGCATCAGCTGCACATTGTGCTCAGGGTGAGGGCTTTGGGTCTTGGGAGGGTGGAAGTTCTTTGAGCATCTAGCCTGAAGATTTGCGTATATAAACTGCACTCAGTGCTCCCTCAAGTGTTAAAAAATTGATCTACACAGATGCATTCACAACATAAAATACAATATGCTCAAAATGTGTACTAACCAAATATACAGTAGTTGCGCTGTGTAAATACAAACTAAAATAAATTGGAATAATAGTCCCAAGTAATATCGTCCTTATTCCTTAACAGTAAATCAATAATCCATATAATTTTTTAAGTGAAGAGTAAAAAAAGTGATCATCCATGAAATTAAGTGACCATAATATACTAAATTAGTGAAATGTGATTAATGAATCTACCACCTACACATACAGCCTCTTACCAAATCATCAGTCCCCAAATTATAGAAGGTCTGACATGACATAAAGCTGCAGGGATCTTGACCCACATCATCCAACACAGAAATACATGCAGCATACGTGATGAAAATTACACTACTATTCCTTCCCCTGCTTTGTGATTAACCCGGCACAAAAAAGATAGACCTCCAATAATGTAATACGTCAAAGAATTTAATGTCGCAAGCCAAAAAACTACTTACGGAAATTATTCCTAATAAGCACGTGTAGTATTAAAAACGCCGCTGGTGCCAGCTCCAGCAAAGCGTGGGTGATGTCAGCAAAAAATCCTTCCCCGCCCTGACGTACATTTCGTATCAACAGACGTTGTCAATGGGATCAGTCCCTGATGAATGAGGACAACTCTTGGATGAGGAAAGTGAATTTCACACAATTCTTCCCTTATATTTGGGGAGGGGTGAAACATCCCCTTTGAAGCCTCCCCAAAAAATGTCCTTCTCTTTATTGTAAGCACCCCAACACTTTTCCTCCTGCTTACCACCAACACCCTAAAAACATGGCTACTATGTTCCCTTGAGAGGAAAATACTACATTAGGAATCAATAGAAATGGTTGATATGTACAGTACAATTGAGAAGGATGAGAAGAATGAATAAGGGGCATTAGAAGTAAAAAAAAAGGCTTGAGGAGGACAGAAAGGGTGCATTAGTAATTGTCAGGGCCTGGACCTGGGACCTCTTCTGCATCTGGCAATGACTCTTCTCTTTCGGCTATCTGAGATGCTGGACAGCATCCTGCCTGATCCATTAGACAGCCGTGCCTTGTGTCTTGATTTCTGTTGAACCTTGAACTCTTTGCTCCTCCCATGAACTTCCTGATATAAACCATGTCTCTGCCCTGTTGCCAGATTATTGTGGTTCTTATCTTGCCTGCTGCCTCGAGCTACCACTATTGCTACTTGGAATCGACCTTGGCTTCTGTTCACGACTATGAAACTCTTCTCCTGCATCGACTTTGGCTTGTGACCCTGATTACGAAACTCTTCTCCTGCATCGGCCTTGGTTTGTGACCCCGACACTGATCATCGGTCGAACAGTTCAGACAATTCAATCTCTTACAGAACTGAGAACTGTGCTTAGCCTGACATTATCGGCCATTGGTCTCCATTCACTACAGGTATTCTCCTAAAAAGTGGAACTTGCAAGCAAGTGTCTAATCTATACCTGGGAGGAATAAAAAAAAGAAATGGTTTGCCAGCCTCTTTACGACCTCCTTCAACATGGAAAAGGTGAAAAATAGCAATAGCTCCCCAGAACCTAGCCACACTGCCTTTCTGAAATGTGTTACCAAATAAAGAAGATGTGGGGAAAGGCAGGCAGCCTATGCTAATACTTAAAGTTTGGCCACTGACTAACCTTACCCCTGGCCATAGAATCCCCCCCTCCATTTGCTGCTATCTGCCCTTTCCCCTGAGCTTCCTCTTTTATTTTTCCATTGGGACAAGGTTGTGTATAAGTGTAAAACATTTTTTTGTTAGGACAGTACCCAGGTTGCATTGCCATTCCTGTCAGTGTTTGCTTTACCAGAGATTTCACTTACAAGTAAAAAATATATACATATATATAAGTATAGTACATCCCTCACATTTTTGTAAATATTTTATTATATCTTTTTATGTGACAACACTGAAGAAATGACACCTTACTACAATATAAAGTAGTGAGTGTACAGCTTGTATAACAGTGTCAATTTGCTGTCCCCTCAAAATAACTCAACACACAGCCATTAACGTGTAAACCACTGGCAACAAAAGTGAGTACCCCTCTAAGTGAAAATGTCCAAATTGGGCCGAAAGTGTCAATATTTTGTCTGGCCACCATTATTTTCCAGCACTGCCTTAACACTCTTGGGCATGGAGTTCACCAGCTTCACAGGTTGCCACTGGAGTCCTCT
Organism: Lithobates clamitans; assembly: GCA_037952925.1. Classification (NCBI taxonomy): domain Eukaryota; kingdom Metazoa; phylum Chordata; class Amphibia; order Anura; family Ranidae; genus Lithobates; species Lithobates clamitans. The sequence continues at coordinate 7,262,766 of JBBGZY010000115.1, forward strand.
TCCACTCTTCCATGATGACATCACGGAGCTGGTGGATTTTAGAGACCTTGCGGTCATCCACCTTCCATTTGAGGATGACCCACAGGTGCTCAATAGGGTTTAGATCTAGAGACATGCTGGGCCAGTCCATCACCTTTACCCTCAGCTTCTTTAGCAAGGCAGTGGTCGTCTTGTGGTGTGTGTTTGGGGTCATTATCATGTTGGAATACTGCCCTGCGGCCCAGTCTCCGAAGGGAGGGGATCATGCTCTGCTTGAGTATGTCACAGTACATGTATGCTTTAGTATGTCACAGTACATGTTGACATTCATGGTTCCCTCAATGTAGCTCCCCAGTGCTGTCAGCATTCATGCAGCCCCAGACCATGACACTCCCACCACCATGTTTGACTGTAGACAAGACACACTTGTCTCTGTACTCCTCACCTGGTTGTCACCACATACGCTTGACACCATCTGAACCAAATACGTTTATATTGGAAATAAGAATACCCCCAAAGGTCAATGGGATTTTAATGGCAACGCTAAGATTGAATAAAAACAAGTTTATTGATATAAGCAAAAGTATACAAAAACCAACAATAAATGTAGAAGCCAGAAGAATTGTACAAAATGTTACACCATTAAAAACAATGATATGAAATAGTGATGATGCTTGTAAAGTCTTCAACACATCCCTACGCATTTTGGGACTTGATAAGGCGTCCCTTCGTCAGGGGCAGTTTGTGGAGAAGAATCACACATCAGGAAGCTTCCTGATGATGCATACTATGATGCGAAATGCGTAGAGGCTGCTGGGAGATTTTCGTCACGCCAATACGTCACTTCCATGCTAGGCGAAAGCGAGGGCTGAAGCGCAAGCCGGCTGTAAACGAGGCTTGCACCGCACGCCTGCGCGGGATCCACACGCGCCATTCTTACACCCATACCAACTGCTGGAATAGCTCGGTGCTGGCCTTTGGGCACCTGGAAATGTGAGTGTAATCCTTTTAAAACTGAGTATTAATAAAAATAGTTTGTACCTACTGCTCAATGATCATTGTCTTTTTCTCATGAGGAGGACATGGTCTAGTCATAGCGCATTGGGGTCAGCATTAAATACGGAGTCTGTGGAGTGGTTATCCCTATTAAATGAACCAAAGGCACAGTTTAACCGGCATCTGGTGAGTGGCCAATCCAGGGGGTGGTGTTCCTGGCACTAAAGTGGTGAAGGGATCACGAAGAGTCACAGAAATTTTGGCAACCATTGCACATTGCACTTTGGCTAATATAGTCTGGTTACAAATGTCAAGCACTATTTTTTTGTATAATTTTTTGTATATATTTATGTTGTAATTTATGCAATATACACCCAGTAGGGTGAGAAATTGGGGCACTAATGTATGTAGTATAGAACATTGGAGGGCATAAAGATTGTGTAAGTTAGGAACCAAACAGAGTGGTGTGTTATAAGCTGAGTAGCGCATATATATATACCCATATTTTTTTTTTTTTTTCACCCAGTGGTGTAGTTTTTTGATTGCAGCAACTCATTTTTTAATAATTTAATTGCTTGCGCCGGTGACACACATTTGTTTATTTACAACTGAGACCTTGTAACACTAATGAGTCACATGACACGGGGGGGTGGCTAATTGGGCCCACTTTGGACATTTTCATTTAGGGGTGTACTCACTTTTGTTGCCATCAGTATAGACATTAATGGCTGTGTGATGAGTTATTTTGAAGGGACAGCAAATTTACACTGTTATACAAGCTGTACACTCACTACTTTACATTGTAGCAAAGTGTCATTTCTTCAGTGTTGTCACATGAAAACACATAATAAAATATTTACAAAAATGTGTTTCCTCATGCAGATGGTGGTGTTGGCAGCAAATGTGTTAAAAAAGTACAATTCTGCATAGCTCTTTCCATTTGCTGTCATTTAAGTGCATATATACTGTCCTTATGCTAGCTAATTTCCACCAAATACGTATCTTAAGTCTTTATTTTTAACATTTGGGAATAATTGGGGATACAAGGATGGGATGGGGTTCAGGGAATGTGTGGCTGTGGTTTTGAAGTGTTTGGTGCACTTTGTTTTGAATTTTTATCAAACTTTTATGCAATATAGTACTATAAAAAGTAACCTTGAAAACTAAACTTTTAAACTGTGCCACTTGCCAATCTGTATGAAGCTAGGGGCTTTAGCTTTATTTTTTTAAGAGCGCACTTTCTTATAAGAAAGATCCATGCCTTCTATTTTCTCTGTGACAATTTACAATGAATTCATTCATTATTTGATTGTTGATAATATACAGTAATACTAAAAATAATAATAAAAACCTAAATTTTATATAATCTCTATTTATGACCTCATGTATAGATATGGAGGTATTTACTAATCTTGCATTTACCACTAAAGTATAATTTTATAGATTTTTGCTTGTACAACATTTGGTCACACTACAATGCATTGTGGTGCTCCGTGTCTGAAAAAATGGTGCAAGTATGGCCCATTCAAATAAATTGCTGTACATACTGTGGGTCCTGCTTTCTGTAAATTAGCATTACTAGCCAGTCCTAGTGCTAATCCCTTCACTTTGCCATTTTACTGTTAAATGCAAAAGCATCAGTGGCCAGAAGAGGAAAGCAGCATGGGGTTTGGTGTTAGGAGGATGTGAAGTTTAATGTTGGCCTGGTGTGTGAATAGGTTCTAACCTTTTATATTTGAAAATTGAAAAAAAAAAAAAAATTGTATACCCAGTTGCCTACCTTTGGTGTCTTACAAACGTCCATAAAACCCCCACCTCTGTACACAGGGTGTCTCTTGTACATCCTGCAAGTTCTGTTACTGTGCACAGGGTGAGACCTGGAGTCTGTAGAAAGATGATCCTATGACTGGGAGCCAGTCAGAAGCCTTCCTCACTGAATGTTCACTTTGACAGACAATCACAGTGAGCATTCAGTGTAATAGGGCGTACACACGGTCTGACTTTGTTCGGACATTCCGACAACAAAATCATAGGATTTTTTCCGACGGATGTTGGCTCAAGCTTTTTTTGTCTACACATGGTCGCACAAAGTTGTTGGAATTTCCGATCGCCAACCACGCGGTCACGTACACCACGTACGACGAGACTAGAAAAGGCGGGTTCAGAACCAAGCGCGGCACCCTTTGGGCTCCTTTTGCTAATCTCGTGTTAGTAAAAGTTTGGTGAGAGACGATTCACGCTTTTTCAGACTCGTGGCTTTCAGATAGTTTTCTGCCGTTCAGTTTGTGCTTGTGGGTTTGTATCTGCTCTTCAGTGCGTGCAGCAAGTTCCGCGTGACTTTAGGTAGTCATTGTATTCTTGCTCGTTCGTTACTGGTTTTCAGGTTGCTCTTCACAGGCCTTGCTGTTCTTCAGTGCGTTCTGTTACTTCGTTCTGAGCAGCCGACCGTTTCCTAGCCATGTTTCGTATGCGTACACCTCGTAGAGTTCGTGCTGTGCGGGGGCTTGGTGTTGGGGTCCTGACCTTGTCACAAGTCCAGTCCATGAACAGGGTGGGGAGGAGTTCATGGACCAAGAATTGGTTGCTTCAGCGTGACCAGTTCTCTCATATGCCTTTGCTCCGTGAGATCCGTGAGAATAATCCTGATGATTTCAGGAACTTTCTCAGGATGACAGACCCCGTGTTTCACCGTCTGTTGGCTTCGCTGACCCCTTATATTAGCAGGCAGGATACCTGCATGAGGCAAGCCATCACTCCAGAGCAGAGGTTGGTCGCTACCCTGCGGTATTTGGCGACAGGGAGAAGCCTGCAGGACTTGAAGTTCTCGACAGGCATCTCCCCCCAGGCTCTGGGGATCATTATCCCAGAGACCTGTTCTGCCATCATCCAGGTCCTGCAGAAGGAGCATATGAAGGTAAGATTTTTATCCTTTAATATCACATTTTATTGTATTGAATGTTTGATAATATCTTGTATTTCTTTCCTCATTCCCTAATTACCATGATTGTAATATGCTGTGAATGTCCCCTTTGTTCTCATGCATGCTGGATTTTTATGTAATTATTATTTTAGGTCCTTCATACATATTTGCCCTTTACTAACCTCCCCAGCATGGTGTCTCCTGCCCTATATTCACTTCATGTAGTCACTTAACAATGTATTTTATCAGCTCCATAGTAGTGCTTTACCCCAAACACCCCCTAAAATGTTTGGAAATGTTATTTTTGATTTAAATTCAGGCAGAGTGGCAGAGGCTTTTTTTGTGGTGTCCCCAAATAATTTTTAGTAACCCTCCCCCAACTGCTAAGTCAGCTGATCCCAATTCTCTATCTATCCTCAATCATCTATCTGCTGACTTTGCCAAACCCATACACACTATACCCACCTCTTTACTGGTCAGATTTATGGATGAATTCCCCAAAGCATGTAGTGCAAGGGCCTGCCTTTATACTTTCAAATGGTACTGTTTAAAGTTTTTGTATCCTATTATTATCTTGACAGGTAATAGCAGAATGTCCAAATGTCCTCAAATGTGTACAGTGTGTATTTATATCTTTGTATTATGACACTTCTTACCTGTCCAGTGGGCTGCCAATAGTGTAACTAAGGAGGGGCTGTTCAAAGTAATACCCATAATTTAGGCATTCATCTCTCAATAAAGTGAAGAGGGTTACCTGTCCAAGATTTCCACACACCCCCTATAATGTTAGAAATGGCCCATGAAAGGGGGGAGGGGGAATATGATAGGTGTACCTTATACTTTGGCCTTGTTAAATTCCCCTTACTAAATGCTATCTGGAGGTTGCCCCATAATGTTTGTGTCTAATCTGCTTGCCATGTTTCTGTGAAAAAATAGTAATGTTTATTGTTTTTTCCTCAACAGTTTCCTTCCACGCCAGAGGAATGGCAGACTGGGGCCTCCCACTTTGCCCAGCGGTGGGACTTTCCTAACTGCAGAGGGGCAATTGATGGGAAACACGTCCACATCATCCCACCACCCAACTCGGGGTCGTACTATTATAATTACAAGGGGTTCAATAGTATAATGATGTTGGCGGTGGTGTCGGCTAATTACGAATTCTTGTATGTGGACGTGGGGAAGAATGGCCAGTTGTCCGATGGTGAAGTCATCGCCCAGACGGAGTTCTACAGGCGTCTCCAGAATGGCAGCTTGGACTTGCCAGCTCCAGAGGACAATGTTGAAGGACTCCCATTTGTGTACGTTGCTGATGAAGCGTTTGCGCTGGGGGACCACCTGATGCGGCCATTCCCAATGAGGACCCTCACCCCGGAACAGAGGGTTTTTAATTACCGGCTGGCCAGAGCCCGAAGAGTGGTGGAGAACACATTTGGAATCCTGGCCAGCCGGTTCCGCCTATTTATGACACCCATCCATATGGCGGAGTATAAACTGAACCATATTTTACTTGCGTGCTGTGTTCTCCATAACTTTTTAAGGAAACATTCGGCCAACTATGCTGGCTCAGTTGGGCCTGAGGCCGGAATCATACATCAAACCACACTGACGGCACTTGAAAGTGGCCGTCCTGGCTTGCCCTCCCTGAGTGCCCATGATGTCCGGTTACGCTACCTGGAGTTCTTTGCGGGTAGGGGGGCTATCAATATGCCAGACAATCTGTGAAGCCTTTTTATAATAAAAAAAACAAAGAAATTCTTTGTGACCCTGACAGAAATGTTTTGAGTGCAGAAAATGGCGTGATTGTGTAACCTTATACAAAGCACTGTTGGCTGTTATTTACTAAATGCAAAAACACATTTCACTACAAGTGCACTTGCAACTGCACTGAAACTGCACTTGTAGTGCAAAGTGGATTTGCCCTTAGGAAGTAACCCCCATTTTCTCAGAAAACAACAATTACATCACCCCAAAAGTGTTGTAGCGTTGAGACAATAATCCACACATTCTTGATTAACAATCTTTTTAATACCTGCACAATCACATGTGCATTTACCAAAGGTTTTTCAAACAAACCAACATGTTTGTTGTATAACAATTTTTGGGGTAGCATTATCCAAAATCAAAATGTCCATTTTATAGAAAACAGGCCTGTGTAAAACCAACAAGAAAGACACAAATCTTGAAATTACAAACGTCACATTTGGTCGAATTTGAAGGCAATATCAGACATGAGTATTTAGGAACTGTGTTTGATATAGATGGGGGAAATCACCCCAGGAAAAGCCAAATTTGGAAGATGCACACAAATTTCCCAATGTCAACATGTGTGACCTGCCATCACGGGGGATCAAGGGATGTGTTTTGGGGGAGAAACTCCTTCCTCACCGCTACTTTATTATTGAGGAAGGGGTTGCACCCCCAAAACGCGTCCATTGATCTCCCGTGATGGCAGATAGCACATGTTGACACACTGTGTGCATCCTCCAAATTTGGCTTTGGGAAAAATCACAAAAACATTTAGCACATTGTAGCACACAAAAGAAGAAAGTGATTTGGAAGGGTTTTAAACGCGCCCCAAAACATCAATGATGTTTTTATATTTTGGAATAACATCATTGATGTTTTGCTTGATGATTTCCAATTGTAAATTACACCCCATGATCTCCCCGATCAGGATCTGGGCACTTTCGGATGTGAAAGGATCTGGATCCACAACATCACGATCACCTAAAAAGAGAGGAACCCCAAAATAAATTTGGTTTAAAAAAAATTCCGCCATCCATCTCTTATCTGAGCCTGTGGTTGCAGACACTCACCTGTTGTGGTGACTAGTTCCACCACGTCTTCATCCTCCTGCTCAGCTTGTGTTGGGGGGATTTCCCCTTCTTCCAGAGGAGGGGGGCTCTGGTCTCCTCAGATGAGGGGTGTCCTCCGAGTCTTTTCTCCCCTATGTAAAACAAAAATGGTATACTTAGCACACAGATATTTAATGTCAGAACTAGAAATAGGAAACATTGCTTGGAAGTGAGGTGCAATTGTCAATTTTAGCAGAGTTCCAAGATGTAGCTTTTTTAGTGTCCTTTGTCAAGCTTCAATACTTTACCTGTTTGGTACAAGCTTCACAGATGGAGACCCCCCTATAGTATACACTGGAGCACCTGTGTGGCCCCCTAATAAAAATGGTGTTCTGGGGTCCCACACTAGTGTTCCAGTGTCCAGATGTGAAAACAGCTGCTGAGTGTCCTCTCCTTACACAGAATCTAGTTTGCATTTCATTCTAGTAACAAAGCCATCTACACAACCCAATTCTTTGAAGACAAGTATAGGGCATCAAAATGGTGGCCAAATGCATATGGGCTAAACAATGGTATTTTATAGTTGGAACGAAAAATGTTTGATCCGAACGAATAATGTGCCCATGAACATGAAAGTTGCCATTTTAAACTGTACAACAGTTCCTAAAAGCACATGGAGCAGCACAAACGTAATAAAGACAAAAAGAATAGGAACACAGCACAACTACTTACTTTTTTGCAGCACTCTCCGGATCTTTCTGTACTGCTCATGTTCTCGTAATTTCAGGTCCGACCACCGCTTCCTGAGCTGATCTTTCGATCGTCGTACCCCGAAATTCCGGTGCAGACTCCTGACCACTTTCGCCATGATCTTGGCCTTTCTGACATTGGGGTTGGGGTAAGGCCCATACTTTTCATCATAGTCGACCTTCTTTAGCATGTCCACCATCTCCAACATCTTCCCAAAGGACATATTTGAGTCCTTAAATCTCCTTCTGGATCGGGACGTTTCAGGCTCCGGCCTTTCCTCCTCCTCCTCCTCCTCGTTGCTACAATTATCACGCACCTGCTGTCTATCCGCCATGTGCTCTTCCCCCACTGCGCCGAACGAAAAGGGGCGGGGAATAGACTAGAAAGAACGTCAGGGGCAGGCGGAGTTATACGCTTGCGCAGTGTGTATAAAGCGTAACACACGTGCGTATTACGTATGATCTGTGAGCGGAGGAAGGAGCATCGGAGACGCCGATCGTTATAACGAAGGTAAGATCTAAACTTGCGCCTATACTGCTTCGAAATGGAAGCCTATATTGTAACAAGATTAGGGGAGTTTTGCCTGACATTAGGGTTTGTCTTGTGTTGTGTCTTGCAGAGAAAATGGATGGGTTCAACGACCACAATTTCCTGCCCCTGTTCATAGACAAGTACAGGGAGCTGCCCTGTCTGTAGCAGGTCAGACACCCCCACTAAAATCACAAACAGAAGAGGCAGGCAGCGCTGGAGAAACTGCTGGAGTTGGTGAAGCCGGTGGTCCCCACAGCAACCATCCCTTATTTAAAAGCCAAAATTGGTGGCCTGAGGAGTACTTATCTTAGGGAGCGCAAGAAGGTCACAGATTCCCAGAGATCTGGAGCTGCAGCAGATGACGTTTATGTCCCCAGGCTGTGGTACTACGAGAGACTGTGATTTCTGTCAGACCACACTGAAGTCAGGGAATCCCTCTCCACTCTTCCTTCCACGCTTCCTTCCATCCCAGCTGAGGCTTCTGATGTCCAACCTGGGCCTTCCAGCCAGGAAGAAGTGGAGGAGCCCAGCTGGAGCCAGGTATATCATTGTTCTCCAGATTTCTGGGCAATAAATAAATGATGTTTACTAGATGTTATTATTGATCACTAATTGCTGATTGAAAAAAGTGTTTTACATATCACTAGACAGTAGTGGGCACCCAAAATTGGGACAAGAATGAAAAATGCTGGGCTCAGAAAGATAGTCTGTTATATTTGTTAACATTCAATTTGCAACAGTCAGGAGGTGAAAATTGTGTGTGGTTGATTGAAAAAATACTAAAACTATGTCCCTTTTTCATACACAGGAAGACCTCAGCCAGGAGGAGGTTGTGGAATGTGGCAGTCAGGAGGAGGCGGGGAGTAGTGGCAGCCAGGAGGAGGCGGGGATTAGTGGCAGCCAGGAGGAGGCGGGGCTAAGTGTCAGCCAAGAGAAGCCTGGGACCAGTCGCAGCCTGACTGAGTCTCAGGTCCCTCCCCTCCGCCTGCCATATAAACGAGCCAGGAAGGCCACTCCGAGTCCCGTGCAGGATTCAGCGTTCAGGCTGATCCAGGAGGCTTCGGCGTCCCTCAGAGCCTTACCAACTCCTGAAGAGGCCTTTGCCTGCATGGCTGCCACCAAATTGCAGGGCATGCAGGAGGGTCAACGCAGGCTCTGTGAGGACCTGCTTTATAAAGTCCTACGTAAGGGGGTGAGTGGGGAACTAACACCCAAGACCGACGTGGTTGAGTTGGACCATCCTCCTCCTCCTCCTCCTCCTCCTCCTCCTGCTGCCACAACTCCACCACCACAGCCACCGCGTAGAAGGAGGCGTGGAAAGAAGACCAGAGAGTGATGACCCTGGGTTCAGTCTGGTCTGACAGAAGATGCAGTCTCTCGTATGACCACAGCCTGGGGACACAGATGTCATCTGCTGCTTTCCGGATCTCTGGGACTTCTGAACCAGACTGCCCTCCCTTAGATATGGACTCCTCAGGCCACCAATTTTGCTTAAAAATAGTTGATGTCTGCCCTGGGGGTACAAGGCTTCACCCACTTCTGCAGTTTCTCCAGCGTTGCCTCCCTCTTTGTTTAGTTGTGACCCCTTAATAACATTTTTTAGGTATAAATTCTACTCTCCTGTGTGTGTTTTCATCCAAAAAGGACAGTTTGTTGGTGAGGATTCAGGTACATTTCTAACATAAAATGTGAAATTAACAAGAGACAACAACACCAAACAATCTCCTACAGATTAAATAGAACAACATATCAATGGTGTTGTGGGAACTTGTCACAAAAAACACACACAAATATTTTCGGGAGTACAAATCAAAATCGCAAAAAAAATAAAAATAAAATACAAACACAAAAAAAGAATCTACATTAAAGCCAAAAAATATATAAAAAATATACAAAAATATGTTGTCAGATGTGAGAAATCAAAATATATTGAGGGAATCACGATAAATAGTAACGAAATAAGTTTGTGAGAAGTGTGTGTGAATATGAGCAGCAAAAATACTTAATTCTTGTCACATTATAAAGAAGAAGAGAGTGCGCTGTATTAAACCATTTTGAACATTGCAGCGTGACGAAAGTGCTGTATCCATTGCGAACGCTAAGTTTACCAGAACAAGCTGTTCCGTCTTGGAATTTCTTCTGAGCATGCGTGGCACTTTGTGCGTCGGAACAGGCCACACACGGTCGGAATTGACGCGATCGGATTTTGTTGTCGGAAAATTTTATCTCCTGCTCTCCAACTTTGTGTGTCGGAAAATCTGATGGAAAATGTCCGATGGAGCCCACACACGGTCGGAATTTCTGACAACACGCTCCGATCGGACAGTTTCCATCGGAAAATCTGACCATGTGTACGGTGCATAACATTTTAAGCCAAAACAACAACAAAGTAACACAATAGCTATTTTATCTCCTGTATTCCCTGTCGGACAGATTTGTGAGTGAGAGAGCTACAGCTGACAGAGGAAAGTTTGCGTTCACAGGGAGTCAACACTTAATTAACCACTCTTATTTTACTACTTAACCCTTTCATTTCAATCTGTATAATCACTATTTACCATTTTCATCTCTTGTTCCATGTTTCTATTTTAAATTAATTGCTGTAAAAAAAATCTTATAAAACACATATATACATTGTTATCTTTAAGGATTTACTGTTAAAATACGTGATTTAGGTTATATCTGTTTTATTTTAAATCAGTACACTGGAAAACATATTGTGCTGGGTCTACTCAAAAAAATTGAGGCAACTATTTGCATCAGCTTTTTAAGTACTGTCAACTTAAATATTTTTGTCTGACACATTCGATTTTTCATGTTTTCAACTTTGTTGTTTTAAGTAAAGCCAACTAAATTTTTTCATTTTATAGACCAGTGTTTTAAGTTAGGAATACATACCTTAACTTGTTTAAAACTATAGTTTTGAGTAAAGCCAACTCAATATGTTTGAACGTTTTTATATAATAATAATAATACTATAATATATATATATATTTTTTAAACGAATCGTCTCATGAAACAGGCTTTCAAAACAAATTAACATTTATTATTTATAAAGTGTTACAAATGTAATATTTTTCAAGCAGCATCAAATGTAAATGTAAACATCTTTTTTTAAAAAATGCCTCTTTCTCAGCTAACAAATCAAACTGAAATACACACATGTAACATACAGTGTATCTGTAAAGAAAACAGAATGTATTAACTTTTTTTTAAGCCTTTGGGAAAGTAATTTGTACTTTAAAATGTGAACGTTGAATGTCCAATATCTCAAAAACTGAACAAACAAAAAATTTGTTTTTGTGGTACAAATCAGCACAAACACAGCACAAACAAATGGTATTGTCACGATCAAGGGGTCAGGCTTGAAGACCAGTTGCTATAGCAGTGGAAGCTCACACAGGAACCAGCAGGATAGGAACACAGGCAGGTCACTCTGACAGATGTCACAGGCTCACTTGAGGTGAGGAATCTAAGTACTAACTGGTGCTCACCAAAGCTTCTGATGGTGGAGATGGATTTTGCTGCATGTTAGCACCAGGTTGTGGTCCTCAGGATCGCCCCACCAGGAGGTGAGCAAGCCGGGGGTCCAGTAGCATATATAGTAGATAGGGATCAAGCAGAAGCGTAGTTGAGGAACAGGCCAAAGGTCGGTAACGAATAGTTGCAGGTTGGGATTAAGCAGAAGGGTAATCGAGGAGCAAGCCAAATGTCTTTAACAAATAGTAGCGAAGATACAGACAGCAGCAGGAGAGACAAAAGCGAGATATTGACTGGAGAAGGCACAATATTCTGGCAACCAGGAGGTGCAGAGAGAAGGCTTAGATCAGAAAGTTCATGGGAGGAGCAAAGAGTTCAAGGTTCAAGGCAAATAATATTCACAGCAGGATCATTCGAGGAATGGTCCAGGGAATTGTCCAGCGATGCAGGTGGCTCAGCAAGCAGAGTCACCACCAGACACAGCTGAGGTCCCAGGTTCAGGTCCTGACAGGTATAATTGTTTGTTAAATATAATAACATGTGGTGCAATGTGGGAGAGGTTTCATCAACTATAATGCGCAATATCTCCGAAACCAAACCAGCGCATACATTTGTTTTTGCAGCACAAATCAGCACAGATGCAGTGCAAACAAATGCCATCTTTGTTTTTAAATTTTAATAACATTCGGTGCAAAGTGGGCGGGGCTTGATGTTACATAATCTAAATTTGAATTCCAATATCTCAAAACATTCATTTTTGTGGCACAAATCAGCACAAACAAATGGTATAATTGTTTTTAAAATTTAATAGCATTGGGTGCAAAGTGGGTGGGGTTTCATCAACTATTATGAGTATTAGCTTTAAAACCAAACGGCACAAACGTTCATTTTTGCAGCACACATCAGTACAGATGCAGCACAATAATGCTATCTTTGTTTTAAAATGTTATTTTTTTTTTTTTTTTTTTTTTTTTTTTTTTTTTTTGCCACCTCAGTGATTCCATTAGAGACTTCCTCCACTTTATCAGTGTCAATTCTGTCTCTCTTTGATTTTCACATCATGTGTAGCTTCTATGCCGAAATACAAAACATTTATTTATCTTAAATCCAATATAAAATTTATCGAAAGGATCTTCTTCTTGTTTTCCCAATCACCCCCCTCCCTCCTCCCCCCCCTCCCCCTCCCACCCCCCCCACCTCTGTGCACACCTATCTCATCTCTCCCTCTTTATTCAGATCTAATCTTCAACCCCTCAGTAATACTCCATGAATTTTTAAAGTCCTTCCAACTTTGCCAAGTGTTTTCCCCTGCTGTTGCAGCCTTTTCTCCATACCTTCCTTCCTCCATAAATCGAATACCTTCCACTGCGTCCACCCATTCCCATATTAATGGGCATTCAACCTTTAACCACTTTTTTGGAATGATCTTTTTTGCCGCGTTCAGCAGGTGTGGGACTAACGAGTTTTTATACTTTTTTACCTCCCCTTCTATTCCATGATGTAGCACTAACCAGGGGTCTGCCTTTACTTCTATCTTAGTTATTTCTTTGATATACATCAAGATTTTTACCCAGTAGTTTTTAATTCCCGGGCAATCCCACCATATATGGGCCATATTACCTATGCCTTTACATCCTCTCCAGCATTCTGGTGTTTTATCCTTTTGAAATTTGCAAGTTTTATCTGGGGTGGCGTACCAGCCCGATAATATTTTATAATTTAGTTCAGCGACATTGGTGTCCATCGACGAACCATGGACCAGTTCCATTACTTTCCTTAACCTATTACTATCTATCTGCAATCCTAATTCTTTTTCTCACTTTGTGATAAATGGCGGTACCTTCCCGCTACCCATCGTCAGTCCTATTTTATAGATTTTAGATATTATGCCTTTGGTATTTTTTAGCATGCATAGCTTTTCCAGTTCTGATAGCTCCTCCCCTGATCTTATTGGCTGAGGGAGTCGGTTGACGAAATGGCTTAGCTGAAGGTATCTCCAACGATCTAACACCCATATTTCTTTATTGTGCTCTAATTCATTAAATGCAACTATCTTCCCTTCTTTTATTATGTCTCTCAACACTACCCTTTCATTTTTTATCCAACCCCCACCAATTTCTTTTTTCCCTGGTGCAAAATAATCATTTTCCCATAGTGAGATTAATGGGGAATTATATTCCTTATTTATTTGTGTATATACCCTGTCCCAAGTTCTCAGGACTACTTTTGTCAGTGCATGTGTATTACTATCTAATACTCTATAATGTGGGGGGTTCCAAATCATGTGTCCTAAATGTGCTTTACTCAAACTATTTTCTATTTTCACCCATCTTTTCTGTTTATTTTCTCTGTTCCATTCGATCGCTCTAGACACCAATATCGCTTTATAATAGCCCTGTATATCCGGCAATGCCAGGCCTCCATTCTTTTTTTCCTGTTTTAAGATGTCAAACGCCACTCTCGCCCTTCTATTTTTCCAGACTGTTTTCATAATAATTGATTTAAGTTTTCTAAAATAATATTGGGGGATATCTAGTGGGAGCATCTGTAGCTTATATATGATCTTAGGTAGTACTATCATTTTTATGGCGTTGATGCGTCCAAGCCACGAAAATGGTTTGTTCATTATCTTTTTACATTCAGCTTTTATTTCCTCTAGCAATGGAATGAAATTTGCTTTGTATATCTTCCCCAATGAATTTGCTAGCTTTATGCCCAAATATTTTATTTCTTTTTTCCATATAAAGTTAAACTCTTTTTTTAACTTACTTTCCTCCTCTTTGTCTAAACTAATATTAAGAATTTCTGATTTTGCCAGGTTTATCTTGAAGTTTGACACTTCCCCATACTTTCTCAGGACTTTAAGTATGTTTGGCATAGTAATTCTCGGCTTGGAAATAAAGAACAAAATATCATCGGCAAATGCCGCAACCTTATGCTCCTCGCCCCCTACCCCGAAACCCCCAATATCCGGATCCCCCCTTATCACTGACAGCAGAGGCTCCAGGGAGAGGACGAAGAGCAAAGGGGACAGGGGACATCCCTGTCTCGTCCCGTTTGCCATCTCAAATGTCTCCGAGAGGGCACCATTGGTTTTTATTGCGGCCGTGGGATGACTATACAAAGCTCTTATTCTGTTTATCATTTTCGGGCCCATTCCAATATATTTGAGGGTTTGGAACATGAACCCCCAGTCTACTCTGTCAAATGCTTTTTCGGCATCTATAGACAAGAGTAGACCTGGGGGTCCCCTGTCCCTGATATGCTGCAGCAGAAGAAGTGATCGAACCCCATTATCCCTCCCTTCTCTCTTAGGGGTGAACCCCACTTGATCCGGATGGATCCATTCACTCATTCTTTCTTTCAAGCGATTCGCTAATACTCTAGCATACAATTTCACGTCTGTGTTTATGAGTGATATAGGTCTATAACTTGAACAGATCGTAACATTTTTTCCCTCTTTTGGAATAACTGTGATCTCCGCTTTGAGGGCCTCTCTGCTTAGCTCAAAATCTATCCCTACGCCATTCATATATTTACAGAGTCTCGGGGCTAAAATATCTTTAAATTTTTTATAGTAACCATTAGTGAATCCATCCGGACCAGGACTTTTCCCTACTGCTGATTCCGTTAATGCTCTGTTTACCTCTTCTACTGTTATTGGGCTATCTAGATTATCTTTATCATTTTCTGTTAGTTTAGGGAGGTTAGCTTTCTTTAGAAATTCTGTTATCTTCTTCTGCTGTACCCCGTCTTGCTTTGATACTTTGTCTACTGAATATAGATCCTTATAATATTCTCTGAAGGATTCCCCTATTTCCCTCGTTGTGTGGACCATTTCTCCTTTGCTATTTTGGATTTTTTCAATATAATTTCTGTTTTTTTTCTTTCTCAAGACTTTTGCCAGAAATTTGCTGCTCTTATTTCTTCCTTGATAAATTTCTCTTCCTACCTTAAAAAATGCTTTTTTTGTTTCTATATCCATACGGTCTTTTAACTCCTCCCTTTTTAGGACTAACTTTTGATATATTCTCTTATCTTGGCCCAATCCTTCCTTGTGCTCCTGTTCCAAGTTATATGTCTCTACCGTTAGTTTATTGATCTGCTCCTTTGCTTCTCTTTTCTTTCTAGCTCCCATTTTCATGAATATCCCCCTAATATAGACCTTATGGGCTTCCCACAGGGAGGACCCCGATATTTCTCCGGTATCATTTATTTGAAAATAGTGATTAAGTTCCTGCTCGATTATCTTAACATTTATTGCCTCTTGTATGAGATCTTCCTCTAATCTCCAACCTGCTCGCCTTCTCTGGTTTTCTGAGACGTGCATGGCCATCCTAACAGGAGCGTGGTCCGACAAAGTAGTGGCCTCTATCTTAGACTCCACCACTCTGTCTGAAAGCGAATGTTCGATCCATATATAATCAATCCTAGAGTACGTCCCATGCACCGGGGAGTAGAACGAGAAATCTTTCTTATCTGGGTTCATAATCCTCCAAATGTCTACCAGCTGACAAGAATGTAGCTTACGTTTCAAATTTCTCAGTCTCTCGTTCATTGTCCCCGGCGCACGGGACGCACTATCAACTTCCGGTGTCATACATAGATTGAAGTCTCCCATTACAATCAGACCCCCTTCTTTAAACTCCATTAGTCTTTCCAGTGCTTTCACCAGGAATCTACTAGCATCTATGTTTGGCGCATATACATTGGCCAAGGTACACTTCCATCCCTCCAAGGAGCCCTTCAAAAAGATGTACCTCCCTCCCGGATCAACCAATCTCTCCTTAACTTTAAAATTCACTCCATTAGCTATTCCAATTGCCACTCCTCTCCCTCTTGTTGTTATTGAGTCCCCATAGAACCAGTTTGGAAAGACTTTTGACCATAACTTAATCTTTGAATAGCACGTTAGATGGGTTTCTTGGAGGAACACAACCTCAGCTTTGTATCTCTCCAATTCCCCCAAGATCTTATGATTCTTTGCCGGATTATTAAGGCCCTTTACATTGTATGTCAAAAAATTCAACTTCCTCATCTTCTCATTCTTTTTTGTTGGAACTGCATTACTGAGCTATAGCTAAATTTCCTTTCCCTTCTTTTTTCTTTATCCTTTTTTTCTCCCTTTTCTCTATCTTGTGCACAGAGTTCCCCTTCTCTCTCCCCCCTTCCTCCCCCCCCATCCCTCCCCTCCTCCCCCCCTCCCCTCAGCCATTCCCTGGCTCCCCATTTGCCTGGTGCCATGGATACCATGGTACTGGCAAATCTTTTGTTGAGGTGCAAGTCTGAGTGTGCCCCTTACCCCCTTCGTGCATGATGTTTTAAGCCGAAGAGGGGTAGTCTAGTGTCCACGCTCTCTCCTCCCCCCCCCCCTGAATCCAAAGCTCCCCCCCCCCCCGTCCCCCCACACTCCAGATCATTCTCCTATCCAACCCGGCAGTTCTGGCTCTTTCATATCCAGTTTTCTGCAAAAGTCCTTCAATTCTTCCGGGAACCTCAATCTTGCAGATCTTCCATTTTTGTAACCTATTAGGCATGCTGGGAACCCCCAACTATATTTTATATTTAGGTCTCTCATCTGATCTAATAGAGGTCTCAGGATCCTTCTCCTAGCCAGAGTTTCAGGGGCGAGATCTGTAAATACTTGGATCTCTGATCCTTCGAATTTTAATGGGGGTTTATTTCTCATTTTAGATATGATTGTCGCCTTATCTTCATAATAAGTAAACCTTATTATTACATCCCTCGGCCTTTGGTGTTCTGAGTTGTATAACCTTCCCACTCGATGGATCCTTTCTGTTTTGGGGAATTCCATCACCTCATCTCCTAATATTGGGCCAAGTATTGAGGAGATCACGCTCCTCAGATCTTCTCCTTTCTTTTCCGGGACAGAACGGAGTCTTATATTCTGTCTTCTGTCCCTGTTTTCCTGGTCCTCGATCTTATATAAGATTTCCCTTTGGTTTTGCCTGGCACTTTTTATTTGTTCTTTGAGGTTCATTATTTCCCTTTCAGATTCCTCTGTTTTCCTTTCCGTTGCTTCTACTCTTTCTAGGAGGCTTCCTAGGTCTGCTCTCACCAGGCCTATTTCTGATTTGATTGAATTCTCAAGCTTTTTAAACATCTCACTTAGTTCTTCTTTTAGGAGCGTCTGCCCGCCTGTACTTATTTCTTCCAACTGGCTTATTTCCGCTTCACCTTCCATTATAGAATTCTCCCTGGATTGGGCCTTTCTATCCCCAATTTTGTTTGGGGTTCCCCCCTTTCCCTCCATCTTCGACCCTCCCTGGGCTCCTTGCTCTCCGCTTCTTGGGCTCCCACCTTGGGACATAAACTGTTTTATCGTACTTCCTGCGACCTTCTCCTTGGGTGTTTTAGGTGCTCCCCCTTTTCCTGTTTTAGACGCCGCTTTACTCATTGCCCCCTTCTTTCTTGCCCCTCCTGTTGGTTTCCCCAGCTTTGAATCTAGGTTTCTCCGTTCCCCTAGGGGACAGCTCTCTTACTGGTGTGTACGACCAAGGAAGGGGTCGTTCCTCCCACGCTGATTTCCAGGGTGGGGGGGAGGTGAGGGGGTCGCTCCTCTGTGTCTGGATTCCTGGCTCCTGGTCCCTTCGCCCAGCCCACCTCTGTGGGATCCCAATCCAAATTTTCCACTTTGGGCTCTTCTATTTATCCTCCCGGCTTTATAATATCACCGACCTCTTTATTTCATTTCCTTTAGTTTGCAGGGACTATTTTATGTATTTAGCCTTTTATTTGTTTTAATCCATACACATAATATCACTGCTAATGTTAACTTTCTCTGTATACCTCCTCTCCCTTTATACAATGGGTGGTGTTCCTTGTTTCCCCCTTACTCAGGCTGGCAGGTAATTTCCTTCAGATACAACTTAACCCTTCATGTATTTCACTACCTTTGATTACCGTCCTCTTTTACCTCCTGGTTATTTACATTCAGCCATATTCCAGTGCTTCTCAGGGAGAAATGAAGCAGAAAGAGAAACTAGGCTAGAGAAAAATATCAATCAAATTTTACATTACCATCTCCTGGGCGTCAGTAGGATTCTTTCCTGATCCTCCGTGATTCACATACAAGGTGCAGGGGGGGTATAGGGGGGGAGGGGGGAGCCATCCAAACCTCTTTTGCACGCTGTCATATCCACCTACGGCCGCAATCCTTACTTTCGGTTTCGTTTTACCTCGATCCGCTCTACAGCGGCCTCCGAAGCTCTTTTCTTTCTTCCCGGTCCCCACTGGGGCTATCCTTGCGGCAAGCGGCTAGCGGGGGATCTTCCTTTCCCCCTCGTAGGTCGGTGTAATCCCCTATGCAGCGGCGTCCGAGGGTGCGCTCCTCGGGGATCCTAGGAGAGCCCGTTTCACCAGCCGGCACTCTCACCTCGCTCCCTCCGTGATGCGCGCTACGTCATCACGTCCTCAGCTTTTGCGTTTTAATTAAAACAGTTCTTTATGAGCATCGTTTTAAAATGTTATTAACATGGTGTGCAAATCGGGTGGGGCTTGAGGTCACATACTTCAAAACTAAATGGCAGAAACATTAATTTTTGTGGCACAAAACTGTTTTTAGGCTTGACAACCGGCAGTCCTTCACCCTGCATCTTGGTTATGTTCTGCAGAATGCAGTAAGCAAAAACTTTGGGTGAGTGAGTTGTCTCAATAGGAGTATACAACGGACTTATGTCCATTAATAAATGAAGTAAACATTTTGAATGGTATGTTAAACAACATTTAAAGCATGTGAACGATAATTTGTTCAATGTTCATTCTATAACAAAAAACAGGAAATCGCCCCGGGATTTTAAATGAGGTGAATGCGGTAAGCCAACAATTGACAGAGTAAATGCAGTCTCAAAATTTATTAAAATTGTCATGCAAACATAAACAACATGAATCATAACCACGCCACTGAAATGATACGTACAGTAAAAAATGTCATCACCCGTATTGTGGTATAAAATGTAAATCGCAAAGTACACAGGCATGAAAAGTATCCCAATGCATTTCACAAGACTATGCTCGCTTCATCAGGGGTAGATGTGTGTGTAGTACATCTGTAGGGGGTATAATGAACCAAATAAGTATCAACACAGAGATGGTATTGTGACAATTAGTCAAGAGGGTCCAAAACGCATGGCCCTATACTCACCAGGGGCTGGATCAGACTACCAAATGTTGAATACCCAGAGGTACACCCGCGTCTAACCCTGATGAAGCGAGCATGGTCTTGCGAAACGTTTTCATGCCTGTGTACTTTGCAACTCACATTTTATACCATGATACGTGTAATGACATTTTGCTGTATGTATCATTTCAGTGGCTTGGCTATGATTTATGTTGTTTATGTTTGCACGACAATTTTAATACATTTTGAGACTGCATTTACTCTGGTTGGCTAACCGCATTTACCTCATTTAAAGTCCCGGGGTGATTTCCTGTTTTTTGTTGCATATATTGGGATGGAGGTGCTTTGCGGGTGACACCAGACCTTTTCCTTTTTGTCTATTGAACCCAGGTGGAAGACACCCATTTAGCCAAAACCTGGTCTGCTGCCACCATTAGCCATTAGCCAATTATTTATTACATACAATTATTCTGTAGCCATTTCAGCCTTTTCATCCAACACTCAGGTACCACATCCCCCATGGGCTAATCTAGGTTATTTGTGCTGTTCCCTGTTGGTGGTATTGGTTATCATCTGGCTTGGGAGCTGCAATGTGTACAAGGGAGGTTTTCATATCTCCTGCTGCCCCCCCTGCCTTATCCGGACAGGCCACGTACACATCCGTGCCATGCGACCACGCCTACCATGCGACATCTGCGGTTGCTGCGACAGCCCACTATTGTGTGGAATGTCAGTACATGTGACATCTGTGCAGGCGCGCCCTGTAATTCCCATTTGGGTGCCTTGTCATGCACACATGGCGTTGGAGCCGGAGCTCACTGGGCCCTCTGGGGATATAAATTGAGGGCTAGTCATGGCTGGGATTTGTTTGTCACTTCCTATTTCCTGTTTCACTCATGCGCAGCAGTTTCACTTCATTCAAGGTGAGTCCACACTCCTTGATGGATGCTAATCATCTATTCACTCCCTTCACATTTGAACGCTTAACTTTAGCATGGTCTGCCATATATATTGTCTCAAACATTATCATGTTCACTCACATTGTTCATTCACGCACACACCATTACACATTCATCTCATTTATTTCACTGTCTCCGAGTTTCCAAGTCCATCTGGGGAATGATGGGTTAATTAGAAAAGTCTATAAATGGATGCCGTTTTTCTGTTCAATTAGGATGCATGAGGTAGATAGGGTGTATGACCCCGTTGCTGTTAAATCCTCTAATGGTCTCTTAGGACCCTCACCTTCATATTGTAGAGAAAACAGCATTCAGCAGTGCAAGGTGGGTGGTTCTGGCAGCTGTCACCGAAGTCTCTGCTTTCTCTATAGTGAATCCTCAATCCATCACTCTCTGTATCTCCAGAGTGGCTCTCTCTGAATTGGGGGAGATAAAACAGAGATTGGGGAGGGGAAGAGAATAGAGGCTCCACTAGTGTATTAAAGTTTTTTTTTAAAACCAGGGATATTTATTCAAAAGTGTTGCTCTTACATTTAAGAAACATAAAACAGGCAGAGTAGTTGTAATAAAAGTTGTGGCGTCCTGAGCGCCCTCTCACTTGTGCTTCAAAGATGTGTTGTACTTTATTAAGTGTTGTGTGAAAACACCTTAATTTTGCTGCAATATTATTGGTCACCTTTTATGCGTTTTTATTTGTGGCACTCTGCCACCTATTTTATTTTCACATTCGACCAGCGCAAGGGACATTATTATACTTGATTTTAATGCATTTTTAAAGCACGGATCGCTGTATAAATGTGAATGGTCCCAAAAATGTGTCAAAATTGTCCGATGTGTCCGCCGCAATATCGCAGTCACAATAAAAATCGCAGATCGCCGCCATTACTAGTAAAAAAAAAATAATAATAAAAATGCTATAAGTCTATGCCCTTATTTTGTAGACGCTATAACTTTTGCGTAAACCAATAAATATACGCTTATTGCGATATTTTTTACCAAAAATATGTAGAAGAATACGTATCGGCCTAAAATGAGGAAAAAATTCGTTTTAAAAAAAAAAATTTGGATAATTATTATAGCAAAAAGTAAAAAATATTGTGTTTTTTCAAACTTGTCACTCTTATTTTGTTTATAGCACAAGAAATAAAAACCGCAGGGGTGATCAAATACCACCAAAAGAAAGCTCTATTAGTGGGGAAAAAATGATAAAAATTTCATTTGGGTACAGTGTTGTATGACCGCGCAATTGTTATTCAAAGTGCGACAGCGCTGAAAGCTGAAAATTGGCTTGGGCAGGAAGGGGGTGAAAATGCCCTGTATGGAAGTAGTTAATGGATACTGGGAGATCTTTGGTGACACATTCCCCCATCCTGGCCATGTCTGCCCCGATTTGTGCTCTGCTGGGTTGGTTTTTCCTCTGCCTCCTCAGCTCCCGAGCCGGACGCTCATTACTACCGCCTCTGGGTATTCAGCATTTGGTAGTCTGATCCAGCCTCTAGTGAGTATAGGGCCATGCGTTTTGGACCCTCTTGACTAATTGTCATAATACCATCTCTGTGTTGATATTAATTTGGTTCATTATACCCCCTACAGATGTACTACACATGCATCTACCCCTGATGATGTGAGCATGGTCTTGCGAAACGCGTTGGGATACTTTTCATGCCTGGGTACTTTTCAATTTACATTTTATACTACAATACGTGTAATGACATTTTTTACTGTATGTATCATTTCAGTGGCTTGTCTATGATTCATGTTGTTTATGTTTGCATGACAATTTTAATAAATTTTGAGACTGGATTTACTCTGTCAATTATTGGCTTACCGCATTCACCTCATTTAAGGTCCTGGGGCAATTTCCTGGTTTTTGCTATAGAATAAACATTGAACAAATTATCGTTCACATGCTTTAAATGTTGCTTATCATACCATTCAAAATGTTTACCTAATTTATAAATGGACATACGTCCGTTGTATACCGCATTCACCTCATTTAAAGTCCCGGGGCGATTTCCTGTTTTTTGTTGCACATATTGGGATGGAGGTGGTTTGCGGGTGACACCAGACCTTTTCCTTTTTGTACAATGTTCATGCTATACCTTTCAATGCCATTGCATGTGTAGCATCCTCTAGTTAGGTAGGTGCTAGAGGTTAAATTTTTCTATAGAGCAGGAAAATTTAGGCAGGCCTAGCTGGTGGCTAGGCCTGTTTGTTTCCAATCTGGTCTGGGAGTGGCTCAGGGCAGGGCTGGGTGACTCACAGATAGCATCACTGAGACCTCTCTCTTCTTTCCAGAAGATTCTGAAAGGAGAGGAGGAGAGGAGAGGTGGAGCCACCTGGGGTATTTTAAGAAGCCTTGACCAATCCCCAACTTGGATTGGCAGAGGGCAGGCCTCCTTAAATACCCAGGGTCAGCCCAGCTGTAGAGGAGTTGTCAGGTAGAAGAAATGGAGTAAGAGAGCACTGAGGCTGTCAGGGCTTACGGGGAGCTCCCCAGTCTGGGGGGTGACCTTGGGCCTGGGCTCAGGTGCAGCCAGGAGAAGAGATCCCAGAACAGAGGCACATGAGAGAGCAAGGAGAGGAAAGCGGGAGAGAGCACTGCTAAGGGACTCCGAGGAAAACCGATCACAGTCAAGAGGGCTGGTGAGTGAGGCACAGTCGAGAGGACTGGGGAGACACACCTGAGAGAACTGGGAGGTGCAGATGGAGATGGGCAGAAAACCAGAAGAGTGAACTGTGGTCAAAAGGGCAGTGGAGAGAGGCAGATGGAGCCAAGAGGGCTGGAAGGGCCTGAAGAGTGTTTATTGGGAACAGTAGCTGTGTTGAAGATAGTTAGCACTGGAACTAATTCTACATCATAGAGGCCCGGGGGGCCCCCGCCCACAAGAGGCAATTCACTGAGGTCTGGCTGAGTTAGTGTCAGGCCTAACCATGTGGTGCTAGGTGGTCTGGGAATCTGCAGCATGTGAAGTGCTGGAGGAGTCTTAAGCAAGAGTTGTACAGGAGAAAAGACTGGAGTGAATATACAGGAGTGTATATAGTAGTCCCAAGCAAGTTATACTGAATCTTTCTTGGCATACCAAATTTTCCCTTTTCCATCCAAGTCCAATCCCCTCAATAAAAACAAAAAAACAAAGCTTATGGACTGTTGTATGTCTCTGAGTGTCTGAGAGATGGATGCCAGGCTGTGCAGGGTGACGGATGAACCAGAATATTCAGCAACCTCTACGGGGGCATGGATACACATGGCTTTGTAGTGACTTGGAAAAACTCTTGTCACTGGTGACGCTCTTTTGTCCTGATGGGCCTCAAATGTATGGGAACTGCCTTGTGCAGGTTTTTAAAGTTCCAAAAGACATCAAACTCTTTCAAATTACAGCATCAAAACTCGTGCGGTTGCACATTTGGCAAACATCTGCTTAAATTTCAGTCAAATGAAAAGATCATTTTTATAAGTAAATGTAACTCAATTAGAATATGGAAATGCACATACCTTAAAAGTTTTGTCTAGATTCATCAATATTATACATTATTTTTTGTAAATGTAAAAGGTGTGTTTTAAGAACTAATGAAAATTAAGTAAGGTACTTAAAATATCAAAGTAGATTAATTAACATTTATTTATTTGTTGAAAATGATAACTTTTTTATGTTAACCACTTCAATGCCAGGCATTTTCCCCCTTTCCCACCCAGGACAATTTTTAGCTTTCAGCGCTGTTGCACTTTGAGTGACAATTGCACTGTCATGCAACAATGTACCTAAACAACATTTTTATCATTTTCTTCCCACAAATAGAGCTTTCTTTTGGTGGTATTTTATCACCTCTCCAGTTTAAATTTTTGCACTATAAACAAAAATTTTTGACAATTTTGAAAAAAACTGATGGCCACTGATAGGTAGCACTGACGGCACTGTTGGGTGGCACTGATGGCACTGGATAGGCAGCACTGATGAGGAGCTACTGACAGGTATTACTGAGTGCCACTGATTGGCACTTTGATGGGGCACTGACAGGCATTACTGATGGGGCACTGATTTCCACTTTTTTGGGGAGTGATTGGCATTGTTGTAGGCACTGATCAGCACTTTTATGGGCACTGACAGGCGTTTATAGGGAGGGACAGGCTGGCAGGTGATGGACACTGATTGGTATCTGATGGGCACCTTTTGATGGGGCCTGTGCTGATAATCAATGTGCTGATTATCAGCACAGACCCCTCCTCTGACAGGGAGAGCCGCCCTGTCAGCTGAAAGCTGTTTACAGGCACTTCCTGGTTCACACGATGATCAGCTGTGATTGGTCACAGCTGATCACGTAGTATGAAGCCCCCAGAGGCTTCATATCACGATCGGAGTCGCAGTGTGTCATACTGACACACAGCACCTCCAATCGCCGCGCCGAGAGCCCCCGCATGCGCCAGCCAGCTCTATTATCCTGATCACGTGATATGACGTCCAGTCAGGATAACACAACCACTTTACAGCCATCATTTTGCTATACGGCAGGCGAGTGTTTAAAATTATAAGCCAACAGAATCATTTTTATCAGTGTAAGAACTTTAAATTACTGATGCAATATGAGTAAAATGAAATGTATGTAAAAAAAAAAAAACTTTATTTACTTTGTAAATAACTTTGTCAGGCTTTGGACCAAAAATGTTATTTTAGTGTTGCAGTAAATAGAACAAGCAACGGAATAAAATGTAAATGTTTTCTCCACAGTAATGGTACTTATGTTCAAAATATTACTGATCAAACTTGAGAAAATACATTTTTTTCCCATTTTTATTCTTTTTCCACTTAAAATGCAAATACATTAAAAAAATTCTCAGAGGACTTTAGGGTCACAAGAAAGCCCTCTTTGTCCCCCAAAAAACAATATACGGTATGTATCTATTCTTTATCATAAGTAATACACTCATGAACAGACACAGAGCAGAAATGTAAAAATATGGTATGGTCCATAGGGTGTAAACAGGTGTGAGAGCCGAAGTGGATATATTTCTATCACTTTACCTGATTTTTTTTTTTATTTGTGCATTGCTACCATTCATTTTTAAAGTCAATCAGAATGAGGTATTGTGACCGAAGGTATTTGTAAAAATGCTTCAAATGTGTAATAATGTTAAAAAAAAGACATGAATTTTAGCATCATTTTCCTATTCTACCCAACACAAGCTTAGCACCATATGGTATATGTGTTCCAAGAGAATCAAAACTGTAAAGCTATTGTCCTATTTATTTATTTATTAAAATGCTTAACCTACGCAGTCTTACCCGAAGGCCTCGCGCATAAGCAAAAATGAAAAAAATCTGAGCACTTAAAATTATTATCAATCTGAAAAACATTACGGGGAGCACTTTTACACTAATCATTTGTAAAACAGTATTATTTGAAAATAACTATTACTAGTATTTCTCAACAATTATTGGTTATCATCATAGCATAATTCCCTGGCTTTGCACACATTCTCAATCTATTGCTGTCTTAGTATCAAGTAGAATAGTGTGGATGTAGAAAAAATCATATGTAAATAAAGTAAACTGTGTAGAACGTTAAATGTTCTATTGCAGGTTTTAGTGCATTAAAACAAATTCAGCCGAGTCAAAGTAAAAATGATCATGCTTTGTGGCTTGGTACCAAATTATGACAGCAAGAACTTTTATTTTGATTTATGAATGCACAGAGGCCTTGCATAACACATTAGAAGAACATCATTTTGCTTAATTAAATTCAAATCTTCGTTTCACAAGGGCAGAGGTATAAAAGAAAGTTTTCTTGTCAAAAAGCACTCTGGTGTGTATGGTACATCATAGTCATTTTGTATATGCTGCCTCAGTGTTTTTACTGAGTGATAAAATGTATTAAGCAGTGCTTAAAATGAGCTTAAACGATATTGGTACTAAATCTGGTTTGAACAGCTGGATCACGTCTCAGTTTCCACTTAATGGTTTGTAAAAATGAATTTTTAGGCATAGATTTGCTTTTTATTGTTCAATTTTTAACTCACTTCTTAAATTCTTGCAACTTACAAAAAGTTTAAAATATATACTGTTAAATATTAATAATCCCTAGTTGTTAGTAAAGTGTTGGCAAAGTCCAAAAATTAGCTTTTTTTATTTGCTCCCCTTTATTCTGTTAAATATACAGTACAAGTAAAAGTGTTTTCTTTTCTTTCTATCTGTTTAATAGATGCAAAATGTTGATTCTGTCATAAATGCTGTCGTTTGATACCTTTCTGTTCTCTCAGCAGAACCGACTTATAGTAGGGTGACCAGACATCCCCGGTTTCTGGGGACAGTCCCCGGATTGAGGACACTGTCCCCGGACCAAGTCTGTCCCCAGTTTTGTCCCTGGTTTGAATTTGAACAGGGGCTGGGGCAATTTCAAAGACAGCCCGTGCAGAATAAAAAGAAAAATCTGAATTGCCCCCCCCTCCTCTGCCGCTCCTACTAGCTTATGGGGGTTTATTTTTTCCATTATCTGTGCCCCTTTCTGATGATCATGTGCTGGTTGGAGCGGAAGGACTATTTCTTCAGTTTCTGGCGCATGCCCATTCAGCTCCAATCGTATGTTCTTCTGCCTTGGCTCAAGTCCTGGCTAGCCGCTTGCCTGCCTGCTTATCTCCTTGCCTACCCTGGTGGAGTGATTTTCCTCTGCTCCCCACCCAGTAGTAGCCGGGGCTCGAAGAGTAAAGCCCCATACACCCCATCAGATTTTCTGCTGATTTTTGTCTTTAGATTTACCAAAACCATGTAGTGCAAGGGCCTGCCTGATTGCATACAAATTGAAACTCCTAAGGTTTGACCTCACATTATATGGTTTTGGTAAATCTGAAGGAAAAAAATCAGCAGAAAATCTGATAGTGTGTATGGGGCTTTAAACTTGACAGGCTGTGAGGCGGGCGGCGGCGGAGATGGGCAAAGAGTCGTCGATTGCTGCCATTACAAGTAAAAAAAAAAAAATGTCCCCAGATTTCATTTTAAAAATCTGGTCACCTTAACTTATAGATCTTGTGACATGTCAGGGTTTCTTAGCTCAATGGTAGTGCCAAAACAGTGTGTTAACTCCATGCCAGATATAGTTTATAGGACTTTCCTGCCCACTTCTATTTAAAAGAAAGTCAACATTCACACAGGCATATCTTCCAACATAGGGGTTCTCACCATCACTATGAATCAAACATAACATTTAGCCTCCTGGCTCTCTTGTGGCAGCTTTACTGCTTCAAGTACCTCTTCAGGATCCTCCTGTCCATTAGTACCTTTTTGGTCCTCCTGACCATGAAACATGTTCCAGTCTTTATGCACAGACACTGCACCTCAGCTCTGCATCTTCCTTACAGCTTCCTAGCTGCTCTGTCCCTCATTAACTCTCTCTCAGGCTCGGGCCTTGATCTGTCCTGACCTGGACACCATGGTGTGCACCAGCACTTCTCATGGCTCCCTTTACATACTGACACCCTTGGGAGGGTGGGGCTCTGAGCTCTATCTCTGGCTCTTATATGAAGCCAGCAGACACCTGTGCCGTTAGTGTGCTTGCTTCCTACAAAATCTGGCGTAAACCAATCATTTTACCAACTGGAACTGAGTCACCCTGCTACATCCTTGATGAACACAACCAACAATTGGACACATTTTGACAGAAGGAAAGTGTCTATCATTGCTTGAGCTTTTAAAAATGATTTATATAAAGGGTATTTCAATAAATATCCACAATTAGATTGCTATATACACATTTATGCATTGAAGTCAAGTGTGAAATGTTGTGACTGGAGATCATTCAATGCCCAGCCCAGTAGAAATATAGATCAAAAAATGTAGGGTGGCAAGAATGTTAACTGCTTGCCAACCAGCCACCAGCATTATACTGCGGCAGGACGTAGGTATACGTCGGTGTTTGCACAGGAGCGTGCCCGCAGGTCCGGCGGACTCGATCTCCGCCAGCAACCCGCGGTCGCGTGATACAGAGGCAGAACGGGGATCTGCCTATGTAAACAAGACGATTCCCCGTTCTGCCAGATGACATGTCAGAGATCTTCTGTTCCCAGTGATTGGGAACATCGATCTCTGTTATGTCCCTGGTAGCCCATCCCCCTTACAGTTAGAACTCACCCAGGGAACACAGTTAACTCCTTGATCGCCCTCTAGTGTTAACCTTTTCTCTGCCAGTGTCATTTTTACATTGATCAGTGCATATTTATAGCACTGATCAATGAAATAATGTCACTGGTCCCCATAAAGTATCATTTGGGGTCAGATTTGTCCACTGCAATGTCGCAGTCTCGCAAAAAAATTGCAGATCACCGCCATTACCAGTAAAAACAATTTAAAAAAAATAAAAGTCCCTAAATCTATCCCATAATTTGTAGACGCAATAACTTTTGCGCAAACCAATCAATATACACCTATTGCGATTTATTTTTTAACCAAAAATATGTAGATGAATATATATTGGCCTAAGCTGATGAGTAAATTCATTTTTTTATATATATTTTTCGGATATGTATTATAGCAGAAGTAAAATAATTTTTTTTTTTTTCAAAATTATCTGTCTTTTTTTGTTTATAGCGCAAAAAATAAAAAATGCAGAGGTGATCAAATACCACCAAAAGAAAGCTCTATTTGTGGGAAAAAAGTAGCGTCAATTTTGTTTGGGTACTGCGTCGTACGACCGCGCATCGCGTGCTGTATCGCAAAAAATGGCCTGGTCATTAGGGGTAAATCTTTCCCGGGCTGAAGTGGTTAAAGAGCAAAAACACACACATGATTATAAAAAAAAGAACTACTTTATTAAACATATATTAGACTAAAAACACATAAAAAACACAGGCTTATAGCCAAGATGTGAACGATAACCAAAAAGAGCTAGTTGACTATATGAGGTCATATAGAACTCCGTAAAATGTTATAAACCCAGGGCCTGTATTCATTGTAAGCAAAAAGTTCCGCGCTAGAAGCATAAAAGGATAAGCAGCAGTAAACAGTGCGACAACACCAAAAACAGAAAAAAATATATATAAACTGCGCTAAACAAAGGTTATATGTGTTGAGGTGGATAAATAATGTGATCTATCACCAACAAAAAAAGGTTGTCAAAATACACAAATCAAATGAATAAAGTCCAAATTTCCCACGTGGTAGGTATTCAGTATAAATGTGAAATGCTGATCCAAATGAGCTATGATTGCTCTTACCAGAACTCCAAAGAGATATGCGGATGGCAAAAAAAACCCTTGCCGGGGCCTCTGGGGTATTGGACCAAACAGCACCGTCCGTGGTCAGATCAAAGTCCCCTCAATGGATACAGGATAGAAGCAAACACAAGAAAAAAGACTGGCCATAGTGTAGTATGTTAAATGCTGGACATGGACATACGAACATACCAATCACCCAGGTGTGCACATATAAACAACCAAAAAAAACAGGGGGGGGGGGGAGTGAAAAACCCCACCACCGTGGCTGTAGATTGTGCTTACCGACTCACGGTGATACACAGGCTTTTATTAGGTTAGGAGCTGACATATGGCTGGCAAGAAGCACCTTGATAAGTCCTCATTACACGAAGTCCACATCGCCAGTATACCACCCAAAATAGAATAATAAACTCTCCATGGTGAAGTACGTTTTAAAAGCAGATTTAATAAACAAAGTATTGCACTTACATAATAAAAGCACTTAATATCGCATCAGTAAATGTCGCCGGCCGGCATACAAGCATGGAAGCGAAGCTCGTCCTACTTCCTGGTCTCGTGGTAGTGTCGCTGCGTGCGTACCCAGACGCGTTTCGTCATCAAAAGGACGTTCTCAATGGGGACGAGCAGCGCAGTGAGCCACCACCATTAAATAGACATCCAGGCCTCGTTCTGAGTTGCGAGCGCGAGGACGCCATCTTAAATATGGGAAAAAACCTAAATTATCCCAAAAGCGTGTGCTTAGCTAAGATGCCCACAATATCAACAAAAAACATGTTAAATCCTCATAAAAGGTATGGGCAAATGTCCTAACCGTTAGGGAACAGGCGAAAAGCGCACCCTAACTTAGGGTACGTGAAAGATCACCAACGTGCCCAAAAATTATGACAATTCAAAAATATGAAAGTTTGTTATCATAGGATGATAAACAAAGATTAAATTAATGAAATAATAAAAAGATAAATAAAAATTAGATAATGGAGTGAATGGAAAAGTAAGTGAAAATTTACAAAGTGTAAAATGTGCCACATATCTAAGTGTGGAAAGTGACCAGCTCAGATCTTAACTTTCACATGTGAATCATAACATCCTCCTATGATAGAACTCATAATGAGAGGGAATAAATATTGTAGGGTTATGCTTCAACTCCCAACAATATATAAATGTGAAAATTGAAAAAAAAAATTTTGGGAAAAATATTAAACGCATTCAGTTCCTGTGAATGGAAACCAAAAATAGAGAACAAAAATAAAACTAAAAATAAAAATAAATATAAAAATAAAAATGAGAATAAACCCCCCCAAACCTAATATTTTATATCAATATACAAATTGCATCAATTAATGAACATGGCGTCCTCTAGCAAGCATCCCAAAACTGGTATACTTATCGCATATGTACATATAAAAAACAAATAAAAAATACAATAAAATCACATCATGAATTATCTATAAACGCGTTCACATCCATATCAATGTTTAACCCATAAGGTACATATGTCCTTAACCTATGGATCCAGCTCATCTCGAGCTGGGATATACCCCTAATTAATGCACTGCCCCTCCAATGGGGTCTAAACTTGTCTATCCCTAAAAAGAGGGTTCCTGAGGGGTCCCTATCATGCACCAATAAATAGTGCTTAGACACTGAATGATTCCTGAACCCCGTGCTAATATTAGTAATGTGTTCGTTAAGTCGCACCTGGAGAGGGCGCTTAGTCCTGCCCACATATTGAAGGCCACACGGGCACTGCAACAAATAAACGACCCTCTCCGTGGTGCAAGTAACGAACGGCTTAATGTTGTGCATTACTCCTGTGCTGGTAGAGGTAAAGGACGTGGTCCTTCTATGAGAACATGCATTATACTTACAAACCCTGCATTTCCTGCACTGATAAAAGCCAGTCAATTGGTCAAAGAATGTTGGTTTGGTGATAGGAGGACTTAGAATATTGGGGGCCAACTGATGGCGTACCGAGGGCGCTCCCCTAAAAACGACACGAGGTCTATCTGGCAAGATGTTATTGAGGGTTGTATCACTCTTAATTACATGCCAATGCTTATATATTAAACTTTTAATGTTGTGATGTTGTAAAGAAAAGGATGTAACAAAAGGGACCCCTAGATCGAACTGGCCTCTATCAACGGAACTCCTCTCAACCAGCAGATCATCTCTATTGACAAGTTGTACATTCTCAAGAGTCTTGACAAGAGAATCTTTTGGGTAACCCTTTTCCAGAAACCTCTCAGTGAGAATTCCAGCCTGTGCTTCAAAATCTACATGGCTGGAGCAGTTCCTTTTAATCCGAAGATATTGACTCTTTGGGATCGACTCCAGCCATGGGCGATAATGGCAACTGTCAACTGGTATGAACGAATTCCTATCCGTTTCTTTAAAAAACGTAGAGGTGATCAATCTGTTACCTTCCACAGAGAT
Organism: Lithobates clamitans; assembly: GCA_037952925.1. NCBI lineage: Eukaryota > Metazoa > Chordata > Amphibia > Anura > Ranidae > Lithobates > Lithobates clamitans. The sequence continues at coordinate 7,294,951 of JBBGZY010000115.1, forward strand.
TCTGAGGTCCAGAAAGTTAATAGTAGTCTGACTCCTCTCATAGTTCAACTTAATCCCAATAAAATTGGCGTTGAGGGTGGTTAAAAAACCATCCAGGGCCGAGAGCTCGCCGTTCCATAGGAGGAGGATGTCATCTATATATCTAGCCCACAGGACCAACTGGGGAGTGTCCCTGGCATAGATGACATCCTCCTCCCATTTCCCCATAAAAAGGTTGGCGAGACTAGGGGCGTATTTGGCCCCCATAGCCACCCCCACATCTTGTCTATAAAACTTATTGCCAAACCAAAAATAATTATGAGAGGCGGCATACCTCAATAAATCCATCAAGAATGATATTTGAACCTGAGCAAGATTGGAATCTCTAATCAAATAATGTTCAACTGCCTGAAAACCCAATAGGTGTGAGATATTAGTATATAAGGAGGTCACATCCGCAGTGACCAACCACATTCCTGTCTGGTGCTGAACTCCTTTAAGCATTCGAATAATGTGTCTAGAATCCTTAACATATGAGGGCAAGCTCTGTACTAAAGGCTGTAAAAAGAAATCAATATATCTGCCCACCCGGGACGTCAGGGAATCAATCCCACTGACAATAGGGCGTCCCGGGGGGCAGATGGGGTTTTTATGTAATTTAGGTAGGTAATAGATGGTAGGGGTGCGAGGGGCCGTAGGTATTAGATATAGGCCTTCCTTCTCCGTCAAAACCCCCATCTCCCTACCTCTTCTAACCAACAACTTCAATGACTTCAAATAATTTAGTTTGGGGTCTGAGGGGAGGGGTGTATAAGTGGTGGTATCATTCAGGATATTTAACATCTCGTTAATGTAGTCCTGTCGATCTAGGACAACAATCCCCCCCCCCCTTGTCCGCTGATCTAATGACCAAATCCCTGTTGTTACATAGGGAATTCAAACCTTCCTGTAGAGTTGTATTAAGTCTGGCCTTTTTAACCTCTAATTGTTCCAAATCCCTCAGGATACCATCTCTGAAAACGCGCAAAGCCGGTGCTAATGCGCCCGGGGGATTGAACAAAGAAGCATTCCTCAATCCTGAATGGGTAATCCCCATATCATGAACCTCAACACTCCTGATGGGATGGCTGGCCATGTATCTTTTTATGTTTAATTTTCTGACAAATTTATGAATGTCCATAAAAGTTTGGAATTTATTAAGTTTAGTGGGGGGGACAAATTTAAGTCCCTTATCCAATATTGCTTTTTCAGAGCTAGTTAGTACTTTAGAGCTGAGATTAAAAATCCCAGTGCCAACTACATTCTGGGTTTTTTTTGGCGGCTCGTATCCTCCTCCCCCCTCTGGTTCCTCTCCTCTTTCTCCCAACCTTTTGATACCTTGATTTGGTTTTTGAAAACCCCAACAGTTGGAATCAATAGGTGCAGAAGCACCCATGGAGGGCATTTGCCCACCAAGAGTGGGGTATGGCAGAGTAGGGGTGTTACCTCCACTTGGATTAAAGTCCCTATCGGGGCCCTCACTGTCTTGCAAAGGGAAAAAGGAATTAGAAGTGGGTATGTTAGCCTCCCATTCTGTTCCTGTCGGGAAACCTGATCCTCCTTGCGGATAGTCAGGGTAACCCCTACCATGTGCCCTCCAATCCTCATATTGATTCGAAGGGCGCCCTCTACCCCTTTGATTATAATAAGGGCCCCATCCTCTCCCTCTCTGGGGAGGTGGTGTCCTATATTGGGACCCATACCCTTGCTGGTACGTCATGGGGTTATGGTCCAAGGGTTGAGGGAATCTAGGGGGTCCATTATGCCTTGGTTGTCCTCTAAGGGAACCCCTATAATTGGCATTGTTTGTTCTATGGGGAGATTGCCTAGGATATTCGTTCCCTACTTTATGTGTTGATTTCACATGGGGCATAATGGACCCCCTAGATTCCCTCAACCCTTGGACCATAACCCCATGACGTACCAGCAAGGGTATGGGTCCCAATATAGGACACCACCTCCCCAGAGAGGGAGAGAATGGGGCCCTTATTATAATCAAAGGGGTAGAGGGCGCCCTTCGAATCAATATGAGGATTGGAGGGCACATGGTAGGGGTTACCCTGACTATCCGCAAGGAGGATCAGGTTTCCCGACAGGAACAGAATGGGAGGCTAACATACCCACTTCTAATTCCTTTTTCCCTTTGCAAGACAGTGAGGGCCCCGATAGGGACTTTAATCCAAGTGGAGGTAACACCCCTACTCTGCCATACCCCACTCTTGGTGGGCAAATGCCCCCCATGGGTGCTTCTGCACCTATTGATTCCAACTGTTGGGGTTTTCAAAAACCAAATCAAGGTATCACAAGGTTGGGAGAAAGAGGAGAGGAACCAGAGGGGGGAGGAGGATACGAGCCGCCAAAAAAACCCAGAATGTAGTTGGCACTGGGATTTTTAATCTCAGCTCTAAAGTACTAACTAGCTCTGAAAAAGCAATATTGGATAAGGGACTTAAATTTGTCCCCCCCACTAAACTTAATAAATTCCAAACTTTTATGGACATTCATAAATTTGTCAGAAAATTAAACATAAAAAGATACATGGCCAGCCATCCCATCAGGAGTGTTGAGGTTCATGATATGGGGATTACCCATTCAGGATTGAGGAATGCTTCTTTGTTCAATCCCCCGGGCGCATTAGCACCGGCTTTGCGCGTTTTCAGAGATGGTATCCTGAGGGATTTGGAACAATTAGAGGTTAAAAAGGCCAGACTTAATACAACTCTACAGGAAGGTTTGAATTCCCTATGTAACAACAGGGATTTGGTCATTAGACCAGCGGACAAGGGGGGGGGGATTGTTGTCCTAGATCGACAGGACTACATTAACGAGATGTTAAATATCCTGAATGATACCACCACTTATACACCCCTCCCCTCAGACCCCAAACTAAATTATTTGAAGTCATTGAAGTTGTTGGTTAGAAGAGGTAGGGAGATGGGGGTTTTGACGGAGAAGGAAGGCCTATATCTAATACCTACGGCCCCTCGCACCCCTACCATCTATTACCTACCTAAATTACATAAAAACCCCATCTGCCCCCCGGGACGCCCTATTGTCAGTGGGATTGATTCCCTGACGTCCCGGGTGGGCAGATATATTGATTTCTTTTTACAGCCTTTACGGCCAAATACGCCCCTAGTCTCGCCAACCTTTTTATGGGGAAATGGGAGGAGAATGTCATCTATGCCAGGGACACTCCCCAGTTGGTCCTGTGGGCTAGATATATAGATGACATCCTCCTCCTATGGAACGGCGAGCTCTCGGCCCTGGATGGTTTTTTAACCACCCTCAACGCCAATTTTATTGGGATTAAGTTGAACTATGAGAGGAGTCAGACTACTATTAACTTTCTGGACCTCAGAATCTCTGTGGAAGGTAACAGATTGATCACCTCTACGTTTTTTAAAGAAACGGATAGGAATTCGTTCATACCAGTTGACAGTTGCCATTATCGCCCATGGCTGGAGTCGATCCCAAAGAGTCAATATCTTCGGATTAAAAGGAACTGCTCCAGCCATGTAGATTTTGAAGCACAGGCTGGAATTCTCACTGAGAGGTTTCTGGAAAAGGGTTACCCAAAAGATTCTCTTGTCAAGACTCTTGAGAATGTACAACTTGTCAATAGAGATGATCTGCTGGTTGAGAGGAGTTCCGTTGATAGAGGCCAGTTCGATCTAGGGGTCCCTTTTGTTACATCCTTTTCTTTACAACATCACAACATTAAAAGTTTAATATATAAGCATTGGCATGTAATTAAGAGTGATACAACCCTCAATAACATCTTGCCAGATAGACCTCGTGTCGTTTTTAGGGGAGCGCCCTCGGTACGCCATCAGTTGGCCCCCAATATTCTAAGTCCTCCTATCACCAAACCAACATTCTTTGACCAATTGACTGGCTTTTATCAGTGCAGGAAATGCAGGGTTTGTAAGTATAATGCATGTTCTCATAGAAGGACCACGTCCTTTACCTCTACCAGCACAGGAGTAATGCACAACATTAAGCCGTTCGTTACTTGCACCACGGAGAGGGTCGTTTATTTGTTGCAGTGCCCGTGTGGCCTTCAATATGTGGGCAGGACTAAGCGCCCTCTCCAGGTGCGACTTAACGAACACATTACTAATATTAGCACGGGGTTCAGGAATCATTCAGTGTCTAAGCACTATTTATTGGTGCATGATAGGGACCCCTCAGGAACCCTCTTTTTAGGGATAGACAAGTTTAGACCCCATTGGAGGGGCAGTGCATTAATTAGGGGTATATCCCAGCTCGAGATGAGCTGGATCCATAGGTTAAGGACATATGTACCTTATGGGTTAAACATTGATATGGATGTGAACGCGTTTATAGATAATTCATGATGTGATTTTATTGTATTTTTTATTTGTTTTTTATATGTACATATGCGATAAGTATACCAGTTTTGGGATGCTTGCTAGAGGACGCCATGTTCATTAATTGATGCAATTTGTATATTGATATAAAATATTAGGTTTGGGGGGGTTTATTCTCATTTTTATTTTTATATTTATTTTTATTTTTAGTTTTATTTTTGTTCTCTATTTTTGGTTTCCATTCACAGGAACTGAATGCGTTTAATATTTGTCCCAAAATTTTTTTTTTTCAATTTTCACATTTATATATTGTTGGGAGTTGAAGCATAACCCTACAATATTTATTCCCTCTCATTATGAGTTCTATCATAGGAGGATGTTATGATTCACATGTGAAAGTTAAGATCTGAGCTGGTCACTTTCCACACTTAGATATGTGGCACATTTTACACTTTGTAAATTTTCACTTACTTTTCCATTCACTCCATTATCTAATTTTTATTTATCTTTTTATTATTTCATTAATTTAATCTTTGTTTATCATCCTATGATAACAAACTTTCATATTTTTGAATTGTCATAATTTTTGGGCACGTTGGTGATCTTTCACGTACCCTAAGTTAGGGTGCGCTTTTCGCCTGTTCCCTAACGGTTAGGACATTTGCCCATACCTTTTATGAGGATTTAACATTTAACATGTTTTTTGTTGATATTGTGGGCATCTTAGCTAAGCACACGCTTTTGGGATAATTTAGGTTTTTTCCCATATTTAAGATGGCGTCCTCGCGCTCGCAACTCAGAACGAGGCTTGGATGTCTATTTAATGGTGGTGGCTCACTGCGCTGCTCGTCCCCATTGAGAACGTCCTTTTGATGACGAAACGCGTCTGGGTACGCACGCAGCGACGCTACCACGAGACCAGGAAGTAGGACGAGCTTCGCTTCCATGCTTGTATGCCGGCCGGCGACATTTACTGATGCGATATTAAGTGCTTTTATTATGTAAGTGCAATACTTTGTTTATTAAATCTGCTTTTAAAACGTACTTCACCATGGAGAGTTTATTATTCTATTTTGGGTGGTATACTGGCGATGTGGACTTCGTGTAATGAGGACTTATCAAGGTGCTTCTTGCCAGCCATATGTCAGCTCCTAACCTAATAAAAGCCTGTGTATCACCGTGAGTCGGTAAGCACAATCTACAGCCACGGTGGTGGGGTTTTTCACTCCCCCCCCCCCCCTGTTTTTTTTGGTTGTTTATATGTGCACACCTGGGTGATTGGTATGTTCGTATGTCCATGTCCAGCATTTAACATACTACACTATGGCCAGTCTTTTTTCTTGTGTTTGCTTCTATCCTGTATCCATTGAGGGGACTTTGATCTGACCACGGACGGTGCTGTTTGGTCCAATACCCCAGAGGCCCCGGCAAGGGTTTTTTTTGCCATCCGCATATCTCTTTGGAGTTCTGGTAAGAGCAATCATAGCTCATTTGGATCAGCATTTCACATTTATACTGAATACCTACCACGTGGGAAATTTGGACTTTATTCATTTGATTTGTGTATTTTGACAACCTTTTTTTGTTGGTGATAGATCACATTATTTATCCACCTCAACACATATAACCTTTGTTTAGCGCAGTTTATATATTTTTTTTTCTGTATTCATTGTATCTGGTCTCTCACAGTACACAGAACATGGAAATGCAATTATTTTATTAAATATAAACTGCTAAATACCTTTTCTCATCAGCAGTTAGAGCAGTCTTGTGACTTCTATCAGTGTCTGGCCAAGCACTTGATAAAGCTTTTAGGAGGAGTTTTCATTTACCTCTGACTGTCCTATAAGACTGTATAACTCCTGACTTTCTGTCTGGACAGTGCTGATTGGCCCTGTGCTGATCATATGCACCCGCCCAGAAAAGAAAAAAAAAACTCTCTAGCAATAGACACCAAACTGAGCATGTGCAGAGTGCTCTGTTCTATCAGCAGATGGATTGGGGACTGTGGAAGAAGGGGAGGATCAGAGAAGACAGGATCAAACAGCCTTTTTACACAATGCAGAGGATTAGCCCCTTGGGTTCCACAGTGGGTATATCAAGCATGCTTTACTGTATATACAGACTGTTTTTACTGTTGTGGGTTTAGCAACACTTTAACATAGCATAGGCTAGGAAATTGGGTATAGTCCAGATAATGTAGTTCCAATGTTCAATGCGTTTTGAGACTGAAGCTCTTCTTCAGAGACAGTCCTGAAACCTTGACATTCAAAAATGGACACTCATCAATACTAATTATTAATACAGATATCAATGTGAAACATGAAACATTATGTTCATCACTTACAACACTCAGGAGTATGGTCAAGGATTACATGTAAGGATAAAGCCTGTCAGAAATTCTTATTGTGTAATATGCATGTGCTCAATCAAGCCAATAGTGAGGAAGGGCTGACAGGCAGGGCCAGGCAACTCCAGGGCCATGGGAGATGCAGTAGCAAACAATATCATCAACAACAGAGGCCAAATGACAAAAAAAAAAAAAGAGTCTTAACAAATGTTTTTATGGCAAACAAATAAAAGGAGAAAAACCTACCTGTTGCCATTCATATAGGAGACCGATCTGGCTGTATGGCTGCAAAATAGTCCAACATAAGGGGAGCAGTGTCCCCTTAAATACAAAAGACACGGGAAGAGAAAGAAAGGTTCACCATAGAGAAACCAACAAGCTCGGTCCTGATAGACCTGACCAGAAGGTAACCACAGCTCTCATATGGACAGAATGGCGGCTAACAGTACCGCCCTGTTAAGTCCCCTAACCTAACAAATGTGTTTTTTATTACAAACAAAATTAAAAAAAAAGAAAGAGAAAAACATACTAGTTGCTAATTATATGGGAGACCCATCCAGCTGCATTGCCACACACCGCTCAACATAAATTTAGCAATATCAGCCACATGGCTGATTGTAGTCCCCTAAATGTAAAAAAAAACAGGAAGAGGAAGGAAACTTCATCATAAAGAAACCAAAAAATGTGGTCCTGAAAAACAGGGCCAGCAAGCAACCACAACTCCCATATATACAGAAGCAGAAAAGAAGAAAGAACCCCCTAACAAGACTTTTAGGCCCACAAAATAATTTTCTAATCCATAAATAGTAATAGTAGATAACCAAGAATGTTTTTGTGACGGGGGGCCTGTGGAACCAAGAATCCCTTGGAAAGGTTGGGAAACCCATGTTTCAGCTCCCCATGCACTTCCTATGTCTATATGAGAAAATATATCTTGATTACTTGAAATAATATTTATCCACAATATCTCCAAGGATATATGTAAAGACTATTCTTGGTTTGTTTGATTCTGAACTCAACATGTTAGTTGAGAGAGCTGATCACATTGGCCTCTGTACAATGTAGGAGACAGGCCGACTCCTGCTGGAGCTCCTGATATTGTGAGAAGGTGTCCTATGTTTATACTTATGATAATGTATAATCTTCTGTGTGAAGCTCGGTGACAACAAGTTTGACCTGTAGTGAAATCCTGATTAATCATAACAATGCTCAGGAGGGCACGGAGTCACATCAGCTTCTTTAAGGGATTAGTTAATTAGCTCATGTTAATTCTGTTTCTGGTTATAGGTGTATTGTTAGAGTAATATGAGCAAAAGGGGGGACATCCTCTTCTACTGTTTATAAGACTTGTATTTTGTGCTTGTGAGCGGTTGGAATATCTGATATCTATATTCAGACTGGGAGGAAGTGGTATATGATGAAAGCAATCAAGCGGAGTGTGGGAGGTTTCGTTACAGTTTTGTTAAAATTTCCATACAAATATTATTCAACAAAATCATTAAAAACAGCAACAAAATCATTAAAAACAGATTATGGCTGATGTATTGTATTACCGACAGGACATGCGATATGCATATAACTAGTGTTCTACATTTTCTGATAACTTCAGGACAAAGACACCGTGACTCATCATTAGCAGAATTACCCAACGCATTTCAGAAGTTGATTCTTTCTTCAGGGGTGTAAAAAAGTAGAACATTAATATTTCTATTAGTGAAGTAAACAGAGTTGTAAGCAAGATATCTCATCACAATCACATAATTATCACATAATTATCACATTTTGAAGTAATTACACTCACACGTCACCAAGAAATAGAGGTTTTTATACAGCCAAAGGAGATAAAAAAAAAAAATCAATTTAAGATATCATCCTAATATCAGGGGAAAGAGGGTGTGGTAGCACACCCACAGTGCATGCCAAGAGGTGGCAGGAATATCACCGTAAAATACAATCTAGTATAGAAATAAATAAACCATAGTAGTCATAATGATAAGCCAGGCAGGAAATTATTGCAAATAATGTATTCCCTACAAATAACTACAAGGAATGTTCACTAAATATTACTGTAAAAAGATAGTGTACCAAAAGTAACCAAACATGTGTGTATATTTTTAGTGAACATTCCTTGTAGTTATTTTCAGTGAAAACATTCTTTGCAATAATTCCTTGTCTGGCTTATCACTTTGACTACCATGTTTAATTTAATTTTTATACTAGATTGTATTTTACAGTGATATTCCTGCCTCCTTTTGGCATGTACTGTAGGTGGTCCTTGTTTGACCATTCTTGTTCATCTACATTACTATTTATGAATTGAAAATTATTTTGTGGGCCTTAAAGTCCCATTAGGGGGTTCTTTCTTCTTTTATGTTTCATTTGGGATGATGGTCTAATTGATGCTCTGACTATACCCTCACTTCTATTGTTCCATATATACAGTACAACACCCCACAGTGCTGCCCTGTTGGATCCCCCATCATGCATGCGTGGGACAGCAGACCACAGGAAGGCAGCCGCAGTGACGTTGCACGTATACACACTGGTGACACATGGCAGCCATATTGGAGACCAATGTCCCCAGAGGCCGAAAATGTAGCAAAACAAGAACAGGGGGCAACAAATCCAATTTAAAGAAGAGATAAGGATCATGTCAACTCTGGAATGGTAACCACAAGTGCCCCCACAGCCGAACAACGATGGAAGGGGGCTGCCCATCCGGACCAAACTAAGAAGGCCCAACCCCAGTCCCCGCCAGATGAGCAACATGTAACATTTATTCAAAATTAGAAAAAAAACAAGCAAACAAACCCAAGAACATAAGTAACAATTAGAATAGTAAGTACATACAAGTGAGTGAATAAACCAAAAAATTTGAAGATGTCAAATGGCTGAAATGTGAACAATAAGCTACACAGAAGAGTCACAAGGCAGACAATTCAAGGTTGTAGATTTTGTTTACCTTTGTTTTATCCCAGTCCCCTCCCCTGGGGTTGGGGTGGATATGGTCTAATGCCAAAAAAGGATATTGGGGGGAGATGGTACTGCTGGGTAAATGCAATGTGTCTCCCCAAGGGTAAGTAAAGATTACTGATGTTCATTGCATACTGACATGTTTACAGATGCGTTTTGACCATGGGTGTTTAGGTATGCCTTAAAAAAGGAAGTAGAAGCACTGCTAGATATCCCTAGCACCAACCTTTTTCAGGTGAAACTAATAGGTCTCTGTTGTGAAAAGCCAATCCAGACAACTAGTTTTTCCCCTGAGAAGGGTTAAGTTTCTGGAGGGGTTAGTGAATGTGTATAAACATGGGGGGTGATTTACTAAGATGATTGCACTGCTCCGATTCACATCTTAATTGGTGCGCCGGAAAAATCATTGATTGAACGTGCGAACCAGCTCACGCAGACGTGCAACACTAATAAATATGTAAACTGCAACTGGTGCTAGGTAACTGCAGTTTTCTCATTGATAATAGCGCACGCCCAATACAATTGGTTAGTTTCATCTTATTAGATGTGTCTTGTTAGGCAATTAGCAGGTGTTCTCAGTTAATTAATCCTTTTGATGCTAATCTCATTCCTATTACTTCTAATATATCTTTAAAATGTGTTTTTTTTCTATTTTACCCAAATCTTTCAATACATTACAAAGAACAGAGAGTGTTTCTAAACCCAATAAATTCATATTTTCATATCTTGATCTTTAAAGGTGACCATACACTGCAATCAGTTAGATCTTTAAAAAAATAGATTTAGTGCAAGAGCCTGTTTGATTTCTTATTGAATTAATTGTTCAAGTGCATCTTCCTATTACCTATTTTGTCAAAATATTGAGTTGTACAGAGATTGGCCAATCAGATTGCATAGTGCATGGCCAACTTAAGTGCCAAATTTTGGAATGTAGATGTGCCATGACCCACTTGTATTTTCCTAACGATATTTATTGGGCAATATACAAGGCACATGAGAAACCACCTTTTTTCAAGACATGCTAGAGTGATCAGGAATCTTCAAACTAAGGCTCTCCAGCTGTTGCGGAACTACACATCCCATGAGCAAACAGATGAAAGGGGTGTGTGACGCTACCTTATAGCCAAGAACACACAGGTTTTTTTATGGGGTGGGTGAGAGGACTACAGCATAAATGTATAAGCCTCACCGACGTGCTTCTCCTGAACCCCAAACTAAAATAAAAAATAAATAAAAACTCATTACCTCATATATAGGTATCCCTGTGTGATATATATGCAATGAACATGTGCAAAAAAACCCTAGATGGGGACAGCAGCGGTCCGGTGCGCTCCAGCTGTGTTCCACCAGCTCGAGTACCACACCGTCGCTGAGAACGTCTATGACGAAATGCGTACGACGGCACCGAGCACGCTTTGTCACTTCCGGGTACTCGAGCTGGTGGAACACAGCTGGAGCGCAGCGGACCGCTGCTGTCCCCATCTCGGGTTTTTTGCACATGTTCATTGCAAGATCCTGTATTGCAGCTTGCTTCACCGCTGTTTAGAAGCTGGCTGAATATTTATATGACTTTGTGAATGTGTGGGTTTTTTTTTCTTTTTTGCTGATTTTAATCGTTTTTTAATAAATTAACTTACTCATATGTTACTGCACTATGGGAGTCAATTTTTTTCTCCCTTGAGGGGTTTAACAAGGATTAATCCCGTTCTACCTGGAGATAGAGGAACGCTTTGGAAACAGTCACAGCAGACATCGTGGTGAACTGATCGCACTGTCTATATCTGCACGTGTGTTGCCCCTGCTGGGGTGAGTGGATTCGGTGAGTGGGGATCCTTGAAGGGGAGCACAAAAGTCACCTGAGGACACTGTGAGCACTCAAGTCACTCCTAAGTTTTTCTGCCTTACAACAGAGCACTACCAGATCTAGTTTTTCTACGAACTGTTCCTTACTAACCTAATTGAAGATCGATTCCATACCATGCATATGAGTGTTTTTTGCCTTTACAGTGTGGCTTAACCCTCTTGGACTGTATTACATGATTATAATGGGGTTAATCTACCTGTGACCACCTCACACAAACAATTTTTTTCCTTTGGACATGTCTTCACTTATTTATATGTATTTTGCTTAGTTCTATTTTTCACCCTGACAGTTGGATTAATATCACTTAGAATCAATATTTATTGTACTGTATGTATCACTTGTCATGCACCTGTGGTATGTAGTTGTTGGGATGTACATACTACTCTTTTAGTTTTTAGGCCTGCACATACATAGGCACTAGGTAATTTTGGATCGTGTTTTTACCTTCCATATTAGGGGTGCACCTGCACTGCAGTTCACGTACACGCCTGACAGTACGTATGCCTTTCACTGTTATACACATATATATCACGCAGGGACATCTATATATGAGGTAATGAATTTTTATTCATTTTTTTTATTTTAGTTTGGGGTTCAGGAGAAGCATGTCGATGAGGCTTATACATTTATGCTGTAGTCCTCTCCCCCACCCCATACAAAAAACCTGTGTGTTCTTGGCTATAAGGTAGCGCCACACACCCCTTTCATCTGTTTGCTTTTTTATTAATCTAAGTTCCCCTAGGGGAGCTTTATTAGTGGAGGCAGCAACCTTTTCTTCCCTACCCTTATCCTAAGCGAGGTTTATTTCTCTGTAACGTGACACATCCCATGAGGCATTGTAAAACTCTGACATTCACAGACATGACTAGGCATGAGAGGAATTGTAGTTCCTGAACAACTGGAGGGTCGTAGTTTGAAGATCCCTATGCTAGACCATTATTATGCCTCCAGAATTGGGAGTATGGCATCTACCCAACTTCTCTCTGCTTGTGGATACAAGAACCCACATCTATAGATATATATTTGGGCAGCACAGCAGTGTAGTGGTTAGCACTTTCACCTAGCAGCAAATGGTTTGAACCCTGCCTGTGACACCATCTGCCTGGAGTTTGCATGTTCTCTCTGTGCCTGTCTGGGTTTCCTCCCACACTCTAAAAACATGCTGGTAGGTAAATTGGATCCTGTCTAAATTGGCCCTAATATATATATGAATGTGTGTTAGGGACCCACACAAACACCATCCCATGTTTAAAAAAAAATACTAACTTTATTAATTTTCAAATAAGGATCATCTCTTCCTCAGAGAACAGTGAGCGGGGCAAGGTGGTGGGAAGAAATTAGCAGTAATACAAGCAACTTCTTGTACGGGCGTGATGTCACCTCTGTGTGCTTGCCACAGCTTCCGGGAACCGGATATGTGCCACGGTTACATACCTCCGCTCACACAACAGTTGCGCATCTCACATACACAGCGGTCACGCATCTAGATGCATTTGGCACATCTAGCTGCAGGAACCCAATTTTTAGGGAAATTAATAATAAAGCAGATGCAGATTTCCAGGACTGGACTAACAAAAGTTTATAGTGAAAGGCAACTCGTGTTTTCTATTAAACAAGGTCTAAATGGGCCATTGACATGCATCGCAGTTGAACTTAGGAATGTGTCTTTGCAAAGTTAAACTAAATGAATCCTTTCTTATTTTTGCTTGGGGATAGAGTGCAGAGGGATTAGAAATCTTGTCAGTTTTTAGGGATGTCTGCATTCCTGATAGGGTGAAGACACTTCCCAAATTTTGCCACTTTCCTCTTCAAATTTATTCACTTCCTGTCACATAGCCAAACAAGAAGTGAGGGTAAAACCCTACCAATGTCTTTCCTTGGGGACACACAGGTCAATCTAAATAGTTTGCCCATTAGGTAAATTGCACTCTAGCATTTTGCCGTGTACACACCAAAACATTAGATATGTTGGAATTTGGGGTTTCTTTCCTAAAGGCAAATCAACTTTGCACTACAAGTGCACTTGCTGGAGATTCGAGGGGGACATGCAAGAAAAAAAAATCTGCATCTTTGCTTCTATATAATTGGATGATAAAAATCACCAGTGCTTGCCCTCAGATTTACAGTGAGTACACTTGCATTGCAGAGTATATTTGCCTTTACTAAACCCCAAAATACCTAATAATGTGGGGTGTACACAACAAAGTGCTAGAGTGCAATTTGCCTAATGGGGTCACTAGTTAGATTGACCTGTTTCAATCACAAGGAAAGGCATTGGTAGGGTTTTACTCTCACTTCCTGTTTGGCTATGTGAGAGGAAGTGAAGCCAATTTTAAGAAAAAGGACACAAAGCCCAACCTAACAAAGACAAGCAGGGGTTCTAACACTTACTTGGTTTCCCTCAAATGCCCGCAATTAGAATAGGATTGTATGGAGCTCGATTTTAGCTCAGTGCTCTAAATCAGTGGTTCTCAACCCTATCTTCAAGTACCCCCAACAGGCCATGATTGCAGATTTTCCTTCATCTTGCCCAGGTGCCCTAAATCACAGTCAATGGCTTTGTATTTTGGACAGCTATTTTAGCTAAGATAAATTCCCAAAACATGTCTTGTTGGGGGTACTTGAAGACAGAGGCTGAGAACCACTGCGCTAAAATGGAAGATTGAATACTTACCACTCTGTGATTTTCCTTTCCTGGTGACTACCCATGGCAGCATACACACAATGCATGCATATGCTACCACGAAGGCACCAGGAAAGTAGCTTGTAGACAGATCACACATTTTGTTTTGCCATGCCAATGAGCCTAGTTAAGCTGCAGCTGGGCAATCTGTTGCATGAAAATTAAAACACATAAAACAATATTTTGCTATAAATGTTATTGGTCAACAAAACAGGACTTGGAAAAGAGAAAGGAAAGCAAAAAACACATGTATGTTAATTTGAGACACTAACAGAATATGGTTTTAAGGTCTGACCATTTTGCAAAGGAAATTAACAGGAGTGCGCCCACAGACATCTATTAAGGATTTTAACATTAGTCACAACATCTTGAGGAAGATTTTGCAAAATAACGCAGCACAGACAATTAAATCAAAGTGAAACAACCTACAAACGACCCACATCGACAACATCAAAAACATTTCTGTGGAAAATACCCCCCCATCCAAAAAAATACAATAAACAAAAGTAAAAAAAACTTGCTCTAAAACGCATCTGTTTTGCAAAGACATAACAAACAAAATACATGAAGCCCCTACCCCCGAAGGAGCGGCTAATTAAAATTTATATCCGTAATTCACGTTTCCACTCAATCCTCGCAGCCTATAGATTTTAAAACTCGCAGTCCTTAATGCTTTTTCAATTGCTTTATTCATTAACATGAACTGGGATGGAAGAAGGACTTTCTCTGAGATGCTCTCTGTTACATTATCGTTTGTCACTGGCCCTTACTGGAAAACTATGATCCATTGCGGATAGTTGGGAAGTCACTTTATGTGACTTCTTCAATCACGGAAGATGGAAGTAGATTTGATAGAGAATAATCGATAAAGAGTCACTCTGAATAACTTCTTCATATGCATGACTTTTAAAGAACAGTCCGTATCTCTATATGTGTGCTTGCAGCTTCACCGCTACCTTGTTACCACTACTTCCCATCTGCATGGTACTTCCAAGTTGAGCTACAGAAAAGTCACTCTGAATAACTCCTCCCGCTTGACTGATTGGAATCCCGGGGCATTGCTAAACCCAAAATCATAGACCATCACTGTCCATCTCACTGACTTGCGTACCAACAACCCTCAGCCTCTGGTAGTACCCTTCCCCTGGGCTTTCACTCACGTGATCAATAGTCCACGTGCCACTCATAAACGATCGATTTCCCAGTTTCCTTCAGCTTTGTTGCTACTTCTTCCGCAATGATTCTTTGTTCCCTTTCCTCCTTTATGGCACGCTCCCTTCCCCGCAGGGGCGGCCAAGGACACCAGCGACTACATGCTGTACGGTGTCATCTAGTCCTCTACGGAGGCCGGTTCCCCACCCTCCTCGCAGGGGGGGCTCCGCTGGCTCCCCGGAGGGGGAAACCTCTCCCCTCCAGGAACCAGGCTGACTTCTCCAAGCTCCAGCAGGAAAAAACTTCCCTCCTGACCATGTGACCAGGCTTTTATATGAGAATCCCGGGCCTTACCAAGCAAATTAATGATTGGCCGAGACTAACACACAAACTATCTGCCACTCAAAGGGAAATAAAACAACAAACAGGTCTGCTGTAATAGCACAATCCTGTCTAAATTTACCTGACATAGAAACTACTTGGAAAGGTCACCTACCTAAAAGTAGGTGCCCGCTACATACATATGTTCCAAACTCTATAAGGACACCCAAACTTACTCTTGCCGGCCCCACACACAATCTTGCCTCTTTTCTGGGCAAGATAAAGAATGCTATCTGCAAGATTTATATAACATAGGTTTGCGTGCTAATGAGGCAATTGAAAACACATTCACAGTCCATGAAACACACAAAATGCAAGTTCACCCAATGTAGAGACAGAACTTCAAAGTGGGTACACCTGTTAAGGATGTTCTTAAATTACTAACCCAAAAAACACACTCTCTAAGCATGCCCAGAAACATCCAAGTGCTGTTCACACACAAAAAGAAGAAAAAAAAAACAAAGTCCCTGAGCATGCCCAGACCAACCCAAATGCAGCTAGCACAAAATAAGCCACCCCCTGTCCAAAATTAAGCACATCATCCAGCATGCTACAAAATTACAGATGGTACAAACACCCCCTGGTATAGGGGGGCAAACAAAGAGCCTAACATGGGCAAAAGTTTGACAACAAATATCATTGCAGTCTATGGGAACTGACTTGTTAATTTTGCTAGTTCCCACTTGGCTGGCTTATCTTCTAGTTATTGGCCTTAACATTGGTATGGGGGCCCGGGGCCCACCCTAAGGGACATATATCAATGTCACCAATTTGGACAACCCCAAAAACGAAACAAGGAGAAGTGCCTTTAAAAATGCAAAATTGCTGAAAAGCTAGTAACTTGGGGGGGGGGCTTACTCTGCCTGTAAAGTGGTGCATCGTGGCGTGTATGCAAAATGCTGCTTCAAAGATGTATGGCTTTAGAAAAAAGTTACAAATCTACATCTGCAGCTGCAAGATTTTAACACCAAAATAAAAATAGCCTGCCCCCCCTCCCCAATACATACAAGGTCATTTGGTTCTGTTAAGGCTTAGTATGAGAACCCCCACGTGAAAAATACCACCCCAAACTAAACATATATTGGGCCCCTCCCAAACACTAGCCAAACACACAGCAAGCCAGCCCATAAAAGGGGAGTGGATGCTTGATGGCAGGAGGGGTTCGGGAACACCAAAAGTCAACCACTTTCTTCCCATATTCAGGGGGACAAGGGCCTCTTCCACACAACCCTAGGCTGGGGTTATGAGGGGCTGCAGACAGGGATCTTTACGCAGGTCGCTGATAGGCTCTCCCTATCAGTGCGAACCGAGGAAAGCTGTTTACCGGCACTTCCTGGTTCACGTGATGATTAGCTGTGATTGGTCACAGATAATCACGTGGTAAGAAGCTTCTGTCAGAGGCTCCTTACCGTGATCGGAGATGTGGCATGTCAGATTGACACGCCGCACTAGCGATCGCCATGCTGCGAGCCCCCCATGTGCACACGCTGGCATGCTATGCTGCTGGACATCATATGATAGTCATTCAGGATAACAGAACCACCGTCCGGCCGTCAATCTGCTATAGGCCGGGTGGGAAGTGGTTAAAAAAGCTGCCTAGTTTTAGAGAAAAAAATGCCTACATTAGGCTGTTACATTGAGAACTGAAAAAGAGGGGAATTGTACTCAATTTGTAGAGATTTCCTCTAACTTCTTCTTGTGTTTCTGGGACAGGGAGTGAAGAAAATTCTCTCCAAATCCTCCAACCTCAAAGACAGCAAAAAAAAAAAAAAAAAAGGATTTTTTCTACTTACCGTAAAATATCTTTCTCTGAAATTCATTGACGGACACAGCACTTTCAGTCTTGACCTTAGGGTTATATCGCCACCTTCAGGAGTAGGACTAGGCAGAAAAAAAAAAAAACAAGCACAGCACTGCCCAGGGGCGGCCCTTACTGGCAGTAACCCCCCACTCTGCTACAGGCAGCTTAGTTCATTTTAAAGCAGTACAAACACAAACAGGAGGGGTGGGTGCTGTGTCCATCAATGAACTTCAGAGAAAGATATTTTAACGGTAAGTAGAAAAAAATCCTATTTGCTCTTTTGTTCATTGACGCACACAGCACTTTCAGTCTTGACCTTAGGGATGTCCCAAAGCAGTGCCACAACAAGGGGCTGAGGTAATCCGCTTGCCAGTTTTCTACGCCTGGTATGTAAACGGCTGACAGAGCCGGCATGTGACGCTCTACCCACTGCAGAGTGTGAGAGACCTCCAGCGCCGCTGTTGAGCTACTCGTCCCCCCCTGGTGATTGACGTAAGCCACCACTGTGGCATTGTCCGACTGGATCCTGACCGGGCGACCATGCAGCCGCTGCGACCACGTGGAGAGGCATAACCTGATCACCTGCAACTCCAGAACAATGATCGATAGGCGGGACTCCTCCGGCGTCCAGCGCCCCTGGGCAGAATGAAGGCCCAAAATTCCCCCGCATCCGGTCAGGCTGGCATCTGTCGTGATCACCGTCCAATGGAGAGGAAGAAACGACTTTCCGGACCTAGGGCCGGGGACCGTAGCCACCACAGAAGCGAAGCCCTGGTTAGATGGCACACATGGATCCAACAATCCAGGGATGTCAGGGATTTGTCCCATTTGGATCTCCCTCTGCAAGACTCGAGTGTGAAATTGAGCATACGGAACCATCTCAAAGGTGGCTACCATGAGGCCCAGAACTTGCATGTAAAAGCACAGTGACAACCACTTGCGGGACAGCAGTAATCAAATCGCGGAGTGAAGAGTCTGCAGTTTGCTCGAAGGAAGAAAGACCTTTGCTCTTGCACAGTCCAGAATCAACCCCAAGTACTCCAGGCATTGGGTCGGGAGTAAAACAGACTTCTAGAGATTCAACACCCAGCCGAACTCCTGTAAGGTCTGCATGGTGATCGCCACATCGTCTCTCAGTTCTGAGGTTGAAGCCGCTCTCAGGAGGAGATCGTCCAGGTAACCCATGATCGCAATCCCTCGCTGTCTCAGCAACACCAGAACCAGAGCCAGCACTTTGGTGAAGATCCTTTGGAGCCGACGCCAGGCCAAAGGGAAGTGCCACAAATTGATAGTGCGCGTCTTCGACCCCAAAGCGCAGGAACCTCTGGTGCCTGACGCAGATGGGGACATGCAAGTACGCGTCTTTGATGTCCAGGGAGGCCAGAAAATCCCTCTGATGAAGCGCAGCCACCACAGAACGAACAGACTCCATCCTGAACCTCCGCACCCTCACAATTGAGGGCTTTGAGATCCAGGATCAGACGGACCCCTTCTTTCTTTGGAACTACAAACAGATTGGAGTAGAACCCCCAAAACCTTTCCGAAGCTGCTACAGGAACTATCACCCCCCGCAGTAACAAGTCCTGTACCACTCCAAACAAGGCCTGCCAACGAGATGGGAGAACATGAAGATTGGAGGAAAAAAACCTGTCTGGCGGACAAGAAAGAAACTCTATCTTGTACCCGGACAAAATTAGTTCGCAGACCCACTGTTCAGAAAGAAGAGAAGTCCACCGGTCCACAAACCCCCGAAGGTGACTTCCCACCCATAAGCGGACTTGTCCGCAGGCTTGTTTGGTTTGCAATGCCAAGGAAGCCTTTGCCCATCTGCGGGAGCCTTGTTGGGCTGGGAACGCTTACCTGCAGAACCGAGTGGACGAAAAAGCTGCCTGTGAGCGGAAAAAGAGGGGCCCTGCTTACGACGGGGCTTCTTGCCCTTTCTGGACTGGACTGTGGAAGAGACGTACTTTTCCCCCATTGATGAAGTAACCGGTGCAGAACTACGGCTGACACAGAGACCCTTGAAAGTAACGGGGCCGTATCTAGGGCCGCATCACAGACATACTTAAGTCCCTGCACCAACTGGTGCAGACTGGGGAAGCTTGCTCATTACTCAACTCGCAGTGTAATAACTTAGCCCATTCAGCAAGTGTCTGCGACACCAGATCCGTGGCTAGCACCGGACGAAGAGCCGACCCCACCATCATAAACAAAGCCTGAGCAACCGCCTCGGCCTTTCTGTCGGCAGGATCCTTGAAAGAAGGGGACCCTTCCAGCGGAATCATGGTCGCCTTATTTAACCTGGACACCGGAGGGTCAACGACAGGAGGCGATGCCCATTTTTTCAATAAGCTCTCCTCAAAGGGGTAACGCAGCGAAAACTGCCTCGGAACTGAAAAGGAGCGCTGCGGGCATTCCCAGTCCTTGTAAATAAACATATCAAAATAAGACAGGTAAGGAAACCTTAGCGATGTGGACCAGCTTGTGAAACCTAAAAGGGACCGACACCTCTGGAGGTGCCCCTGCTGTATCCTTAATTTTTAAAGTATCCTGCACCGCCATGATAAGTGCCCCACCAGCTCTTTCTCATGCACTGCAATGGACACGGAAGATTCCTCCTCACTGTCTGAAAGGTCAGGGGCCGTATCATCCGAACCGTCCAGACAGGGGCCACCCGCCACAGCGAGGCCCAAGTCTGGATCAAAGTCCTCCCCAGTGTCACGTACCTGGTAGGAGTCTGAAATGACGAGGTCAGCCTCTCTTGTATCTCCAATCCAAGCCCCACTGGAGATGGAACAGATGCTGGCAAGGATCAGGAGGAACACGAGTGCCTGTGAATGCTGTGTGCAGAACTTGCCGGAAGTGTTGCAGACTGGGAAGTGCAGGCAGGGTTTCTGGTGAAGAGCTGGAACCAGCACAGCTGAGAGGATGGACGGCCAGCAAAGGTACTCGGAAACAGCGTGGACCCAAACAGGGGACAGGAGCGAGGAGCACAGGTACTCGGAAATAGCGTGGAGCCAAACAGGAGACAGGAGCGAGGTCATCAGGTAAGCCGGGTTCAGTAACGGGCGGGCAGCGAGGTACCAAAGTATAAACAGGAGCAAGGTGAAACAGGAAGCCAGGATCATGAACCAGTAATCAGAGTAATCAGAGTCCAGAAACAGGGTCAGGAAGGCCAGGGTTTCAGCAACAGGAAGTCAAGTCAAACAAACAGGGTTTCAGAATCTCAGGACACAGCTGAAGATCAAGCAGCACCTGTCAGAAATCAGAGCAACCCTTAAATAGGCTGTCAGGTACCAATTGTGGTCAGATGTGTGTTCCTGCGCATGGAAATCTGCCTATGCCCGTGAATGCGCGCATGCGCACGTGTGCGTTCCGGGCGCATCCTGACAGTTCTCTTATGCCCCATACACACGGTCGGATTTTCCGATGAAAAATGTCCGATCGGAGCGTGTTGTCGGAAATTCCGACCGTGTGTGGGCGCCATCGGACATTTTCCATCGGATTTTCCGACACACAAAGTTGGACAGCAGGAGATAAAATTTTCCGACAACAAAATCCGATCGCGTCAATTCCGACCGTGTGTGGCCTGTTCCGACGCACAAAGTGCCACGCATGCTCAGAAGAAATTCCGACACGGGACAGCTCGTTCTGGTAAACTTAGCGTTCGTAATGGATAAAGCACTTTCGTCACGCTGCAATGTAAAAAATGGTTTAATACAGCGCACTCTCTTCTTCTTTATGAATGTGACAAGAATTAAGTCGTTTTGATGCTCATATTCACACACACTTCTCACAAACTTCTTTCGTTACTATTTATCGGGATTCCCTCAATATATTTTGATTTCTCACATCTGACAACATATTTTTTTTTTTTTACTTTAATGTAGAATCTTTTTTTGTGTTTCTCTTTTTTTTTTTTTTTTTTGGTGATTTTGATTTGTACTCCCGAAAATGTTTGTGTGTTTTTTGTGACAAGTTCCCACAACACCATTGATATGTTGTTCTATTTAATCTGTAGGAGGAGATTGTTTGGTGTTGTTGTCCCTTGTTAATTTCACATTGTACTTTAGAAATGTACCTGAATACTCACCAACAAACTGTCCTTTTTGGATGAAAACACACACAGGAGAGTAGAATTTACCTAAAAATATTTTATTAAGGGGTCACAACTAAACAAAGAGGGAGTCAATGCTGGAGAAAGTGCAGAAGTGGGCGAAGCCTTGGACCCCCAGGGCAGAAATCAATTATTTAAAAGCAAAATTGGTGGCCTGAGGAGTCCATATCTTAGGGAGGGCAGTCTGGTCCAGAAGTCCCAGAGATCCGGAAAGCAGCAGATGGCATCTGTGTCCCCAGGCTGTGGTCATACGAGAGACTGCATCTTCTGTCAGACCAGACTGAACCCAGGGCAATCACTCTCAGGTCTTCTTTCCACGCTTCCTTCCAGCCTTTGGCTGTGGTGGTGGAGTTGTGGCAGCAGGAGGAGGAGGAGGAGGAGGAGGAGGATCGTCCCTCTCCATGACATCCGTCTTGTGTGTCAGTTCCCCACTCTCCCCCTTCCGAAGGACTTTATAAATCAGGTCCTCAGAAATCTTGCGTTGGCCCTCCTGCATGCCCAGCAATTTGGTGGCAGCCATGCAGGCAAAGGCCTCTGCAGGACTGGGGAAGGCTCTGAGGGACGCCGAAGTCTCCTGGATCAGCCTGTACACTGAATCCTGCACAGGACTGGGAGTGGCCTTCCTGGCCCTTTTATATGGCAGGCGGAGGGGAGGGACCTGAGACTCAGTCATGCTGCGACTTGTCCCAGGCTTCTCTTGGCTGCCACTTAGCCCCGCCTCCTCCTGGCTGCCACTAATCCCCGCCTCCTCCTGGCTGCCACTAATCCCCGCCTCCTCCTGACTGCCACATTCCACAGCCTCCTCCTGGCTGAGGTCTTCCTGTGTATGAAAAAGGGACATAGTTTTAGTATTGTTTTCATCAATCACACACAATTTTCACCTCCTGACTGCTGCAAATTGAATGTTAACAAATATAACAGACTATCCTTCTGAGCCCAGCAGTTTTCATTCTTGTCCCAATTTTGGGTGCCCACTACTGTCTATTGATATGTAAAACACTTTATGAAATCAGCAAATAGTGATCAATAATAACATCTAGTAAACATCATTTATTTATTGCCCAGAAATCTGTAGAAGAATGCTATACCTGACTCCAGCTGGGCTCCTCCACTTCTTCCTGGCTGGAAGGCCCAGGTTGGACATCGGAAGCCTCAGCTGGGGTGGAAGGAAGAGTGGAAGGAAGAGTGGAGAGGGATTCCCTGACTTCAGTGTGGTCTGACAGAAATCGCAGTCTCTCATAGTACCACAGCCTGAGGACATAAACGTCATCTGCTGCAGCTCCGGACCTCTGGGAATCTGTGACCTTCTTGCGCTCCCTCAGATAAGTGCTCCTCAGGCCACCAATTTTAGCTTTTAAATAAGGGATGGTTGCTGTGGGGACCACCGGCTTCACCAACTCCAGCAGTTTCTCCAGCGCTGCCTGCCTCTTCTGTTTGTGATTATAGTGGGGGTGTCTGACCTGCCACAGACAGGGCAGCTCCATGTACTTGTCAATAAACAGGGGCAGGAAATTGTGGTCGTTGAACCCATCCATTTTCTCTGCAAGACACAACACAAGACAAACCCTAATGTCAGGCCAAACTCCCCTAATCTTGTTACAATATAGGCTTCAATTTCGAAGCAGTATAGGCCCAAGTTTAGATCCTACCTTCGTTAGCACGATCGGCGTCTCCGATGCTCCTTCCTCCGCTCACAGATCGTATGTAAGACGCGCCCGTTACGATTTATACACACTGCGCATGCGTATAACTCCGCCCGCCCCTGACGTTCTTTCTATTCTATTCCCCGCCCCTTTTCGTTCGGCGCAGTGGAGGAAGAGCACATGGCGGAGAGACAGCAGGATAGTGCTAAGTACAGCAACGAGGAGGAGGAAAGGCTGGAGCCTGAAACGTCCCGATCCAGAAGGAGATTAAAGGACTCAAATATGTCCTTTGGGGAGATGTTGGAAATGGTGGACATCCTGAAGAAGGCCGACTATGATGGAAAGTATGGGCCTTACCCCAACCACAATGTCCGAAAGGCCAAGATCATGGCGAATGTGGTCAGGAGTCTGCACCGGAAATTCAGGGTACGACGATCGAAAGATCAGCTCAGGAGGCGGTGGTCGGACCTGAAATTACGAGAACATGAGCAGTACAGAAAGATCCGGAGAGTGCTGCAAAAAAGTAAGTAGTTGTGCTGTGTTCCTATTGTTCTTGTGTTTATTACGTTCGTGCTGCTCCATGTGCTTTTAGGAACTGTTGTACAGTTTAAAATGGCAACTTTCATGTTCATGGGCACATTATTCGTTCGGATCACACATTTTTCGTTGCAAATATAAAATAACATTGTTTAGGCCATATGCATTTGGCCACCATTTTGACGCCCTATACTTGTCTTCAAAGAATTGGGTTGTGTAGATGGCTTTGTTACTAGAATGAAATGCAAACTAGATTGTGTGTAAGGAGAGGACACTGAGCAGCTGTTTTCACATCTGGACACTGGAGCACTAGTGTGGGACCCCAGAACACCCTTTTTATTAAGGGGCCACACAGGTGCTCCAGTGTATACTATAGGGGGGTCTCCATCTGTGAAGCTTGTACCAAACAGGTAAAGTATTGCAGCTTGACAAAGGACACTAAAAAAGCTACATCTTGGAACTCTGCTAAAATAGACAATTGTACCCCACTTCCAAACAATGTTTCATCTTTATAGTTCTGCCATCAAATATCTGTGTGCTATTTATACCATTTTTGTTTTACATAGGGGATAAAAGACTCGGAGGACACCCCTCATCCGAGGAGACCAGAGCCCCCCCCCCCCTCTGGAAGAAGGGAAAATCCCCCCAACACAAGCTGAGCAGGAGGATGAAGACGTGGTGGAAGTAGTCACCACAACAGGTGAGTGTCTGCGACCACAGGCTCAGATAGGAGATGGATGGCGGCATTTTTTTTAGCCCTAATTTATTTTGGGTTTCCTTTCTTTTTAGGTGATCGTGAGGTTGTGGATGAAGATCCTTTCACATCCGAAAGTGCCCAGATCCTGATCGGGGAGATCATGGGGTGTAATTTACAATTGGAAAACATCAAGCAAAACATCAATGATGTTATTCCAAAATATAAAAACATCATTGATGTTTTGGGGCGAGTTTAAAACCCCTCCAAATCACTTTCTTCTTTTGTCTGCTACAATGTGCGAAATGTTTTTGTGATTTTTCCCAAAGCCAAAATTGGAGGATGCACACAGTGTGCCAACATGTGCTATCTGCCATCACGGGAGATCAATGGACGCGTTTTGGGGGTGCAACCCCTTCCTCAATAATAAAGTAGCGGTGAGGAAGGGCTTTCTCCCCCAAAACACGTCCCTTCATCCCCCCTGATGGCAGATAGCACATGTTGACATTGGGAAATTTGTGTGCATCTTCCAAATTTGGCTTTTCCAGGGGTGTTTTCCCCCCATCTGAACGCAATATCAAACACAGTTCCTAAATACTCATGTCTGATATTGCCTTCAAGTTCTACCAAATGTGAACTTTGTAAGATCAAGATTTGTGTCTTTCTTGTTGATTTTACACAGGCCTGTTTTCTATAAAATGCACATTTTGATTTTGGATAATGACACCACAAAAATTGTTAGACAACAAACATGTTGGTTTGTCATAAAAACCTTTGGTAAATGCACATGTGATTGTGCAGGTATTAAAAAGATTGTTCATCAAGAATGTGTGGATTATTGTCTCAATGCTACAACACTTTTGGGGTGATGTAATTGTTGTTTGAAGAGAAAATGGGGGTAATTTCCTAAGGGCAAATCCACTTTGCACTACAAGTGCAGTTTCAGTGCAGTTGCAAGTGCACTTGTAGTGAAAAGTGTCTTTGCATTTAGTAAATAACAGCCAACAGTGCTTTGTAAGGTTACACAATCACGACATTTTCTGGACTCCACACATTTCTGTCAGGGTCAGCTAAAACAAACACAAGCAGTAAATGTCCACAAAGAAGAGCCTGGGGGGAGATGCCTGTCGAGAACTTGAGGTCCTGCAGGCTTCTCCCTGTGGGCAAATACCGCAAGGTAGCGACCAACCTCTGCTCCGGAGTGATGACTTGCCTCATGCAGGTATCCTGCCTGCTGATATAGGGGGTCAGCGAAGCCAACAAACGGTGAAACACGGGGTCCGTCATCCGGAGAAAGTTCCTGAAATCACCAGGATTATTCTCACGGATCTCACGGAGCAAAGGCATATGAGAGAACTGGTCACGCTGAAGCAACCAATTCTTGGTCCATTAACTCCTCCCCACCCTGTTCATGGACTGGACTTGTGTCAAGGTCAGGACCCCAACACCAAGCCCCCGCACAGCACGAACTGTACGAGGAGTACGCATACGAAACATGGCTAGAAAACGGTCGGCTGCTCAGAACGAAGTAACAGAACGCACTGAAGAACAGCAAGGCCTATGAAGAGCGACCTGAAAAACAGCAACGAGCGGACAAGATCGCACAGAAAACTCCGATACGAACTGACTGCACGCACTGAAGAGCAGATACAAACCCACAAGCACAAACTGAACGGCAGAAAACGATCTGAAAGCCACGAGTCTGAAAAAGCGCGAATCGTCTCTCACCAAACTTTTACTAACACAAGATTAGCAAAAGGAGCCCAAAGGGTGCCGCGCTTGGTTCTGAACCGGCCTTTTCTAGTCTTGTCGTACGTGATTGACGTCACCGCGTTCTTGGCGATCGGAAATTCCGACAACTTTGTGTGACCGTGTGTAGGCAAAACAAGTTTGAGCCAACATCCGTAGGAAAAAATCCGAGGATTTTGTTGTCGGAATGTCCGACCGTGTGTACGGGGCATTACACCCAGAAGATGGTGAGGGAAGGGGGCGTTTTTTACCCGCCTTACGCCCACACGCCACTTCAACCCTGGAAATAAATGATTCCAGGACCACCGACAAAGCGTCCAGGGGCACCACAGACCCAAAGGAGCCAGCTGCCATCACAGGGGTGTCTGGGGAAGGGGCACCTGCTTCACACGCCATGCTGCCCCTGCTCGCCTGTCACTACCCAGGACCGAAACGCCCACTAAGGAGAGAAAAGGAGAGAAGACCACCCTCCTAGCTGCCACAGACTGAGGGGCTCCCCAGAAGGACTCACCACCCTGACCGAGGAGCAGTGCTGCGCCGTCCGTCCTCCGGTAGATGTGCCAAGCCACGAGGAGATCTGTGTGCCATTTGCGCTTTTCCTGGCTTCAATTGACGAATCCAGCACTAGAGGCCAAGCAGAATACCCCTCCCGCGGCCACCCAAAAATGGCCGCTGGCTGTGTCCCAGAAACAACACAAGTGCCTGGGAACTCCAGGAAAATGGCCGCCGTGCTCCTAGAAAATGGCCACGGCTCTGAGAAAATGGCTACGGCACTGGAAAATGGCCGTGGCCCCCGTGGCGCCCGTCCCCAAATCAATGGCGGTCCAGCACGAGGAGAGACAACGCCAGCTATCCCCCCTGTACCAGGACGCCTGGAGACCACCCGGAGGAGCCCCACTCGGCCAAGTAGATGCCTCACAACCTCCCTGCACCCAGCAAACGACAGCACCCCCGGGAAGGAGGAGAGGGAAGGAGAGGGGGGAGAGGGGAAGAAGGGGAGAGCTTTGAAACCATCTCCCAAATCGACCAAATCGGTCCAGAATGGGGCTTTTTGCGGCTGACCCAGCACGGAGCTAAGGTCTGCACGCGCTCAATGGCCAGGCTGGGGAGACTACCAGGATCTATAATATCCAGCCTGTCACCAAGCCCGGCAGTTGATTGCAGATGCATCACCAGGAAAACAAAAATAAAAGAAATAAAACAAAATCTAAAGAACCACAGGTCCCAGCCAGAAGTCAGGTCCTTCTCTAGACTAGGCAGAAAAAAACTGAGCTGCCTGTAGCAGAGTGGGGGGTTACTGCCTGTAAGGACCGCCCCTGGGCGGTGCTGTGCTTGTTTTTTTTTTAATTTCTGCCTAGTCCTACTCCTGAAGGTGGCGATATAACCCTAAGGTCAAGACTTAAAGTGCTGTGTCCGTCAATGAACAAAAGAGAAAAAGAACTGACAAGAGTATACTTTTTCTACTCTTTCCTGCTACTCCACCTTCTCTACTTCTCTACTCACTACTACTAACACTAAAAAAAAGTCAATTTAGGGAAATGCTTTAGTGTCAGTGAGAAGGTGAAATTAGGGTGGCTTTTAGTGGTTTTAAGGGTAAAATAGACCTTATACGGATCTTAAGGGTTAAGAAAGCTCCTTCCAATTATCATAGACCCACATTAACCTAATTGGGTTACATTTGTATTTATAGAAAGAAAAACAACAACAGACAGTAGAAAAAAGTAAAATAACAAAATAGTAATTTCACTGCAAAATCACAGACACAATGACTGTGAAAAAAGGTTCATTAAATTATATACATTAAAGTTGGTGTAAAGTTTGCTGACAATGTCCAAAGCTCACATGAGCTGCATTGGAGCACAAAAAGCACATAGATAGAAAATACTTACTGAAGTTGATGTTGCCATATCATGAGCTTATCTATAGTCTGTGCTGGTGGACAGTGCCAAAGTCGTTTTTTGGTGTGGGATACTATATACATTGAGAGCAAGCACTTTAATACCCAGAACCCAGGGATGTTTCTGTTATGAAGAATGGTTTAAGTTTAAGTTTTATATGAAAAAATTATAGGGGTTGATTTACTAAAGACAAACAGTGCATTTTCAAGTATAGTTACTCCAGAGCTTTGCAAAGAATGCCGAATCACATCTAAGGAAAAAATTGCATTTTTGCTTGCACATGATTGTATGATGAAAGTCTGCAGAGCTCCTCCTCATTTACTAAGCTCTGGAGCAACTGCACTTTCATAATCCATGTTCTATTGCCGTGTACACACGGGTGGACTTTTCGACTGGACTGGTCCGGCGGAACGAATCCGTCAGAAAATCCGACCATGTGTGGGCTTCATCGGACCTTCAGCTGACTTTTTCTGTCAAAAATCAGACGGACTTTAGATTTGGAACGTGTTTCAAATCTTTCCGACGGACTCGAGTCTGGTTGAAAAATCAGTTAATCTGTATGCTAGTCTGACGGACAAAAAAGGACGCAAGGGCAGCTATTGGCTACTGGCTATGAACTTCCTTATTCTAGTCCCTTCGTACGTCATCACGTTCATACCAATGGACTTTCGAACGGACTTTAGTCCGTTCGTGTGTGGGCAAGTCCGGTCGTCCAAAAGTCCGTCGTAACTCTGTTGAAAGTCCGTCTGAAAGACCGTCGAACGTTTGATGCTGAAAAGTCCGCACGTGTATACACGGCTTTTGCCTTTATTAAATCAACCCCATAGATGAACAATAACAAAATAAAAAGTGTAGCGCTATGGTGGTGAAACAGATGTAAGGTGTATGAAAGAAGGAAGTTTGTTTATATTTGAAGAAACCAATAACTTCATCTAATCCAAAACCTATATGTGCTAGATAGTGTAGTGAATATGGATATAACATCCAGTGTCATCACTCGTGTGAATGAAAAAATGCTCTATCTCGCTAGGAAGAGCAGAAAACATCAAAAAAAATTAAATGTATAAAAAAGGTTAATATTGATTACAACATCCAAACTTATCAGTAATGAAAAAATATATAGTGTCAGAAGTGTCCATAATGTAAATGGATGAAACTCCCAGATAAACAATATAAATATATTAGTCCATATGTTATACGGTGTGGTTGGCCCAAATTGAATCCCAGGCGGATGGCATCACAAGGAACAATCCAAATTTCAGTAAAAGATGGAATACTCTTACCGACTTTGATGGACTCACAGGCCTTTGGCGGTGAGTCAACTAGGCTTGTACTGTCTTATGATGACAGTGACAGGATGGCTTGTACACCGGTAAGGTTCTCCCTCAGATGGGGGGCCAGGAATCCGCCCAAAAAGGTCTCCGCAGTCTCCGTCTTTGTCAGCATGCATGGACCATATATGAGGAAAAAACAAGGAGCCTCCACATGGTGTAAATCCAAAAAACTATTTTTCAAATAGCATTTATTAGATCACTCAAGATCCTCAAACAGTCCAACAAAGTAAAAATTAGCAGAATCGATTCAAGTAATACAAAGTAGTTAAAAGTTGGTAAGCGTGGTAAAGGTGGCTGGGTACAGCAAAGAAACCCGACCGGTTTCGTCTAAAAAGACTTCGGCTGGGGCATATGCCGTCCTGCCACCTCCACGCTTTTATACATACATAATAGTAATCCATTGAAAACAGCTGTTACAGCGTCGTGCACGCTGACTTCCTGAAACAATGGCGTGCGTTCCACCCTGAGTCATGTGTTACCGAGATTAGCCAATGGGGAGACGAAATAATGGATCCGCCTCTACCCACCAAGCCTCGATGTGGATAACATCACGCTATGCGCACTCATTGGACGGGAGAGTGCGTTCCTCAGTAGATCACCCAATCAGAGCCGCCGCCGTATGACGTACACACGACCAACATCATGTGATAACGTCTGACGTGCTGATAGGTGTACATCATTGTATTATACCGGAAGTAAAACACACATCGCGGAGGCTGTTGGAGCGCAAATGCGTTCCAAACGGGTCATAGAGGAAGGAAATAATAAATGTACAAGTTAAAATAAAATAAAATTACGGCTATCATTATACTCTGCCGCAATAATAAATGTGTGACCCCAGATTTGGAGTGTAATTGGATACCCCGTTGATTAAACTAAACTATCAATCCTGGAAGTCAGTAAGCATTACGGCAGCATTATACTAATTCTTAAATATATACATATATGCATTAAATATGTATACATATATATATACTTTAATAATCCTCTTAAATTATGTCGGGTCATGGCACATATGTGATTAATGTCCCTGGAAGGAACAGGGAACCATGCTAGAAATACATATTAACAGTATTTATCTCATTAATTAAAATATTGTTTAAAATTATAAAAAATATATAAAAAAATTTATTTTTCTGAGCACAATGTTAATGGTAGAACTAATCTCTATATGTAAGGAGCCACCTTATATTAGTTGAAAACAACCCACAAAAGTGTCATAACATAAATAGGGTTGACCTCAACTAATAATAATCAGTACAGCTAGGAGTAAGTGAATAAAAGGAATAAAAGGAAAAAAATCAAGATTGATTAATGAATGAATTGATGTCCCACTCAACATTCAACCCATATGGCGTGAAACATCTTAATTGATATATCCAAAAAGTTTCAAGCCTTGATACTCCTCTTATGCATGACTCTCCTCTCCAGTGGGGGGTAAATTTGTCTATTATTTGGAACTTAGTGCCAGTAGGATCTCGATTGTGACAAGTTAAATAGTGGTTGGGAACACTATGATTTGTACGTCCCTTTTTAATGGATTTAATATGTTCATTGACCCTTATAGCAAAAGTACGAATAGTCCGCCCCACATACTGTTTCCCGCAAGGGCAAGTGATGAGATATACAATATATCTCGTGGAACATGTAACAAAATGTTTAACCAAATATTCTTTCCCCGTAATGGTTGATCCGAAGGTATCAATCTTCCGGGATTTAAGTGTATTGTATTTACACACCCTACATTTTCGACATGGAAAAAAGCCCTTCATATTTTGGAAAAATGAAGGGACAACTGGGGGGTCAGTTACATTGGGTGCAACTTGTCCCCTAAGGGACATAGCCCCTCTGTAAATCACCCCAGCTTGTTCCGGGAGCACTGGTCCAAGAACGGTATCGTTTTTCAGAACATTCCAGTGCCTGTGGAAGATATCCTTAACTTGTTTGTGTTGAATTGAAAAATTCGTAAGGAAGGACCACTTATGTTTATTTTCTACAATGGGTTTAGGTTGTTCAGAGATAAGTGAATTCCTATCCACTAAGGCGACATTGTGTATCACTTCATCTATCTCTGATACATCATATCCTTTATCAATAAATCTCAACTTCAACACATCAGCTTGGTTGAAATAATCAGTGAGTTTTGAGCAGTTGCGTCTGATCCGCAACATCTGACTCCGGGGAATAGATTTTAGCCATGCTGCGTGATGGCAGCTGTCGATCGGAATGTAACCATTCCGATCGGTGGCCTTGAAAAAAGTTTTAGTGGTGAGGTGGTTATCAACCACTGAAATCTCTACTAACCTTAAAGACCATTTAGAAAAGGAAGAACGTGAACAGAGGGTTAAAAAACAGAAAAAGTACACAAGGGACATTTGTGACTATAAGAATGGATGTGTGTTTAATTGGCAGGAGAAAAATCCACCAATCACGCCCCCAGAGACAGGGCAAGCACCCACTAGCAGTCTAGTCCCTCCAAGTTCACAACAAACAATGAATAGAATTGTACCTAATAAACATGATGTGTACCATTCACCAGTTAGACCCTTCACACCCATACCCCAATATAAGAACCCAACCTCCAATAATGGGGGAAGGGGGAGGAATAACAGAGGTAGGGCAAAGGGAAATAAGAACCAAAGACCATATCATGAATATCATAGACAGGATTCGTCCCCCTGGAGAAGAAATAATGACCATCACGATCATTACTCAGATTACCAATACCCTCAGAGAACTCCGGTTCATACGCAGAACAGGTTTTCACCTCTTAGAGAGAGAAGATTTAATGATGACCCATATTCCAGATATCCCTATTCTGATAGGGATGATGGATATCATATGAGATCACCATTTAATTATAATCAGAACCTGCCAGGACCATCCTTGAGGAAGGATTTTCACAAGGAGGGGGAAAGCTATTCAAGAAACCCAAATCCGGGCGCGGCACCAGAGGGGGGTGGCGCGCCAGGAAAAAGAAAACGTGTCTAAAAGACAGTGGCATTTTTAATTTGAGCAACGTAGAACTAACAACAGCCGAAAAATCAGTACTTGATAAAGGGCTGAAATATGTACCTCCAAAAAAATTAAATAAATTTACAACTTTCATAGATGTACACAAATACATCAGGAAGTTGAATATCCAAAGATACATCATGTCCAATCCTATTAAACCTCGGACTACTGATATTACATCACATGCTGTCCATTCAGGCCTAGCTAACCCATCGCTGTTCAATCCTCCTTGTTCAGTGGCACCCTCTATTAAAGTTTTTCGAGATCTGGTCCTTAAAGATCTCGATAAGTTACCAGATAAAAAAATATATAATGATCCCAACCTAAAAATTGGACTTAAATCCCTTTGTGAACGTAAAAACCTTGTCATTCGTCCAGCTGACAAGGGGGGTGGGATCGTCATTCTTGATAAAGCAGATTACCATACTGAGATGATGAGAATTCTTGGCGACACAGACACCTACCTTAAACTAACCAAAAACCCTACATTTGAGTTTAAGAAAACTTTGGTGGACTTGATAGATACTGGTTCTCAGCTGGGAATTCTCGACAAGAAGGAGAAAAGTTTCCTTATCCCAACTGCTCCACGCATTCCTATCATTTACTACTTACCGAAAGTCCACAAGAATGTCACCCAACCCCCTGGTCGCCCCATTATAAGTGGCATAAATTCTATAACATCCCGTATCGGGAAATATATTGATTTCTTTCTCCAACCGTTAGTGAAATCCACACCGTCTTACCTAAGAGACACTAAGGACACCATTGCCAAACTTGAACGTGTTACATACAGTGAGGATCTTATTCTTGCCACAGCGGACGTTAAGGCGCTTTACACTTGTATACCCCACAATGCAGGTTTTGAAGCGGTCCACTCTTTCCTTTCCAGGAATGGTACAATTCCAGGTACTCAGAAGAGGTTCATTATGGATTTATTGTGTTTTGCCACCAAACACAACTACTTCTGGTACAGTGGAGATTTCTACCTCCAAAAAAAAGGGGGTAGCGATGGGGGCAAAGTTTGCCCCTAGTTTGGCCAATATATTTATGGCCAAATGGGAGGAGGATGTCGTCTATGCCCTAGACCCTCCGCAACTGGTGTTGTGGGCTAGGTACATTGACGACATCCTCCTCCTATGGAAAGGTAGTATGGAATCTCTGGATGATTTTATACGCCTCTTGAACAACAACCAAATCGGGATAGAGTTGACCTATGAGGCCAGTCAGTCGACCATTCATTTCCTCGATTTAGAGATTTCAGTGGTTGATAACCACCTCACCACTAAAACTTTTTTCAAGGCCACCGATCGGAATGGTTACATTCCGATCGACAGCTGCCATCACGCAGCATGGCTAAAATCTATTCCCCGGAGTCAGATGTTGCGGATCAGACGCAACTGCTCAAAACTCACTGATTATTTCAACCAAGCTGATGTGTTGAAGTTGAGATTTATTGATAAAGGATATGATGTATCAGAGATAGATGAAGTGATACACAATGTCGCCTTAGTGGATAGGAATTCACTTATCTCTGAACAACCTAAACCCATTGTAGAAAATAAACATAAGTGGTCCTTCCTTACGAATTTTTCAATTCAACACAAACAAGTTAAGGATATCTTCCACAGGCACTGGAATGTTCTGAAAAACGATACCGTTCTTGGACCAGTGCTCCCGGAACAAGCTGGGGTGATTTACAGAGGGGCTATGTCCCTTAGGGGACAAGTTGCACCCAATGTAACTGACCCCCCAGTTGTCCCTTCATTTTTCCAAAATATGAAGGGCTTTTTTCCATGTCGAAAATGTAGGGTGTGTAAATACAATACACTTAAATCCCGGAAGATTGATACCTTCGGATCAACCATCACGGGGAAAGAATATTTGGTTAAACATTTTGTTACATGTTCCACGAGATATATTGTATATCTCATCACTTGCCCTTGCGGGAAACAGTATGTGGGGCGGACTATTCGTACTTTTGCTATAAGGGTCAATGAACATATTAAATCCATTAAAAAGGGACGTACAAATCATAGTGTTCCCAACCACTATTTAACTTGTCACAATCGAGATCCTACTGGCACTAAGTTCCAAATAATAGACAAATTTACCCCCCACTGGAGAGGAGAGTCATGCATAAGAGGAGTATCAAGGCTTGAAACTTTTTGGATATATCAATTAAGATGTTTCACGCCATATGGGTTGAATGTTGAGTGGGACATCAATTCATTCATTAATCAATCTTGATTTTTTTCCTTTTATTCCTTTTATTCACTTACTCCTAGCTGTACTGATTATTATTAGTTGAGGTCAACCCTATTTATGTTATGACACTTTTGTGGGTTGTTTTCAACTAATATAAGGTGGCTCCTTACATATAGAGATTAGTTCTACCATTAACATTGTGCTCAGAAAAATAAATTTTTTTATATATTTTTTATAATTTTAAACAATATTTTAATTAATGAGATAAATACTGTTAATATGTATTTCTAGCATGGTTCCCTGTTCCTTCCAGGGACATTAATCACATATGTGCCATGACCCGACATAATTTAAGAGGATTATTAAAGTATATATATATGTATACATATTTAATGCATATATGTATATATTTAAGAATTAGTATAATGCTGCCGTAATGCTTACTGACTTCCAGGATTGATAGTTTAGTTTAATCAACGGGGTATCCAATTACACTCCAAATCTGGGGTCACACATTTATTATTGCGGCAGAGTATAATGATAGCCGTAATTTTATTTTATTTTAACTTGTACATTTATTATTTCCTTCCTCTATGACCCGTTTGGAACGCATTTGCGCTCCAACAGCCTCCGCGATGTGTGTTTTACTTCCGGTATAATACAATGATGTACACCTATCAGCACGTCAGACGTTATCACATGATGTTGGTCGTGTGTACGTCATACGGCGGCGGCTCTGATTGGGTGATCTACTGAGGAACGCACTCTCCCGTCCAATGAGTGCGCATAGCGTGATGTTATCCACATCGAGGCTTGGTGGGTAGAGGCGGATCCATTATTTCGTCTCCCCATTGGCTAATCTCGGTAACACATGACTCAGGGTGGAACGCACGCCATTGTTTCAGGAAGTCAGCGTGCACGACGCTGTAACAGCTGTTTTCAATGGATTACTATTATGTATGTATAAAAGCGTGGAGGTGGCAGGACGGCATATGCCCCAGCCGAAGTCTTTTTAGACGAAACCGGTCGGGTTTCTTTGCTGTACCCAGCCACCTTTACCACGCTTACCAACTTTTAACTACTTTGTATTACTTGAATCGATTCTGCTAATTTTTACTTTGTTGGACTGTTTGAGGATCTTGAGTGATCTAATAAATGCTATTTGAAAAATAGTTTTTTGGATTTACACCATGTGGAGGCTCCTTGTTTTTTCCTCATATATGGTCCATGCATGCTGACAAAGACGGAGACTGCGGAGACCTTTTTGGGCGGATTCCTGGCCCCCCATCTGAGGGAGAACCTTACCGGTGTACAAGCCATCCTGTCACTGTCATCATAAGACAGTACAAGCCTAGTTGACTCACCGCCAAAGGCCTGTGAGTCCATCAAAGTCGGTAAGAGTATTCCATCTTTTACTGAAATTTGGATTGTTCCTTGTGATGCCATCCGCCTGGGATTCAATTTGGGCCAACCACACCGTATAACATATGGACTAATATATTTATATTGTTTATCTGGGAGTTTCATCCATTTACATTATGGACACTTCTGACACTATATATTTTTTCATTACTGATAAGTTTGGATGTTGTAATCAATATTAACCTTTTTTATACATTCAATTTTTTTTGATGTTTTCTGCTCTTCCTAGCGAGATAGAGCATTTTTTCATTCACACGAGTGATGACACTGGATGTTATATCCATATTCACTACACTATCTAGCACATATAGGTTTTGGATTAGATGAAGTTATTGGTTTCTTCAAATATAAACAAACTTCCTTCTTTCATACACCTTACATCTGTTTCACCACCATAGCGCTACACTTTTTATTTTGTTAATGTGCACAAATACAGTCGTTTTGTAGTGTTGGCTGCTTCCTTTGTTGGATTGGCGCGGTATTCCATTTATCCATTTTGCTAACCCCATAGATGGTATGAGATGATCTTTCCACCTTGTCTCATAGATCTCTGAATGCCCCTCTCTAGAATGTCACCAAGGAAATTACAGTAAAACAATTGAATTACTGTGCTTTTTTTCATGGTGTCCATACTGACAAAGCAAAGACATGATCATAATTGAGGTAAGCATGTCATGCAAGCTGCAATTTAAGTGATGACCACATACATTAAAGCACTTGTGCTAAGAGCTCAGTATATACCAGCATAGGAAGACACAGGGTAAGGAAAACCAATGAGAAGACCCATCATATTAACATCTATGCCGTATAGACTAAGGCCTGTGGGGGCACAGTGCATTCGTATGTATAACAAAATTTAATTGTTTAGTCTTTTTTTTTTTTTGCTATTTTTTTAATTTATGAATACTAGAAAAAAAATTACATTTCCAAATTCCAACCAGTTAATAAAATGTCTAAGCAGTGGGTGTGCTGCTTGAAAACCCTCAGGTCACCGTTTACATATTACTGTGCATGAACCATGCCAGCTTCAGAGATTATTAAAGTTTTTTTTTTGTGAAATGTATCTTTTTTCAGACTAAATCTTTCATAAAATGCTCTAATAGCAAATTATATCTACCAACTGAAATATTACTTTACATAAGTGGTGAAGTTCATATAATGGTTTTGAGCAATTAAACGGTTATTCAGATTAAATGTCTGCCATTACCACAGCAATATCTATAAGTGTCTCCTCTAGCTTTACATAATCATTTATTATCAAAGGCTTACAGCTTGGCAGGCTTTTAAAAGGTGACTAAGCAGGTGTGTGTCACTACCACCATCTGTTGCTAAGTGTCAGTTCTTCCATAGAACAAGAAAAATACCTTGCTGAAATCTATGATCAAAAGTCTTCACCTAGTATGTAATATATATATTTCATCAAATTCGCACTAAGGGATTTATTTATTTAATTATGAACTATCAGTTAATGTATTCTGTGTAACACTGTCGAAGAGAACAAATGGGATTATAGCTATTATGATTCAAAACAAATTAACAACATTGTATTAAAGCCCGTCTTTTACTTGAAACCAATTGAGGCAAATGGCCAAAAAGGAGCCCAATGCTAGTGATGGATGAGATATATCTGCTACACAAACTTTGGCTTTTTTTAATAATAGGCTTTAAAAAGAGACAGAGAGTTGAATAACCGAGAAGGTGGATTCTTGTCTAGTTTACACTCTGGAACCTAGGCAGTAAAAGAGTGAATGGGCTCTCTAACCACCACTTTACTTTGAAGATTATTGGAAGAACCCACATGTTTAGATAAAGGTGGGGGTGATGTTTTCTTGTTTGTGTTGTGCTTAATATAACCCCTTCAGGGAAAGGTCTTCTGTTATGTTTTTTAAAGAATAACGTGGGAAACTTTCATTTATCTTCAGTGGCTGGGAGTGAGCTTCATATATTCAAGAGGGCATAATAAATCATCCTTAAAGCCTCACACCTTGTTTGTGCCCTAGCAGTGCTGCAGCACGCCCTATGATTGCTGTGTCCATCAAACAGAGCAGAACATAAAGCAGGGTACAGGGTCAATAAAATTGGCCCTGTACCTTGTGATCACTGTGACCAATCACAGTGAATACAATTGTAAACAAAGGCTGCATTATTACAGCCTTTAAGCCGTTACCTCTTCCAGTGCTTAGCTGGGAGAGAAAACTGACTGCTTTATCTCAGTGCAACCAGCCAGTGTCTCTGATCACCACGACAGCAGTACAATGCCACCAGACCAGTGTAGCCAGTCACAGTGTCCCCAATCACCACCACACCAGTCCCAATGTCACCATAAGGCCTCATTCACATGTGCAGTGTTCTCTGAAGAGCGGTCCATGTTCAGATCATTCTTTAGAGAACATTTGACCGGCAGTAAGGAGGCATTGTATCGCTTCCTCACCACCTGGTTTAACCCCTTGGACCCCACACAAGTACCCCTATTCACTTCAAGGGGTCATGATCCGCAGGTGCTATGCCTACTGAAAATGATAAAGGGGTATAATTCCTGCCACATCTGTGAAGCAAAACATCACAGCCATGATATGTGTACACTCCTGGCCGCTGCATTTGCACCTAAAGGGGGTAGCGGTTGGGGGGGTAAAATGGCAACTCAGCTGTGAGGTTTTACCGCCTCCAATCTCATGTGTCAACGATCCCTAATAGTGCAGCCAGACACAGTGTCTCAAATCACCACCACACTAGTCACAGTGTCGCCAGACTAGTGTAGCTAGCAGCAGTTTTCCTGATCGCTGCCAAACCAGTCTCAGTGTCAACAGACCAGTGTATGCCAGCAACAGTGTTCCTGATCACCACCACACAATTCCCAGTGTCACCAGACTGGTGTAAGCCAGCAACAGTGTTCCTAATCACTAACACATCAGTCTTTTAGTGTCACCAGACCAGTGTAAGCAGGCAATATTGTTCCTGATCACCACCACATCAGTACAGTGTCACTAGAGCCAGTGCGGCAGCAACAGTGTTCCTGATCACCAAAAAATCAGTGCAGTGTTGTCAATGCCCGTCACTTGTACTAACCCTGGCCTGTGTATTGATCACACTTCTGCCTGCTGTCTGGATCAATCTTTTGCCTCTTTGCTAACCATGTGTCTGCCTACAACTCAACTGACCCACTAACTACTGTAACACAGGGGATCATTAGTTGAGTGGTAGATGTGTTTTTAACAGT
This sequence comes from Lithobates clamitans, assembly GCA_037952925.1. Classification (NCBI taxonomy): domain Eukaryota; kingdom Metazoa; phylum Chordata; class Amphibia; order Anura; family Ranidae; genus Lithobates; species Lithobates clamitans. Next base: position 7,334,338 of record JBBGZY010000115.1, read on the forward strand.
GAGTTCATGGCAGACAGAAACTTTATTTAAGGGCCTGGTAACCCATGTTTATTAGAAAAAACAAAAATAAAACAGAAGTCCCAAACAAGCTTTCCTACACAGGGGTTCTTCTCCAGCAAAATACAAATGAAAATTACTAAGCCACCTGGCTCACTGGTCAGCAGTACCTTTGCTTGTTTGGTCTTCCAGACCACTGGTTACTCCATGCACACAGCCTTGGACTTCTTGGACGCACACAGCCTTGAGCTCTTTAACGCACACAGCCTCAAGCCCTTAAACGCACACAGCTTTGAGCATTGAGCTTCTTAAAGGGTTTGTAACCCTACACTATGATTCACTGCCAGCCCCCCCTATTTTAAGCAGCCTTAATGCACTGTGTAATTGTTTGTTAAAAACGATGCCCCTAAATATCTTTTTTGTCATGTATCTTCAGCATGGTCACGGGACTCCTGGATGCTCTAATACTCTATTTCAGGGCTACAGCAGGAGGGGCCAAGATCTCCTTCTAACGTCAGCCTGGAGGTCACGTGACTGCCATGCTGGCTGCTCAGCCCCTCCCACAGCAAATTTTTTAAAAGTTTTGTTTTCTACTAACAGCAGCAGGGGGGACTTCAGCTCACACAGACTTCCGAGCTGACAGGCAGGGAGTGGGGTGGAGGATAGAGCAGGGCTGAAGATGACGGAGGCACGTAAACTGACCGCGGCGTCAGGGCTCAGCAGCCATGATAAACCATGATCAGTTTACAGAGGGGAGGGCAGAAACTGTTAGGATCAGCCAGGTTTTTTACAGCTTCCAGAGGAACAGGTTAGACAGCACAAGCACTGTGTTGTTTAATCTGCTATAAGGAAACAGGATCAATTTTTTTTTTTTTTAGGGTTACAACCGCTTTAATTTACACAGTTCTTGTGGATGTGTCTCTGTGTTTCTCTCCACATGTGAGCTGCAAAGATGTTTCTGAAACTGCATTTGTGGAGACCCTTGGCTATGCTGCCTTTACTGTTTGATGCTGATTTTTCACATTATACATTAATCAAGGGTGTTCAAAATGTAGAGGACTTATGTACATTTTCCTTCAAAGCAGCTCATGTCTAGTTGTCAATAAAGGACAACTGATGATGTTCAGTTAACGACTTCAATACAATGCACATTCAACTCTTTCCTGCTCAGGCCAATTTTTAGCTCTCATTGCTTTCACGCTTTGAATGATAATTGCACGGTCATGCAAAACAGTACCTAAAATAAATGTTTACCATTTTTTACACAAATAGAGCTTTCTATTGGTGGTTTTTTATCACCACTGGTTTTTTTTTTGTTTTTTGGGTTTCTTTTTTGCTAAATGAATGAAAAAAGACCAAATACAGTATTTTGAAAAACAAAACACATCTTTCTTCGTTTCTGTTAGAAAACTGTAAAATGTATACTGCTAAATTTCTTTGGTGAAAATAATCAATTCTGATGTACTGATAGCCTATCTCATTTTTTGAGGCCCAAAAATGCCAGGACAGAACAAATATCCCCCAAATGACCCCTTTTTTGGAAAGTGGACAGCCCAAGGTATTTAGTAAGAGGCATTGAGAGTCTTTTGAAATTGTAATTCTTTGTCATAACTTTTTTGGAAAATTAAGAGATTAAAAAAGTTGGTGGAGTGTCTGGTCCTGCTGGTGACATCAAATGCAGGGCGGTGGGAGTGATATAAGGCCGGTATCCTGGCAGCCATCTTGCCAGAGCCACAGGGTCGCTGCTGCTTATTTATGTCATTGAATCCATTGATGAGACATTTATATTGTTTGATCCATCTTATATTTAAGGATTAGATTCCCTAGCCTCTTTTAAGTCACAAAGGAGCCTTGAATTCTGTACCTACTTTAAATAAGAATTTTTTTTCCATAGAATTAGTTAGTTAGTTAATTAGTTGTGTGTAAGTTTTTACTCTCATTTTTATTTTATTTTTTGTATATTCTTTATTTTATTATATGATATGGATTACACAATAATACAATAATATCCATAAAACCACTAACAATCCTTTTTGGAATCACATATTACTTCCCCCCCCCAAAAAAAAAAAAAAAAAAGGAAACCCCCCCCCCAGCCACCTCTCTCCCCCCTCTATACCTCCATTAATATCATGTACTTCTCCGTATGCCAGTTTCACCATATCTGTTGATATTTCTCCCATGTATCTTCTGTCAAATGTATTGATTCTTCAATATATCTCATCCAATCCACCCTTACTATCCACTCCTTCAACCTCGGGGCCTCCTGAGTTCTCCACAGGCATGGAATCAGGGCTGTAGCTGCATTCAAAAGGTGTGGAACTAAGGTCTTACTATACTGGGACACCGCCTTCCCTGTGTCATGAAACAAACATACCCAAGGGTTTTTTTAATTTGTTCGCCTGTTATACAAAGGATTGCTTCAATAATTCCATCCCAATAGGATTGTATTTTAGTGCACTCCCACCAGAGATGCGAAAAAGTCCCCAGAGCATCACAGCCCCTCCAACAAGTTAAAGGATTTTCTCCCTCATACCCATGCGCCCTCTGGGGGGTCACATACCACCTCGCCAGCAACTTATAGCACATTTCAGATGTCTCAGTATCTCTAGCTGATAAGCAAGCCAATCTAAGTATCTTATTCCTATGTTCCTCATCTCTAAGGGGGCCTATTTCTCTTTCCCATTTTTCCAAATAGGATGGGTATTCATGTTCTGCTTCCCTGACCAATATTTAGTATATTTTAGATATACTTCTAGTTAAGCTTAGGGGGGAGCTCAGCATTTTCTCTATTGATCTCAATTGTCCCCTACCCTGCAGTGGTTGTGGTAATGACTGTGTAAAGTGCTGTAATTGTGTATACCTCCATTTATCTAGTGGTTTATTTCCCCATTCCTGTGTAATTTCTGTGTAAGTATATAGCCTATTCCCCTTCATCACATCCTGCAATAATATTTCCTCCTTTTTTGCCCACCTAATAAAATATATGTACTCCTCTTTCCCTGGCTTAAAATAATTTGTGTCTATTAGTGACATTAGTGGTGAGTTATAATCCCAGTGGTATCTCCTACCTAATCCATCCCAAATCTTTAATGTGTTCCTCATCAGTAAGTTTGTGCTAGAGCTTAAATCACCAAATTGTGGTGGTATCCATATCATTTTCCCTATATCTGTTCTATTTTTTGAAATTGTTAAGTTAACCCAACTTTTCTCCTTTTTATTATGTATCCAATCTGCTATTCTGGAAATAGAGATCACTTGATAGTATATATTAAAATCTGGCGCTGCTAGTCCCCCCCGCTCTTTTCCTTTAACAAGTGTATAATATGCAATCCGGGGGTGTTTACCTGCCCAGATATATTTTAGTACCATAGATTTTAATTTTCTAAAATAATCTTGGGGGAGTGCTATTGGAATCATTTGGAAGATATAAATTAACATTGGGAGTATGAACATTTTTACTGCATTTATCCTGTCAGTCCATGAGAGAGTTTTATATCTCATCATATTCAATTGGTCCTTGATCTTATTGAGCAAAGGGAAGTAATTGGCTTTAAACATATCGCCCAAGGCTGGTGTCAATTTTATGCCCAAATACCCCAACTCCTCCTTACACCACATGAAAGGGAACTTGGGTTGGATTGCCTGCTGCTCTTCCGTTGATAAAGTTATGTTCAGAATCTCAGATTTAGCCATATTTATTTTAAAGTTTTCCCATATCGGTTTAGCTCCTTCAGCACTATCGGGATTGTTGTTCTGGGGTTGGAGATATAGAAGTGCAAATCGTCTGCGAGCGTGGCTACTCTGTTCTCCCCTTCTCCCACCCGTATTCCATTAATATCTGAGTTTTTATGGATTGCAGATAATAGGGGTTCCAATGCTATTATAAACAAAATTGGGGAGAGGGGGCAACCCTGTCTTGTCCCGTTAAATAATTCAAGGGGAGAAGACAGGGTTCAATTTATTCTGATTCTGGCCGTTGGGTGGTGGTAGAGGGATGAGACCCATCTCATCATCCTCTCCCCCAACCCTAGATGTTTCAGTGTTTCGAACATGAACCCCCATTCTACTCTTTCAAAAGCCTTTTTGGTGTTGATTGACAAGAGATCTGCCAGGGTGCCCCTCCTAATTACTTCCTGAATCAGAAAAATTGATTTCAAAGAGTTATTCCCTTCCCTGAGGCACGAACCCCACTTGAACCCCACTTGATCGTTATGTATCCACCTTGGTAAACATGGTTTTAATCTTTCTGCTATTATTTTGCCAAAAATCTTTATATCTGTATTTAATAGCGATATTGGCCCGGGGATGTTGAAACCTTCCCTTCTTTCAGAATAAGAGTGATATGTGCCAGTAATGACTCCTCACGGAGCATCTCTCCTTCTCCCAATGCATTTAATAATCGCAAAATTTAGGAACCAAGAACTTGGAGAACCTTTTATAATATAGAATGGAGTATCCATCAGGGCCCGGGCTCTTTCCCAGGGCTGTATTCTTTATTGCTCTATCCACCTCCTCCTGCGAGATAGGGGCTTCAAGAAGTTCCATCTTCTCCTTCTCCACCCTGGGAAGGTCTAGATCCTGCAGATACTCCATCACTGCCTCCTTACGCTTCTCCCTATCATCCCCTCTCTGATTCACATTATATAAAGCACTGTAGTAAGAATGGAATATTTTTGCGATATAAGGGGAAGAAAATTCTATCCCTCCCCTATCATCTCTGATCTTAGGGATGAAAGCCCTATTCTTTTTCTTTTTTTACCCTTCTCGCCATCCATTTTCCCGATTTGTTACCCCACTGGTATCTTTCCTTATTTATTGAATGGAAGGCGCTTTTCCTCTCCTGTTCTAACAGTTCTTCTATCTCTCTTCTTTTTACTAATAATTCCTGTCTTTCTGGGATCCCCTTTGGTCTCGATCTTTGTTCCTGAATCTCTCTATATAAGAGGGCCATCTTTTTTCCCCTTTCCTTCTTTTTCCCCACTAATATCCCAATCAAGATCCCCCTTATAAAGGCTTTGTGTGTTTCCCAGAGGGTTGTTTTAGATATTTCTGCCGTGTCGTTAATCTCAAAAAAGGCCTCAAGTTCCTGCTCTATCCTTTTGATTGATTTTGGATCCTGGATAAGGGAGTCATTCAATTTCCATTTTTTCCCTGTCAAAGCATCTCCGAGTATTTCCAGTTGGATTTTCACTGCGGCATGGTCGGATAAAGTAATGCTTTAATTTCTGCTCCCTTAAGGGATGAGACTAATTGATGTTCTATTAAAATATAATCAATCCTTGAAAATGACCGATGGAAGGGAAAGTAATAAGTATAATCTGGTTTGCTTGGATGGCTAATCCTCCATGCATCCAACAACTGAAAATCCAACAATACTTTTTTTAATGCCTTCTGCCTTTGAGCTGTGGATCTAAGAAAACCCCCTGAAGTGTCTACTTTTGGGTCGATACTCCAGTTTAAGTCGCCTGCGATAATTAGTTTACCTTCCTTAAAAACTTCATGTTTTTTCAGTACTCTCTTTAAAAATTTATCAGGGTCTTTATTCGGGGAGTATATGTTTGCTATTGTACACATCATATTCAACAGTTTCCCTTTTATAAAGAGGTACCTTCCCTCTGAATCGGCCAGACGCTCCTTATCTTCAAACATCATCGTCCTATCAAATCCAATAGCAACGCCCCTTGAGTGCGGTGATGTTGTGCCTCCATAAAACCACTTGGGGAACTGGTATGACGACAATCCACCCCCCGAAGCATGCGTAATATATGTCTCCTGGAGACACACCACATTTGCACCCAGGAACTGCAGCTTGTTGTTTACGTTATACCTTTTTTGCAGTATTTAATCCCCTTACATTATACGGGACCTAATTAACCACCATCATAATTCACCACATAAGGAGCGTCTGGTCGAGCGGAGGGATCACCCAACGAGGAGAGAGAGAAACCCCCCCATCTCACCCCTTCCTTCTGGAACAGAACACCTAGAAAGGCTGGACAGATCCCTTGTTTTTGTTTAGTTTATGGGCCTGGCTAACATCATCCTGATGTCACCTTGCCTCCATATCACCCAATGGACTCCCGCCTCCAACCCCTCAATGCCTCCTCCAGTCCCCCAACCTCCCCCCCTGCCTCCTCCCTCTCCCCACTGCTTCTGCTCTTAATTTATTTTCCATGTTCCCTTTTTCCTCGCTCTTTCCCTTTAACACTAAGTATTACTGCTATTTAGGACCTCTTCCCCCTCTCGCACCCCCTCCACCCCCTTTATTCCATCTCAGATTCCTTTGAGGGAGTAATACTCTTTCCTCCTCTCACCATCCTGGTATGGAAGGAGCTGGAATGTCCAGTTTACTACAAAAGTCCACCAAATCTTCTGGAAATCTCAGCACTGCAGTTTGACCATCTTTTTTTCCTATCAAACAGGCTGGGAACCCCCACTGATAAGATATCTCCGATACCCTCATTAGCTCAGTTAAGGGTTTAAGAAGTCTTCTTCTCATTAAAGTCTCGGCAGACAAGTCTGAGTAAACCTGCAGTTCCGCTCCCTCTAAGGACATTCCTGGTGAGTGCTGCATTCTTTCCAAAATTTGGGATTTTTCTTCCTCATAGTGAAACCTCACTATCAAATCTCTCGGGCTCTGTGACCTTTGGGCGGGGTATCGTGTAATCCTATGGACTCTGTCTACTTTCAGGGCCTCTGTCACTTCTCTCTCCAATAGGGGGTTAAATAGCTGCTGGATTACTTTTATCAGTTCCTCATTACCATGTTTCTCTGGGAGACCTTTAATTCGCAAATTTTTGCGTAGGCTCCGATTCTCTTGGTCTTCCAATTTATAAAGGAGACTTCTATTTGCTCTTTGGAGGGAAATAATTTGTTCTGTTATGTCCTCACATCTTTGGTCGTGGTCATCCAATCTGCCCTCAATCTCTTCCACCCTTCCTAGAACTTGCCCAATGTCTGCCCTTACTGCGGCAATGTCCGCTTTCAGTGACACCTTTTTTGTCAGCACCTCTGCTAACATCTCTTTAATTTGTGGGGCTCCCTCCAGAGTTGGTGATTGCATGAAACTTTCCCTCAATGGTTCAACCCCCCCCCTCTTTTCCTCTGTGCCCCATCTAGGGCCTTAAGGCTTCCCTGGGGGATTTTCCCATCGCTTCTTGGCCTCGTAGTCTTAGCATCATTTACTTTCCCTGTTATATTCTCCTCTTCCACCACCTTCTGTCTATTCATCCCTGAGCACATAGGGACCCCCAACCTGGGACTGTCATGCCCTTCTTCTGCTATACTGGTGTCCACAGACATGTAACGCTGAATACCTCCGGGGCTTGGAGCAGGTGGGGCACTTTTACTAGCTTTATTTGTTTTCTCCCTCATTTCCGTTAATTTATCCACTTGCTGAAAGTATTGTTTTTATTCAGCTCAGAATTAACATCCAGGAATGCTCAGATATTGTGGGTAAAGATATTCATAGACAAATCATAGTTCATATAATATGAAAAAAACTTCCTCTGGGTCACCACACAACGTTCCATATCTGTCCCCCAACCTCTGAGTCCCTTTTTTATACCACAGAGTCAGTTAATTCATTAGGCTAAGCATATTATGATGGGTATAGATTAAGTAAGATGGTCCCAGATTACACTTCAGATCTCCTCAGATCTCCTGCTATTCCATTAGATAACCAAAAGGGGCATAGACTCCATATCAGTCTTTTTACCAGCATTGAGTAGATACTTTTAATTATTTGCAAGTATATTTCTCTGTCACTTTCTGGATGGTCTCCAGCCCCTTCTCTTCAGAGATCTAAGGCAGTTTTCTCTCCCATAGAAACAATCACTCTCACCTCCTCCAGGTTTAGCCGTGAAATCCTGCAGCAGACTTCCCCTTCCAGCCACGACATCCGCGTCTCCCAGCCAGGTAAGGGGGCTCTACAAAACATCTCCTCTGCTGCCTAAAACACCAGGCTTCACCTACTAGGAGGTCAGAGGGCATCCAGGGTCACAGAGCGGTGGAGGGGGCCCAAGCAAGTCCCCCATGTTTATCCAGAGCCGAGGTCTGTAATCCACCGAGCAGAGTGAAGCGGGTGCTGTCATTCAGCTCTGAAGACCCGGCGTCTCAACATGCCGGCCTCGGGCAGAGCGGGGATCCAGGCAGGGCCAAGGCTTCTGGAGCATGCCTTCGTGTCGGCGCTTCACCCCCTACTCGTCACGACCCCTCTCATTTTTATTTCACGATGCAGAGACTGTTTGTTGTGAATATATGCTTTTAATGGTGTTTTTAAAAGTAAAATGAATACAATTGTAATACATTTTTTTCCTTTTGTAATAATTTATAATTTTGTAATAATTTCTTTTGAGTTTTGTTTTCTGCACCTTTAAAATCCCAGACTCTTTTGTTTCTCTTGTTACTTATCTTTAAAGCGGATCTTCACCCATTTTTTAAACATCATCTCCATGGCTTCTATAGATAGCACCGAGTGCTATATGGGCCTTTTTTTTCCCTACCTTATGATATTTGTCTTTGCCTTTGTTCTGTCCCTGCGGCTGTGGGCTGGGACTTTGCGGGTATTTTCATCATTTCCTTTCTTTGGCGCACTGTCTCCTGGGATCTCATGTCATTCATCCCAGGAGACAGTGCGGAGAGCTGCCGTGAAATCTCGCGTGATTTAAACAGGACTTAATTTGCGCTCCGATTTGTGTTTACTGCGCATGCGCGAGATCGGGGCTAGAACGGGCGGTGCATGCTGGTTGATCAGTAGCACCGTATCCCGGAAGAGGATGCCTGTGGGCTTCACATGCCACAAGAAAGATAAAACAGGAAAAATTATAATTTTTTTTATTAAAGAAAACTGAGAGCAGTAAGCTGTAAAACCGGAACAGGTAAGTTCAATGTTAAAATACATTAAACATTGTCAGTTTTTTGAAGTTGTAATTTTTCCCACAATTCTTTGCAAAATCAAGATTTTTTTTCCTTTTTTTTCACAAAATTGTTACATTCGCGGGTTATTTCTTTTTTTTTTTTTAATACAAACGATTTTATTGAAAAATAAAGAGCCGTAACAGTAAGCATCAGTTACAGAGTACATTGAGTAATGAATGTAACATTTTGTGGATGCAGGTACATTAAGAAAAGTTTAACATGTTCATATGATAAGAAGGCCAACGTGTTTCACTGTCAGTTGAGCAGTCACATAAATTGGTCTAACTAGAAAGACCGCCCAATGAGAAGAGCCAAAGGATTTACTAGGGGCCTAGTGGGCGTCTTTACAACAGCCTGACTCTACTGCTGTGAACACAAAACATAGTGATATACCATAAGACTATCATTTAAACTAAAAGCAGCATAGAAAAATAGGTTACAGGAAACTAGTCTGGATACTAATACCCTTTAGGCAATGTAATTGAGGGCGGTTGCCCGTTGCTAGCATTAGGGGCCAGGGTGAGCTAAGGGGACCACGACTTCCACTTCAACTCTTAAATTGGCATGGTGTCCATGATGGTGTGGAAAATTTTTTCCATGAGTTGTATAGCTGCCATACGTTTAAGAACCTGTTCCCATGGTACCCCCGAGGTTCGCCAGAACAGAGAGATAGTCCAGTGGACAGCAGAACATAGTTAATGGGCAAGCTTTTGTTCTGGGGGAAGAGGAGCCAGAAATGTCTGCAAAAAATAAGCACATTTGGTGTGTCAAAGTTGTCAATACACCTGTGATCTCTGCCACTTTGGAGGTTACCTTCTGCCATATATGAGTTAGTACCTTGCAGCTCCAAAATATAAGTAAATGAGTCCCCTTGTTGGGGCACCCTCTGAAGCATTTTTCCGAAACAGCAGGGAAAAGTTTGTGAAGTTTGGAAGGTGTGTAGTACCATCTCGTATGTAATTTCACCATTGTTTCCTTTACCGCTATTGATTTTGTGCATTTATGCATATTAGTGATCTTGTCACCCCACTCCTCCAGGGAGGCCACCTGACCGATCTCCGCCTCCCAGCCAAGCATAGCTGCAGACTTTTCTGGAAGGCCGAGACTACCCAGGTAGTTATAAAGTAGTGAGATTGTCCACCTGTCTCTAGACGAGGGGCCAGAGAGACTTTCAAATATTGTGATTTCATCAGGCACCTTCCAGGGATAGTGGGTATTAAACAAATGTCTGATTTGTAAATATTTGTAGAATTCTGTTATGGGCAGGGAGTGGGAGGTTTGTAAGGATGAAAAAGTGCAGCTTACCCCATCCTTTTGTAAGGAATCTAGGGTAACAAGGTCCTTTGAGAGCCACTGGGAGAAAGCCCTAGGGGAGGGGAATGCAGATTTAAATAAGGGGTCCCCAAGAAAGGATGCTAGCCTGGGATTGGATGAGAGTAAAGAGAACCTTTTCTTATACAAAGCCCATAGATGTAGTGATTGACCTACTACCGCATTTAGGGTGGAAACCTCTTTGGGGCGAACCAACGAGGCCCACAGTAGTCCCTGTAGAAAATATGGAGCTATTGAGGCCCACTCAAAGCGGAGCCAGGGGATAACTTGTGGGGGGTGTGCCATTGTGCCAGCTGCAGCAATCTGGCAGCAAGGTAGTATAGCCACAGGTTCGGCAAACCCAGTCCGCCTCTATCCCGTGGTCTATAAATCATTTTCCTGCCCAGACGGGGTTTTTTGTTTTGCCAAACGAAGTTGTTCATATCTCTTTGAATTAAATCTATCATCTGATGGGACACATAATTGGGGAGGGCCCTGAAAAAAAATAAAAGCTTAGGAAGAATGGACATTTTCACAGCTTGGATTCTACTTAGGAATGTAATGTGGTATGGGCTCCATGTGTGTAGTAGTTGTCTGATGCGGGTAAATGCCGGAAGGTAGTTAATGATAAGAAAGAGAGAGAGCGCACCAACCTAGTGCATTATCCTAGATAAATTTATTAGTTAGAACCAAGATTAAAATCTACTCACTAAGGTAGGAGAAAAAATCGCATTGTATACAGTCACAGAAGCGATTGGTCCACTGGTAGCAGTTTTCCAGGACCTAGGAAGGGGACTGCTGCTGGCTAACGCATTTCAAAGGTGTCCCTTCTTCATCAGATACTCGGAGGCTTTGATGCCCAAGTAAGATAAGGTTTGTCCTTCCATTGAAAACCCAAAATTAGATTGGATAGATGAGATGATGTCTGGGGGGAAGTTTATAGGAAAGGCAGCGCATTTAGAGAGGTTAACCCCTAGTCCCGAGATTTCTTGAAAAGTGTATAAAGTGGAGATGAGTTTGGGCAGGGACACTATCGGGTCAGTCAGGAACATTGGGACATCGTCCGCATACAGACTCAGTTTGAACTCTTGGTCGCCCTTTATATATCCTCTAATTTTAGGGTCCATGCAAATGAAGCGGGCTCAATGACAAATAACAGCGGCGACAGGGGGCAGCACTGTCTGGTTCCTCTGCCTAGTGTGAAGTAGTCGGAGTTGCAGCCAGGAAGTCTAATCCATGTGCGAGGGTGGTGATAAAGTGCTTGGAATCCGTGAATAGGGATGAGCTTCGTGTTCGAGTCGAACCCATGTTCGACTCGAACATCGGCTGTTCGGTCGTTCGCCGAATTGCGAACGATATGGGCCGTTCGCGCCAAATTCGTGTGGCGCGTCACGGCCCATAATTCACTGCGGCATCGCAGTGCATTGCTGGCTGATGATTGGCCAAGCATGCACTATGACCCGCATGCTTGGCCAATCACAGCGCCGTCAGTAGAGAGAGCTGTAATTGGCCAAAGCCAGGGTGGCTTTGGCCAATTATGGCTCAGGGGATTTAGTACACACCCCACACTATATAAGGCCGCCTGCACGGCGGCCCTGTGTAGTGTGTGTTCCGGTGTGCTGAGAGATAGAGAGAGAGAGAGACAGTGTCATTTGATTTGAGTTAGATAGATTAGGCAGAACAGTCAGTCAGTTAGCTGCACTTACAGTGTATTGTGTATATATATGCATCCCAGGTGTTGCATATATATATATACACTGTATTCAGTTTAGCTAGATCCGTTCCTGTTATCTTCTATCTAGACTATTTACATTTAGTGCAGTGTGTCCTGCTCACAGTGTTCAGCTAGATCCGTTCCTGCTATTTACATTCAGTGCAGTGCGTCCTGCTCACAGTGTTCAGCTAGATCCGTTCCTGCTATTTACATTCAGTGCAGTGCGTCCTGCTCACAGTGTTCAGCTAGATCCGTTCCTGCTATTTACATTCAGTGCAGTGTGTCCTGCTCACAGTGTTCAGCTAGATCCGTTCCTGCTATTTACATTCAGTGCAGTGCGTCCTGCTCACAGTGTTCAGCTAGATCCGTTCCTGCTATTTACATTCAGTGCAGTGCGTCCTGCTCACAGTGTTCAGCTAGATCCGTTCCTGCTATTTACATTTAGTGCAGTGCGTCCTGCTCACAGTGTTCAGCTAGATCCGTTCCTGCTATTTACATTCAGTGCAGTGCGTCCTGCTCACAGTGTTCAGCTAGATCCGTTCCTGCTATTTACATTCAGTGCAGTGCGTCCTGCTCACAGTGTTCAGCTAGATCCGTTCCTGCTATTTACATTCAGTGCAGTGCGTCCTGCTCACAGTGTTCAGCTAGATCCGTTCCTGGTATTTACATTTAGTGCAGTGCGTCCTGCTCACAGTGTTCAGCTAGATCCGTTCCTGCTATTTACATTCAGTGCAGTGCGTCCTGCTCACAGTGTTCAGCTAGATCCGTTCCTGGTATTTACATTTAGTGCAGTGCGTCCTGCTCACAGTGTTCAGCTACATCCGTTCCTGCTATTTACATTCAGTGCAGTGCGTCCTGCTCACAGTGTTCAGCTAGATCCGTTCCTGCTATTTACATTCAGTGCAGTGCGTCCTGCTCACAGTGTTCAGCTACATCCGTTCCTGCTATTTACATTCAGTGCAGTGCGTCCTGCTCACAGTGTTCAGCTAGATCCGTTCCTGCTATTTACATTCAGTGCAGTGCGTCCTGCTCACAGTGTTCAGCTACATCCGTTCCTGCTGTTTACATTCAGTGCAGTGCGTCCTGCTCACAGTGTTCAGCTAGATCCATTCCTGCTATTTACATTCAGTGCAGTGCGTCCTGCTCACAGTGTTCAGCTAGATCCGTTCCTGCTATATACATTTAGTGCAGTACGTCCTGCTCACAGTGTTCAGCTAGATCCGTTCCTGTTATCTTCCTACTGACAGGCAGGCTTGTCTGGTTACAGTATATAAAGCTACCTGAAGAAAATTACAGGTGTTCTTTTTGATCCTATTAGTACCACGGTCAGGCAGCTAGACTATTTACATTTAGTACAGTGTGTCCTGCTCACAGTGTTCAGCTAGATCCGTTCCTGTTATCTTCCTACTGACAGGCAGGCTTGTCTGGTTACAGTATATAAAGCTACCTTAAGAAAATTACAGGTGTTCTTTTTGATCCTATTAGTAACACGGTCAGGCAGCTAGACTATTTACATTTAGTACAGTGTGTCCTGCTCACAGTGTTCAGCTAGATCCGTTCCTGTTATCTTCCTACTGACAGGCAGGCTTGTCTGGTTACAGTATATAAAGCTACCTTAAGAAAATTACAGGTGTTCTTTTTGATCCTATTAGTAACACGGTCAGGCAGCTAGACTATTTACATTTAGTACAGTGTGTCCTGCTCACAGTGTTCAGCTAGATCCGTTCCTGCTATTTACATTCAGTGCAGTGCGTCCTGCTCACAGTGTTCAGCTAGATCCGTTCCTGGTATTTACATTTAGTGCAGTGCGTCCTGCTTACAGTGTTCAGCTACATCCGTTCCTGCTATTTACATTCAGTGCAGTGCGTCCTGCTCACAGTGTTCAGCTAGATCCGTTCCTGCTATTTACATTCAGTGCAGTGCGTCCTGCTCACAGTGTTCAGCTACATCCGTTCCTGCTGTTTACATTCAGTGCAGTGCGTCCTGCTCACAGTGTTCAGCTAGATCCATTCCTGCTATTTACATTCAGTGCAGTGCGTCCTGCTCACAGTGTTCAGCTAGATCCGTTCCTGCTATATACATTTAGTGCAGTACGTCCTGCTCACAGTGTTCAGCTAGATCCGTTCCTGTTATCTTCCTACTGACAGGCAGGCTTGTCTGGTTACAGTATATAAAGCTACCTGAAGAAAATTACAGGTGTTCTTTTTGATCCTATTAGTACCACGGTCAGGCAGCTAGACTATTTACATTTAGTACAGTGTGTCCTGCTCACAGTGTTCAGCTAGATCCGTTCCTGTTATCTTCCTACTGACAGGCAGGCTTGTCTGGTTACAGTATATAAAGCTACCTTAAGAAAATTACAGGTGTTCTTTTTGATCCTATTAGTAACACGGTCAGGCAGCTAGACTATTTACATTTAGTACAGTGTGTCCTGCTCACAGTGTTCAGCTAGATCCGTTCCTGTTATCTTCCTACTGACAGGCAGGCTTGTCTGGTTACAGTATATAAAGCTACCTTAAGAAAATTACAGGTGTTCTTTTTGATCCTATTAGTAACACGGTCAGGCAGCTAGACTATTTACATTTAGTACAGTGTGTCCTGCTCACAGTGTTCAGCTAGATCCGTTCCTGCTATTTACATTCAGTGCAGTGCGTCCTGCTCACAGTGTTCAGCTAGATCCGTTCCTGGTATTTACATTTAGTGCAGTGCGTCCTGCTCACAGTGTTCAGCTACATCCGTTCCTGCTATTTACATTCAGTGCAGTGCGTCCTGCTCACAGTGTTCAGCTAGATCCGTTCCTGCTATTTACATTCAGTGCAGTGCGTCCTGCTCACAGTGTTCAGCTACATCCGTTCCTGCTGTTTACATTCAGTGCAGTGCGTCCTGCTCACAGTGTTCAGCTAGATCCATTCCTGCTATTTACATTCAGTGCAGTGCGTCCTGCTCACAGTGTTCAGCTAGATCTGTTCCTGCTATATACATTTAGTGCAGTACGTCCTGCTCACAGTGTTCAGCTAGATCCGTTCCTGTTATCTTCCTACTGACAGGCAGGCTTGTCTGGTTACAGTATATAAAGCTACCTGAAGAAAATTACAGGTGTTCTTTTTGATCCTATTAGTACCACGGTCAGGCAGCTAGACTATTTACATTTAGTACAGTGTGTCCTGCTCACAGTGTTCAGCTAGATCCGTTCCTGTTATCTTCCTACTGACAGGCAGGCTTGTCTGGTTACAGTATATAAAGCTACCTTAAGAAAATTACAGGTGTTCTTTTTGATCCTATTAGTACCACGGTCAGGCAGCTAGACTATTTACATTCAGTGCAGTGCGTCCTGCTCACAGTGTTCAGCTAGATCCGTTCCTGGTATTTACATTCAGTGCAGTGCGTCCTGCTCACAGTGTTCAGCTAGATCCGTTCCTGGTATTTACATTCAGTGCAGTGCGTCCTGCTCACAGTGTTCAGCTAGATCCGTTCCTGCTATATACATTTAGTGCAGTACGTCCTGCTCACAGTGTTCAGCTAGATCCGTTCCTGTTATCTTCCTACTGACAGGCAGGCTTGTCTGGTTACAGTATATAAAGCTACCTGAAGAAAATTACAGGTGTTCTATCCCAGCTTAGTGCAGCTACAGGCCATTAGTATGTCTGGAAGGCCAAGAAGGAGAGGCAGACAGTCACAAGCCAATAAGAGAGGGCAAGCAGGCTCTGTGTCTAGTGCTGGTCGTGGAGACGGTGCATCCTCATCAGCACGTGGCCATGGGACACGCTTGGCCTTTTTTTCGGCAGCTGGCCGTGTTGAGCCGCAACATGCGGAAGACTTGGTCGAGTGGATGACCAAGCCGTCCTCATCCTCCTCATCCTCTCTCACCCATGCCCAGGGTGCTTTGTCTGGCAAAGCAGCGGCCTCTTCCCTCAGCTCAATGTCATCAGTGACTCCTTCCCTAGCTCCACCATGTCCTCATGAGGATTCCCTCGAACTGTTTGACCACAGTGTTGGGTACATGCTCCAGGAGGATGCCCAGCGTTTGGAAGGCTCTGATGATGATACTGAGCTCAATGAAGGCAGTAACATGAGCACGGACAGAGGGGGTGCCCAAGAAGGACAGCAATCTGGCAGTCATGCTCCCCCTGCTGCAGCATACTGCCAGGTTTGCTCCAGTGATGAGGAGGGAGGGGATGATGAGGTCACTGACTCAACGTGGGTGCCTGATAGGAGAGAGGAGGAGGAGGAGGAGGAGGAGGAGGAGGAGGTGGCACATCACCAACTAGGCAGGATGCCCTCCAGGGGCCAGCCTAAGGGCAGCACATTGACTGCATCACACCCCAAAGCTCCACATGTGCAGGGCGCTGCAGTCTCTGCGCGTTATTAAAAAAGTTCTTTGGTGTGGGCCTTTTTTGAGACGAGTGCATCAGATCGCACCGCTGCTATTTGCAACATATGTCTCAAGCGTATCTCGCGTGGCCAAAACATCTCCCGCTTGGGTACCACATGCTTGACCAGACATATGTTGACCTGCCATGCAGTTCGTTGGCAAGCGTATCTAAAAGACCCACACCAAAGAACAAAGACGATCTCTCCTTGCTCCTCATCAGCTGAGATTTCCAACCCCACTAGACCTTCAGTCCTCTCTGCGACCTGCAGTGAGAGGAATGAAGGTGTAGAATTAGGTGTGTCACAGCCAAGTACTTGTGGGCAATCTGCTTTTGGTACACCGACGTCAGATTGTACCAGGCAAATTTCCCTGCCCCAGCTGCTGCACCGCCGAAAGAAGTTTGCTCCCAGCCATCCACATGCCCAGCGGTTGAATGCTAGCTTGGCAAAATTGCTAGCACTTCAACTGCTGCCTTTTCAGTTGGTAGACTCTGCCCCCTTCCGTGAGTTTGTGGAATGTGCGGTTCCTCAGTGGCAGGTACCCAAACGCCACTTTTTCTCACGGAAGGCGATTCCGGCTCTCTACCGGCATGTGGAAGGCAATGTCCATGCCTCGCTGGACAGGGCGGTCAGCGGTAAGGTGCATATTACCGCTGACTCATGGTCCAGCAGGCATGGACAGGGACGTTACTTAAGTTTCACGGCGCATTGGGTGACTCTGCTGGCAGCTGGGAAGGATGCAGGACAAGGTGCAGTAGTGTTGGAGGTTGTTCCGCCACCACGCCTCCAAAATGCTGATTGTGACACACCTCTCTCCTCCACCCCCTCCTCTTCTTCTTCCTCCATGGCCTCTTCCTCGGAACCAGCGGTGCTCCGTAGGCGTTCAAGGGGCTACGCAAGTACGCAGGCCAAAAGATGCCATGCGGTGCTTGAGCTGGTGTGCTTGGGGGACAGGAGCCACACTGGGGCAGAGGTTCTGTCAGCTCTGCAGGGGCAGGTTCAGAGGTGGTTGACGCCACGCCAACTTAAGGCAGGAATGGTGGTTTGCGACAATGGCACCAACCTCCTCTCTGCCCTCCGACAGGGACAACTGACCCATGTGCCCTGTTTGGCTCACGTCCTTAACTTGGTGGTGCAGCGGTTCTTGGGCAGGTACCCGGGCTTACAGGATGTCCTGAGGCAGGCCAGGAAAGTCTCTGTGCATTTCCGCCGGTCATATAATGCCAGTGCTCGGCTGACGGACCTCCAAAAGGAGTTTAACCTGCCCAAGAACCGCCTAATCTGTGACATGCCCACCAGGTGGAACTCGACGTTGGCCATGCTGCAGCGGCTGCACACGCAGCAGAGGGCCATCAATGAGTACCTGTGCGACTATGGCACCAGGACAGGGTCAGGGGACCTTGGTTTTTTTTCCCCACGCCAGTGGGCCATGATCAGGGATGCATGCACTGTCCTGTCACCATTCGAGGAGGCCACGAGGATGGTGAGCACTGACAGTGCATGCATCAGTGACACTGTCCCCCTTGTCCACCTGTTGGAGCACACGCTGCGTGGAATAATGGACAGGGCACTTGAGGCAGAACAGAGGCAGGAAGAGGAGGACTTCCTTAGCTCTCAAGGCCCCCTTTATCCAGACAGTGTTCCTGCGTGCCCGCCGATCACACAGGAAGAGGATGAGGAGGAGGAGGAGGAGGAGGAGGAGGAAGATTGTGTCAGTATGGAGGTGGAGCCTGGCACTCAGCATCAGCAGTCTTTAAGGGATCAGTCCCAAGGAACACATGGACTTGTACGTGGCTGGGAGGAGGTGGCTGCGGACGTTGTTGTCCTTAGTGACCCAGAGGACTCCGGACCGAATGCCTCAGCAAACCTACGCTGCATGGCCTCCCTGATCCTGCAAAGCCTGCGTAAGGATCCTCGTATTCGTGGTATCAAGGAGAAGGACCAATACTGGCTGGCAACCCTCCTTGATCCACGTTACAAGGGTAAGGTTGCGGACCTTATCTTGCCATCGCAGAGGGAGCAGAGGATGAAACATCTTCGGGAGGCCTTGCAGAAAGGTCTGTGCAACGCGTTCCCAGAGACTGGGAGGTTACAAACTCCTGTTTCTGGACAACGTGTTGCTGAGGCTTCGGTCAGTCAAAGAAGGAGCGGTGGAGAAGGTGGCCGTCTGACCGATGCGTTCAGACAATTTTTTGGTCCGCAGCCCCAAGGTATGATCGGTTCCAGCAACCATCGCCAGCGTCTGTTTTACATGGTGCAGGAATACCTAGGGGCAAGATCAGACTTGGACACCTTTCCCACCGAAAATCCTCTGGGTTACTGGGTCTTGAGGATGGATCACTGGCCAGAGCTTGCACAGTATGCAATTGAGCTACTGGCCTGTCCTGCATCCAGCGTTCTTTCGGAACGCACATTCAGTGCTGCTGGAGGCGTGGTAACCGATCACAGGGTGCGTCTGTCCACCGACTCGGTCGATCGGCTGACCTTCATAAAAATGAATCAGTCTTGGATCACCACCAGCTACCAAGCACCTGATGCAGATGTAACCGAATAATTTTTTTTGAAATCTCAGATCCCTTCAAAGACTGCCTATGCTGATGCTGAGTGACTATCCCTGAGTAATTATCCTCTTCCTCCTCAATCATCACGCTGATAGCTTGTAAGAAC
Source organism: Lithobates clamitans (assembly GCA_037952925.1). Taxonomy (NCBI): domain Eukaryota; kingdom Metazoa; phylum Chordata; class Amphibia; order Anura; family Ranidae; genus Lithobates; species Lithobates clamitans. The sequence goes on from JBBGZY010000115.1 coordinate 7,353,320, forward strand.
ATTTTTGGTTCTGGGCGCCACCACCAGTGCCTAAGGCACAATTTTTCAGCCCCTGTTTAACAGGGGCGTGTAATTACAATTTTTGATGTAATACTTTGCAGCAGGGCTCGTTCCTGCATTCCAACTAGAGTGTCTGTGAGGGGTTGCAGTGTTGTGGCACCAGCACCAGTGCCTAAGACCCAATTTTTCAGCCCCTGTCTAACAGGGGCGTGTAATTACAATTTTTGATGCAATACTTTGCAGCAGGGCTTGTTCCTGCGTTTCAACTAGAGTGTCTGTGAGGGGTTGCAGTGTTGTGGCACCAGCACCAGTGCCTAAGACCCAATTTTTCTGCCCCTGTCTAACAGGGGCGTGTAATTACAATTTTTGATGCAATACTTTGCAGCAGGGCTTGTTCCTGCGTTTCAACTAGAGTGTCTGTGAGGGGTTGCAGTGTTGTGGCACCAGCACCAGTGCCTAAGACCCAATTTTTCTGCCCCTGTCTAACAGGGGCGTGTAATTACAATTTTTGATGCAATACTTTGCAGCAGGGCTTGTTCCTGCGTTTCAACTAGAGTGTCTGTGAGGGGTTGCAGTGTTGTGGCACCAGCACCAGTGCCTAAGACCCAATTTTTCTGCCCCTGTCTAACAGGGGCGTGTAATTACAATTCTTGATCTAATATTTCACAGCAGGGCCCTGTGAGGGCTTACAGTGTTTTGGCCACAGCAACACCTAAGGCCCAAATTTCTGCTGAGTATATAGGGCAGGACCCTACTTTCAAACATCTAACTTACAAACGACTCCTACTTGCAAACGGAAGGAGACAACAGGAAGTGAGATGAAATCTACCCCTAAGGAAGGGAAATTCTCTCCTGTAAGAGTTAATATGGGAAAACAATTTCTCCTTTCCACTGATGCTTTCCAATCCTTGTTCCACAAAAAAACCCAAATTTTCCAAAAACATTTTTCATTGGGACAAAAAAGTGAGGTGAAATCTTCTGAAGAGGAGGAAAGACGCAAAACAAATGTCACAGGGGTGATAACCCTTCCCTATGTTTTCCAAAAAGCTTAGAAAAGATTTTTTGGCCTGAGCTAAACACATTAAAAATGTTCAAAATTACAAACAGATTCTACTTAACAACAAACCTACAGTCCCTGTCTTGTTTGCACCGCCTGAATACTGCTGTTCAGAGTATATAGGGACCTTTCCTTATTTTAATTTGGGTGCGGGGTTCCCCTTAATATCCATACAAGACCCAAAGGGCCTGGTAATGGACTGGGGGGTACCCATGCCGTTTGTCTCACTGATTTTCATCCATATTGCCATGACCCGACATGACATTAAACCCGCAAGCAGTTTTAAATGAGATTTTTTCCTTTAAAAATGACATTTGGTGCAGGGACTGTTCTAAACATGGGAAACACGCGTCACTTTACAGGCATACTATAGACACCCCCCAGGTACGATATTTAAAGGAATATTTCACTTTTTTTTTTTTACTTTAAGCATCATTAAAATCACTGCTCCCGAAAAAACGGCCGTTTTTAAAAGTTTTTTTTGCATTGATACATGTCCCCTGGGGTAGGACCCGGGTCCCCAAACCCTTTTTAGGACAATACCATGCAAATTAGCCTTTAAAATGAGCACTTTTGATTTCGAACGTTCGAGTCCCATAGACGTCAATGGGGTTCTAACGTTCGTGCGAACTTGCGGTCCGTTCGCGGGTTCTGGTGCGAACCGAACCGGGGGGTGTTCGGCTCATCCCTATCCGTGAACAAAGGCCCCTACAAAGCCAAATTTTTCAAGAGTCAGTTCTAGATATGGCCATAGCACGCTATTGAAAGCCTTATGAATGTCAAGACTTAGGAGTAGCTCTTTATTTGAGTGTAAGTCTGTGTCTTGTATAATGTTGGAAACCAGTCTGATGTTGTCTGTAATTTGTCTAGTCGGTATAAATCCAGTTTGGTCTGGGGAGATTAAAGAGGTGATAATTTTGGAAAGTCTGTCATCTAGTAAGCGACCAAAAATCTTTAGGTCAGTGTTGATGACCGAGATTGGTCTGTAGTTTTGCGGTAGGGAGTGATCCTCATTGGGTTTAGGGATTAGGGACATATTAGCCAGAAGCATATCGTCTGGGAAAATGTTGCCCTTAAGAATGTAGTGGAAGAGGGATTTACAAATTGTTTGTAATATGGGGCTGAGTATCCGTCGGGCCCCGGGGTCTTAGAGGGTTTTCAGGATTTAATGATATTATTAAATTCAGAATCAGAGCATGGGGCATTCAATTCCTCAAGGTGTTCTTGCCTGAGAGCAGGGAGGGGTAAGTCGTCTAGCCAAGATTTGAGGGCAGGATCCGGAGGTGAAGAGAGTGGGGAGAGCAAGTCTGAATAAAATTTAGAAAAAGCCTGCAGGACCTCTGTAGGGTGGAAGACCAAGTTGCCGTTGGGAGTTCTAAGTTTGTATGTGTGGGGGGGTTGGAAAGACTGATTGAGCTTCCTTGCAAACATGGCCGAGGCTGAATTGCTGTGAAATAGCAATGATTTCAGGGTTTTGGGAAAAGCATTGGTAGCACCGCCAGTCCTGCTTCTGTCTAGGGCAGAGTGGGCAACCAGGTGAAAATCCCCTCCGAGCACTAAGTGTGGGGAGGAATAATTGTCCAGTATCTGAAAAAATGCCCTAAAGAAAGTTGCTTGGGAATCATTAGGGGCGTAAACATTAACTACCGTTTAGCAGGTTATTTCTAACATACAGCATATGCATGGCAAAAATTACACCCCAAAACACATTCTACTATTCCTCCTGAGTATGGCGAGACTTTTACACAGCATGGCCACATACAGAGGCCAACATGCAGGGAGCACCATCAGGCGTTCTAGGAGCATAAATTACACATATAATTTCTTGACTACCTCTTGCACTTTTGAAGGCCCTGGAGCAACAGGACAATGGAAACACTCCAAAAATGACCCCATTTTGGAAAGAAACACGTCAACTTATAATCTATGAGGCATAATGAGTCTTTTGAACATGTCATTTTTTTCTACAAGGTTTTGGAAAATGTGTAAAGAAAATGAAAAAGCATTTTTTTTACACAAAGTTGTCCATTTATACTATATTTCTAACACATAGCAAAAATAGATTCTCTTACTTCTCCTGAGTATGGTCGATACCACATGTGGGAGACTTTAACACAGCCTGGCCACATAGAGAGGCCCAACATGCAGGGAGCACCGTCAGGTGTTCTAGGGGCATAAATTTCAAATCTATTTTGACTACCTATTACACTTTTGTGAGGCACTGTAGTGGCATGGATGTGGCATGGATGAGAACTGATGTGGCATAGATGAGCATGAATGGGGATGGATGAGCCGTGGATGTTAATGACTGAGCATGAATGAGTATGGCTGAGTGTGGCTATGTACGGCTGGGTACGGTTGAGCATGGCTGAGTACGGCTGAGTACGGCTGGGTATGGCTGGGAACGGCTGGGTAAGGGTGGGTATGGCTGGGTAAGGGTGGGTATGGCTGGGTACGGCTGGGTATTGCTGGGTATGGTTGTGTATGGCTGGGTATATCTGAGTATGGCTGGGTATTGCTGGGTATTGCTGGGTATGGCTGAGTATGGCTGGGTATGGATGAGTATGGCTGGGTATAGCTCATTATGGCTGGGTATGGCTGAGTGTGGCTGGGTATGGCTGAGTGTGGCTGGGTATGGCTGAGTGTGGCTGGGTATGGCTGGGTATGGCTGGGTATGGCTGGGTATGGCTGAGTATTGCTGGGTATGGATGTGGTGGATGGAATAGCTGAGCATGGATGGATGGATAAGTATTGCTGAGTATGGATGGATGGCTGAGCATTGATGGGTATTGCTGATTAGGGATGGATGGCTGAGCATGGATGGATGAGTATTGCTGAGTATGGATGGATGGCTGAGCATGGATGGATGGATGAGGCTGCAATGGGCACAAATCAGCGCTGTGGGCACTACAAATCCAGCCCACAGCGCTGCTGCACCCGATCTCTCCCCTCTCTGCTCCCACTGTAGCGATCGGTACAGAGAGGGGGGAGAGGAACCAGACATGACACCGGTTTGTTTATAAGTGATCGCTCCGTCATTTGACGGAGCATTCACGTGGTAAACAGCCGCTGTCAGCAGCCATTTACCATGATCCAGGGGACCCGGCGGTCACAGATACTCATGTGTGTGCGCCCCAGGGTGCACGCGGGAGCCCAATTCTGGGAGGACGTCATAGTACACCCTCCCAGAGTTATCGAGCCATGCTTTGGCTATGGCATGGTCGTTAAGTGGTTAACACAGCATTACATAACATTTATTGCTGTATACAGTGCTGTACACCCATTTTTTTGGGTGGCTTTTTTTTATTTACTTTTTTTGTCCTCTGCCTGCCCACCTTTTTTTTTTAATTGTCAGCCATAGTTTTTCTGACTGTGACGCTGGTGCTCCCCTTTTTTTATATTTTTTTATAGATTTTACATTTCTGTCAGCGTCGGTCCTCAATTTAAAGAGCACCAAACACCACTTTTGATTCAATACAGTGCATCCAATCACACATTTCCCAGTTGCCAATATAATTTGGGTAATAAGCCCCCCGTCATGTCTGGGAGGCCAACAAGGAGAGGCAGACATTTCCATGCCCATGTGAGGGGGCCAGCAGCATCTGTATCCGCAAAGGTGGACATGGTCCATCCTCAGGCAGGGCATATTTGTCTCTGTTTAGTGATGTTGCCCGTGCCATCCAGCCACAGCATGCAAAGGAGGTGGTGGACTGGCTTACTAAACCATCCTCATCCCCCTCATCCTCTAGGACCCAAGCTGACTAGTGCGCAGTCCACCGCGGCTGCCAGAGTGGCTTATTCTGCCTCCTTGTTCACAGCTGCTCCTGCCATAGCCCCAGCATCGTGCATGGAGGAGTAAGCTGAATTGTTTGAACACTTTGTTAGCCACTTACTTCTTGGAGATGCACAGAGATTACTTGATTCTGATGTTGGTTCTGAGGTAGAGGAAGGGATTAACATGAGCCTACAGAGAGCGGTGAACACTGATAAACAACAAATTGGCAGTCATGTTCTCCCAACCGCAGTGTATTGCCAAGTTGGCTCCGATAATGATGAAGATGGAGGGGATGATGATTATGAGGTTGGTTACTGACACGACATGGGTGCCGGATAGAGCAGAGGGGGGAGGTGATTGGGAGAAGCAACCCCATTGAGGCAAGATTTCCTCCAGAGGCAGCGATCAAGGAAGAGTCAAGAGCAGCCACTCTATTCCATCAGATTGTAGAGCTGTTGTCTCCCAGCCCACTTCCCACAGCTCAGCTATGTGGGCTTTTTTAGCACATGTTGTAACACTGTTGTAATTTGCAATCTCTGCTGCAAGCAGCAAGCGTGGCAAAAACACCAACCATTTGGGTACCACATGTTTGACAATACTTTTAACCTCCCACTACTCAGCCTGTTGGCAAGAGCACCTGAAAACAACACACAAGGGACACAATTCTTGTCCTCCTCACTCCTCACCTTTCACATCTACCCCCATTATATCTCATGACCTCTCAGCAGCCTCCGCTGACAGGGATGATGGTATAGCAAAGGGTGTCACAGGTCCTTGCAACACATCTGCCAGCAAGCACCACACCACCAGCTGTAGAGTATAGCAGGCAAATTTCTCTGCCCCAGCTGTTGCATCAAAAAAAAAATACACTCCCTGCCACCTACATGCCCAGCGTCTAAATTCCAACTTGTCATAATTGCTCCAAACTGCTGGCTTTACAACTCCCGCCTTTCAGTCTGGTGGATTCTGGCCGCTTCTGTGAATTAGCAGAATGTGCTGTACCACAATGGCAGGTTCCCAGGCGCTATTTATTTGCACGTAGCTCTGTACCATCACATGGAAGGCAATGTTTTGGCATCATTGGGCAAGGCAGTCAGCAGCAAGGTCCACATTACTGCTGACACATGGTCCAGCAAGCACGATCAGGGATTATATATTTTGTTTACAGCACAATGGGTAACTCTGCTTGCAACTAGGAAGGATGCAGGACAGGACTCAGTGCTGGAGCTTGTTTTGTCACTACATCTCCATACAGCTGGTGGTGATGATGCGAGATCTGTCTGCTCCACCCCCTTCTCCTCCATGCCCACTTCTGCTGAATTGTCCTATGAACCACCAATACCCCCTAAGCATTCAAGGGGCCATTCAATGAGTCAGGCTATAAGATGCCATACAGTGCTTCAGCTGGTCTGTGTAGGGGACAAGAGCCACACCGGAGCAGAGACTCTGCAGCGGCAGGCCCAGAGGTGGTTTACACCAAGGAATGCTTGAGCTAGGAATGGTGGTGTACGATAATGGCACTAACCTTCTGTCCGCCCTAACACAGAAAGTTGACACATGTGCCATGCCTGGTTCACTCAATTTGGTGGTGCAGCATTTCTTAAACAGGTACCCAGGCTTGTAAGATTTTCTAAGGCAGGCCAGAAGAGTCTGTAGCCATTTCAGGTGGTCATACACAGCCGGTGTTCGGTTAAGTGAAATTTATGGATGGGCCAAACACCCCCCTCTTTGGTTCACAGCAGAACTACCGAACAGGGAAAATGTTCTAACCAGAATGGCAAACCTAATTGAAGTCTATGGGAACCGAATGGGAAAAGACAAAAGTGACAATTTTGAAGGTTTATATACAAGAAATTGGCCATAAAAGGGGTATGGGTGTCTGGGTACTGCCCAGTACCTGGGGACATGCATATACATTTTTTTAAACAATCTTTTTTTTTAAAAGCAGTGATTTTAATTATGCTTAAACGCTTCCTGACCAACTATACGTTGGCTCGCGGGGTCGGGATAGCAGGCGCGTGTGCCCGCTGCACAGCGGGGGTGCCGATGCACGTGGCCGATGGTCGCGATGATTGCTGGCCATGAGCGATTGTGACCAGGAGACATAGAACAGGGACGAGTGTGTTCTGTTCTGACAGGAGTGACAGAACTCCAGGTGCTCACAGTTATGCTTGTTGGGCGCAGAAAAAGGCCCTGCTATGAAATATTATATCAAGAATTGTAATTACATGCTCCTGTTAAACAGGGGCAGACAAATTGGGCCTTGGGTGGTCGTGCCACAACACTGTAACCGCTCAAAGATACTCTTGTTGGGTACAGGAATGGGCCCTGAGATTAAATATTATATCAAAAATTGTAATTATATGCCCTTGTTAAACAGGGGCAGAAAAATTGGGCCTTGGGTGGTGGTGCCACAACACTGTAACCCCTCACAGATACTCTTATTGGGTGCAGGAACGGGCCCTGCGTTGAAATATTATATCAAAAATTGAAATTACATGCCCCGTTAAACAGGGGCAGAAAAATTGGGCCTTAGGTGGTGGTGGTGGTGGTGCCACAACACTGTAACCGCTCAAAGATACTCTTGTTGGGTACAGGAATGGGCCCTGAGATTAAATATTATATCAAAAATTGTAATTATATGCCCTTGTTAAACAGGGGCAGAAAAATTGGGCCTTGGGTGGTGGTGCCACAACACTGTAACCCCTCACAGATACTCTTATTGGGTGCAGGAACAGGCCCTGATGTGAAATATTATATCAAAAATGTAAATTACATGCCCATGTTAAACAGGGGCAGAAAAATTTGACCTTGGGTGGTGGTGGTGGTGCCCTAAACCAAAAATATTGTTGGAAGCTAGCATCATTAAGATTGAGGAGGAATAGGATAGTCAGCATAGGCATCAAGGGATCAAGGGATCCCACATTCATAGAAAATTCAATCAGTTACATCCGCATCAGGTGCTTGATAGCTGCTGATCCAAAACTGATTCATTTTTATGAATGTGAGCCTATCAACCAAGTCTGTGGACAGGCACACTCTATGATCCATTAAAAACCCTCCAGCAGCACTGAATGTGCGTTCAGAAAGAACGCTGGATGCAGGACAGGCCAGTAGCACAATTGCATATTGAGCAAGTTCTGACCAGTGGTCCATCCTCAAGACCCAGTAACCCAGTGGATGCTCTGTTTGAAGGGTCTCCAAGTCTGTTCTTGCCCCTAGATATTCCTGCACCATGTAATGCAGATGCTGGTGATGGTTGCTTGAACCGATCAGATCTCGGTGCTGAGGACTGAAAAATTGTTTAAAGGCATCGTTCAGCCGCCCACCTTCTCCACCACTCTTCCTCTGACTGAATGAAGCCTCAGAAACACATTGTCCAGCACCAGGAAATTGTAACCTCCCAGGGTCTGGAAATGCATTGCACAAACCTTTCTTCAAGGCCTCCAGAATGAATAAATGAATGATTTGTAAAGCGCTGCAAATGCAAACTGAACCGCCTCAAGGAGCTAGATGCATGCTGTGTTGTCAGCGTCTTAGAAGAAGTAGGTCTTGAGTTTTTTCCTGAAGGCCTGATGGTTTTCTTCCATGCGGATGTAAGTCGGAAGAGCGTTCCATATCCGTGGTCCCTGGACTGCAAATCTTCATTCTCCTTTTGATTTGTAGTGGTATTTGGGAATGAGGAGGAGATTTTTGTTAGAAGATCGAAGACTGCTTGGGTTTCTGGGGACTGAAAACCATCCCTTGAAGACCGCTGCTGATTGTTATCCTCTACATCCATGCTGACACAATCCTCCCCCTCCTCATCTTCTTCCTGTGTGTTTGGTGGGCCCACAGAAATGCGATCTGGATAAAGGGGTCCTTGAGAGGTAAGGAAGTCCTCCTCTTCCTCCCGCTGTTCTGCCTCAAGTGCCCTGTCCATTATTCCACGAAGCATGTGCTCCAACAGGAAGACTAGAGGTGACAGCATCACCATCCTTGTGGCCTCCTCAAATGGTCACAGGACAGTGCATGCCTCATTGAACAGTAGCCACTGGTGTGACAAAAAGAAGCCAAGCTCCCAGACCCTGTCCTGGTGCCATACTCGAACAGGTACTCTTTGATGGCCCTCTGCTGCGTGTGCAGCCGCTGCAGCATTGCCAACATTGAGTTCCACCTGGTGGAAATGTCACAAATAAGGCGGTTGGTGGGCAGGTTTCATTCCCTTTGAATGTCAGCCAGCCGAGCACTGGCATTGTATGACTGGCGGAAATGACCACAGACTTTTATGGCCTGCCTCAGGAGATCCTGTAAGCCTGGGTAAGCCTGGAACCGCTGCACCACCAAATTCAGGACGTGTGCCAAACATGGAACATGGGTCATCTGTCCCTGTTGGAGGGCAGAGAGAAGGTTGGTGCTATTGTCGCATACAACCATTCCTGGCTGAAGCTGGTGTGGCGTCAACCACCTCTGAGCCTGCTCCTGCAGAGCTGACAGAATCTCTGCCCCAGTGTGGCTCCTGTCCCCTAAGCAAACCAACTCAAGCACTGTAGTCCCTTGTACGCTTACAGAGCACCACTGGTTCAGAGGACAAATCTGCAGAAGAGGCCATAGAGGAGGAAGAAGATGAGGGGGTGGAGAGAGCTGTGGCAGAATCACCACTACCATTTTGGAGGCGTGGTGGCAGAACAAGCTCCAACAATACTGAACCCTGTCCTGCATCCTTCTCAGCTGCCAGCAGAGTTACCCAGTGTGCTGTGAAGAAATGGAAACGTCCCTGCCCATGCCTGCTGGACCATGAGTCAGCGGTAATATGCACCGTACTGCTGATTGCCCTGTCCAACAAGGCCAAAACATTGCCTTCCACATGCCGGTAGAGAGCCGAAATGGCCTTCCGTAAAAAGAAATGGCATTTTGGAACCTGCCACTGAGGTACAGCACATTTCACAAATTCACGAAAGGGGCAGAGTGTACCAGCTGAAAAGGCAATAGTTGCAGCGCTAGCAATTTGGCCAAGCTAGCATTTAGACGGAGAGTGTGTGGATGTCTGGGACTGAATTTCTTTTTAGGGTTCAGCAACTGGGTTAGGGAAATTTGCCTGCTAAAATCAGATGGAGGTGTACTGCTAGCAGATTGTCTGCAATTACATGGGACACCTATTGCTATACCTTCATTCCTCTCAGTGCAGGTTTTTGAGAGGACTGGAGGTATAGTGGGGTTGGAGATCCCAGATAAGGATCAAGGAGACGTCTGCCTTTTTATTTGATGTGGGTCTTTCAAGTGCTGTTGCCAACGAACTGCATGGGAGGTCGTCATATGTCTGGTCAAACATGTGGTGCCCAAGTGGCTGCTGTTCTGGCCACGCTTGATCCGCTTCAGACATAGGTTGCAAACAGTAATGGTGCCATCTGCTGCACATGTGGCGAAAAAGGCCCACACCAAGGAACTTTTAAAAGTCAGCGGGGAGTCAGCAGCACCCTGCACCTGCGGAGCTCTGTGGTGTGATGCAATAGGGTGGCTGCCCTTAAGCTGCCCCCTAGAGGACATCCTGCCTTGTTGGAGTTGTGCCTCCTCCTTTTCCTTTCTTCTCTCAGGCACCCAAGTACAGTCAGTGACCTCATCATCCCCTCCCTCCTCGTCACTGGAGCAAACATGGCAGTATGCTGCAGCTGGGGGAACATGCTCAGCTTTCGGCTAATTGCCAGTTCCTATCTCTCCACAGGTACTAAGCTGTTGATCCTGCTCATCAGTCCTGCCTACTTAAGGCATCCAGCCCAGAAGATCTCTGCCTTCACCTTAGTCAACATCACAGAGACGCTCTCCTGCATTCCTGTTGAAAGACTTGCTTGGCTGACATCCCTTCTGGCTCCAGATCCTGCTTGCTCTTTTACTACGCTCATCTCTGGCTCCCTGACGTTTGGCTTTTCTGACTATCCATTTCGGTTCCTGAACTCTGGCTATGTTTTGACTACGTTTGTTCTATTTACTTTTATTATTAAACAAGTGTGATTTAATTGTACTTTTGTCTCGGGCTGATTTAATGGTTTCTGACACGTGCATGATGGTGGGGCTACGGAAGGAGTGACTGTGGGCAAGGAGCCAGTGGAATAGGCCACTTTGGCAGCTGTGTTGGAAGGCAAACTACTCTGAGCCCGGGTGACAGAGGATGAGGAGGATGAGGACGGCTTTGTTATGCACTCCACCAACTCTTCTGTATGTTCTGGCTCAATAACACGGCCAGCAGCAGAAAAAAAGGACAAGCGTGCCCCACGGCCACCTGCAGAGGATGCACCATGTCCATGACCAGCATTGCTGACTGTGGACACAGAGGCTGGTTGCCCCCTTTATAGTGGCCTGTGAGCGTCTGCCTCTCCTTGGTGGCCTTCCGGACATGATGTATATTTTGTTTTGCAACACCACACTACACTATATTAGATACTGTGTACACCACCAGAAGTGTAGTAGACACTGTGCACATTGTATTAGATACTGTGTACACCGCCTGCACTGTATTAGCAACTGTGCTACAGTCGCACTGTATTGTGTACTGTGTACACCACCAGAAGTGTAGAAGAAACTGTACACACTGTATTAGATACTGTGTACACCGCCTGCACCGTATTACTAACTGTACTACGGCTGTACTGTATTCTGTATTGTGTACTGTCTACACCACCAGACGTGTAGTAGAAACTGTACACACTGTATTAGATACTGTGTACACCACCAGAAAAGTAGTAGAAATTGTACTACGCCTGCACTGTATTGTGTACTGTGTATACCACCAGAAGTGTATTAGATACTGTGTGTACAGTTTACACTGTATTAGCAACTGTACTATGGATGCACTGTATTGTGTACTGTGTACACCACCAGAAGTGTAGTACATAGTTACATAGTTGGTGAGGCTGAAAAAAGACACAAGACCATCGATTTCAACCTATGTGTGTGATTTTATGTCAGTATTACATTGTATATCCCTGTATGTTGCAGTCGTTCAGGTGAAACTATCAATGCCCCCCACTGAGACCACCGCCTGTGGAAGGGAATTCCACATCCCTGCCGCTCTTACAGTAAAGAACCCTCTTCATTGTTTAAGGTTAAACCTCTTTTCTTCTAATTTTAATGAGGGGCCACAAGTCTTGTTAAACTCCCTTCCGCGAAAAAGTTTTATCCCTATTGTGGGGTCACCAGTATGGTATTTGTATATTGAAATCATATCCCCTCTCAAGCGTCTCTTCTCCAGAGAGAATAGGTTCAGTGCTCGCAACCTTTCCTCATAACTAATATCCTCCAGACCCTTTATTAGCTTTGTTGCCCTTTTTTGTACTCGCTCCATTTCCAGTACATCCTTCCTGAGAACTGGTGCCCAGAACCGGACAGTATACTTTAGGTGCGGCCAGACCAGAGTCTTGTAGAGCGGGAGAATTATCGTTTTATCTCTGGAGTTGATCCCCTTTTTAATGCATGCCAATATTCTGTTTGCTTTGTTAGCAGCAGCTTGGCATTGCATGCCATTGCTGAGCCTATCATCTACTAGGACCCCCAGGTCCTTTTCCATCCTAGATTCCCCCAGAGGTTATAGTGTATAGATTGCATTCATATTTTTGCCACCCAAATGCATTATTTTACATTTTTCTACATTGAACCTCATTTGCCATGTAGTTGCCCACCCATTGTTCAGATATTTTTGCAAGGTTTCCACATCCTGCAGCGAAGTTATTGCCCTGCTTAGCTTAGTATCATCCACAAATACAGAGATTGAACTGTTTACCCCATCCTCCACGTCGTTTATGAACAAATTAAATAGGATTGGTCCCAGCACAGAACCCTGGGGCACCCCACTACCCACCCCTGACCATTCTGAGTACTCCCCATTTCTCACCACCCTCTGAACTCGCCCTTGTAGCCAGTTTTCAATCCATGTATTTACCCTATGGTCCATGCCAACGGACCTTATTTTGTACAGTAAACGTTTATGGGGAACTGTGTCAAATGCTTTTGCAAAATCCAGTTGCACCACGTCTACGGGCCTTCTTTTATCTAGATGGCAACTCATCAACTCATAGAAGGTTAATAGATTGGTTTGGCAAGAATGAATCTTCATGAATCCATGCTGATTACTGCTAATGATACCGTTCTCATTACTAAAATCTTGTATATAGTCCCTTATCATCCCCTCCAAGAGTTTACATACTATTGATGTTAGGCTAACTGGTCTGTAATTCCCAGGGATGTATTTTGGGCCCTTTTTAAATATTGGTGCTCTCCTCCGTGCTCTTTGTTCCTAATATTTTATCCCAATTTATGTCTTTTAGCTAGGTTCGTAGTTTAGGGTATTAGATGCTGTGTACACCACCTGCACTGTACTAGCAACTGTACTATGACTGCACTGTATTTTATATTGTGTGCACCACCAGAAGTGTAGTAGACACTGTACACACTGTATTAGATACTGTGTACACCACCTGCACTGTATTAGCAACTGTACTATGGCTGCATTGTATTGTGTACTGTGTACACCACCAGAAGTGTAGTAGAAACTGTACACACTGTATTAGATACTGTGTACACCGCCTGCACTGTATTAGCAACTGTACTACGGCTGCACTGTATTTTATACTGTTTACACCACCAGAAGTGTAGTAGACACTGTACACACTGTATTAGATACTGTGTACAATGCCTGAAGTGTATTAGAAACAGTACACTGCAGAATGCACTGTAGATATAGGCTACACTGGATGCAGAGTATATATATAGATAGATATATATATATATCTATTTATATATATATCTATATATAGATATAGATATCTATATCTATCTATCTATCTATCTATCTATCTATCTACATACACGAGACTGTCTGCTCTGATTGAATATAGAGTAAACACTGAATTTATAGGCTATGCTAAATGCAGAGTATATATATATATCTATATATATCTATATATATCTATATATATCTATATATCTATATAGATAGATAGATAGATAGATAGATAGATAGATAGATAGATAGATAGATAGATAGATAGATAGATAGATAGATAGATAGATTATATATATATATATATATATATATATATATATATATATATATACACTCTGCATTTATATATATATATATATATATATATATATATTAGACTGACTGTGTATATATATGTATATATATATATATATATATATATATATATATATATATATATATACTGCCACTAACTGAATAACCTGCCTGCTTAATCTCAACTCATGCCATCTCTCTGTCCACGCCCAACAACACTACACAGGGCCGCAGTGTAAGCTGCCTTATATAATGTGGGGTGTGGTCTTAGTCCCCCTGAGCCATGATTGGTCAAAGGCACCCTGCCTTTGGCCAATTATGGCTCTCTTAGCAGAGGGCGCTGTGATTGGCCAAAGCATGCATGTCAGGTGCATGCTTTGGCTAATTATCATACAGCAATGCACTGCGATCTTGTAGTGCATTATGGGGCATTCCGCAGCACTCAAATTTGCCACAAACGTCCCATAATGTTCGCTGTTCTGTGAACAGGCGAACACCCGATGTTCCATTCAAACTTATGCTTGACTCGAACATCAAGCTCATCCCTATTGTTTACTAAATAAAGAAAGCTTGCAGGGAAGATCAATTTAAATACGCCACTTTACAGACAGATTAAGGGGATTCCCCAGGCACTAAATTTAAAGAAATTTTTCATTTTTACTGTTTCACTTTAAGCATCATTAAAATCACTGCTCCTTTAAAAACAATATTTAAAAAAAAAATGCTGCATTGGTACATGTCCCTCAGGGCAGTACCCACGCCCTATATCCTTTTTATGCCCAATAACTTGCATATACCGTAAGCCTTTAAAATGGTGGGCACTTTTGATTTTTTAAGCTCGGGTCCCATAGACTTTAATAGGGTTCGCAGTTTGGGTCCGAACTTTTGAAATTTTCAAGAGTTTTGACACAAACAAAACCGGGGTGGGGGGTGTTCGGCCCACTCTACTTGGTTAGTTAACCGGCCACCTTTATTATTTATAGTTACTTTCTAAAAACATGTTTGAGGTGCTAATTTTGTGGTGCAACTTAGAGGATCAGGAACAAACAAGCTTGATTTGTTTGTTCAAAATATTCTGCAAAAAAAGGATTGCACCATTTTCTTTGAATGTCGGTGCACGATTAGCTAGATTGGATCTTAGATCACAAGCATTTATTCACACATGCAGAAGTGAGTTTCGGTGGTATGTTTTCATACTTTGGTCCTGAAGTATAACTCCAGGACTTCTTTTTTAATTTCCACTGGAAACCTTTGGTGGGATATAACAGAGCTAAGCTGCTAGAAATAACTCTTATTTAATGAACCTAGAAGCATATAATTAATCAGGAAGATTAACATTTATTAAAATTATTTTTATTGGAAGCCAGAAATTTGATAACATATAGTTATACAGTACATGTAAAATTAGATAATCATACAGCAATTTTAGCAACAATATTCCTTTTCTTGTAATTTTTTGAGTTTAAGCAGACAGTCTAGTGTATAATATGTTGGTATTTCATAAGAATGATGACGAAGATCTGTAGTGTTGCTGGTTTCAGCCTAGGGAGGCTTAGCTGTAGCAAAACAAAATCATTATGAAAATTATATACAATATATTCACTAATCTGGGTACAATTTTAATAATATTGCATTAACACATATTTTTTTTTACTATTTGTGTCACCTTCTAGCTAATTTAACTGGATGCTGGCCAATAATGCAAAGATGCAGGTAGGTACAGCCACTTACACATACAGCATACAATACTTCTAAACAACAACAAGGCAACACACATCACATTCAGTACCTACCTTAAATACTGAATTTAGCCACTACTTCTATATTGCCAGACACCCCACACTTCTGACAGTGGTAGTCAGTCACCTCTCTAGCAAAAGTTATTTAACTAACCAAAGACTCCAATAGTTAGTGCAAACACACTCCTTGGGCTTGTCAGAATGTCAGAATCAAATGATTGAAAACTGACTACCAGGTCAAAAAACATTGGTTTGGGGTCTCTGGAACTCTAACAATTAGATCAATTAACATGAATACACACCCTGTATAACATAGTCTACAAACTAAAAAAATGTTAAAATAATTCAAGAAATTGCTTCTCATTCTCAATAAACACAAAGTTTAAAAAACAAGATACATCCCCATAAAATCCCCCCCCCCCCCCCCCACACCTACCACACTCCCAGAAAACCAGCATATAGGTAACATTTGCAATGTATTAAATTAGATAAATTCATAGTTATTTATGACGAGGTGGGACAAACAAAGAACACAAATCAAATACCTCCAAGTAATTTCCTAATAAATCAAATGCTATTTGAAAATTGTATGCATTTTACTAAAGAATTGAGATACAAGTTGGAATACAAGTTTATTTGGTTCATTTACTGACAGCTTGTCACCACAAGTAAAAGATTTTAACATACGCACCCGGTCACCTGTAGAAATTTTTGCTTGATGGTTACCAAGCTGAGATAAATCTCAAAATTTTAGAAGCCACTTGTGACTTATATTGAAACAAAGTCCCTTTTGTTTCAATGTAAGTCACAAGTGGCTCCTGGCTGAGGGGAAGATAAAATAACGACATTCTACACAATCTTGTGAAGCAGGTAAATAACTGCTGCAATCATGGGGATTTTCCTCTATTGTACTGAGCTAGCTGCCTGGTCCATACATCTCATATGCACTCAGATGTAAGTCATGGGAAATCCAAAATATTAAAATCATTATTTGCACAAAAAAATCAGTTCACAAGAAAAACAGAACAGTTTACAGTGACCTTCCACCACTTTCTATATAATGTGATACCATTGAAACTGTTGGTGGGATATGTTTTGCATGTTGTTGGTAGGTTATCTTGATCTGTTTTACAAATAAAAGCTGGTTAAGATCCATATACAGTACATGGGCATATGCTGTAAAATGTGAGTGTTTGCTGTATATACCCATGTTCAGCTGTATCCGATCTTTGATTTCTATGGGTGGCTGTACCTGGGTATACATTGGTGCTTGCATAACCACACATATACATATGGATGTACAACCCTTGAAATATACCGTCTGAATCTGTGGTTGTATGTTTGAACGCATGCATGTGGTTACACAAGTACCAGTGTATACCTGTGTATAGCCAATTCCTGTAATTGATTTATATGGGCAGTACGCAGCAGCTGCATCTTCCAGGCAGGGAAATACACCCAGAGTTTACAACATACACCCCAGACGGCATATGCATGAGGCCTAAAAGTGGATGAAACTTCTAAAAAGAATGTCTATCATATGACCATTATTGAAGTAACTGAGATTCCAATGTTCTGGTTTCTGCGTGCTTTCAGACCAAGAACCAGTAGATTTGTGTGTTTTTGCAGATTATCAGCTCTCTGTGCTCTTGGGAAGCAAAGGGAATGCATGCTTTTGAATAGTCAAAGTTATCTGATTCAAGGTAGGAGGAGCATTTATATCAAAGTTTCGTGTAGTATGTAGTATGTAGTCTATATGCCTTTTGGCTATGCTAGAATTTCCAACACAGTTTAGGGAGGAGGATGGGGTTGCTTCCTATTTTTATGGGTTAAGAGCATTAAGAATTTCCAAGTAAGGTGACCCAAAGCATGTTGTTTGTATAAGTATGCAGTTAGTTTTCAGTCAGCGCAATTATCTGATGTTGACTACCTAAAGGCTAAAAACAAAATTACTTAATCCACTTATAATTTTATGTCTAAATTAAGAAAAAGTAAGATAAAAAGTAAGTAAAAACAGTAAAAATTAGTTGTTGTGGGGCAATTTCAAACAAAATAATCTTATACAAATATACCTTTGTTTAACAAGTATATTTTATGTTTTAAATAGCACAATGTGTATTACATGCAAAGAATAGTCTTGTCTTTGCTTTCTGTGTTTGATGCAAAAACCTGCCATCTATTCCTCAACATCTGTGATAAATTCCCCGTCCATATTTTGAAATAGACAAGAGAGCCTTTGTTGGATACAAACCAACAGTTCTGATATGGTTCTGTCAATTCCACAGATGTCCAGCAGTTACATTTTAAATCAGCAATGGAGTCGCAAAATAAAATGTTATGTTTTAGAAACTTATTTCCTTAAAGGTGGTTTAATAATGTTGTAGGCTTTCAATCTGTGGGGAAAACTTAAGTAGCAGACACTTACTTTTATCTTATTAACAATTCATTTATTATTGTGCACAACAGATTAAAATAATTACATATACACTTTGGTAAAAGAATGTTGAGCTTACAGATGCCACAAAGTATTTGCTAGAAATAATGTATAAACACAGTATAAATAAACAATGCTCTTAATGTGTGCCAAATTAAAAAACAACTGAATTTCACTTATGTTCCTTTCACAAGAACGGTCCGATCACATCTACTTGACATTTTTTGGGTGGATCAGAAGCTCAATGTCAGTCTACAGGCATGCGGGTATAAATAGACATGCACACAATTACATTTGAGTACCTCCAAGTCTATCTAGTTCTGAAAAAAGGTTGCCTGCTTTATCATTTTTCAGACCTAATGTGATGGATGGATCAGAGGTTAAAGCATGTAAACGGATGAAAGTCCATTTACATCTGTATGCCCATAGGCCTAACATGGGTTAGTTTGCCTCTACTCAAAAGCTGGAGGAAAGCTGGAGAGGTGAAGACAGTTCTGAGACAGCTTTTTGGAAAGCCCAACAAGTTCTATAACACATCAAATATGAGGATAGAAGAAAGCTGCACTGCACTGCAAAAGCCAAAGTTAAGTTTATTCGGCCAAAAGGTGCTTTTACAGTGGAGTGTGGCCTCCTTCCATGTTCATATTTGATGCATTAGTCAAGAAGATAGTGGATTGTTGGTAGGCAGCAGAGCAGATCAGTAGATTGTGATTGCCAGTCATTTGATTAAATCAAAATTTATATTGCTGCAATATTTTAACATATTTTTTTTTTATTTTTTTGTTTTGTGGCTTCTCTTTCTTTAGTGACTCTGAAGCACTTTGCATGTGCATTCTTTGGCATGTTTTAAAAATCTAGTGTAGCGCTGGTAGATTTTTAATCTACTGCTGATAGGTAAATTTAGTGGGTTATCTGTTCATACATAGTCAGATTTGCCTCTGTTCCAGCTCGGCTGAGTTGCATGTAATTTCACACTCTGCCCGTGGGTGTCGTTGTTACTATGGGCCAGTGTTGGAAAGGCAACACGTTGAAGTGTATAAGTGCTCCTCTATCCCGGAGATAACTCGGTGGAGGTGGTCCTCCAAGTTGCATTCTGGGAGAGGGTATTTATGGGACAGACGCCATATTTCGGGGGGTTTTTCCATGCACCTGCTGGCCCTCCTGGCCGACAGGTATGCGCTAAGAGTACTACCTCGTGGTCCTCCGATCGGGAGGCCCACGGCGCTTCGGTGTGTGGGTGGGCCCAGAGGCTTGTCTGGGGTCTACCACAGCAGCAGAGGAATGGTCCTGGGCTGTCTATCCTGTGTGAAGAAGCTGGACAACTGAGAAGATCCCAGGGGAGGACCCGTCATGGAAGGATCATGCAGAGTGCTGGTCTGGAGAGGGGCCTGGTGACTCAGTTGGAAGACGTATCCTAAAGTAATCCTACCGCATAGTACTGCCGGGTTGGCTTAAAGGTCCTGGTACTGTGTTCAATGTTCATCGTGAACCAATACATCCTGTGATCGTACGGGTTTTGTTTCAATCAAGTCTGTGGCAGAGACCTTTGTTCGTGCTGCGTACTGGCTGCTAGGTTAGTGAGAGAAACCTATCTAGGCAGGCAAAGATTTAACTCTACAGAGAGAGTATATTCAGCTACAAGTTTTCAATCCCTAATGCTACACAAAGAACATTAAGAAAAGGTAATTGAGCTTCCCCGCAATTTTCCTTCTACCTCTTTCCTGCTACTTCCTTCAATTTACGTTTATTAAAGCATTGGAAAAGATACTCAAGTGTCCGGTGCCTACATTGTGTATGGTAAACTCAACGGGACCCTAGACCCGGTTCTGGTGAAATAGAGGTGAGGAAGGTGACGGTAACAGCCCGCTTAAACCAGCAGCTCCACCGAGAGTTATTGCTACACTAGCAATGGTCTTTTTCAATCTTCTTTAAATATCTGCATTTATACTCTTTGTTTATTGTTCCTCCAGAAGAATTTTCACACAAATTATGCCACTAGGTATTGTTTTCCTTGCCTAGTTGTTCAGGTCAGTGAAAGAAACTTGCTTATTGAACTGACTTTTACAGATCAAATGTTTTTTGTTTTCATCACATTTCCCTACTTTTTCAGTGTAGTCCATTACCTTGTTTACATATTTTTCTCTCCGTATAGCACATCTTACTGAAAAAAATATCAAATGTTAAGGTTTGAGTAAATCAATAGAAATTATATGTAAAAAATTATGTCTTATACCCCATGACTAGAACACTTGTCTCTTCTACTGAATGACACTGTGGGGGAGATTTACTAAAACTGGAGAGTGAAAAATCTGGTGCAGCTTTGCATAGAAACGAATCAGCTTCCAGGTTTTATTGGCAAAGCTTATTTGAACAAGCTGAATTTAACAGCATTTTGGCTACCATGCACAGCTGCACCAGATTTTGAGTACACCAGTTTTCAAAAAATCTCCCATCTCTGTGTTTGCAAAAATGAGTCATTACTTCTGAAATGTACCAGTTGTATTGGTTAGCTTGTAGCTTGTGGCATCGTTTATTACACTTTGCATTATAAACATTTAATCTAAACATGGTCAACTTTTACTTACCTGTGATTTAAACAATATCAGACACTTAGAGAAAATGGCTGTTTATCTGCCATGTCCTTCCGTGAAGGGCCTTCCACTTGATTCAGCAATGGATTAGGTAGAGTTGCATTAAATGTCCCTTTAAGCACCGTGTCTTTAAATACTGGGCTCAGCTAAAAACACAAATAATAAAAACATTTTATTTTAGTATGTAGTCAAGCATGATTTTATGCACTTAAAGTGTTTGTTAACCCCCCAACAAAAAAAATGCTGCTCTTGTCCCTTTAATGTGCAATTAACAGCATGGTGCTTTTGCTTTTTAAATTATCCCTCTGTATCTCCTACAATAGCTGTTTGATAATGTCATGTCCTGACTCCCCCTCTGAGTTCTGACTACGATTACTATGTCTGATAAGCCGAGAGATTGTAGTCTGTGCATGTCTTCATCACACGCAACTCTCCTATTCTCCTCTGTGCCTGTCTTCAGCACCCCCTCCCTCTTCCTGTCAATACGTACTCTCTCTCCTCTGTGATTGTCTGCTCGGCTCTCATACTTAACTTGAAAAGCTCCTGTCCCCTGTGTATTAGGACAAGAAGTTCCCCTGTGTCTGTGTTTTATCATAAATATGCTTATCTGTACAGATGACACATCAGCTCTCACATGACTCCTCGGCTCTGTCTCTCCTCTCTCCTCTCCTCCCCAGCTGACGTCAGGGGCAGTGCTCGCTCTCATACTTAACCTGAAAAGCTCCTATCCCCTGTGTATTAGGACAAGAAGTTCCCCTGTGTCTGTGTTTTATCATAAATATGCTTATCTGTACAGATGACACATCAGCTCCCTGTGATCACATGACTCCTCGGCTCTGTCTCTCCTCTCTCCTCTCCTCCCCAGCTGAAGTAAGTGTCAGTGCTCGACCCCCCCCCCCCCCAGAACTCTCAGCTGGCAGAGAAGAGGAGAGAAGAGGCAACTGATCGTATTAAGGTGTGTTATCAGAACAGATAAGCATATTTATGATGCAACACAGGTACAGGAGAACTTATTGTTCTAATACAGAGGGGGTGAGAGCATTTTATACAAGTGGCTTAACAACCACTTTATACTAAATGAATATTTATTTAGTTTATTTATATTGTGGTATGACATGCTAAAGCACTTTAAAAGTGACAGAGTTCATTCTTATCAGTCTTTCTCCAAAATGTATAAACTGTAATGTCCCTTCCAGAATCATAGAGATTATCACAAAACCAGGTCCAGTGCTTGCTGGAAATAACCCACCAGATAGTTTGTGTTGGTGTTTTGAAACCAGAACACTCAAAACAAACTTAAAGTGATTGTAAAGGCTCTTTTTTTTTTAATAACAAACATGTTATACTTACCTCCTCTATGCAGTTGGTTTTGCACAGAGCAGCCCGGATCCTCCTCTTCTCGGGTCCCTCTTTGCTGCTCCTAGCCTCTCCCTCCTTTGAGTGCCCCTCAGCCAGTAGCTTGCTACAGGGGGCACCCAAGCTGAGTCAGAGCTCCGTTTATCCATTCAGACACAGAGCCCTGACCTGACCCCGCCCCCCCTCTCCCCTGATTGGCTGCCTGACTTTGATGGACAGCTGCAGGAGCCAATGGCACCGCTGCTCTGTCTCAGCCAATCAGGAGGAGTGTACTGGATGGCTGAGGGGATCGTGGACATCGTTGGAGAGAGAAGGGGCTCAGGTAGATAATTGGGGGGGGTGCTGGGGGGGTTGGTACACACAGAAGGTTTTTTATCTTAATGCATAGAATGCATTAAGATAAAAAAATCTTCTGCCTTTACAACTCCTTTAAGGTAACATGAAAAGAAGAGATTTCATACAGATAGTGCCCCTGGAAAACAAACACATAATCCCCCTATTCCACAACTAGAAAATTTACAAAAGTTTTTTTTTTTTTTTATTAAATTCATATGACATAACAAGACCCACAGAATAGCTAGCTCAGTCCTGTTATCCTTAAAGTGGAAGTCCATGCAAAAACTAAAACCCCTGCATCTATAGACGTCACCGATTTAAGTAGCCGCTCTGAACCAATCCAACCAGATCCCACGCTGAGCTGTTAGCCGCGACTTTGCTGTGTAGGCGGGTGCAGAGGACACAGACAACAACAGAAGCCCCATAGTAAGTCTATGGGTGACGTCACTTCCCATTCATTTCACAGCCGTTGTCGGCTGTGTCCTCTGCAGAGCTTCCACCGTTGGAGATCGGGCCAGATCGGGTTCAAGAAAGGTATGCATACTAATTTTTTCTTTACAGGGCTAGATAGGTTAGTGTTAGATTGGTGGTGTCTATAGGAATTTTAGTTTTTGCATGGACTTCCACTTTAAGATCGAGGGTGAGGGGTCTAGGAGGATCAAATCTGATGAAATACTCTTATGCTTCACACTTACGTTATATTCTCTACTGGCCCTCCCAACATGCCCCCAGTCACTTGTCAGAATTTGATTCACGGCAAATATACCCAGTGCACTTATGTTCGCTAATATGGTTTTATGTAAAATCTGCCTATAAGTCAATGAAACATTGACTTTTAGGTCCAATGCTTTTTACTATGCAGATTTGGAATGTGTGTTCTAGGAAATATTCCCTAGTCTCCTGCTGCTCACCGAAAAACAAAAGGAAAGAGAAGAGCCCAAAAATGAAGAAAGCATTTATTAAATGGATGAAATTGGACTCATAAAAAATGGCATGTGCTAGGCATAATAGTCTGGGTTGCCTGGAAGCCAGGATGAAGTGTGAATGGAATAAAGTTGTTGTCACTGAAGGAACACTGTCACACAACCCCGGAAGTGGTGGCTGCCCGACGTAGCTAATGTTCACATGCGCAGAAGGATACTTTTCCAAGATTCAAGCTTCTTCCTTAGCCTTTTTTGTACTCCTGTATTTCCTTTTGTTTTTCAGTGATTCAAGAGAGTACCCACTCTGGTTCAAGAGCAGCACTCTCATAGTTAGATCATTGCAGGTTTGTTTTTTGGGCTACCCACGTTATTTTCTTTCATGTTAGTGTTAGATCCTCACTTAATCAATCTATTAACCTCAGGATCCTATGTAGCATATGGCTGTTATTTTTTTCTTTTATCATATTTAATAATCCTATTGTTTTAATTAAATGTTCTTTTATCTATTTTAGGTTTGTTGGTATGATCAATTGCTATGAGCATTTTAAAGCACTGGGAGCATGGTAAATTAGACTTGAGTTGAACGCTGTGGTTTATTTCTTTGGGTACTCCATAGCTCAATTACTTAACAGTTTATCTTATATATATATATATATATATATATATATATATATATATATATATATATATATATATATATATATATATATATATATATATATATATATTATCTTGGGTCCAAGCCACAGTGTTCCAGTTGAGACATTTGGATAATCCCGTTACCCGCAAACTGCATTCCTTTGAGGAGCTTTAGACTGTTACGAAAGGGCTGCTTAAATGGCTTTTTTATTAATTTCTTCAATTTAAACATTTTTTTCTATTCTTTTACACTCACTAACCTTGGATCGCCCCGCTAACTTTGAATCTGTATATACATCCAAGTCCTTCCTCAGTTACACCTAATTTCCTCAATTTATATATTTCTTCATGATGACCTTCATGAGTCTTCAATGACTGAAGATTATCATTTATAGATGAGAAAATAGGAATTTGCCAAGTCCTCCCTTTGTGTGGTATGCAAAAAAAATATCTATAAAATATTGACGTTTTGATATAAAACCCCAGATGTACTTCATGTGCTAGACACATGCTGGAGGTGTGGGCAGGAAAAATGTACCTTGTCTCATGTTTTTTTGCAATGCTCCTTGATATAACTCGTCTGGCTATATGTTATGCAACTCCTAACCCACTGGTCATGTGGTGGATGAGAGCGTTAACTTGGTTAAGTGTATATGTGAATACACTCCAATCACTATAGGAGTATTTACATATACACAGATAGATCTGAGGATTTTTGAACAAAAGAGGTAGTTTTTCAAAATACATTTATTGATAGGGTTACATAATATATACTAAACAGTATTTACAACACAATGGGGTTGATTTACTAAAGGCAAATCCATTTTGCACTACAAGTGTACTGCAAGTGCACTTGAAAGTCCACTGAAAGTGCACTTTTAAGTGCAGTCACTGTAGATCTGGGGGAAGACCTGAAATCAGGGGAAGCTCTGCTGATTTTATTATCCAATCATGTGCAAGCTAAAATGCTGTTTTTTATTTATTTTGTATGTCCCCCTCAGATCTACAGCGACTGCACTTACAAGTGCACTTTCAGTGTACTTTCAAGTGAATTTGCAGTGCACTTGTAGTGCAAAGTGGATTTGCCTTTCGTAAATAACCCCCATTGTACACTATAATTACCCTGGGTTACCTGATGTATACAACTTACACACATAAGCATATTTACAATACAATGTACAGTACAAGTATGAAATTAGTTTACCTCTCTGCTCCAGGTGTGGTCATGCTAACACCCCTTTCTCACTGGAGTGTTTTGCAGGCGCTATAGCATTAAAAATAGCGCCTGCAAACCACCCTAAAACAGCTGCCCCATGCACTCTAGTGTAAAAGCCCAAGGGCTTTCACACTGGAGCGGTGCGCTGGCAGGGCGTCAGAAAAAGTCCTGCCAGCAGCTTCTTTGGAGCGGTGAAGGAGCGGTGAACTCACCGCTCCTCCTCCGCTGCTCCCCGTTGAAATCAATGGGGCAGCGCTGCGATACTGCCGGCAAAACGCCGCTCCGGCGGTGTTTTGCCAGCGGATTTAACCCCTTTTTTGGCCGCTAGCGGGGGTTAAAAACTGCCCCGCTAGTGGTCGAATAGGACCGCTAAAACGACCGTAAAGTGGCACTAAAAATAGCGCTGCTTTACCACTGACGCCCTGGGCAGCTCGGTGTGAAAGGGATCTAAGTGTTTATGTGTCCCCAGGACAAAGAGAGAGCACAGCTTGGTAATAATTCATTATATCCCCCTTCTACTTTCTGAACCCTAATCGGTCACTATACATAGCAAATGTACTGTATATTGTTTACCATCCATGTGAGATGTGATAAGGAAAAACAATAGACAGACCTTTGAAGTGGAAAAATATTTCCAGTAACACCAACAGGGAAGGAATCTTTTGATGCTGAAACACATTCAATGGTTTAAATATATTTCCATCTAACTAAATACACAGTATAGACTATATATATATATATATATATATATATATATATATATATATATATATATATATATATATATATATATATATATATATATATATATATATATATATATATATATATATATATATATCTCTATATATATATATATATAGATATATATATATATATATACTAAAAAAGGTAAAGGCATTTTAAACATGTACGTATTCGTTAATTCATTGTTATGAAAGTACCATACACATTCATAGAAAACTGTTGTACCTTTCTTAATTCTGTATGTGCCTTTCTGACTTGTGAGATGAACATTACAACTACATTACATTATGTGACAGACCTAGCCGGGATAGAGGCTTTTGGAGACGACTGAATGCAAGCCTCTTGCCTTTTGATTATGGGCCCTGGATTTTCAAGGGAACAATACTCTTTGTGAGGTGTATGAGAAATCCAGTCTGATCTGTACTAATCAGACTCAATCTTGTATATATGTATATACTGTATATTGTCTCATTCTGTTGTGGACTCTTTGCTGTGATCATTTGGGAAGTGTATCTCAATGAAGGGAGGGGGGATTCCTCCAGCAGCCTCCCTGCTGATAAGACTGTTTACTAAGGAGAAGTTTGAACACACCTGACCTGTGTGTCCATTGTCTTTGGACAGTTTAACCCACCATCTTTTCGAAGGGTGGGGGGAAGAGTCTCTGAGTTATTTTATCTGTTGTGTCCGCGTGATAATAAAAACAGTCTATGTTAGCATCTAAGCAAGTCTCACCTTGTTTTGTGTTAATGAGCAGTTGGAATATCTGATATCTGTATCCAGACTGGGAGGAAGTGGTATATGACGGAAGCACTCAAGCGGAGTGTGTGGCATTCCGTGACATTGGTGGCAAGCAGTGGGATGCTTCCTGCAGTCTGGGACATCCAAACCTCCACCTGGTTCCAAGATCAGGATAGCAGACTTCGGTCACCCAAGCGGAGATATGGACCTGGCATCAGAGTTCCCGGGGCTGCTGCGGATCGTCCTTTCAACATACACCAGGACTGTGTCTGAGGATGAATACCTGGAGCTTAGGCAGCAAATCCGGGTGGAGCTCTGGATTGGAGCCCTTCAGCTCGCTGGTATAAAACAGGGCAAGTGCTTTCCAACCCAAGAGCAACGGGCCAGTGACCAACGGGTATTGCGGATGGCATTCCTGGGAGAGCAGCCCCAGGAGCAATGGGTGACTGAGTTGGACAAGCTGGTCCAGCAGTAGATAGACCTGGACAATTATTATCGGGCTCTGCAATGGCACTTAGAGCAGGGATATTTAGGGGAGACAACAGAATGCTCTCCAGAGGGATATGACTTTGGAGGCCCTGGATTCCTGTGGGAGAGCCTTACAGATCGTTTTGTGTCTGGCGATGAAGGGGAACCTGCCCTTGAGGACCTGTGAGAATATAGAGAGGCTATGCTCGGTCTTGCAGGGGTCTCAGAGCTCAAACCTGATATGGACCATTTGCTAAGGAAGGAACAGCATCTGGAAAGGGCATACAGGAAACTGCTAGAACACGTTTAGCAGCATGCCAGAGAATCGGCAGTGGAAAATCTGGAGATTGCCGTCCTCATACCTGAAGTGCTGACAACAGGGCAGAGCTCTGCTAACCTCTGCCCAGCACTGATAGCATCTTCTGGGTTCCATGGACAGGAGATGGTGAACCTCTATCCCCAGACATCAGTTGCAGAGACAGGGGATTTGATAGACTTTTCTGCTGAGGAAGAACAACCTGATGAGCCTCCAGCAGAAGAGCTGCTATCAGGGCCAAAGTCCACTGTGCTCTGCCCAGCACCAACAGTGGCTTGGGCCTTCTTGAGAGAAGAGCTAGTCCGCCTTTCTCCCACAACACTGACAGGGACATGTGATTTTCTGCCAGCAGTATCTATGGAGTTACAACAAACTTCTCCAGCTGAAGATCTGGTATCTAAACAGAGGGTCCAAGACCTCTGTCCCACACTTTTAGCAATTCCAGACTGGGGATTTAATAGACGTTTCTGTAGAGGAGGAACCACCTAGCAAACTCCCAGCAGAAGTGGTGGCAACCGGACAGAGGGTCAAAGACCTCTGCCCCACATCTGCAGCAATTGTGGAGGCCCAGGGTGAGGAGGTGGCAGTCTATCGCGAGCTACAGATCAGGATCCAAGGAGAACCTCACAACTGCAGCTTGATCTGGTGTCAGTGGATGGGGCTTCAGTCCCCACCTGTATACCCCAGGGATGCTGGGCAGTCGGCCCAGATCACCAACAGCATGACGACGTGAGCCCAGTTCCCCTGTCTTCTCTCCAGCGGCAGAAAGGAATCCAGGGAGAAGGGCCAGCCCAGGCCTGTCCCCAGTGGCGCTCATGTTCTCTGAGAGAGGCAGAGATTGACTGGGTGAGTAATACTCTGTTTGGAACAATTTGTTTGGGGCACTGTGTGGATACCAGCATTAGAAGACTGGAACCACTGACTAACTTCGGAGTCAACTCGTCTGGGGTCTCCTCCGGTGTGTCTCCTGCCGAAAGGGGAGAAATGTGACAGACCTAGCCGGGACAGATGCTTTTGGAGAGGACTGAATGCAAGCCTCTTGCATTTTGATTATGGGCCCTGGATTTTCAAGGGAACAATACTCTTTGTGAGGTGTATGAGAAATCCAGTCTGATCTGTACTAATCAGACTCAATCTTGTATATATGTATATATTGTATATTGTCTCATTCTGTTGTGGACTCTTTTCTCTGATCATTTGGGAAGTGTATCTCTATGAAGGGAGGGGGGATTCTTCCAGCAGCCCCCTTGCTGATAAGACTGTTTACTAAGGAGAAGTGTGAACACACCTGACCTGTGTGTCCATTGTCTTTGGACAGTTTAACCCACCCTCTTTTCATAGAGATACACTTCCCAAATGATCTGTATATGTGGCAAATATAAATTATATACATTATATACATGCCAGCAAACCAAGTTTAATGCAAAAATGCAAAGTAAACAACAGGAGAAGTCATGCCGGTGCTTCTAAACCTGAAATAGCCCATTGTTGTTGCAATAATATCGTGTGCTGTCATAACTCTAGACCTCCTTTGCTCGAATTCTTTTACATTTCCCTTGTAAACCAGCAATTTTTCTGAAGGTTGTTGAACCATATCACTGAAATGACCAATTATCTGCAATCGAATCTTCTTTAAAGTAGTTCACAAAATAGTCATATGTCATAGTTTATAAAGGAATGTTTTGCACCGCTCCACCACTATCCTAATATGAGGAATTTCATCATCGATTTTTCCTTAGTTCTAGTCTACTTGTTAATCAGAATGATCATAAAGTTTGTAAACATATCATAAAGTTTGTAAACGTACTTCGTGAAGAATCCCACACATTTAATTCCTTTACTTCAGAAGCACATTTTCACTATTCCCTGTAAATATGTACTTCTGTGTGACACAGGGCTGCAGAAGAGGAGTTTCAGGAGACACAGGGGTTGATTTACTAAAGGCAAGTAGATTCTGCAAGTGCAGTTGCTCCAGGGCTTAGTAAATGAGGTAAAGCTTCACTTTGCAAAGAATACCCAATCACATGCAAGAAAAATGATAAAAACAGCATTTTTGCTTGCGCGTGATTGGATGATGGAAGTCAGCAGAGCTTCTGCTCATTTACTAAGCTCTGGCGTAACTGCACTTGAAGAGTGCAACTGCACTTTACAAAGTGCACAGTCTATTTGCCTTTAGTAAATTAACCCCTCAGCACAGGGAAGAGCTCCACATGTGACATCATTACTGCTTTCAAGCAATAATGTAATATGGGATATTCAGTCCTTCAGAAATTGAAAACAAACCAATGAAGCATCCCGGGGTCAAGAAGAAATATAGGAGGTCATAGAAAGAGATGGCTAGCAGTTAGGCAGTGCTCACAACATTTTGTATGCGGATTTTTCAAGTAAGCTTATATTGGTTTATCAAAAATAACTACGGTACTATTGTTTTTACTGCTATTACACTGTTGATGTTATACACTTATACACTTTAAGGGAAACTATATGCTGCAATTTTTAATCCCCATTAAAGTATATTAATAGCCAATTTGTTTTTAAAGTTTAGGAAGAGTGTGGAAGGATTAGAACCCCTACCACGTTTACATATTGATTTTCCCCACCATGTAGATTCATCCTCTCTATTTGTTTTGGTGACCATTGTAACTGGGACAGAAAAAGGGGTGAAAAATTCTAAATATGTACCTATTACCGTAAGAGGAATAGATGAGAACCTGTCACCTGTTCTGGTGGCATCTGTCTTCTTCTTGGTGATTATTCTCACTTTCTGTTACATTTCTAGGACAGAAATTAAAGGAAAAAATTCCCAATGGAACATAGTAAAAGCAGAGTGGCAGGGGTTTTAAGTCTTTGCTACTCTCTCCAAAACATAAATTAAAAGGTTTGGATGTGCATGTATTTTAAAATTCCTATGTATAGGATTTGTAATGAAAATCAAAAATCCAAATACCTTCTGTTTTAAGATGGTTCTATTGTGTGTATGGGACCCAACCTATGCGTCCTGTACCTAGTTTAGCTGGAGGGGAGAGGACTGACTTTCCTTATTAGGAACCTGGCATTTCAGAGGTTCAAAGAGTTTTATATGAAAAGAACCTCCAAACCATGATTACAGTGACTGGAAGGAGTTAACACAGATGCCTCAGAGGTCAGAAAAGAAAGAGGAAACAGTGGCTGGCTGTAGCAGAGTGAGCTTGACAGCTGTGTGAGGAGGGTGAACTGAGCTTCTGAGCCACAGTTGCTGAGCTGAGAAAACCACCTCCTTAAGACACCTGAATGGGACTGGTATGGTGGCGGTGTGCCATTATCTTGTTTTGCAATTTAATCCAGTGTATTAACTACTTTGTGTTTTCTGTTTGGACAAGCTGGTTTTTCCTTTTCCCTGTTTTTTGGGGATAAAAAACGACTATTTGCTTTTACCAACATGTTTGGCTGATGATCTCAGGTTCTACAGGTGAGATTTGGTGCTTGGATGCAGGCAAAGCATGCCGTGTAAGCCGTTGGATCGGAAATTGATATTTAAAGGGCCAATGCCCATTTTTGCAAGTCCTGTGTAATAGCCACACAGATGCTGAAAACTGCTGAGGGCAGCATGGAGGAACTTATGAAAGCTCTGGTATAGAACACCCAAGCCATACAGGCAGCCATTGCAGAAGCAAACCCCTGCTATGCAGAGGCTCAAGCCAATTAGGAACAGACCTTGGCCTTACTGATACAGGCTCAGCAGACCCAGGCAGTGCAGCTGGAGGAGCAAAAGAAGTCTGCACAGGCTCAGTTGGATGCGCTAGTGAATTGTCTGAAAAGGTTTGTTGCCCCTAACAACCCTGTGACAGTGACAGCTAGCTGTTAACTGCAATAGCTCAATCTCTACAATGATGTGAAAGTGTTCCTGACAACATATGAATGCACAACTGAGAGAGAGGGTTGGCCTCGGGACCAGTGGACTAGTGTCACACAAGAACGAGCACATCTGCTAATAATGAGCAAGTTCGCAGATTACGGTGTATATTGCACGCCATGTATGACAGATCCTTGGTGCCCTATTTAAAGCCAGTAGTTTCATCCACAAGTTACTGGATAATCTTTATCTCCCCCATGTGTTCCTGTTCCTGCTATTATAGGATTTCCTGTTACCGACCAGGCTTGCCTTTGACCTGTCTTGTCTCCATTCCTGCCTTTGATCCTTAGCTTGCTCGGTTGACTCCGCTTCTGCCTGCTGATCCATGTATGACCTTTGGCTTGCTGTTCTGACTCCGCTGCTGCTTAATTCCCAGTTAGGGTTACCACATCATCCCTTTAATCCAGGACATATATTAATTACACAGGTTCTGAGGCTGATTTAATGCAGATAAGGCACCAAGTGAGTTTAATTACCATCTTAATCAGCCACAGAACCTGTGTAATTATTGTGTGTCCTGGATTAAAGGGATGATGTGGCATGTACCCAGGCTTACTCCTGACTCTGCTTGCTGCCTTACCGCTGGCTGATATTAGGTGTATGAGTACTGGCCTGGCTCCTAACACTGTTCCTGGCTATCCCTTCTGCCAAGTATCATCTGATACATATGAGGGACTCGTGCCCAGCAGTGCATCCTGCTCAACCAGCCGCCATCTAGTGGACATCTCCTCATCACTTCAGCCTGTCGCAGCTGGCATCCCCTGCTTCTTTGGGCATAGCACTCCCTTTCACCACCTTCAGGAGTGCCCTGCACTCATCTGCAAAGGTAGTACTCTCAGCACTTCGGCCTCTGACCAGGTAGGTGACAACTAGAACAAAGAGGAACTGCAGAAGGCCTACTATGACCTACTGGTGGCTGACACCCTGGACTATACAAAATGTAAAGGGGCATCTTAGCCCACATTGGGGTGACTGTGGCTGTCCAGGTACACTGGATGCACTGCTAGAGGTATCATGTTGGCCAGTCACCACATTCCGAAATGCGTTATCTATTGTAACTGGTAACCAAATACTGTAGGTACCCCAGTGGAGACTCCAGTATTTCAACGATCTGCTCCAGCATGAAAAAGCAGGAACATGCTGTGCTCCTGCAGAAGGACCCCATGGAGTATAGAGCTGTATGAAGGATATCCTTCTTTACCCCGAGGGTCTGTGCTGCCAACATGGAACTGATCGAGGGGCAGTTTGAAAGTGACCTCTGGGTGAACCAACTGCACACCTAAGCGCTGCCGGATTCTGGGACCATGATAGCACTTGTTCATACTGTGTTTGCCACAGAGTTGGACCTTGTAACAAGTACCCTGAGGGTGGTACTCATACATAGTGATACCAAGGAGTGCCCATTGGTGCTAGTGACAAAAACCACAGTGTATAGCACAGTTATCCAGGAGGTCAGGGTGGTACCAAACCTCATACATGAAGTTATTGTAGGAAGGGACTGCCCTTTATTAATTGAACTTTGGGGCTATATGAACAAAGGATTGCCGTGACAGTTCGACCGTCCTCCCATTAACATAAAGAAAACCTCCTTGTTGCAGACTATGCCCAAGAAGGATGAGGGGTAAGGCTCCTCTAATCCTGCCCACCCTAACCTAGAAATGTCAGAAGGTGCATTTGGTCCTGCCCAAATTGGGAACCCCACATTAAAAAATGCCTGGGAACAGATTAATGGGGTGTCACAAGTGCCTGAGGCTGAGAAAGGGTTATCCAGCTTTCCGTTTCTGGTGAGCTGCTATACCAAGATACTAAGGCAGATGGAGAGTTGGTTGACCAATTACTGGTTCCCCAGCCTTTCAGGCACACGGTACTTGACCTGACCAACAATGACACATTGGTAGTACACCTGGGGACTTAAAAGACCAAGGTATGGATTGCACACTTGCCAGGAGTGATGGCAGAGATATACTAATATTAAAGTTCATGTTCCACCTGACAGTCAACTTCAACAATAGCACATTTTAACCCTTTGGTGCCTTTTTGGCCCATTATTGAGACATCATTTAAGCGTTTTGCGATGGACTTGGTGGACTCTTTAGTGAAATCAGCTCAGGGTCACCAATACATCCTCATGGCTCTCAATTATGCCACCAGGTATTCAGAGGCAGTCCCTCTGAGGAAGACCTCCTCAAGAGCAATTGTCAGGTGATTGTTTAACATGTTCTCTAGGACCAGGTTCCCAAAATAAATTTTGACAGACCAGGGCACTCCATTCATGTCTAGGGTAATGATAGATCTGTGTAAGTTATTTCATATCAAACAAGTATATACCTCTGTCTACCACCCACAGATGGTCAGGCTGGTTAAGCAGTTTAATAAAATCTGTGTCAGCGCCTAAAAAGGTTGTGTAAAGATTGAGTAAAGATTGGGACTGCTCCCAGCACTAATGTACCATTAGAGAAGTACCTTCCTTCCATGAGTTTTCCCTTTTATGAGATTATGAAACATGGGAAAGTGAATTCTCTCCCCATAAGGCGGTGATAGAGCATATAACTAGATGAGAAAAAGGATCATTAAGGTGATGTCCCTAGTAAAGGAGCATATGAAAAAAGTACAGGTAGCACAAAGAAGAGTAAACAACCGGTCCCCCAAGCTTAGAGAGTTCCAGATTTGGGATCGGGTGGCGGTATCTGTGTGCCAACCTCCTGAAGATGGCATTATATCCCAATTTTCTAGGATTATGTACAATCCCTGTGTCCATCAAAGGGTGATAAAGAAAAGGTTTTACTATTTCTGTCCTAATGTCCATAACTTGTGTATACCAGTACTGCAATTGTTGCAACATCTACAGTGTTCTCTATTCCTTCAATACAATTCAAACTGATCATTGCAAATGATTCATGTCTATTTGTATAAGGATCTATTTCTTCCCAACTGCCTCTTTTTTTGGTTTGACAGCCCTGATATTTGTTTCTATTTTTCAACAATTTGAATTAAAATACTAGTTGACTAAACAAATCGTGGAGCTTTAATGCATTGATATTTAATTATTAGATTTCAAATGATATTAAATTGACACTTCCAAAGTGAATTCAACTGTCACTTGTATGTAAAACATGTTGGAAAGGCAGTCCCACTTAAAGGGGAATTTGTTAAGGTATAAATAAGGAAGTTGTCCTGGCTGAGTTCACCAACACACCAGCTATAGCCAGTAGTAATTATGCTTGTTTCCTTTCTTAGTAAGTAACTGATCTGAAACAAGCAAGCAGGCCAGTTTTTTTAAACTCCTTATTTTGCACAGTTATTCAGGAACTCATTAACTAGCATAGCAAGGATAGGGATGTTGGTCCCAGAGCTTTCACCTTTAAAGTGGTTGTAAACCCTGTTATGCCACTTTTACCTACAAGTAAGCCTATAATAAGGCTTACCTGTAGGTACCGTGAATATCTCCTAAACCTACATGGTTTAGGAGATATTCCCTGTATCCGCACTGAAGAAACGTTCCACTTGAGCCGTTTCTTCAGTAGCTGTGCCGTGGCCAGGGGCTCCCGTGCGAATGCGCGGGAGTGACGTTATCGTGGCTCCGGCCAATCACAGTGCCGGAGCCCGCAAACACCGAAATAACTCCAGGAGACATGTCGCCTGTCACAGCGGTGTGCGGGCATCACTGCAACAGCTTTGATCTAAGGTAAGTATTTCATAATGAGCTAGTATGCACACTAGCTCATTATGCCTTTGTCTTGCAGGGGGGGGGTTTCTGAGTTTACAACCACTTTAATAACAAGCAGCAGCCATGGCAGTTTACTTATGTCTATCCTATCTATCCTAACATAATTTTTAAAAGCCAAACATACCCTGAAGACACAACGTGCATAGCAACTAAATACCACACTTCATGCAGACTGATGTTTTCATCTGAATAAATATGAGGAGAATTTGCCATTAGACACAATGTTTTGAAAACCTCTGCTCTCGGCTGTGATTTGGTGTTGATATTAATTTCCCTGCAGTCTCTGTATCAGTGTGAGCTGTCACAGATAAGATAATCACATATGTAAGAGATGGTAACGGTAATGATTCACCTTTAGCATGAAGGTTGTGATCTCCATTCCCTGGGCTAGATAAAGGAGTGTTTATATTAAAGTGTATAAAAAACAACTTGACAACTGGCACATCTATTAAAGAGATTGCTTATGCAACTAAAGGCTGGAAAGATTTTGTACTGCAATAAGTGCAGCTGTTACTAAGCTACATCTTTACTACTGAACAATGGAATAACACATCAGAATACAAGAACTTAGGAACAGCACATTCGCTAATTGGAAAGTAGGATTCCGGTAATAAAAAGTGACTAGTGACAGAGAAAAAGGTTCTTTGGCACTTGATGTACAGGTAATGATACTGGAATGTTTAAAGTTAATGAGATGCAAGAAAAACACACCACCTTGCATTATAATTAGGTCTCTGTCTTGTGACAAATAACTTTAAACTGTGTAAATTTTCAGTACTTTATAGTAATATATTTGTTTTACCAGCAAATGAAAACACACAGAACACAATATACACTAATTGTAATTAAAGTGTGGGTAGTTTTAAAACATAGGCCTGAGCTCTGTATGACTATATTGTATTTAAAGTAGTTCTAAAGGCTCAAGGTTTTTTCCTTCATGCATTCTATGCATGAAGGTAAAAAAACCTTCTCTGTGCAGCAGCCCCCCCTAATATTTACCTGAGCCCCCTCTAGATCCAGCAATGTGCACAAGAGCCTCGGTTCTCCGGAGACTCTCCCTCCTCATTGGCTGAGACAGCAGCAGGGGCCATTGGCTCCTGCTGCTATAAATCACAGTCAGAGAGCTAGTGAGGAGAGAGGGGGGGTAGGACTGAGCGGCGGCCTGGGGTTGAGCCTGTTTGAGTGCCCCCATAGCAAGCTGCTTGCTCTAGGGGTACTTGGTAGGAGGCAGGGGCCAAGAATGCCTGTAGGGGACCCGAGAAGAGTAGGGTTGGGGCTGCTCTGTGCAAATCTGATGCACAGAGTGGGTAAGTATGACATGTTTGTTATTTTCTTTTTAAAGTGATTGTAAAGGTTAGTTTAAAAAAAAACAAAAAAAAAAACATGTTATACTCACCTCTGTGCAAGGGTTTTGCACAGAGCGGCCCTGATCCTTCTCTTATGGGGTTCCCCTGTGGCACTTCTGGCTCCTCCTCTGCATTGAGTGCCCCCATGAAGAGCCTCTTTTCATGGGGGCACTTGTGCAGGCGCGCTCTCCAGGGTCCTGCTGCTGTGTCCATTGACAAAGACAGCAGGACTTGGCCCCGCCCCAGCTCCCGTGTCATTGGATTTGACAGCAGCTGGAGCCAATGGCAGACCTAACAGGGCCTCCATCAGGGGAGGCTGTGTGGCCCTGGGTGGTCAACCTAGGGGCCTAGAGAGAGAGAGAGAGAAGCTGAACCCAGAGGTCCTGCAGAGCTGACTGGAAGGGAGACACCAGCAAGGATCTGATTCTGCCTACTGTGAGTACAGATCTGTACCTTCAGCTAGAAGAGTCAGTGGGTGTCAGTAAAGGGGATGCTAGAGAGTGTCCTGAAGATAATCTAGTGCATCAAGTCTGCTGCTAGTGAGAGCAAGAAGACTTAACCATTCCGTACATGTGGATGGTTCAAGCAGTGTGTTTGCTTCCACAGATAATCCAGGCCAAGTGAGAGTTGCCCTCATCTATTGTGCATAGTTCTAGTTAGAGTATCCCACTCATCCCTTCTCCCATCCAAGTTCCAAATAAAATACAAAAACCCAAATACCTTGGACTAGTGTTTGAATAAAGAGCAAAGGAGTAAGGGAGTAAAGGAGTAAGGGTGGAACAAGTAGAAGCTCTCAGCAACTAAGTGGGAACCCCCTTAGCAACACAGCGGGAACCCTCAGCAACCAAGTGGGAAACCCTCTGCATCTACGTGGGAACCCTCAGCACCTACATGGCAATCCTCAGCATCTAAGTGGGAACCCTCTGCACCTACATGGGAATCCTCAGCATCTAAGTGGGAACCCTCTGCACCTAAGTGGGAACCATTGGCAACCAGCTGCAGGTAACCAGGTGGAGACCTATGAAGTCAACACTCAGCAAGCCCTATGGCAGGAGTAGGCAACCTGGGGCCCTCCAGCTGTTGCAGAACTAAAAGTACCATCATGCCTCTGGGAGTAATTGTAATTGCCCTACGGGGACAGTGCCACATTGATTTTCTGCATTTTCTTCATTCTAGCATTCATGTCAATCTAGTTTCTCTAGAAGTTCTTTAAAAATTTTATTGATGTATCTGTGTCCATCCACGAAAGTCATAAGATTTCTACAAATCGTTATTCAAAACCTACAGATAGAAACACCATTCTCCATTTTCAAGCACTCAACCAAAGCATTTGAGGGAGAAACTCCCCATCCCCCAGTATGCCTCTATCTTTAAAAGGTGTTCTGATATGGATGAGAGGAACACCCAAATCGAACTGAAATCGAAAAATATGTTCTTGGAAAAAAGGTATCCCCTACACTTTCTTGATGGCCTTAATAGGGGTCAATCGTGTTCAACACACAGGCTCTACCACAGGTATTCCCTTTCTACAAACTTACAAATTTCTCTCAGAACACTTTAAAAAAAAATCACCAGCCTAAATAGGTATATCTTGTAAGGTGATAAAGAACTATGTACAGGGATTGAGAAACCTCCTCCACACACCTACAGATATAGAAAAAAATGTACATTACTTCTTTATTAGGATGGAACACAGAGCAAAATACCACAACATGTTTTTAAAATTTCAGAGCAAAAAGGGTGCTACAGGTGTTATAATTCTAACATCTGAAATGTCATGAATTGTGGACTATTCTTCACTCATCAACACACAGGATCAAAATATTTCATCAATAAGCATTCTATTGTCATAGTGGATTCTACATATATTTAAGAAACTGCCCCTGTTCATTGGTGTATGTTGGCAAAACCTTAGGCTCTTGTAAATGATCCAGAAAAACTGCAGTGACATACATGTGGCCTTCAACCTTCACAGTCTATATAAAACTATTAGTAGTGATAAAGTGGTTTCTGTGCAATCTGTAAAAACACAGCACCAAATACATGAACTGCTGAATATGGCAATAAATCATATCACCAAACCCCATTGAGGTAATGATAGAGATAAATTTCTGCTCCAAAGAGAATCTTTTTGTATTCATACCTAAAGCGGAGCTCCAGTCTCTGAACTGAAAATTAAAAGTCAGCAGCTACAAAAACTGTAGCTGCTGACTCTTAATAAACAGCCACTCACCTGTCCCGTGATCCAGCGGTGTGCTCACCCCAGTCACATTCTCTCTGTGTTCTCTCTCACCGGTATCTTCACTATGGGCACCCGGTTGTGACAGCTTGTATCTTCACTATGGACACCCGGCTGTGACAGCTTGCAGCTTCACAGCGGGGTGCCCACTGAGCATGCGTGAGTGGCACTGCACTCTGTGACGGGTCTTCTGGGACCTGTCATGTGTCCTAGAAGACTTTGGGAAGGAGGGGGGAAAAGGAACCTCCATTTCCCATTGCCTAAGGCAATCAAAGCGGAAGTGGGAGCGGGTACCTGTCAAAATCGGGTACCCGCTTCCCCCTCCTTCTTCAGACAGGGCACACCAGTGGGCGTCTGGCCCTTTAAATGCTTGTGACACTGCTGCACTTGTGAGTAGCTGTTTTTTTATCCAAAGACAAAAAATGGAGCAGACTCAAAGGACCACTTGGTCTATTTTTCTGCCTCACTCTTCTATGTTTCTATTCAGAGCAAAGCTTGGAACACATACAAGTGGTGTGTGCAGGGAGGCAGAAGGGGAATGTGAGCCAAATACAGTACTGTACACAGGACAAACTTTGCAGGTGGTAAATTATGTAAGAAGAGCTCTATACAGTGTCCTGCAGAGGATGAACTTGGAATGTACTGCACTGTTTAACCTGTTGGTGCCGACGGCACGCAAATATGCATCCTTTCAGCAGGTGGACCTTGGCGCTGAGCGGCTGCATATTTGTGTCGAACATTGCAAAACCAGCTGTGCCGAGAGCGGGGACCCTGCTCACTCCCGACACAGTTGCCGGCAGCTAACGGAAAGCTCCAGATTGCTGCTTGCAATCGGGAGCTTTCTGATTATGTGACCATCATGACAGCCAATCACTGTGATCACATGATCATAGACCTTGCCCCACCATCTGAAAACCTTTAAAGGGCTGGGAGGTGCTGACCCAGAAGCGTTAACAAGAGACAAATTGTCTGGACTGGGGAGGGAGCTAGATGAGGGACATGTCCTATTTATAGAGTGGATATAGAGTTATTAGGTATGCGATTATGATTAAGAATTACCTATTTGTAAGTGTCTGTGTGTGAGTACTATCACTGAAGTAATTTAAAAAAAAAAAAAGGTAGAAAGGAATTTTTATTCCCATAAAAGGTCCTCTAGTTTAGCCCAAAAGCACTGGCATTCAGTATATTATTCATTTTCTGAACTTCAAAGGGTCCAGAGTCTTTCCAAAAATTCAAGGAAGGTTAACTTTGCTCAGTAACATCATTCTAACAGGTGATAATATCAGGGCCGTCTTTAACACAGGGCAAAAAGGGCAGCTGTCCCGGGCCCAGTCATTATTGTGGGGCCCAAAGCATCTGCCCCTTGAACCCACACTGCTCACAAATAGTTGATAAGTGGATTCAGGAGGGCCCAATCAATATTAAAGACAGCCCTGGATAATATGCATGTTATTTAGATAAAAGTGTGGGATAGATTGGGGCTAATTAGTTGAGTATATATTGTGCTGCTTATTGCATAGTTACATACAGTGGGGACGGAAAGTATTCAGACCCCCTTAAATTTTTCACTCTTTGTTAAATTGCAGCCATTTGCTAAAATCATTTAAGTTCATTTTTTTTCCTCATTAATGTACACACAGCACCCCATATCGACAGAAAACACAGAATGGTTGACATTTTTGCAGATTTATTAAAAAAAAAAAACTGAAATATCACATGGTCCTAAGTGTTCAGACCCTTTACTGTGACAATCATATATTTAACTCAGGTGCTGTCCATTTCTTCTGATCATCCTTGAGATGGTTCTACACCTCCATTTGAGTCCAGCTGTGTTTGATTATACTGATTGGACTTGATTAGGAAAGCCACACACCTGTCTATATAAGGCCTTACAGCTCACAGTGCATGTCAGAGCAAATGAGAATCATGAGGTCAAAGGAACTACCTGAAGAGCTCAGAGACAGAATTGTGTCAAGGCACAGATCTGGCCAAGGTTACAGAAAAATTTCTGCTGCACTTAAGGTTCCTAAGAGCACAGTGGCCTCCATAATCCTTAAATGGAAGACGTTTGGGACGACCAGAACCCTTCCTAGAGCTGGCCGTCCGGCCACACTGAGCTATCGGGGGAGAAGAGCCTTCGTGAGAGAGGTAAAGAAGAGCCCAAAGATCACTGTGGTTGAGCTCCAGAGATGCAGTCGGGAGATGGGAGAAAGTTGTAGGAAGTCAACCATCACTGCAGCCATCAACCAGTCGGGGCTTTATGGCAGAGTGGCCCGACGGAAGCCTCTCCTCAGTGCAAGACACATGAAAGCCCACATGGAGATTGCTAAAAAACACCTGAAGGACTCCAAGATGGTGAGAATTAAGATTCTCTGGTCTGATGAGACCAAGGTAGAACTTTTTGGCCTTAATTCTAAGCGGTATGTGTGGAGAAAAACAGGCACTGCTCATCACCTGTCCAATACAGCCCCAACAGTGAAGCATTGTGGTGGCAGCATCATGCTGTGGGGGTGTTTTTCAGCAGCAGGGACAGGACGAGTGGTTGCAATCAAGGGAAAAATTAATGCGGCCAAGTACAGGGATATCCTGAGCGAAAACCTTCCCCAGAGTGCTCAGGACCCTTAGACTGGGCCGAAGGTTTACCTTCCAATACGACAATGACCCTAAGCACACAGCTAAAATAACGAGTGCCTTCACAACAACTCCGTGACTGTTCTTAAATGGCCCAGCCAGAGCCCTGACTTAAACCCAATTGAGCAACTCTGGAGAAACCTAAAAATGGCTGTCCACCAACGTTTACCATCCAACCTGACAGAACTGGAGAGGATCTGCAAGGAGGAATGGCAGAGGATCCCCAAATCCAGGTGTAAAGAAACTTGTTGCATCTTTCCCAAAAAGACTCATGACTGTATTAGATCAAAAGGGTGATTCTACTAAATACTGAGCAAAGGGTCTGAATACTTAGGACCATGTGATATTTCAGTTTTTCTTTTTTAATAAATCTGCAAAAATGTCAACAATTCTGTGTTTTTCTGTCAATATGGGGTGCTGTGTGTACATTAATGAGGAAAAAAATGAACTTACCGTAAATGATTTTAGCAAATGGCTGCAGTATAACAAAGAGTGAAAAATTTAAGGGGGTCTGAATACTTTCCGTCCCCATTATAGTTACATAGTAGGTGAAGTTGAAAAAAGACACAAGTCCATCAAGTCCACCCTATGTGTGTGATTATATGTCAGTATTCCCTTGTATATCCCTGTATGTTGTGGTCGTTCAGGTGCTTATCTAATAGTTTTTTGAAACTATTGATGCTCCCCGCTGAGACCACCGCCTGTGGAAGGGAATTCCACATCCTTGCCACTCTTACAGTAAAGAACCCTCTACGTAGTTTAAGGTTAAACCTCTTTTCTTCTATTTTTAATGAGTGGCCACGTGTTTTGTTAAACTCCCTTCCGCGAAAAAGTTTTATCCCTATTGTCGGGTCACCAGTATGGAAATCATATCCCCTCTCAAGCGTCTCTTCTCCAGAGAGAATAAGTTCAGTGCTCACATCCTTTCTTCATAACTAATATCCGCCAGACCCTTTATTAGCTTTGTTGCCCTTCTTTGTACTCGCTCCATTTCCAGTACATTCTTCCTGAGGACTGGTGCCCAGAACTGGACAGCATACTCCAGGTGTGGCCGGACCAGAGTCTTGGAGAATGGGAGAATTATCGCTTTATCCCTGGAGTTAATCCCCTTTTTAATGCATGCCAATATTCTGTTTGCTTTGTTAGCAGCAGCTTAGAATTACATACCATTGCTGAGCCTATCATCCACTAGGACCCCCAGGTCCTTTTCTATCCTAGATTCCCCTGGAGGTTCTCCCCCCAGTGTATAGATTGCATTCATATTTTTGCCACCCAAAAATTGCAGACACCTAGATGACAACAGCCCATAATGCTAAGCAGTTAAAATGGCGTTAAGAGAAAGTCTTTTACTTTTTGTTACATTAGCTTACTATAGGGCTATGTTCATTTATTTATATTTGTCATTAACATGTTTACATTAAAATGTGCTTAAGTCAACAGCGAATAAACAAACTTCAGTGCTCCTCTGTGAACTTTCATGACAAGCTATTTTACCTTCAAAGGATGTGTTGCTTTCATCTGCTGGCTTCTGCCTTTCTTTATGGTTGACAACTAAGAATTCAAAGTCATACTCAGATCGTGTTGCTCATAAATATGTAAATATAGAGCGGATCACTTCACCTTGTATTACATGTGTATTTACAGAATGTAAGTAATAAACTTTAATAAGTTCCAAACTTTGAAACATAAATTATCAGTTATGTAAATTTTCAACAAGCAAAGAACAAAAATATACATAGTAGAAAGGGACTGCAGCATGTTAGTTTCTATGATTGCCTTCCAGCACCCAGGTCTTCAGATCAGTCTACATGAAGTTTTCGTATTTTTCTGGTGTTTGTGAGGCTTTCCTCTGCTCTAATTAAATTATGTGAAAATATAAATGAGGCCAACCTAAAACATATACAGTATATACTGTGAAAAGAAAAAATTACAGCTGCCCCTTTAAATGTGAAACACACTAATGATCAAAACCTTAAAAAATAAAGTAGGAGCTAATCTCCTCAAATACAGATTGGTGACCCGTGTTTCAGAAAACGTGTATCTTGCCCATTATATGGATGCATTGATTGATTTCCCCAAAAAAACACATATGTCACTATATTTTAACATACGAATCAAAAACGTGTGGCATAAAAATTATTGGATCAACATAAACACTTGTGAAAATGTGTGAAAAAAAGGGGTAAGTCCTTTGTAAAATTCAACAACAAAATCCAATATTTTTGCCCTTGATAAACTTCATCCCATCCTCAGTGCTTCTATATAAGTGATCCTAAAAACGTAACAAAAAAGTGTTCCACCAACAGTGATGCTATAAATGCACTCCCCAGAGCCCTAAGGCCCCCTGGAGCAATCATGCCTTGGTATTTAGCCAAAAAGACCAGACGAAAACTTCACTCCCTTTTAAAGCAATCTGTGTTTCTTCCACTAGTAAGAGTATTTTCCCCTCAATGGATGAACACCAATAATCAAAAAAGGGAAATAACTGAGTGATCGTGCAACACATTTTTAAAAAAATTATCCCATTAAAAACTCATCCCACAATCGATGAGCTTACATGTTAGTGTGCCCAGTCTGGCACCAGCTTGATCAGCATGTCTGAATTAAAATACAGCTCATAAATCCATCCAAACAAGCACCTCCGTTCCTCTTACCAAGCTGCAGCGTGTGTTCCAATAGCGAACGGATGTGACGTCACTTGCGGTCCACGGGCGAACAAGCAGCAAACCGACCTCTATGCATGCGTTACCAGTGAATTGTTTTCTGCATACCCCAACACTTCATATTCCTGATATGTGCCTGCTGTACCACGTATTTGTATGAGAAAGTATCCTGTTCTCTTTGTATTGCTTTCTTTATGTGAAATCCCTGGTGTTCCTGCTAGTCCCCTTGCTCTCCTATTAAAAACTGACCACACTAAGCAGGAGAACACACACTGTGGTCAGTTCTCTAGCTGTGCTGGGAACTCAGTGTGCTCAGACTTGTCCTGATATGCTTCTCCGCCCCCCAGCTCTTATGCAGCTGAGAACAGAGGAAATGTGATAATTCACAAAAAAAGGAAAAAAAGTACATATACTATTTTTTTTTAACTATACAAAAATGTTTTGCCTTTCATTTGTATTTTAAACTGAATGGGTTGTTTTACAAGGTGATCATTTACAATTACGTTAATCTGATAATGTGTGTCTATGTGACTGTAGTATTATGTCATATGTTGTCTTTCTATAAATATGGGCAAAATAAATTGCCCTAGTGTAAAAGTGATCCACTTTTTGTATGACAACTGGACAAGTTATGTTGCGATCACAAAGATGAAAGAGATGCCTTCAAAGAAAAATGAATTTAAGTCATGGTAAATTTATATTTGTTTCATTTATCCTTCAGGAACATTTCTAACTTGTGGATACTGAGTATGCGTATAGAGGATTTCCCCTATAATTGCTGCTCTGTTACATCAAAGGCTTTGGAAAGG
Organism: Lithobates clamitans; assembly: GCA_037952925.1. Taxonomy (NCBI): domain Eukaryota; kingdom Metazoa; phylum Chordata; class Amphibia; order Anura; family Ranidae; genus Lithobates; species Lithobates clamitans. The sequence goes on from JBBGZY010000115.1 coordinate 7,398,011, forward strand.
AATCAGATTTAGAGAGAACATTCTGACTGTTATCGGTGGTATGCTGTGGTAAAGTATAGCTTGTAATACAATTTTTGTATTTTTTAAATTATAGATGGAAACCTTAATTTACTTTTGCAACATCCATGTTCTCCTACATTTTTTTTTTCAATATTGCTTTGAAAAACTTGAGAAATCTGAATACTGCTCCTTTACAGACTGACACCTGGCTCTGCTCTTGAAACAATGCTAGTTTTCAGACCATGACTTGTACAATGAATTTGGAGGATTCATGTGTTGTCCTGGTTCCCAAGAAGTTGTACTACAGAAATCACTCTCACCCAAAGGCCAATTCAGTAATGTTATTGCATGCGGTATTTGTGTCACACAAGTATTTTCTAATACATTTTTCAAGCAATAATTAAAAAGCCAATTCAATAAATCATAATATCAAATTTGCAGTAAATATCAAAAGATCTGTACATAGGTGTGGTAAATATTGCTCACAAATCGCAACATAACTGTAAAGTAAATTTAGTTAAAAAAAAAAAGTTATTTTTCACATGCTATAGGCACTTAATATTTTAGAAAAAAAAAGAAAAAAATGAGGAGAATTCTGCACTTGCCAATTAGTGAAAAGAAAACAACGTTTCGATGTGAGACAGCATAGAATTTAATGCCCTTAGCTCAGGAATGTAAAAAAAATTGTAACATTGCACCAGAGAGAGTTTATTCTGTGAATGAAAGCATGGTATAAATGTTTTCATAGTTTCACAATGATTCTGTGTGCCTTCATTTACAGTCTCCCTCTGGGAGCCAGAAGACAGCAAAGATCATTGTAGTAGCAGTGCTTTCTTCACAGGGCCAGATACGAAATATGTATAATATTGGGCCAAGCTGGACTAATGCAAATATGCAAAAAAAAAAAAATTAAATAAATTCAATAAATAGGACATGTTTTTAGTGAAATAATAATATAATATATATAAAAATCAGCATGAGTGAAAAATTGTCCAAATCGAGTGGAAAATAAAAGTCCACAATCCCAAATATGTAGTAATTTAAAGTAATTTTAAACAAAAATGCAAATTGATCCACCATAAAGAGACCATACCTCTGTCCACCTTCACCATACGCTTCATAAACACACATACTGTACCAGAATGTTTTGACTCTTTTTGACAGAAGCCAAAATATGCTTGCATAGATGAGATTCCACTCAGCACCATGTATTCATCCTCCTGTCTGGACTTCCTGTTATTCAGAATGCCACAACTCCATCGTATCCATAAAAGAGAATCGGGGCAAGCTCCATAGTGTAAAACCGCAAACTTCCAATTTTATCAAAAATATCAAAATACCCACAGCAATAAAAACCAATAGTGAATGTTTTCTTACATGTGTAATGACATCGCAGACATATGCTCTCCCCTACGCATTTTGTCACATGACGTTTGGGGGCATGGAGATCATGTCCAATCATCACGCTTTATATACAGGAAAAAACTGAAGGAAACTGTGAACTTGTTGATTCTTAGATTGATATGTTAAAAGCAAAAAAAAAGGGCAAGCATAAGGGTTTGCACAACTTTTCCAAGGGCCTAATTGTAATGGCTTGTCTAGATAACTGGGTCAGAGCAATTTCAAAACTGCAGCTACTGTGGGATGTTCCTGATCTGCAGTGATCAGGACCTACCAAAAGTGGTCCAAGGAAGAAGAACCAGCAATAGGGTAATTGGTAGCCAAGGCTCAATCATGCACATGAGAAGCAAAGGCTGGTCTGTGTAGTCTGTTCCAATAGAAAAGCTACTGTAGCTGATAATGCTGAAAAATGTAATGCTGGTTCTGATAGAAAGATGTCAGAAAACACGGTGCATCACAGTTTGTTGCATAGGGAGCTGCATAGCTGAAGATGGGCCAGGGTGCCTATATTGACCTGTGTCCACAGCCAGAAGTACCAACAATGGGTATGTGAGCATAATAACTAATCCACAATGCAATTGAAGAGAGTGGCTTTGTCTGATGAATTCAATAATCAGTTTGGGGACACAACAATGAGTTCAAGGTGTTGAAATGGCCTCCAAATTCTCCAGATCTCAATAAAATCAATCAGCTGTGGGATGTGAAAAACAAGTCCGATCCATGGAGGCCCAAGCTTGCAACTTACAGGACTTAAAGGATCTGTTACTGATGGTCAGCTGGACTATGCAGGGGATATATAGGGAGGCTTTTAAATTTCTGGGGGTAAATATAGGAACAATAAATGATGCTAGATTGATTAGGTTCAATACATCTTTTAAGTTCTCTATAGTGTTCTATGTTAATATTTAGTCCTGATGGTGAGGTGTCTAGCTTTGACAGTGTTACCTAAGGTTGAACGGTCAGCCATCAGTGGGAGATGCCTTGACTTGTCTCTATCAGCTATGTGTTGTTACTAGCCTTCTTTTACCAGCAAGGTTTGCATTGTGTGTCCATGACTCTCCCTTTTTACCACTCTGAGAATAATATACACAAGTGTTCACTTCTTAAGTGTTCTCCATCACCTCAAACTTGGTTGGAGAGCCATTAAGTTAACCAACCTCAAACTCTGTTGGAGAGCTAGGAAGTACACTGATTGTGATAGGAGTCTGCCAATAACGGATTGCTGTGCATTTACTAGCATTATAACAACCATAAGGGCAGCTTTATTTAAATGTTTTTCATAAAATAAATGTTTAGGGTTGGATGAATAATCTAACTTTATGAAGAAATTGATGAGCTAAAGAGTTTGGGGACCCCTGCATTTCTATCAGTAAATTAAATGGTAACACAGATCTCAGATGTAGAGCAAACCCAGGTTGAACAGCTTTGACAAACACTGCTCTGGGCACTGTTACTATCATCACTGGAGCCAAGTGCCTTTATTGTAGTGTTCAGTCACAGAGATAAAAAGAAGACACATGTACTTGCTGAGTAGTCACTGTTAAATCAATTCAGGCATATTTAAATATAAGTTTTCAAGTCCTTATATGTCCTTCAAGTCTCGAAAATACTTTACAATTAGATTGGTAAGTACAGTCTGTATCTAGAAGAGGTTATCATTGTGTGAAGGCTCTCACAATAAGACATTCAGTGAAAAGAGCTCTAAAACTGAATACACTAAAAGTCAAGAGGATTATTTAAAATAAAATAATCCATCATATTAGGTATTTAGTTAATAATTCTGTTAATAAGTGCTGATAACTAAAGCTTTGGTTTAAGCAATAAGAGTGATGATAAACTCTTTACATGATCCTATGTGAGACACTTAATCAGTTTATAAATAATTAAGGTTATTAAGCTGCTATTAAAGTAATTACATACTTGAAGAGCTACTACATGTTACAGTAACAGCTGCGTCCATCGTGCTGAAGTTTAATTGCACTTATTTTTTTTTATAACTTTCACACTTTTTTACATTTAGAATTTTAATTTTACTCAACATCACACAATACAAAAATGATGTTTATTCATTTTGCTTAAGTTAAGCTAATAAAATCAGCTGAGATTGTTCCACTGCTCCACATATCCTCCACAGTGGCATTCACAAAGAAGAATGTCAGTGAATGCAGAGCCAGTCATTACCAATCTGACTACACCAAACAATGAAAGCTACCCTATCAGCACAGGTTTGCATGTGTACAAAAACACACCAGTTGAAAGAAGAGTGAATATAATTAACTTTCCAGTGGCTTGTGTCTTGAAACACCACTGCTTTGCTGTTCCCTAGCTACTGCACATGTTCTGCACTTTAGGATGTGTAGAATATTTGCTCCCTCACCACACACTCTGTTTTCTGCTGCTGTGTTGTGCACCACTACAGGATGTATGTGTTGGCAGAATAAACCATAGTGTGTGGTAGGGGAAACAAGTATTATGACCCATCTGAAAGGTCGATTATTTTCAGCAGTCAGGAAGCAGAAAAGCAGTGGTGTTTCCAGATAGGGCTGCCAGGAAGTGGAAAGTCAATGTTGGTAACCTGATAGATGATGAATGGGAGATACATAGCACTGCAGACCATGCCTGTATGTTTACTTAACCACGAACAGAGGCTCTCCCAACTTTATATCCTACTTGCATGTACAATATACCCCCTTAAAACTCTTATGCCCCATACACACGGTCGGATTTTCTGACGGAAAATGTGTGATAGGACCTTGTTGTCGGAAATTCCGACCGTGTGTAGGCTCCATCACACATTTTCCATCGGTTTTTCCGACACACAAAGTTTGAGAGCAGGATATAAAATTTTCCGACAACAAAACCCGTTGTTGGAAATTCCGATGGTGTGTACACAAATCCGACAGACAAAGTGCCACGCATGCTTAGAATAAATAAAGAGATGAAAGCTATTGGCCACTGCCCCGTTTATAGTCCAGACGTAAATGTTTTACGTCACCGCGTTCAGAATAATCGGATTTTCCAACAACTGTGTGTGACCGTGTGTATGCAAGACAAGTTTGAGCCAACATCCGTCGGAAAAAATCCTAGGATTTTGTTGTCGGAATGTCCGAACAAAGTCCGACCGTGTGTACGGGGCATTACAGATTGGAGTGGACAGGACAGGAACTCATGTGTCGCAGATGTCAGAGAGAACATGGGGACCTCATACATTTGCTATGGCGCTATCCCAAATTGCATTTATTTTGGATGGAAGTAGTAAATATTTTGAATAGTAGTCAATATACCAATAGACCTGAAATATTGTATTTTAGGCATACTGGATTCTTTAGAGTTGCAAGTACCCACTAAGGAGGCTATTTCAAGGGCCCTATTTCAAGAAAGCAAGCTTATTCTATTGGTAATACCCTCCAACTCGAAGGCTCAATACAGGGGATTCTCACTCAAATTCGAAAAACTGGTCAGCTTGGCTGCACATACCAAGTTCGATCTCACTGGTTCTAGTGACAAGCTGGATAGGTATTCTACTATGATCCAATGCTTATGTTACAGTTTTGATAGCTTTTCAACAGGCTTGTCCAATGTAACCCCATTTGATTTTTGCTATGTATGTCATATATGGCTAAGCATTTTACCAGTATGCCGTTGGTTCATGCATGTACTAATCAATTTTGTACTCCAGTATAGCGTGATATGCTAAGACTCTTTAACCACTTTCGATGGTTATACCGGGATAATGACTGCAGCTGCAGGCATCATCCCAGAATAATTTTTTAGAGCTGACGGTCGTCTCTCTTGTAATAGCAATCGGAGCAGCTCACCAGCCGCTTGATTGCTATTACAAGCGGGAGGGGACAGCTTCCGCAGCTCTCTTAGGCTCTCCTGTCTCACCAGGCGACCCAAGTGACCAGCCAGTGCTCCAGCTGGCCAGACAGCTGAACAAAGATGGGGTCGGCTTTAACCACTTTAAGACCTTGCCTCTTTTTTAGATGTGGTGTTTACAAGTTAAAAACTTTTTTTTTTTGCTAGCCATACATTATACATTCTTTTTTTCTAACCCCCTATAGAATAAAATGGCGGTCATTGCAATACTTTCTGTCACGCCATATTTGCAAGCGTACTTTTTTTTTTTACAAGCGTACTTTTTTTTTTTTAAAATACACTTTTTTGAATTAAAAAATAAGACAACAGTAAAGTTAGCCCAATTTTTTTATATTGTGAAGGATAATGTTATGAGGAGGGGAGTCCTGGGCAGCCAAGCCCCTGCTGCAACATCACTGGATCTAGATGAGGTTCAGGTAAGTATTAGGAGGGCTGATGGGGGGCTGCTGCACACGGAAGGTTTTTTTATCTTAATGCATAACATGCATTAAGATAAAAAAACTTCTGTCTTTACAACCACTTTATTATATACTTATGTTCTAATCATAAACTTGAACAGAATAGCTTATTGCTTTAATATTGTTATATAATACAATGATCAATTGGATGTTTTCAGTGGAAAATATTCTCTACCATTTCCATTTCTATGTATTGTTTTATTTTTAGTCTTCTTTCCCAAGTCTTTTTTTCACTCAAAAATACTATTTGAGAGAAGTACCTCTTCCTGAGTATGGGAAGTAATTATGGTTCCATTACATGGGACACAGCTAATTCTGTTGGACAATAAATGAGTGTTTGAAAAAGAGAATTGCTATGTACCAGTTGAAAGGAGCACTTGTTGTTCACAGAAACCAATTACCGGAGAAGAAATTACAACTTTAAGAAAGACTCTGCATTTTTATAAAAACTGTGGGAATATTGGCCTGTTTCTTTCTGATATGTCAATAGTAGAAAACTGAGTGACTGAGAAAAAGCGAACAATAGATGAAGAAAAGCAAAACCAAATTAAATAAAGGGGTATTTTTTAAATGTATACGGTTTGTATCATTGCCTTTTCTTCCAGTCTTAATCTTCATATTATCTTTACATACTGCACATTAAAATAGAACAGAGAGAATTAATTTATGTTTGTGCAGTCTTTGACTGAATATAATTTTTATTTAAATTATGTAATAGGAACACCTAATCTGATAAAGTTGTGATCTAACCAATTCAGTACTGGTACTTGTCTGTATAAACTCCATAATTACCAGGCCACTTTTTAGTTTTCAGATCTGTGATATTTGGACTGACAATAACTCAGCCATGCAACACTGTACCCAAATGATATTATATCTTCTTTTGAGAGAGAGTTTCCTTTTTTGGCAATTATTAAGAATTGTGTTTTTTATTTTTCTGCTAAGCAGTAACACAGATCTCTGTTTTACTCCAGTTAAGACATCCCCCACACAGATAGAAAGCACTCCTTAGGAACATACTTAACCCTTTGATCACCCCTGATGTTAACCCCTTCCCTGCCAGTGTCATTAGTACAGTGACACTGTATTAGTGTCACTGATCCCCAAAAAGTATCACATAGTGTCCTATTTGTCCACTGCAATGTCACAGTCCAGCTAAAAATAACTAATCTTTTCTTATTATTTACTGGTACTGTAACTTGGGAAGTGAGCCACATAGATTTTACCTCTAGCCTTTTAAACATATTGCCCATAGGAATATGTGTAGCAGTGCACTTGTAAACAGTCAATTTCTAGCATTACCACTTCTGCTCTGTATTTTTTACAACGTTTCCTCCCAGTCTAAATCTTGAAGAGCAGACCTCAGCCTTGGAAAATTTGCTCTCCTAAAATTAAATGTTTTTATCTTTCCAGTATGTTCTTGCTGTTTACAGCTAACATTAAAGGAAATCATGCTATAGTCATTGCTACCCAGATGTTCTTTATGTGAATAAACACAAATTATAAGTCCTGCAATGACTGAGATTGTTAGGTCCGGCACAGTATCATTTCCAGTTGGGGCCTCTATAAAATTTACCATAAAATTGCCTTGCAATAGGTTTATACATTTCTGCCCTTTTACTGTTTCAGCAATGCCATTACTCAAGTCCATTTCAGGGTAGTTAATATCTCCCATTATTTTTCACATTTCAGCCCTTGCAGACCTTTCTATCTGTGCAAGAATCTAAGTCTCCACCTCCTAACACTGGGTGGCCTTTAGCAAACTCCAGTAATTAACTTTGAAGTACGCACACCCATATGCAGCTCCACCCATAATGCTTTAGCACCATCACACTCTTCATCAACAAGGTCTTTTTTCACAATCACTTTGAGAGTACTTCTTACATAGACAAACACTGCCATCTTTTTGTTTTACCTGCCAGAAATAATAATAGCGCAATCATGTGGAGAACGAAGCCAAAATCTTCTTCATGCACCAAAGCTTTCAGTTCTCCTATTTTGCGTGGCAAACGTCTGGCATTTGGTAAACAAACACTTTAATTCATTGTCACATTTTGCACTTGTTTTTTGCATATATTTTGTAGTAGTGCAAACAGTACTGTAATTGCCATTGTTTGTTTGTAACATGGGAAAATCCTTATCACCTGCCATTACCCTCCCCTCGACTTTTCCCATTCCCGCTCTTCATTAGTGTCTAACCCCTGAATGACATAAATACCCATTATATTCTAATTCTTCCTCCACCACAAACCAAGTTTAAATATTCTTTCAGCCTTCCCAATAACCTCTTTCCCAGCATAGCAGACCCTCTACCATTTAGGTGCAATCTTTAGCATATACTGTAGGTTGTATTCCAATGAAAAATTAGCCCAGTCCTCTCAAAACCCAAGTACTTCCCTCTTACACCATGTCTTTAGCAATGCAATCAGTTCTCTAAGCTCCACCTGCCATTTTTGTGTTGTAAATGGCACAGGTAATTTTTCAGAAAATATAACCTTGGAGGTTTCTCTTTTATCTTCTATGTATTCTGTCATTGATCTCAACATGGCCACAGGAGCCCCAGAAATGCACTATTAATCTAAACCCATACACACACATACACACCTCCTGCACATTGTTATAGGTCAGTGTGTGTAATAAATGAGCTCAATCATTAAAAAAACTTACAGGGGGCAGGGTAAAGAACCAACTACAAGAGATGATAATAATAATGCTGTTTGGCAATTCCCAGGATTTGGGGTGCTCTGCAGTTAACTCAATGTATTTGCAGGCCAGTATTTAAAGAGAATGTAAACCCACTCTGCAGGCTTGTACCTACAGGTAAGCCTATAATAAGGCTTGCCTGTAGGTACTATTAATATCTCCTAAACCTTCACGGTTTAGGAGATATTTGCAATTTATGCAGCCGGTGATGTCACGGGCGCATTCGCTCTGAAAGGACGGTATATCCGTGCCATCCCTTCAGAGTTCCATGCCGCAGTCTGTGACTCCTGTGCGCATGTGGCCACTCAGACGGTCGGAGGATGCAAACCCGAAAGGAAGACCGGGTGAAGATGGGAGCATCTGTCAGAGCTGACAGCGCGGCGGTGCAGGGCTTCATTCTAAGGTAAGTACCATATTTATCTGCGTATAACACGCACTTTTTTCCCCTTAAAATCAGGGGAAAATCATGGGTGCATGTTATACGTCGATCCCCGCCAATTGTGATCTATCGGCGGCGATCGCCGCCGACATTCACATAGCGAGTCGTTTTAGATATGGCGCCGCAGAGTTCGGAGGGACTCGGCGGAGCTGAACGAGCGCAGCCAAAATCACAGTGACTAGGCGGAGCCGAGATACACATAGTCGAGTGTATTCGGCTCTTTCCGGCGCCGCTCACAGTCACGCCCAGTCCCGCCATTGGACCTGTGTTATGTCCATCATAGGGCGGGACTGGGCGGGACTGTGAGCGGCGCAGGAAAGAGCCGAATACACTCGACTATGTGTATCTCGGCGGCGTTCGTTCAGCACCGCTGAGTCTCTCCGAACTCCGCGGCGCCATATTTAAAACTACATGCAGCTATGTGTATGTCGGCGGCGATCTGTCCAAGCATGGACACTGGGGGCAAGGCTGCACTGATCACTGGGGCAAAGCTGCACTGACAAGGCTGCACTGGGGCAAAGCTGCACTGACAAGGCTGCACTGGGGCAAAGCTGCACTGACAAGCCTGCACTGGGGCAAAGCTGCACTGACAAGACTGCACTGGGGCAAAGCTGCACTGACAAGACTGCACTGGGGCAAAGCTGCACTGACAAGACTGCACTGGGGCAAAGCTGCACTGAAAAGGCTGCAATGGACACTGGGTCAAGGCTGCACTGACACTGAAAAGGCTGCAATGACACTAACAAGGCTGCAGATGAACACTGATGGGGCTGCATTGATGGGCATTTTAATGTAAGTTTTTTTTCCTTAAAATTCTCTCCTAAACTTGGGGTGCGCGTTATACGCCGGCGCGTGTTATACGCCGACAAATACGGTATTTCATAATGTGCTGTTATGTGATGCATATTAGCACATTATGCCTTTACTTTGCTATATTTACTATATTTAGACTTGAATATAGGTACGCTTTATGCAGTACATATTGCAACAACATTGTGGACTCCTATCTTTCATAATGCCATGCAATGTCATGCCATACCGTGCAATACCACAGCATGAATTACATGAGGAACAATTGTTTATCTGTTATTTCCTATCTAGGCACAGCTAAATAATGTTAGTCAATTTAAATTATAAGATATATACAACCCCAACTCCCAAAAAGTTGGGACGATGTGTAAAATCTACAAAAAACAGAATGCAATGATTTGAAAATCTCATAAACCCAGTTTATTCACAATAGAGAATAAAGAAAAACATATGAAATGTTTAAACTGGAAAATGTACCATTTTAAGAAAAATAAGGCACTCTTGAAATTGATGGCAGCAACACATCTCAAAAAAGTTGGGTCAGGGCCATGTTTACCACAGAGCCTTCCCCTCTTCTTTTAACAAAATTTTGTAAATGTCTGGGAACTGAGGAGACCAGTTTCTGGAGTCTTTCTCACTTCTAAGCAAGCTAGGAGCGGTGTGACATCACTTCCTGAAGACGCCAACGCAACAAAACATATGTCGGAGTAGATGATCTGCCATTCCAGGTCCTGATCCTACATGCCACTCAGGCTTTGCCCTTAGGAGAGACGCGGACTACATGCCATCCTTCATGAACTAGCCAACTTGCACCTGGTGCCTGGATCGGCACTGTAACATGTGAGTGTAATTACCATTTGTTGCTGTCATTCTTTACCTTAATAATATTACTACACTATGAGACCGTCCTCTATGTCTCTTGTGGAGTCTTTTTTCCCATCCTAATTTCATCTTGAGGGGCCAGTGGAGTGTAACTGTGCTGTCAGTGGAATCAATTGGTATTCCAGAAGCGCTGTTTGACCTTCCTGTAAAAAGGGTCATCATTTTCTGGTGAGTGGCCACCCATCTATTGAGCACTCGTGGTGAAGAACTAGTTTATTTTTTGAGCTTCACATTTTGGTGTTGGGATTCATCACATATGGACTTTCTAGCTTGCCATTTTATATGATTTACTGAACATCACTAGCGCCTCAACCTTTAATATGGTGTTTGCAGATTTCGGTAACTTGTTCACTCTTAACCACTTGCCGACCGCCTACCGCATATATACTGCGGCAGAATGGCACGGGCAGGCAAAATCACGTACCCGTACGTGATCTGCCTCCCGCGGGCGGGGGGTCCGATCGGACCCCCCCCCGGTGCCATCGGCGGTCGGCATTTGACTGGGAGCGTCGGGAGGCGAGGGGGAGACCATCCGATCGTGGCCCCCCCCTCGCGATCGCTCCCAGCCAATGGGAGTCCTCCTCTGCCTGTGTGTCGTTTCACACAGGCAGAGGATGTGATGTCATCTCTCCTCGGTCTGGCAGTTTCCGTCCCAGCGCCGAGGAGAGAAGACAAGTGAGTGCACCAAACACACACACACACAGTAGAACATGCCAGGCATATTTACACCCCCGATCCCCCCCCCGATCGCCCCCCGATCCCCCCCCAATCACCCCCCCCCCCTGTCACAAACTGACATTAGCAGTATTATTTTTTTTTTTTTTTTCTGATTACTGCATAGTGTCAGTTTGTGACAGTTAGTGTTAGGGCAGTGAGTATTACCCCCCTTTAGGTCTAGGATACCCCCCTAACCCCCCCTAATAAAGTTTTAACCCCTTGATCACCCCCCCTCACCAGTGTCGCTAAGCGATCATTTTTCTGATCGCTGTATTAGTGTCGCTGGTGACGGTAGTTAGGAACGTAAATATTTAGGTTCGCCGTCAGCATTTTATAGCGACAGGGACCCCCATATACTATCTAATAAATGTTTTAACCCCTTGATTGCCCCCTAGTTAACCCTTTCACCACTGATCACCGTATAACTGTTACGGGTGACGCTGGTTAGTTCGTTTATTTTTTATAGTGTCAGGGCACCCGCCGTTTATTACCGAATAAAGGTTTAGCCCCCTGATCACCCGGCGGTGATATGCGTCGCCCCAGGCAGCGTCAGATTAGCGCCAGTACCGCGAACACCCGCGCACGCAGCATACGCCTCCCTTAGTGGTATAGTATCTGATCGGATCAATATCTGATCCAATCAGATCTATACTAGCGTCCCCAGCAGTTTAGGGTTCCCGAAAACGCAGTGTTAGCGGGATCAGCCCAGATACCTGCTAGCACCTGCGTTTTGCCCCTCCGCCCAGCCCAGCCCACCCAAGTGCAGTATCGATCGATCACTGTCACTTACAAAACACTAAACGCATAACTGCAGCGTTCGCAGAGTCAGGCCTGATCCCTGCGATCGCTAACAGTTTTTTTGGTAGCGTTTTGGTGAACTGGCAAGCACCAGCCCCAGGCAGCGTCAGGTTAGCGCCAGTACCGCTAACACCCATGCACGCACCGTATACCTCCCTTAGTGGTATAGTATCTGATCGGATCAATATCTGATCCGATCAGATCTATACTAGCGTCCCCAGCAGTTTAGGGTTCCCAAAAACGCAGTGTTAGCGGGATCAGCCCAGATACCTGCTAGCACCTGCGTTTTGCCCCTCCGCCCGGCCCAGCCCACCCAAGTGCAGTATCGATCGATCACTGTCACTTACAAAACACTAAACGGATAACTGCAGCGTTCGCAGAGTCAGGCCTGATCCCTGCGATCGCTAACAGTTTTTTTGGTAGCGTTTTGGTGAACTGGCAAGCACCAGCCCCAGGCAGCGTCAGATTAGCGCCAGTACCGCTAACACCCACGCACGCAGCATACGCCTCCCTTAGTGGTATAGTATCTGATCGGATCAATATCTGATCCGATTAGATCTATACTAGTGTCCCCAGCAGTTTAGGGTTCCCAAAAACGCAGTGTTAGCGGGATCAGCCCAGATACCTGCTAGCACCTGCGTTTTGCCCCTCCGCCCGGCCCGGCCCAGCCCACCCAAGTGCAGTATCGATCGATCACTGTCACTTACAAAACACTAAACGCATAACTGCAGCGTTCGCAGAGCCAGGCCTGATCCCTGCGATCGCTAACAGTTTTTTTTGTAGCGTTTTGGTGAACTGGCAAGCGCCAGCGGCCTAGTACACCCCGGTCGTAGTCAAACCAGCACTGCAGTAACACTTGGTGACGTGGCGAGTCCCATAAGTGCAGTTCAAGCTGGTGAGGTGGCAAGCACAAGTAGTGTCCCGCTGCCACCAAAAAGACAAACACAGGCCCGTCGTGCCCATAGTGCCCTTCCTGCTGCATTCGCCAATCCTAATTGGGAGCCCACCACTTCTGCAGCGCCTGTACTTCCCCCATTCACATCCCCAACCAAATGCAGTCGGCTGCATGAGAGGCATTTTCTTTATGTCCTCCCGAGTACCCCTACCCAACGAACCCCCCAAAAAAGATGTTGTGTCTGCAGCAAGCGCGGATATAGGCGTGACACCCGCTATTATTGTCCCTCCTGTCCTGACAATCCTGGTCTTTGCATTGGTGAATGTTTTGAACGCTACCATGCACTAGTTGAGTATTAGCGTAGGGTACAGCATTGCACAGACTAGGCACACTTTCACAGGGTCTCCCAAGATGCCATCGCATTTTGAGAGACCCGAACCTGGAACCGGTTACAGTTATAAAAGTTAGTTACAAAAAAAAGTGTAAAAAAAAAAAAAAAAAAAAAAAAAACACAAACAAAAATATAAAATAAAAATAGTTGTCGTTTTATTGTTCTCTCTCTCTCTATTCTCTCTCTATTGTTCTGCTCTTTTTTACTGTATTCTATTCTGCAATGTTTTATTGTTATTGTTATTGTTATTGTTATTGTTATTATGTTTTATCATGTTTGCTTTTCAGGTATGCAATTTTTTATACCTTACCGTTTACTGTGCTTTATTGTTAACCATTTTTTTGTCTTCAGGTATGCCATTCACGACTTTGAGTGGTTATATCAGAATGATGCCTGCAGGTTTAGGTATCATCTTGGTATCATTCTTTTCAGCCAGCGGTCGGCTTTCATGTAAAAGCAATCCTAGTGGCTAATTAGCCTCTAGACTGCTTTTACAAGCAGTGGGAGGGAATGCCCCCCCCCCCTCCCAACATCTTCCGTGTTTTTCTCTGGCTCTCCTGTCCCAACAGGGAACCTGAGAATGCAGCCAGTGATTCGGCCAGCTGACCATAGAGCTGATCGGAGACCAGAATGGCTCCAAACATCTCTATGGCCTAAGAAACCGGAAGCTACGAGCATTTTATGACGTAGATTTCGCCGGATGTAAACAGCGCCATTGGGAAATTGGGAAAGCATTTTATCACACCGATCTTGGTGTGATCAGATGCTTTGAGGGCAGAGGAGAAATCTAGGGTCTAATAGACCCCAATTTTTGCAAAAAAGAGTACCTGTCACTACCTATTGCTATCATAGGGGATATTTACATTCCCTGAGATAACAATAAAAATGATTTAAAAAAAAAAAATGAAAGGAACAGTTTAAAAATAAGATAAAAAAATAATAATAATAAAGAAAAAAAAAAAAAAAAAAAAAAAGCACCCCTGTCCCCCCTGCTCTCGCGCTAAGGTGAACGCAAGCGTTGGTCTGGCGTCAAATGTAAACAGCAATTGCACCATGCATGTGAGGTATCGCCGCGAAGGTCAGATCGAGGGCAGTAAGTTTAGCAGTAGACCTCCTCTGTAAATCTAAAGTGGTAACCTGTAAAGGCTTTTAAAGGCTTTTAAAAATGTATTTAGTTTGTCGCCACTGCACGTTTGTGCGCAATTTTAAAGCATGTCATGTTTGGTATCCATGTACTCGGCCTAAGATCATCTTTTTTATCTCATCAAACATTTGGGCAATATAGTGTGTTTTAGTGCATTAAAATGTAAAAAAGTGTGTTTTTTCCCCAAAAAATGCGTTTGAAAAATCGCTGCGCAAATACTGTGTGAAAAAAAAAAATGAAACACCCACCATTTTAATCTGTAGGGCATTTGCTTTAAAAAAAATATATAATGTTTGGGGGTTCAAAGTAATTTTCTTGCAAAAAAAAATTAATTTTTTTATGTAAACAATAAGTGTCAGAAAGGGCTTTGTCTTCAAGTGGTTAGAAGAGTGGGTGATGTGTGACATAAGCTTCTAGATGTTGTGCATAAAATGCCAGGACAGTTCAAACCCCCCCCAAATGACCCCATTTTGGAAAGTAGACACCCCAAGCTATTTGCTGAGAGTCATGTTGAGTCCATGGAATATTTTATATTGCGACACAAGTTGCGGGAAAGAGACAATTTTTTATTTTTTTTATTTTTTTTTGCGCAAAGTTGTCACTAAATGATATATTGCTCAAACATGCCATGGGAATATGTGAAATTACACCCCAAAATACATTCTGCTGCTTCTCCTGAGTACGGGGATACCACATGTGTGGGACTTTTTGGGAGCCTAGCCGCGTACGGGACCCCGAAAACCAAGCACCGCCTTCAGGCTTTCTAAGGCCGTAAATTTTTGATTTCACTCTTCACTGCCTATCACAGTTTCGGAGGCCATGGAATGCCCAGGTGGCACAAAACCCCCCCAAATGACCCCATTTTGGAAAGTAGACACCCCAAGCTATTTGATGAGAGGTATAGTGAGTATTTTGCAGACCTCACTTTTTGTCACAAAGTTTTGAAAATTGAAAAAAGAAAAAAAAAAAATTTTTTCTCGTCTTTCTTTATTTTCAAAAACAAATGAGAGCTGCAAAATACTCACCATGCCTCTCAGCAAATAGCTTGGGGTGTCTACTTTCCAAAATGGGGTCATTTGGGGGGGGGTTTGTGCCACCTGGGCATTCCATGGCCTCCGAAACTGTGATAGGCAGTATGGAGTAAAATCAAAAATGTACGCCCTTAGAAATCCTGAAGGCGGTGCTTGGTTTTCGGGGTCCCGTACGCGGCTAGGCTCCTAAAAAGTCCCACACATGTGGTATCCCCATACTCAGGAGAAGCAGCTAAATGTATTTTGGGGTGCAATTCCACATATGCCCATGGCCTGTGTGAGCAATATATCATTTAGTGACAACTTTGTGCAAAAAAAAAAAAAAAAAAAAAAAATTTGTCACTTTCCCGCAACTTGTGTCAAAATATAAAACATTCCATGGACTCAACATGCCTCAAAGCAAATAGCTTGGGGTGTCTACTTTCCAAAATGGGGTCATTTGGGGGGGTTTTATGTCATCTGGGCATTTTATGGCCTTCAAAACTGTGATAGGTAGTGAGGAGTAAAATCAAAAATGTACGCCCTTAGAAATCCTGAAGGCGGTGCTTGGTTTTCGGGGCCCCGTACGCGGCTAGGCTCCCAAAAAGTCCCACACATGTGGTATCCCCGTACTCAGGAGAAGCAGCTAAATGTATTTTGGGGTGCAATTCCACATATGCCCATGGCCTGTGTGAGCAATATATAATTTAGTGACAACTTTTTGTAATTTTTTTTTTTTTTTTTTTGTCATTATTCAATCACTTGGGACAAAAAAAAATGAATATTCAATGGGCTCAACATGCCTCTCAGCAAATTCCTTGGGGTGTCTACTTTCCAAAATGGGGTCATTTGTGGGGGTTTTGTACTGCCCTGCCATTTTAGCACCTCAAGAAACGACATAGGCAGTCATAAATTAAAGGCTGTGTAAATTCCAGAAAATGTACCCTAGTTTGTAGACGCTATAACTTTTGCGCAAACCAATAAATATACACTTATTGACATTTTTTTTACCAAAGACATGTGGCCGAATACATTTTGGCCTAAATGTATGACTAAAATTGAGTTTATTGGATTTTTTTTAGAACAAAAAGTAGAAAATATCATTTTTTTTCAAAATTTTCGGTCTTTTTCCGCGTATAGCGCAAAAAATAAAAACGGCAGAGGTGATCAAATACCATCAAAAGAAAGCTCTATTTGTGGGAAGAAAAGGACGCAAATTTCGTTTGGGTACAGCATTGCATGACCGCGCAATTAGCAGTTAAAGCGATGCAGTGCCGAATTGTAAAAAGTGCTCTGTCAGGAAGGGGGTAAAACCTTCCGGGGCTGAAGTGGTTAAAGGAGCAGCTTATACTATGTTTGTTCACTGATTTAACAGGACGCCATTCATTTTCTTTTAATCTTTCCCAAAAAGTTGGGACGATGTGTAAAATCTACAAAAACAGAAGGCAGTGATTTGAAAATCTCATAAACCCAGTTTATTCACAATAGAAAATAAAAAAACATATGAAATGTTTAAACTGGAAAATGTACCATTTTAACCACTTAAGGACCGCCTCATGCCGATGTACGTCGGCAAGGCGGCACGGGCAGGCAAAATCACGTACATGTACGTGATTTGCCTCCCGCGGGTGGGGGGTCCGATCGGACCCCCCCCGGTGCCCGAGGCGGTCCCGTTTTGTTCCCCGGCGATCGGAGACGAGGGGGAGGCCATCCGTTCGTGGCCCCCCCCCTCGCGATCACCGCTGGCCAATGGGAACACTCCTTTGCTGCTGTATGCTAAACAGCAGCAAAGGAAGTGATGTCATCTCTCCTCGGCTCGGTAGTTTCCGTTCCGGCCTGAGGAGAGAAGACAGGTATGTGAGTGCACCAACACACACACACACAGTAGAACATGCCAGGCATACAAAACACCCCGATCCCCCCCCCGATCGCCCCCCGATCCCCCCCCAATTACCCCCCCGCCCATGTCACAAACTGACACCAGCAGTTTTTTTTTTTTCTGATTACTGCATGGTGTCAGTTTGTGACAGTTACTGTGTTAGCACAGTTACTGTTACCCCCCTGTAGGTCTAGGGTACCCCCCTAACCCCCCCTAATAAAGTTTTAACCCCTTGATCACCCCCCGTCACCAGTGTCGCTAAGCGATCATTTTTCTGATCGCTGTATTAGTGTCGCTGGTGACGCTAGTTAGGGAGGTAAATATTTAGGTTCACCGTCAGCGTTTTATAGCGTCAGGGACCCCCATATACTTTCTGATAAATGTTTTAACCCCTTGATTGCCCCCTAGTTAACCCTTTCACCACTGATCACCGTATAACCGTTACGGTTGACGCTGGTTAGTTTGTTTATTTTTTATAGTGTCAGGGCACCCGCCGTTTATTACCGAATGAAGGTTTAGCCCCCTAATCGCCCGGCGGTGATATGTGTCGCCCCAGGCAGCGTCAGATAAGAGCCAGTACCGCTAACACCCACGCACGCAGCATGCGCCTCCCTTAGTGGTATAGTATCTGATCGCATCAATATCTGATCCGATCAGATCTATACTAGCGTCAACAGCAGTTTAGGGTTCCCAAAAACGCAGTGTTAGCGGGATCAGCCCAGATACCTGCTAGCACCTGTGTTTTGCCCCTCCGCCTGGCCCAGCCCAGCCCACCCAAGTGCAGTATCGATCGATCACTGTCACTTACAGAACACTAAACGCATAACTGCAGCGTTCGCAGAGTCAGGCCTGATCCCTGCGATTGCTAACAGTTTTTTTGGTAGCATTTTGGTGAACTGGCAAGCACCAGCCCCAGGCAGCGTCAGGTTAGCGCCAGTACCGCTAACACCCACGCACGCACCGTACACCTCCCTTAGTGGTATAGTATCTGAACGGATCAATATCTGATCCGATCAGATCTATACTAGCGTCACCAGCAGTTTAGGGTTCCCAAAAACGCAGTGTTAGCGGGATCAGCCCAGATACCTGCTAGCACCTGTGTTTTGCCCCTCCGCCTGGCCCAGCCCAGCCCACCCAAGTGCAGTATCGATCGATCACTGTCACTTACAGAACACTAAACGCATAACTGCAGCGTTCGCAGAGTCAGGCCTGATCCCTGCGATTGCTAACAGTTTTTTTGGTAGCATTTTGGTGAACTGGCAAGCACCAGCCCCAGGCAGCCTCAGGTTAGCGCCAGTACCGCTAACACCCACGCACGCACCGTACACCTCCCTTAGTGGTATAGTATCTGAACGGATCAATATCTGATCCGATCAGATCTATACTAGCGTCACCAGCAGTTTAGGGTTCCCAAAAACGCAGTGTTAGCGGGATCAGCCCAGATACCTGCTAGCACCTGCGTTTTGCCCCTCCGCCCGGCCCAGCCCAGCCCACCCAAGTGAAGTATCGATCGATCACTGTCACTTACAGAACACTAAACGCATAACTGCAGCGTTCGCAGAGTCAGGCCTGATCCCTGCGATCGCTAACAGTTTTTTTGGTAGCATTTTGGTGAACTGGCAAGCACCAGCCCCAGGCAGCGTCAGGTTAGCCCAGTACCGCTAACACCCACGCACGCACCATACACCTCCCTTAGTGGTATAGTATCTGGTTGCATCAATATCTGATCCGATCAGATCTATACTAGCGTCACCAGCAGTTTAGGGTTCCCAAAAACGCAGTGTTAGCGGGATCAGCCCAGATACCTGCTAGCACCTGCGTTTTGCCCCTCCGCCCAGCCCAGCCCACCCAAGTGCAGTATCGATCGATCACTGTCACTTACAGAACACTAAACGCATAACTGCAGCGTTCGCAGAGTCAGGCCTGATCCCTGCGATCGCTAACAGTTTTTTTGGTAGCATTTTGGTGAACTGGCAAGCACCAGCCCCAGGCAGCGTCAGGTTAGCCCAGTACCGCTAACACCCACGCACGCACCATACACCTCCCTTAGTGGTATAGTATCTGGTCGCATCAATATCTGACCCGATCAGATCTATACTAGCGTCACCAGCAGTTTAGGGTTCCCAAAGGGTCCCCAGTTTTTTTTGTAGCGTTTTGGTGAACTGGCAAGCACCAGCGGCCTAGTACACCCCGGTCGTAGTCAATCCAGCACTGCAGTAACACTTGGTGACGTGGCGAGTCCCATAAGTGCAGTTCAAGCTGGTGAGGTGGCAAGCACAAGTAGTGTCCCGCTGCCACCAAAAAGACAAACACAGGCTCATCATGCCCATAGTGCCCTTCCTGCTGCATTCGCCAATCCTAATTGGGAACCCACCGCTTCTGCAGCGCCCGTACTTCCCCCATTCACATCCCCAACCAAATGCAGTCGGCTGCATGAGAGGCATTTTTATGTCCTCCCGAGTACCCCTACCCAACAACGAACCCCCCCAAAAGGATGTCGTGTCTGCAGCAAGCGCGGATATAGGCGTGACACCCGCTATTATTGTCCCTCCTGTCCTGACAATCCTGGTCTTTGCATTGGTGAATGTTTTGAACGCTACTATGCACTAGTTGAGTATTAGCATAGGGTACAGCATTCCACAGACTAGGCACACTTTCACAGGGTCTCCCAAGATGCCATCGCATTTTGAGAGACCCGAACCTGGAACCGGTTACAGTTATAAAAGTTAGTTACAAAAAAAGTGTAAAAAAAAAATATATATATATAAAATTAAAAAAAATAGTTGTCGTTTTATTGTTCTCTCTCTCTATTCTCTCTCTCTATTGTTCTGCTCTTTTTTTACTGTATTCTATTCTGCAATGTTTTATTGTTATTGTTATTGTTATTATGTTTTATCATGTTTGTTTTTCAGGTATGTAATTATTTATACTTTACTGTTTACTGTGCTTTATTGTTAACCATTGTTAACCATTTTTTTGTCTTCAGGTACGCCATTCACGACTTTGAGTGGTTATACCAGAATGATGCCTGCAGGTTTAGGTATCATCTTGGTATCATTCTTTTCAGCCAGCGGTCGGCTTTCATGTAAAAGCAATCCTAGCGGCTAATTAGCCTCTAGACTGCCTTTACAAGCCGTGGGAGGGAATGCCCCCCCCACCGTCTTCCGTGTTTTTCTCTGGCTCTCCTGTCTCAACAGGGAACCTGAGAATGCAGCCGGTGATTCAGCCAGCTGACCATAGAGCTGATCAGAGACAAGAGTGGCTCCAAACATCTCTATGGCCTAAGAAACCGGAAGCTACGAGCATTTTATGACTTAGATTTCGCCGGATGTAAATAGCGCCATTGGGAAATTGGGGAAGCATTTTATCACACCGATCTTAGTGTGGTCAGATGCTTTGAGAGCAGAGGAGAGATCTAGGGTCTAATAGACCCCAATTTTTTCAAAAAAGAGTACCTGTCACTACCTATTGCTATAGGGGATATTTACATTCCCTGAGATAACAATAAAAAAGATTTAAAAAAAAAAAAATGAAAGGAACAGTTTAAAAATAAGATAAAAAAGCAAAAAATAATAAAGAAAAAAAAAAAAAAAGCACCCCTGTCGCCCCCTGCTCTTGCGCTAAGGCGAACGCAAGCGGCAGTCTGTCGTCAAACGTAAACAGCAATTGCACCATGCATGTGAGGTATCACCGCGAAGGTCAGATCGAGGGCAGTAATTTTTGCAGTAGACCTCCTCTGCAAATCTAAAGTGGTAAAGGCTTTTAAAGGCTTTTAAAAATGTATTTATTTTGTTGCCACTGCACGTTTGTGCGCAATTGTAAAGCATGTCATGTTTGGTATCCATGTACTCGGCCTAAGATCATCTTTTTTATTTCATCAAACATTTGGGCAATATAGTGTGTTTTAGTGCATTAAAATTTAAAAAAGTGTGTTTTTTCCCCAAAAAATGCATTTGAAAAATCGCTGCGCAAATACTGTGTGAAAAAAAAAATGAAACACCCACCATTTTAATCTGTAGGGCATTTGCTTTAAAAAAATATATAATGTTTGGGGGTTCAAAGTAATTTTCTTGCAAAAAAAAATAACTTTTTCATGTAAACAATAAGTGTCAGAAAGGGCTTTGTCTTCAAGAAGAGTGGGTAATGTGTGACATAAGCTTCTAAATGTTGTGCATAAAATGCTAGGACAGTTCAAAACCCCCCCAAATGACCCCATTTTGGAAAGTAGACACCCCAAGCTATTTGCTGAGAGGCATGTTGAGTCCATGGAATATTTTATATTGCGACACAAGTTGCGGGAAAGAGACAAATTTTTTTTTTTTTTTTTGCACAAAGTTGTCACTAAATGATATATTGCTCAAACATGCCATGGGAATATGTGAAATTACACCCCAAAATACATTCTGCTGCTTCTCCTGAGTACGGGGATACCACATGTGTGAGACTTTTTGGGAGCCTAGCCGCGTACGGGACCCCGAAAACCAAGCACCGCCTTCAGGCTTTCTAAGGGCGTGAATTTTTGATTTCACTCTTCACTGCCTATCACAGTTTCGGAGGCCATGGAATGCCCAGGTGGCACAAAACCCCCCCAAATGACCCCATTTTGGAAAGTAGACACCCCAAGCTATTTGCTGAGAGGTATAGTGAGTATTTTGCAGACCTCACTTTTTGTCACAAAGTTTTGAAATTTGAAAAAAGAAAAAAAAAAAAGTTTTTTCTTGTCTTTCTTCATTTTCAAAAACAAATGAGAGCTGCAAAATACTCACCATGCCTCTCAGCAAATAGCTTGGGGTGTCTACTTTCCAAAATGGGGTCATTTGGGGGGGTTTTGTGCCACCTGGGCATTCCATGGCCTCCGAAACGGTGATAGGCAGTGAAGAGTAAAATCAAAAATTCACGCCTTTAAAAACGATGAAGGCGGTGATTGGTTTTCGGGGCCCCGTACGCGGCTAGGCTCCCAAAAAGTCCCACACATGTGGTATCCCCATACTCAGGAGAAGCAGCTAAATGTATTTTGGGGTGCAATTCCACATATGCCCATGGCCTGTGTGAGCAATATATCATTTAGTGACAACTTTGTGCAAAAAAAAAAAAAAGTGTCACTTTCCCGCAACTTGTGTCAAAATATAAAATATTCCATGGACTCAATATGCCTCTCAGCAAATAGCTTGGGGTGTCTACTTTCCAAAATGGGGTCATTTGGGGGGGGGTTTGTGCCACCTGGGCATTCCATGGCCTCCGAAACTGTGATAGGCAGTGAAGAGTGAAATCAAAAATTTACACCCTTAGAAATCCTGAAGGCGGTGATTTGTTTTCGGGGGCCCGTACGCGGCTAGGCTCCCAAAAAGTCCCACACATGTGGTATCCCCGTACTCAGGAGAAGTAGCTGAATGTTTTTTGGGGTGCAATTCCACATAGGCCCATGGCCTGTGTGAGCAATATATCATTTAGTGACAACTTTTTGTAAATATTTTTTTTTTTGTCATTATTCAATCACTTGGGACAAAAAAAATAAATATTCAATGGGTTCAACATGCCTATCAGCAATTTCCTTGGGGTGTCTACTTTCCAAAATGGGGTCATTTGGGGGGGTTTTGTACTGCCCTGCCATTTTAGCACCTCAAGAAATGACATAGGCAGTCATAAACTAAAAGCTGTGTAAATTCCAGAAAATGTACCCTAGTTTGTAGACGCTATAACTTTTGCGCAAACCAATAAATATACGCTTATTGACATTTTTTTTACCAAAGACATGTAGCCGAATACATTTTGGCCTAAATGTATGACTAAAATTGAGTTTATTGGATTTTTTTTATAACAAAAAGTAGAAAATATCATTTTTTTTCAAAATTTTCGGTCTTTTTCCATTTATAGCGCAAAAAATAAAAACTGCAGAGGTGATCAAATACCATCAAAAGAAAGCTCTATTTGTGGGAAGAAAAGGACGCAAATTTCGTTTGGGTACAGCATTGCAGGACCGCGCAATTAGCAGTTAAAGCGACGCAGTGCCAAATTGGAAAAAGACCTCTGGTCCTTAGGCAGCATAATGGTCCGGGGCTCAAGTGGTTAAGAAAAATAAGGCACTCTTGAAATTGATGGCAGCAACACATCTCAAAAAAGTTGGGGCAGGGCCATGTTTACCACAGAGCCTTCCTCTCTTCCTTTAACAACACTTTGCAAATGTCTGGGAACTGAGATCAGTTGCTGGAGTTTTGGGAGAGGAATGTTGTGGCCTGATATAGGATTCTAACTACTCAACAGTCTTGGGTCTTCTGTGTTGCATTTTTGGTTTCAAGATGTGCCAAATATTTTCAATTGGTGAAAGGTCTAGACTGTAGGCAGGTCAGTTAAGCACTAGGACTCTTCCACTACAAAGCCATGCTGTTGTCATAGTTGCAGTTTGTAGTTTGGCATTTTCCTGCTGAAGTATGCAAGGCCCTCCCGGAAAAAGATGTCATCTGGATAGGAGCATATGCTGCTCTAAAAGCTGGATATATCTTTCAGCATTGATGGTGACTTTACAGATGTGCAAGCTCGTTCCATATGCACTAATGCATCCCTATACCATCAGCGATACAAGCTTTTGAGTGCTGATAACAAGCTGGAAGATCCCTTAATACTTTAGTCAAGTGGATGTGGTGCCAATGGTTGCCAAAAAGAATGTCAAATTTCAGTTTGTCTGACCACAGAGCAGTTTTCCACTTTGCAACAGACCATTTTATATTAGTTTTGACCCAGAGAAGAAGGCTGCATTTCTGGATCATATTCAGATATGGCTTCTTCTTTGCATGATGGGGCTTTAACTTGCATTTTTGTATGGTACTATGAACTGTGTTCACAGACAGTGATTTTTTGAAGTATTCCTGAGTCCATGCTTTGTGATGTCCATCACAGAATCATGACTGTTTTCAATGCAGTGCTGCCTGAGGTCCCGAAGATTATGAGCATTCAATATTGTGTTTCAGCTTTGTTCCTTGTGCACAGAGATTTCTTTGGATTCTCAGAATCTTTTGATTATATTATGTACTGTAGATTATGATATATTTAAATTCTTTGCAACTTTATTTTGAGGAACAATATTCTGATATTGTTTAACAATTTTTAGATGCAGCTTTTCACAGATTGGTGAATCTATGCCCAGCTTTACTTCTGAGACACTCTGACTCTCTAAGATGCTCTTTGTTTATACCCAGTCATGTTAATAACCTGTTGCCAATTTACCTAATTCATTGAGAAATGTTCTTCTGGCTCTTCTTTAGTAGTACCACTTACTTTGCCAGCTTTTTGTTGCCCTGTTCCAACTTTTTTGAGGTGTGTTACTGCCATCAATTTCAAAATTACATTTTTTTTCTTACATTTTACATCTTCTGTTTAAACATTTGATATGTTTTCTATTGTGAAAAAATATGGGTTTTGAGATTTGCAAATCATTTCATTCTTTTTTTTATGTAGCTTTTACACAGCGTCCCAACTTTTTTGGAATTGAGGTTGTAGAAACCTGAAATTATGGGAAGAAAATAGCATAATTTGGGTTAACCTTTGTCTTGCTGATCACACAATGCATATAAAGAATGGAAACAATTTTACAAAGGAATTGACCTATGCTTCACTGCTGGAAAACTGCCAACGATAGGTGACCTATGTGTGTATAGATTTAATGTTGACCCTTGTTAGTCAGCAAATATTTTGCCACCATTGATTTTATTATTTTACCAGATGTAGCAATAGGTAGCTTCTACATGCTATTTTACTTAAGCGGAACTGTGGGTGGCACAAGTTCTATTTATTTCACCGAATACCTGTAAGGCAATGTGCCTTCTGCCGTGAAAAGGGTAAGCTGCATATATTTCTGAATGCTAATCTTCATTCAAATATCCTGGTAGTGAAAAGGTCACGATGAATGATTAATGTATTATGTTGTAACCATATACCACAAGAAAAGCTTTTTGAGCTACTTTTCATCTGCTTGCAGAATGACCACACCAATGAGTAAAAGTACTGTATTTCTTTTGTAAACAAAAAAATAATTGTACATATTTTATCAGCCTACTAACCATTAAATAACTGTCATTTAGAAAATCCATTATTAAAACAAATTATATTGAATGTATTTTTAACAAAGCATTATACTGCTCAGTAAAAAGTGTTAAAGGGGGGTTCCGGCCGCAATATTTTTTTTTTTTTTTAAGTCATCAGCTACAAACACTGTAGCTGCTGACTTTTAATAAGGGCACTTACCTGTCTAGCGAGCCCGCGATGTCGGCCCTCCGAGGCCGATCCTTCCATAGGATCGGCCGCCTGCGCCTCCATCTTAACAAAGGGAAACAGGCAGTGGAGCCTTGCGGCTTCACTGCCCGTTTCCTACTGCACATGTGCGAGTCGCGCAGCGCTTTGTGAATGGCCCCGTGGTTTTCTGGGACACACAGAGTTCCCAGAAGGCAACGGGGCCGCTCGCCGAAGAGGAGGAAGCGCCGCGGAATAGGAAGAGGCAGATTAGGAAGACTCGTCATAAATAGTGGCATAACATAATCAAGATGAAGATCATTATAACACACTAAAAACAGCGCTAATGTTGAGCTAAACGGATAATGTGGCCAACTTCACATGCAAACAGAGTCCTTAAAGAGAGAAGAGCAGTGAGCACAATGGTTCAGATAGTGTTCATAGGTGATCAGAGTATAAAGTTCAGCGTGCACCTTCCACCGATCAATCCGCTTCCACCCTGTGAGAACACACTCCCCTCAGGGGGTTAAACTCACCAAAGCCTAATAATCATAAGCATCTAAGAAAGGAGAAATCCAAGCCATCAGCAACTGTCAGCAACCCTCCGGAGGGATCCAAGATGGTCAGAGCTCATAAATCACCAGACAACAAAAGAAAAGCGTACATAGCGTAATCCTGTTTATTGAAAAAAGCCCTTCACATCACTCAAAGACCCCCCTTCACACATTATACGTACATTGTTAATGCAGTCAAAAGAGCACATCAAACGGAAGCATTAGATACAGCACTTCACCATAGCAAGCCCCAGCCGGTTCCGCCTTCCAAGCAGCAATCACTAACTTCCTGGTTGCAGTACAGGCTGTGGTGGAGCGCAAACGTCACTTCCGGCATCGTGTAGGCCACACCCTGACGCGTTTCGTCATATCCTGACTTCAACAGAGGGCGTGATTAGGAAGACTAGCCTAGCAACAAGGGTTTCAGGTAAGTTAAAAAAAAATTTTCACATATTTTTTTTTTAATTTTTTAAAGAATTTTGATGCAATTCTTTTTTTAGGATGGCCCTCCACCCTGACATTATGTATTTAAAGAGCCAGTATTGATTTGGAAATTAGACAATTCATTACTGTGAATCTATCTAGAAAATCTGATACTTTGTGATTCAGAAATGTGAAAAGGGATGTTGTACTCTTTAGAAAGAGCTGTGGATGTGATGGAATGCTGACTCTAAACATTCCATTATCTTATTGTTATTTTATTGTTATGATTGCAGATCAGCAGCAGTGTGGCTTAGTGGTTGGAACTCTTGTTACGCAGCTCCTGGGTCCTGGATTTTAAATTGATTGTAACTTTGTATAGGCAGCCAACGGTTCTTGTGTAATGTATTTTGTAGCAACCTGGGGGGTTGTTTAACTCAAATGTCCAGTCCACGCCAGATATGCCTTTTCTTATTCTGGCCACTTTTATTAAACACAAAGGAAAAAGTTCCCTTGCATGCTTTTCCACCATCAACACAAAATACAACAATGTTCGGCCCTTCTGGCTTTCTTTAACAGCACTGTTGCTCAGGCCTCATGCCCCTGTCTTTCTGACCATCTAACATAACATCCCAGTGCTCATGCACAAATGCTATACCTCTGTCAGCTCTCTGTCTTTTTCTTGTAGCTCCCTGCTGCTCTGTCTCTCATGCTCAGGCCTCTTGCTGTCCTGTTCCAGACAGCACGATGCAGACATGCACACCTCCCACTGCTCCCTTGCAACCACACATAGACTTTTTGGGGAGGGTGGAGACCTCAGCACACACCTGCACCATCAGTTTGCCAGTTCTCTGTAAAACCTGCTCCTGGCTGTCTTTTCACACTGTGACAGTGAACCTCACTGTCACAATTTCTGTCACAATTTCTACCTATCTTAGGAGTTTGCTACTTTCTGAAAGTAGTTATGTATTTTTATATTGTTGTATAACATAGTTACATAGCTGGTACGTTTGAATAAAGACACCAGCCCATCCAGTTCAACCTGTGTGGGTGTGTCTGTGTGTTTATATCAATACAATTTCCTATATGCCTGTACAGTATCTCACAAAAGTGAGCACATCCCTCACATTTCTGTAAATATTTAATTCTATCTTTTTATGTGACAACACTGAAGACATGACACTCTGCAAATGCAAAGTAGTGAGTGTACAGCTTGTATAACTGTGTAAATTTGCTGTCCCCTCAAAATAACTCAACACACAGCCATTAATGTCTAAACCACTGGCAACTAATGTGAGTACACCCATAAGTGAAAATGTCCACATTGGGCCCAATTAGCCATTTTCCCTCCTGAGTGTCATGTGACTGCGTTGTGTCAGGTGTGAATGGGGAGCAAGTGTGTTAAATTTGGTGTATTACTCTCACTCTCTCAAACTGGTCACTGGAAGTTCACCATGGCACCTCATGGCAAAGAACTCTCTGAGGATCTGAAAAAAAGAATTGTTGCTCTACATAAAGATGGCATAGGCTATAAGAAGATTGCCAAGACCCTGAAACTGAGCTGCAGCATGGTGGCCAAGACCATACAGCAGTTTAACAGGACAGGTTCCACTCAGAACAGGCCTCACCATGGTTGACCAAAGAAGTTGAGTGCACATGCTCAACGTCATATCCAGAGGTGTCATTTCTTCAGTGTTGTCACATGAAAAGATATAATAAAATATTTACAAAAATGTGAGGGGTGTACTCACTTTTGTGAGATACTGTATATAATTTGTGAGATACTGTCGACCAACTGAAGAACCCCTTACGCAGTTTAAGATTAAATTTCTTTTTTTTTTAACTTGGTTGACCATGTGTCATCGTACGCAACCGTTTTCTCCCTTTGCTGGAATCACCACTGAGATATTTGTACATCGCTATAATTTCTCCTTCCTAAGTGTCTCTTCTCCAGGGAGAATAAGTTTAATGCATGTAGTCGTTCCTCATAACTTATGTTCTCCAGTTCCCTTATAAGCTTTGATGCCCTTCTCTTGACTTTCTTCAGTTATAGCACATCCTTCCTGAGGACTGATGACTAGAACTGGGTGGCATACTCAAGATGTGGCTGCACCAGAGCTTTGTAAAATAGTATAACATATTGAGGCATAACTAAACAAATAAAAAATAGGCATGGATTGAGTCCCCCCCCCCAGGGACACCATTTAGATCCAGTTTGTATTTTCTTCCATGTTTATATGGGCAAGGGTTTTAAGCTTTACACTGTTAAAATAACATCAAGAGTAGACATATTCATAACTGTAAGCCAAAGGAACAATATGTAAAGGTGCTGAAGGTGAAGCAATCTCTAGGCAATTGTGGTACACAACAAAAAAACTGAAAGAACAATCAACTAGAAGATATTGTGCCATATTTTGGTGATGGTTTATTGTGAGAGACTGGGACCCGAGAATGCTTGGACGCTGCCAGAGCTTCTGATGGTAAAGTTGGGGTGCTGGCCCTTGATGGTTAAAAAACAGAGACAAACACAAAGACTGACAAATAAGGATGTGCAAGTAAAATACACAGTTAAGCTAGGCAAAAAAAAAGAACACCAAGGGTTAATAGAACGAGCTGTAGCAGAGCAGGAGTGCGATGGCAGTTACACCATGCAGAGCTGACAATGAACTGAGTTGAGAAGCAGGACACACAAGATAGGACACATGAATCGCAAACCATGAGTTAAGGACATAGTAATTGGTCAAAAATCAGATACATAGATTCCAAGCATGAGTCAAATGCAAGCACACTTAAAGTGATTGTAAAGGCTCGTTTTTTTTTTTTTTTTTAAATAACAAACATGCCTATACTTACCTGCTCTGTGCAAGGGTTTTGCACACAGCGGCCCCTATCCTCCTTTTCCAGGGTTCCCAGGTGGCGCTCCTGGCTCCTCCTCCTCATTGAGTGCCCCCACGGAGAGCCATATTTCATGGGGGTACACGTGTGGGCGTGCTCCCGAGTACTGCTGCTGCGTCCATTGATACAGACAGTAGGACATGGCCCCTCCCCTGGCTCCCGTGTCACTGGATTTGATTTGCTATCAATCTATCCAATGAAGACCCGGGACAGTGACATCAGCTGCTCTGCTTGTTCTTGATGCTGGAACAATCGGGCTCAGGTTAGAAGAAGGGGGGCTCTGGGGAGCAGCTGCACCACAGAAGGTTTTTCAGCTTAATGCATAGAGTGCATTAAGGTGAAAACCCCTGAGGGTTTACAACTCCTTTAAATAGTAATAGATTGACTGGAAAGATTGACACAGGTGGGAATGTGCAGAAGCTACTGTATGATGGACTGAAGATAACTAAGAAGAAGGGGGAACAAGGAGATGAGTGCAGTAAAGATGGTAGCTTACACTACCTATCTCATTAAAGTTCATCTTAAGAGGCTAGGATGGTCGAAGAAGGATTTGCATATCATTTCAGCTATTTTCTAGTAATATCACACAAACCTCATAAAATACATATGTTCATTGAGCTCCAGGTAAATATCACATGACAGAGTTAGGAGATCTGGTAAAAAGCTACATACCAATTCCCCTAAAGTAGAGCTTTAGTATTTCTCTATTCATCTGTAAAATAAATATAAGTCACCTGGAACAGCGATTGCTGTAAAACTGCAGTGATAAAAAGCATGTGGTTTCTTGAATCCTTAAATTCAAATTTGTTTTACATCGACATATTGGCACCACCCTTTCTCCATATGCATGTCTTGTTCTTTCCATTAATTAATTTGCTGGTTGCTCAAACATGGTTACTGACGGTTGCTTTCTCTTTTAGATGATGTCAGTCTATCACTTTGTGCCTACTCTGCAATCATTGGGTAACAAGACCCTTAGCTTCTCACATTTCTTCATAGTAGGATTGCCATCCATATAATGGAAGTGATTGGGTATAAGTGGGTGTTTGAAGAAAGTATGACAGGTGAATAAATTGAGCTGGGGATAGAATAGCACATATACCGTATCTGTACCTAATTAGGCAATGTGCTGTATGGCCATGTTTATGATGTAATTTGATTATAAAACTTTCTGAATCGTTTTCTCTATTTTTTTCTATAAGGAACTTAATCAGCTTTTATTATGAATTAAAAAAATACTCATAAAGCTGAAATCAGGACAAGCACTATCCATACGGCAACTTATTATGTCAGAACCAGTATCGAAAAGTGAAGGATATTTAAGGGCAAACCATCTAATCCTAATGTTATACAATGTCAAAGCTGAACTTGCTCTGGCTGGCATTGCAAACACACAATTAGATTAACAGAACTCACATCCCTAAGTATTGTGGTCCAGTCTGAAACCGTGCAGTCAAGTTTAATTTATAGATGTTCTTTGTCCTAAATGACTTACTGTAAAATTGAAAAGGCTTTGTACATTAATGGTTACCAAAAGGACACTTGTTGCTTTTCAGAAATGCAGAACAGCTTGGTAGTATAACACAATGGAATAAATCAATTAAAAATACATGGTATTTGTTTGGAAGCTGCAAAGCTCTTATATATTTTCGTTAAGAAGCTAAATTGATTTTATTTAGCTGCATTAATTGAGCAGATTATTTTAAGAATAGCGTTCACTTTATTTAAAAAAGCATTATAAAACATAGTGTCCCCTCAAGTGCTATTAAACATATTTACTGATCATTTAGTTTTGTCTAAATTAAATTTGAAGAAAACATAAATATTTACTAAGTAAATCCCTAAGTTGATGACAAATAAACTATTCTTTTAAACCAATAAAAGAAACATGCATTTGTGAAAATGATTTCATAAGAATAGAAAACTCTCATTGATTTTATAAACACGATTGTTAGGTATTTTATTAAAGTAGAACTATGATCAATCTATTAAAGCACATATGTTATGAAGGCTGCCCATTCCAGAAAGACTGGGCCCTCTGTTTTTCTCTCATTTCCTGGAACATTTTGTAAATATCTGTAATACTGGTACCGTAGGGTAGGAACTACGTTTGATAGGCAAGGCATGTACTCCAGCAATTAACTTACTACAGCCCTGTTAACCTTGCTGCTGCATTAGCTCCTTAGGTGTTAGCCCTAGGGATGAGCTTAGGGTTGTCCAGGTACCTGTCTGAATGTCAGACTTCTAGTCTGTTTGGCAGAGGCAAACATCATAGCTAGTAGTTTTATTTCTACTGATACCATCTATGACAGCTTCCTACCAGTCCATAGTTTCTAAGGAAGCAGTGGATACCAGAACCTGCTGTGCCCTTAGCTACCAGTGACTTCACCCAGCCCCATTAATTTACTGGCCCAGAATCTCCGGGCATGTAAACAAAGGGCTGGGAATAGCATGACATAACTGACTAAATATGGCCACATGGCAATATTTGGGCAATAACATCCACCAAATAAGGTTGTGACCATATTTGGTCAATGATATCAAGTGGAAGACCCACCCGCCCCTCGTTTACTATTAGTGGGTGGTCCCATGAGATGCAATCTCATGCTAGTCAGCTGCAGGACTGAACATATTCATCAGTCGGTGTGATTGTTCTTTTGGTGAGCGTCAGGCATCGCTCGTCAGGATGATCTCAATCTGCATCACTGGGTGACATGATTGATGAGGGATATAGACTGAAACTTTTTTGGAGCTTTTTATTGTTTCTTAATAGACTTGTCAAAAAGCGTGATGTCAATATTTACTGTTTACATTTGTTTTGTAAATGAGTAGGGGTACTATT
Source organism: Lithobates clamitans (assembly GCA_037952925.1). NCBI lineage: Eukaryota > Metazoa > Chordata > Amphibia > Anura > Ranidae > Lithobates > Lithobates clamitans. Next base: position 7,430,351 of record JBBGZY010000115.1, read on the forward strand.
ATATGTACTACTATATACCCCTTAAGCTGGCCGTACACAAGTCATTTTCTTGCTTTCAGCCCACCTGTTTCCCTGCTGTCAGAATACACTCATCAGCACCGCCAGCTATAGTCGGCAGTGCTGATTGAGAGAAAATGTTTCCAACAGGCTGGTTTAAACAGACCATTCTGCCCATACATGGATCGAAATATGGCTGCTCCCTGCTGAACCGGACAAATTTTGATTCATGTATAATCGGCCTTACTCATTCACATTATGGTAAAGGGGGCTTCCAGATTCTGATAAGACCCTGCTTGCAGGCCCTCAACAACTACGTCCAGGGTTGTGGGGAAGAGGCACTTGTCCTCATTAACATGTGTACAAGATATTTTGCAGTGCTTTGCCAGGGTGCACCCTTAATGTAGAGGAAATGTGGCCTGGTATGATTCAGGGGATAAAGAGGACCTTAACCACTTCCATACAGAGCACTTTTACCTTCTTCCTGCCCAGGCCAATTTTCAGCTTTCAGCGCTTTTGCACTTTGAATGACAATTGCGCGCTCATGAAACACTGTACCCAAACAAAATTTTTATCATTTTGTTTACACAAATAGAGCTTTCTTTTAGTGGCATTCAATCACCACTGAGTTTTTAAATGTTTTGCTAAATAAACAAAAAAAGACTGAACATTTAAAAAAAAAAAACACATTTTTCTTTGTTTCTGTTATAAAATTTTGCAAATAAAAATTGTTCTTTATAAATTTAGTTCAAAATGTATTTTGCTACATTTCTTTGGTGAAAATAACCAAAATCAGTGTATATTAGTCTGTGTGAGAGTTATTGGGTCCACAAACTATGGCACTGTATATATATGAAAATGTATCTCATTTATGGAGGCCCTAAAATGCCAGAACAGTAGAAATATCCCCTAAATGGCCCCTTTTTGGAAAGCAGACAGTCCAAGGTATTTAGTAAGAGGCATGGTGAGTTTTTTGAAGCTGTAATTTTCATCATTAATCATATAACTGGTGTGGCGGTGATCAGGGACACTGACTGGTGACAGTACGGAAAAAACAAATGTTATAATTTTTCTTTTCTTTTTCCTTATTATTATCTTTTTCTTTTTATGATTTTTTTTGTTTTCTAAACACAATGTGACTTGAGCAATATAATGTTACCATTGTAACATTGTACTACTCTGGGGAACTGATCAGGATTTTTTTTTCTTTTTTTTTTACCCACAATGTTTTCTTACAACAGTGTATTACATTGCTATAACAAGAATTTTACTGAATGAAACTGAGTAATTCAATTTGTTTTGTTGTGATTAGCTGTGATTGGTCAAAGTTAATCACACAGTACAGATGACCTGTGATTGGCCCTGTCTGTACCATGTAATCGAATCGGCCAATCACAGCTAGCAACACAATTGTACACATTGCATGGCTTGACCTGCTGTGCTTCGTCTCATTGGTCACATGGTACCGGCAGCGAGCCCGTACTCTGTTCAGTCATCGACTGTGTCCCATGGACATGGCCGGTGACATATAGCGCCGCTATGCAGCCCCGTGATTGACGCATCCTGACAGGACGTCTTATGATGTCCAGTTAGGATGGGAAAGCCACCGCCCAGCAGTCATTTGTCTATAGGCTGGGTATGTAGTGGTTAAAGCATTACTAAAATCATTGCTCCCTACCAACAAAAAAAAATGTTTAAACTTTTATTTTCTTTGGTACATGTCCCCCCAGAGCAGCTTATTATTCGTCTTCCACTGGCCTGCCCAAACTGAACACAAGTATATTCAGCTCATCCTTAGTTAGCACCACTGATTCAGTAAATACTGATGCCTAGCTCTGCCCACAGCCCTTTATATTGATAAAGCACTGCTCAGTCCCCACACTACACTTCCAGCTCTGTCTACCAGGATGCAGTGAAAATCCAACTTCTCAGATTAATTTATCTTTAAAGACATTTTCTTAAAAAAAAAAAAAAAAAGATTTTATTTAAGACATTTAGCATGCCTATTTACATTAGGAATGAATGAATGAGAAAAAAGATAGTTTAGGTGGACTTTCATTTTATTTCATTTTTTTAGGATCTAAATGTAAATTTACAATATTTAAATTTAACATTTTATTTTGGGGTAGTGGGTGGCATCAAGAATTGTTAGACTAAGAAAAACATCTTACTCTGGGGGCACATAGGCTGTGTGATGGAAGACAGATGCTTCCTGTGAGAGCTCCAGCAGACAGCGGGATTAGAAAGACTCCCACAGGGCTATACAGCCATTCTTTTTCGCTCAATACCTCTCGCAAACCTGTGGGACTACAAATTGCATGTCATCCGGCAAGGAATCGAAATGGAAAAGCAAGCCACAACGATCCCTCACCACCTATCTTCTGCGGGCCTCAGAGCAGGCCAGAATGGCCAAAGATGGCTCCCAGACCCAGCGTGGCACTGAGTCTCCGGCTTCCTTTCCTACTGCCTCCAGCCAGCAATCAGAAAACCGTGAGTACTCCACCCAGCTCACTAAATCGGATCTGGAAGATAGCCTGTCAGCAATGTATGATAGACTGGCTAAGTTCCAGTCTGAGTTACACAAAACCATTAGCATGCTGACATAGGAAATCGCAGCGCTGGACACCTGCACAGATCTGTTAGAAACAAAGCATGATGAGCTGGCCCTTGTTCATACAGATCTCCGCAAGGATTTTGAATCCCTAACAGAAAGCTATTCCTTCATGCAGACCCAAGTTGAGGACTTGGATAATCTCAATCGCAGGAACAACCTGAGGCTGAGAGGTATCCCTGAGTCGGTCACAGATCTGGTGTCAGCCACCTCCAGGTTGTTCCAATCCCTTCTACCAGATGCCCCCACTAAATCCTTTGCATGTGATAGGCTGCACAGGGCTCTATGCCCGAAAAACCCAGTGGATAAACCCCCACATGATGTGATACTCTGCATGAAAGATTATTTCACTAAGAAGGAAATCTTAAGGGCCTCGAGGAACACCAGTCACATTGAATTTGATGGGGTTAAAATCCAAATCTACCCCGACATTTCCCAAGCTACTCTAGACCGCAGATGCAAGATGAAGAAAGTCACATCAGTACTGGGGTTTCCCCTTTAATCTCACAGTGCCAACCATTTCGAGACCTCCCAGCCTGACAAGATCCCTGTAGAGGACTTTCTCTTTTCACAACCACTAGGTTCCACAGATCTCTGTCAGGAAAGGCATAGCCATGCAGCAGGAACTGCATGGCAGGCATGCACGTTCACGGTGCGTCAGGGGACACGCGCACACGTGCGCCTGTCACCAACGTTGGCACCAAAGGGGCTATTTAAAGTTAGTGCACCAAAGACTCCTTGCTTTTTGGTCTGCAGACTCTGTGTGTTCTGATCTGTTATCTCTGCTGACCTCTGATCTTGATCCGGCTTGTTCCCACTAACGCTGTCTGCTTGATACCCCGACCCCGGCTTGTTTTGGACTTCTCTTCTGCCTGCTGCTCTGCTGATCTGCCCGAACATTACCAACCCGGGCTGCCTGACCCTGCATCTGCTCTTTCAGCCTGCTACAGGTCTGCAAATTGCATTCGGTTCCTGCTCTTGCTGCCATCTCAGCCTGCCACAGTTCTGTTCTGCTTAGCCTTTACCGGTCTGCCTGCTGCATATCCAGCCATGGACAACCAGCCATACTGAATACTGGACTGATCCTAGGCACTCCTACATCACCGTGCTTCTGTGGCTGCTGTCTCAGCCTCAGTGGCCCACAAGCCGGTGTGGTACAAGAGGCTATCCTCTACACGTCAGGCTTACAAAACCAGGTACGTAACAGTAACAGCCATGACTGAGCATGCAGGAGGATCCTTTCCCTTGAAGGAAATCTGCCAGCATCTTACTTCACTCTCCCAGGTGGTGACATCTATGCAGAAAGGCTATACTCAGCTGGAGGGCCACGTTCAGGCACTGACTACACCTGCTAAGACTTCTGCTGAATCCTCCACTACATCTGTGCCTGCTACATCCACTGGGGTCTCTGCCAGCTCTCCAGTAATGATGCTACCCCCCAAACCTCGTGTTCCAGTCCACGAGAGGTTCTCTGGTGACCAAAGCAAGTTTAGAGCCTTTTGCAATGCCTGTCAGCTCGACTTTGCTCTTCAACCAAGGACATTTTCTCTAGAGGCTACAAAGGTGGGATTTACCATTTCCCTGCTCTAAGGAGAACCACAGTCCTGGGCTCATTGTCTACTGAAAGAAAACAACACACAGTTAAATACCCTGAAACTATTCTTTACGGCCATGTTACAGCTGTACGATGACCCGCAACGAACCACCACGGCTGAATCTGCCTTGCATACCCTTCAGCAGACCAGTCGAAGACTATGTCACGGATTTCAGACGCTGGAGTGCAGACACTGACTGGAACAATGCAGCCCAGTCACCAGTTCAGTTTGGGCCTCTCAGAAGAGCATAAGGATGAGCTTGCCCAGGTAGGTGTACCAAACACACTAGAGACTTTGATCACACTATCGATACAGATCGATCGCCGATTACACGAGCGTATATCTGAGAGATCCTCGCAGCAGTTCAGACCAACATGGATGTTAACCAAAGCACCCGGGCCTGCTGACCCCGTGTTTGGAAATCCTACCCCACCTGTTCGAGAGGCAACTGAACCAAAGCAGTTGGGCTTGATCCACCCATCACTAACCCCAGAAGGACGCCAACATCGATGGATGAACAACCTCTGTCTGTACTGTGGGGAATCCGGTCACTACAGACTCACCTGCCCGGCTAAGCTACGAAGATGCCTTTCACTTTCTTCAGCTAAACAACCCAACATATCTGCCAATTCAGCTCACATAGTCTTGCCTATCTCATTGCAGCTTCTGGGAAGACCTGTGCCAGTGGCTGCAATCATTGATTCAGGAGCTTGCAGTTGCTTCATTGATCTGTCTTTTGTGGCCCAGCAGCACATCCCACTACAATCTAAGAACCAAGGGCTCACCCTGTTCCTGGCAGACAGATCTTGCATTAAATCAGGACTTGTGACCAAAGAGACTTCCCCACTTCTAACTATTACCAATACCAACCACCAGGAACTTCTAAGCTTGGATGCGATTTTTTCACATCTGTTCCCTGTCATCTTGGGCCTCCCTTGGTTGCAGGCTCACAACCCACATATTGACTGGGAATCTGGAAGAATAGAGTTCCTTTCACCTTACTGTCAGAAACAGTGTTGTCCAGCACCGCCTCAACCTCCTGCTTGTTTACTATGCTTGGAATCGCATGCCGAACTGTGTCAGGTAGTCCTCAAATGCTGCCATGAATTCCTGGATGCATTCAGTAAATGGGGTGCAGATACCCTTCCTCCGCACAGACCATATGACTGTCCCATTGAACTTCTTCCAGGGGGCAGAAATTCCCTTCAGACGTATCTTTCCCCTGTCTGAGCATGAGTTAGAGGTTCTGAAGGACTATATTGAAGAGAACCTATGGAAAGGGTTCATTCACCCCTCAACTTCACCGGCAGGAGCAGGTATATTTTTTGTGGAGAAAAAGGCCATGTGTGGATTACCGTGACATAAATAAGATCACAGTAAAGAACCGCTAGCCCCTGCCCTTAGATCCTGAACACTTTCAGAGACTCAAATCTGCCAGGATATTTACCAAACTTGGCTTATGAGGAGCCTATAACCTAGTCCAGATCAGGGAAGGCGATGAGTGGAAGACTGCCTTTCGTACCCGCTTTGGTCACTTGAGTATCTAGTCATGTCATACTTCTCCGACTCCACCAGCATGGTCTCTACGCCAAAGCTGAGAAGTATGACTTTGAACAGCAGAGCATTCAATTCCTTGGGTTAATTATCTCCACTGAGGGAATCAGGATCCCCAAAAAGTATTTGCAATCTTGGATTGGCCAGCTCCCACCAATAAAAAAGGAATCCAACGCTTTGTAGGCTTCACCAATTTTTTTCATAAATTCATCAGCTACAGTCAGGTCCATAAATATTGGGATATTGACACAATTCTAATCTTTTGGCTCTATACAACACCACAATGGATTTGAAATGAAACAAACAAGATGTGCTTTAACTGCAGACTTTCAGCTTTAATTTGAGGGTATTTAAGTAATGGGACAATTGGCTGCTCAGCTGTTCCATGGCCAGGCATGTGTTCTTCCCTCATTATCCCATTTACAAGGAGCAGATTAAAGGTCCAGAGTTAATTTCAAGTGTGCTATTTGCATTTGGAATCTGTTGCTGTCAGCTCTCAATATTTGATCCAAAGAGCTGTCACTATCAGTGAAGCAAGCCATCATTAGGCTGAAAAAACAAAACAAACCCATCAGAGAGATAGCAAAAACATTAGGTGTGGCCAAATCAACTGTTTGGAACATCCTTAAAAAGAAAGAATGCACCGGCGAGCTCAGCAACACCAAAAGACCCGGAAGACCACGGAAAACAACTGTGGTGGATGACCGAAGAATTCTTTCCCTGGTGAAGAAAAAACCCTTCACAACAGTTGGCCAGATCAAGAACACTCTCCAGGAGGTAGGTGTATGTGTGTCAATGTCAACAATCAATAGAAGACTTCACCAGAGTGAATACAGAGGGTTCACCACAAGATGTAAATCATTGATGAGCCTCACAAACAGGAAGGCTAGATTAGAGTTTGCCAAACAACATCTAAAAAAGCCTTCACAGTTCTGGAACAGCATCTTATGGACAGATGAGACCAAGATCAACTTGTACCAGACTGATGGGTAGAGAAGAGTATGGAGAAGGAAAGGAACTGCTCATGATCCAAAGCATACCACCTCATCAGTGAAGCATGTTGGTGGTAGTGTCATGACGTGGGCATGTATGGCTGCCAATGGAACTGGTTCTCTTGTATTTACTGATGATGTGACTGCTGACCAAAGCAGCAGGATGAATTCTGAAGTGTTTCGGGCAATATTATCTGCTCATATTCAGCAAAATGCTTTAGAACTCATTGGACGGCGCTTCACAGTGCAGATGGACAATGACCTGAAGCATACTGCGAAAGCAATCAAAGAGTTTTTTAAGGGAAAGAAGTGGAATGTTATGCAAAGGCCAAGTCAATCACCTGACCTGAATCAGATTGAGCATGCATTTCACTCGCTGAAGACAAAACTGAAGGGAAAATGCCCCAAGAACAAGCAGGAACTGAAGACAGTTGCAGTAGAGGCCTGGCAGAGCATCACCAGGGATGAAACCCAGCGTCTGGTGATGTCTATGCGTTCCAGACTTCAAGCTGTAATTGACTGCAAAGGATTTGCAACCAAGTATTAAAAAGTGAAAGTTTGATGGATGATTGTTAATCTGTCCCATTACTTTTGGTCCCTTAAAAAGTGGGAGGCACATATACAAACTGTTGTAATTCCTACACCGTTCACCTGATTTGGATGTAAATACTGTACCCTCAAATTAAAGCTGAAAGTCTGTAGTTAAAGCACATCCTGCTCGTTTCATTTCAAATCCATTGTGGTGGTTTATAGAGCCAAAAAGATTAGAATTGTGTCAATGTCCCAATATTTATGGACCTGACTGTATTATTTCCCCTATCACCCAACTCACCAAACCAGGCATCCGTTTTCACTGGTTTGCTGAAGCACAAACTGCATTCGAAACCTTGAAGGAATGATTTATCACTGTTCCTAGTCATCCATATTCCGCCCTACATCTTAGAAGTAGATGCATCAGAAAGTGCAGTTGGAGCAGTCTTGTCGCAGCGTCAGGGCCCCAAGGATGTGATCCATCCGGTCCAACCAGAAAGGAGTTATGACGTGGGAGAAAGGGAGCTTCTGGCAATCAAGGCAGCATTGGAGGAGTGGAGGTACCTGCTGGAAGGAGCCACTCATCCGATATGAATCTTCATAGACCATAAGAACCTTGAGTACTTAAGGACTGCAAAATATCTCAGGCCACATCAGGCCCGTAGTACCAAAAACTATTTTCCAAGCCAGCACGGGCCTCTGACACAACCTCCCAAGCATGGTTTGCAATTTTAGCTCTACCCACTCTATCTGATCAGCAACTAGAAACCTTGAATGCTCCCTGCACTACATCAAAAATAGCAGATATTATTAATTCCCTCAAATCATCAACAGCCACGCATCCATATGGTTACACTACCACATATTATAAATAATTCTCCTCTACATTGACCCCAAAATTAGTCACCCTCTATAATTATATCCTGAAAGGCCATAATTTCCCACCAGAAATGCTTTGGGCCAATATGTCCCATCATCCCTAAACCCCACAAAGATCATTTTATCCCCCAAAACTTCCGTCCTATCTCAGTAATCAATAACGATTTAAAAATATTTGGTCAGTTGCTGGCAGACAGACTGGCCTCGGTGATTATCTCACTTATCTCTCCAAACCAGACTGGTTTTATACCAGGCAGACAGATCACCGATAACATATGCTTGGTGAGAAACATTATCCAGGCTGCTAATCTGCACTCTACCCAGGTACTGCTCCTGAGCCTTAGTATACGCAAGGCGTTTGACAGCGTGAGCTGGTCATACCTAGATCACTAACTGCCTAAATTTGGTATCACAGGAGCTTTTATAGAAGGTTTTCATGCACTTTATCAAGCCCCTTAAATGCATGTCAAATTACCGGGTAATTTCCACTGGGTAATTTTCCACTTCAGAGAGGTACGAGGCAGGGCTGTCCCCTATCCCCTCTTCTATTTGCCTTGCCAATAGAACCTTTGTCTAGAGCCATTGCAAACAATTTGGACATCAAGGATTATAGTAGGGGACCTGCAGAAAATAAACTGAGCATATATGTCGATGATGTTCTCCTATTTTTGATGAACCCCCTAATTGCACTTCCAAATTTAACATCACTGTTAGACCCTTTCCAATCTTTTCCAGGCTTGGGAGTAAATTTATCCAAATGCACTGTGATGCCTATCAATATATCGGATGATTTGGCCACTACCTTGCAACAGCACTTTGTTTTCACATGGGGCACTCACTCATTTAGTTATTTAGGTATTTAACTCTTACCCTCATTTTCAGATCTTTTTCATCTCAATTACCACCCAATTGTTGCTCATTTAAGGACCCTACTGAAAACTTGGACAACGTACCCCATCTCCTTCTTGGGCAGAGTAACGGCCATTAAAATGGCGATCTTGCCTAAAATACTCTTTTTTTTTTAGGACCTTAACCATTTATGTCTCTAAATCTTATATTGAATCACTCCAAAGGCATATTAATACATTTATATGGCATTCAAAACACCCTAGATTTAACAAATCACTGCTATACAGGCCCCAACCTCTTGGAGGTTTAGGCCTCCCGAATTTATGGCGATATTATTTGGTGGCCAGACTCACCCATACTGTCAAATGGCATGCTCCGATATCGGACATTCCATGGTTACAATTTGAAACGCATGCTGTATTTCCATACCACCTCCCAGGTCTACTGTGATCCAAATCTATACAGGTGCGTAATATAGCTCCCCTCAACCGTATTAAATTTCAATCCCTTTACCTCTGGTCTCTATATCACAGCAAATACAAACTAACCTCACCACTCGCACCCCTTTATTTATTTATAGGGGACCCCGATTTCCCCTCGGCTTTTTAACAGAGAGACAGTGGTCTTAGATGGAGCTCCAATGGTCTAACGACCTTTGCATCTCTTAAGTCTGACTCACAATTTAAATCTTTTGCCCAAATCAGGACAGACCACGATTTACCTTTCTCTGACATTTCCAAATTCAGCACTTTTATCAAAACAGAAGTATATTATCGTCCCGTATTCGTAGCACCCAATTTGAACTTATTTGCGAACACACCTCTAGGGATAGAGTAGTAATCTCACGCATATATAGGTACATTAACAAGGCTTTCCTTGACCAGAAGACTAAACCAATGACAAGCTGGGAAACTAAGGTAGCTCTCTTTTTTCACCTCCTGAATGGGAAGAGATGCTGGAAAATATGTATAAAAACACGAGATCCTTGTCTAGCGATGAAACTGCAATTAAACTTCATACCAAATAGTATTTGATCCCTGCCAAATTTCACAATATATTTCCGGCTGTATCTCCCCATTGCTTTCATAGCTGTCCTGAAACAAGCTCTTTGCTCCATATTTTTTGGAGCTGTAAATACCTTCAGACCATTTGTCAACAGGCAGCTACTAGAGCTTCCACGATAGCTGATCACCTCCTTACACTGACAGTGCAGATGTGCATCTTTTTCACTTCTATCCCTGATGTTCCCGCTTCATGTCAGAAATTGATTCACACTTTATTCGTGGCCATTCATTGAGTAACAGCCCTGAATTGGCGCTCTTCTTCTGTATCCTGGTCACGAGTTTTGGCCAGTATGGAGATGATCAAATTATCTGAATGAATACATCACAGGCTGTATGATACGATGCACCTTTTTACAGGAAATGGGAACACTGGAACTCTCCACTTTGAAAATTATTTTTACTCCAGATGTTGAAATGACAGATATGCTATGAAAGTGCTACCAAGTTTGTCAATTTTTTTTTTCTCTTACTGTTCCATGTCTAACAAGTTTCAGTGATCTCTTCTTGTATATTGCACCACGTTTACATCCAGGTCTAACAGAACTTTCCTCTCAACAACTCCCCTTTTACATAGAATTTTGCCTACGCTTTTACCTACTATGTATGTATGCATATTATTTGCCTATTTTTTTGTATGTCTATTGAACTTCCAATAAAAACGTTCGTAAACAAAAAAACATCTTACTCCAAAAAAAGACTGTTAGTATAACGAACGCCTGATATACACACAACCCAACTTTTGGCAGGACTAGAAGCGCACGAAAGTCTAGATGCTGCATCATTGCATCACACAATGTATATCGATTACAGGTAATATTTTTTGCTGTGAGCTTTAATAAAATGAGACAACTTAATGGTAAACATTTCACAGGACTTGTGGGGGGGAGAGTTACTTATCCATGCAAAATTCTTAGTACTGGGGTGGGGGCCGGGTCATGCCTTCTGTAATTAGCATTAAGACTCAAGTTGTTAAACAATGAGGGTGCGGCGTCTGCTAGTGCCTTCCTCCAATCTGGAGGCCAACTTGGACAGTATATATCTGGGCAAAAGCTTCGTTGTTTGGGGGGGAGGGAGGGGGGAGTTCTAAAGGTATGTCTGTGGTTTTGTATGTAAATGTCCACCGGCAATTGTGTTATAGTCGGTGGCTGTCGGCCGTATGTGGCCTGTTGTTATTTGTATGCCTTTTAAAATGAATAAAAAAGAATTTCCAAAAAAAAAACAAAAAAAAAAACCATTTCACAGGAGCTCAAACAAGCCCAAAAAAAAACTATGCAAATGCAGAAACAAAAAACTATATTATGTGTCCTTTCCAGAAACCTTTTCTACGGTTCACTTATATGACGAATCTGTGAGCACTGGTTCCGTGCAACTGAAAACATAGTACAAAAATTTGAATACTGCATTAAAGTGAACCTAAGCCATTTAAAAATGTATAAAAAGTCATCCTATTTAGCCACTGAGGCATTCTCATTAGACAAAATGAGACGAGCAAGAAGGGTTTAGTTCTAGGAGCAGCCTTATGCCCCGTACACACGGTCGGACATTGATCGGACATTCCGACAACAAATTCCTAGGATTTTTTCCGACGGATTTTGGCTCAAACTTGTCTTGCATACACACGGTCACACAAAGTTGTCGGAAAATCTGATCATTCTGAACGCGGTGACGTAAAACACGTACGTCGGGACTATAAAGGGGGCAGTAGCCAATAGCTTTCATCTCTTTATTTATTCTGAGCATGCGTGGCATTTTGTGCGTCGGATTTGTGTACACACGATCGTAAATTCCGACATTTTGTTGTTGGAAAATTTTATAGCCTGCTCTCAAACTTTGTGTGTCGGAAAATCCGATGGAAAATGTGTGATGGAGCCTACACACGGTCGGAATTTCCGACAACAAGGTCCTATCACACATTTTCCGTCTGAAAATCCGACTGTGTGTACAGGGCATAATACCAGACATTGAGGAAGTTTATTTTTTAGTAAAATAAAATAAAGAATTTGCTTTACCAAAGAGGTCATATTAGGATACGATTTAAATCTACATAATTGCAAGCCTGCAAAGCATTTTACTACTTCAGCAGGTAAATTCCTATGAAATTTGGTTACAAATTACAAGGTTTAAAGTAAACATCAGTTCACTTTAGACAGACACTGTCACCTTCCCCATTTAGGGCAAAATGAGTGTCTTTACAAAGGGGCTCTTCCCCTAAAACACTGATACTCAGCTTGCTGGAGCTCCCACCACCACTTCCATTGCAGGGGTGATATCACTCCCTCTCTCTGTCATGTGGAAGAGTTCAGAACTAGCAATTAGCTGCTATAACCGTATTCTCTCACATGGGAGGAGGTCACAAGGGAGGCCTTTTTGCCAAGTCACTTTAAATGGAAAATGTGACAGTATTTTTTCCCCGTGGGTCTTTTTTTTGAGTTATCATCTTTATTGATTTTATTATGATAATACAAATAGTAAGCACATAATGCAAGTGTTGCAATACTTTTTTCCATCATATGCATGTCAAGTAGTGCATAGTGGCTTACAATATGACATTAAGGTAAAGAAAAGAATGCAGTTGGTGAGCATCATTGGTACAGTAAGTTGAAAACAGAAAACAAATGACAGTGTCTTTTTAACTAAAATGTAGGTATGATATGTGTGTTTCATTGTCAGATCTACTACAATTCTATACAGAATCCAGGGAGAATAAACAGTTTGAAGTAAACTGGTAGTAAATATAAAATTAAATACGATAGTTACATTTTTAGAAAACATGCCAAATTCAAATATAATATGCTGCATCTGCCATTTTTATTTTATTTTACAGAATGTGTTATCAGGTAATTTTTGGTGCTGTATAGATTAAAATTAGTCACATTTGAACTCAGCAGGACACATTTTCAAAGCTTGTAGGGCACACAGACACAAATCCTCTTACTTTTTTAACTGGATTTTTTATTTTTTTTGCCATGGCCTGCTTTGAAAATGTACTTAGCTCAGCAACAGTATGCTTGAAAACTCAGGCGGATATTTTTAAGATGTAAGGAAGCTGCGTACCTAGGATTGCTGATGTGGTTTAGCATTTCAAACTTGTATTTCAGTAGCTTGATGCTTTTGTTTATAATGTGTATTGACTGGTATAATGCATTTTAAATATTGAAAACTGAATACGCAAAAATGGGGAACAGAAATGCACTCTAACTAGAAAGTAATTAAGACTGTAGGATCTTTAACTTAAAATCCTCTGCCCCCTATGGCCACAACATTGAATGGTATTTAAATAGTTTCATTAATAACTTTAAATAATGTTTTAGATGCATGAATTTTGCATTATACGGTCATTTTATATTTATATTTGTATGAAATGTGCATTCATAAATGTATTTAATGTTGAAGAATGGAAACTATCTCTTTTCTTTAGGTTTGGCAATACCCGAGTGAGCTGGTTAATTGGGTATAATAGGGAATACATTAACTATATATATATATATATATATATATATATATATATATATATATATATATATATATATATATATATATATATATATATATATATATATATATTATATATATATATATATTTATATATATATATATATATATATATATATATATATATATATATATATATATATTCTTTTTAATTAATATTTTGAGCTACTTATGAATTTATTTTAAATATTTTTATATGAGTGAGTATGAATTCATTTTCAGAATTTGGTTGTTAGAATGAATTTATTTCCTGCCGTCTGGAGATAGGGGGATCCCATTCATTCACCTTTGGTCTATTTATACCATTGCTCTATTCAGTGCAACAAACTGATTCCCTTGACAACGTCTGTTCAGACTAAACGTATGTCGGGGTGGGGTGGAGCCTGTGCTGATGTCACCCACGCTTTGCTGGAGCCAGCATTTTCTGATACATTGCATGTTAACAAGATATGCATTTTGTAAGTAGCTTTTAATCTTCACTCAATACATTTTTAAACAGTAATACACTGTCGAAGATCTTTCTTCTTGATTGAGCTATCATAGAGAAACAGGAGGAAAATTATATATGGGTTATGACTAAGGCCTTATAGGCTGAAACGCGTCAACTGTTTTTATCTGCGTTTGTGCACTATGGCTTTTCAAAAAAATGAAGATTTTTTAAAGGCAACAACGTGCGTGGTGTGCGGATCATCTTTCCTACAGGAAAATTATACAGTCCCACTCCGATGTGGTGCGCCTCTTGATATCCTTTGATCGGATAACCCATTGTTTCATCTTCATGCCGTGTCAGATCTCTTATAATTTGGGGTCTATCTTTCTGGCAAGAACTGGATGCACATAGGTGGTGGGCTCACTAATCACAATTTCTTGCAGTCACATTTATGAATGACAGACACTAATGTGGTCTCAAGATACATCTGAGGACTTGATTTACTGTTTCACAACTTTGGACTTCACAATTTAATTTATGCAATTATATGAATATAATATATGTTTTTTAAATGTTATTTACACAGCACAACTATGTGTCTAGATGTTACACTAGTGATTTTTAAGTTATAGAATGCAGCTGTGTTGATTCACTGAGTGATATGTATCACTTCACTCCATTGAGAACACTGAGCGCAGTTTATTCATTCAGTTTAGTAATTAAGAATGGTCTAACCAGAAAGTCTCCATAATTTTAAAGTATATGTACATGGCTCAGGGTTCGATAACCATTTTATCAGACATGTAATAGAACAAAATTATAGGGCTTTCAAGGTACACAGACTCCTATGTCCTAAAATCAATCATTTATAGTAATTGTAAAGCCTTGTTTTTTTTTTCTTAAAATAACAAACATGTTATACTTACCTGCTCTGTGTAATGGTTTTGCACAGAGCAACCTCGATCCTCTTCTTCTGTGGTCCCCCACCGACACTCCTGGCTCCACCCCCCCCAAGTGCCCACATAGCAACCTACTTGTTATGGGGGCACTTGTGAATGCTCACTCTGGAGCCGTGCAGTGTGTCAATAAGACACACAGAGCAAGGCTCATCCCCACCCCTTGCTCCCTCATCACTGGCTCTGATTGACATTAGCAGGAGCCAAAGGCTTCTGCTGCTGTATTTGAGCCAATGAGGAGCGAGGTCGGGCTCAGGTAAGTATTTAGGGGAGTTGCTGGGGTAACTGCATGCAGAAGGTTTTTTTACCTTACTGCATAGAATGAAGTGAGGTGAAAAAACCTTCTGCCTTAATTACAGTAAGATAAAATCATCTACATACCAAAACATAAAATACCTATAATATAAGGTTCATTGTATCTTTTGCACAAGCTTATCATGCTAGTAAAGCCTTATTCAATACATATTACAAGTTTTTCTGATAGATGTATTACAACAAACTCCAAAGACATGCTGGCAGGCTAATTGGCTTCTGTTCAAAAATTGGCCCTAGTATATGAATGTGAGTTGGGGACCTTGGATTGTGGGCTCCTTGAGGGTAGGGACCAATGTGGGTGTACGATGTATGTGTGGAGTGCTCCGTGAATTGGCAGCGCTATATGGGTACCTTAAATAAAATAGGGATGATTGTAGATACGCACCCACACTCACTTAGGTTGAACTGGATGGACTGGTGTCTTTATTCAACCTTACTAACTATGTAACTATGTAACTTTCAGAAATAAATGACAATTCTCTAAGCATTTCATGAACAATGTTTTTTGAATGCTTCCTCCTGCCTGCAGAATGATGATATCATCTCAGCCTAGGAATAGTTACTGAACTAAAGCTTGAGTACTGATTTTTTAATAAGAAAAAATACAGATAATAACAAAGTATATAAAGATTTGGTGCAGCGCTTATAAAATTAAAGAGTCCATAAGAAATCAATCAAAAGACGGTGTTCATTGCACTTTGCATCAAGAAGTGGTTAACAGAAGGTGAAAGAGAAGAAAACCATGGCTGGCACCAGATAATACTACTGCTTACCCTCCTTAGTGGACCCACATCACAAAGGTCACACAAGCGTTTGATATAACAAATGCCCTTTAATCTCCATACATCTCAGTCAGGGCCAGCAAACAGGAACACAGGTATAACTACTCCGATCTCTGCTTTCCTTCTCCTGATACTTCAGCAATGAGCACCATAGATCATTTCATCCCATGCAAAGAGGTAGACCTCACGGTGCAGTATATCAAAATACATTTATTTAGGATAAAGAGATAAACTCACATGCTCCACATAAAAACACGCTTGGTTTGTTAAAACATCCGGAGTTCCCCACTGACAAGATGGCCACCATGTCCCAGCATACATCCGTGTCACGTCGCTGACTCCTCCCTATGCGTTTCATCATAGAATGATGTAATCAGGGGCTTGGCTTAACAGGCGCTCAAATGCTTTATACATGCAGGACAACATGAGCGGACGACAGAAACGAGCTGTGTTCCAAACCCCGGAAGACGTAGAATATATCACGCATATGGGGAAGCAGCTTTAATTCATTAAAAATGCATTTCACAACAAAATGTAAAAACAAATTTGTGACAGACCTAGCCGGGAAAGAGACTTTTGGAGGGGACTAAATGCTAGCCTCTTGCCGATCGATTGTGGGCCCTGGCATTTGGAGGAACGGTGCTCTTTGTGAGCTGTATGCCTGGGGACCCTTGAGGTGGTATTACTGTGGATTCGGGTCCTGGTCCCCCAGGACACACGGACTCTGGGGACCCTGGATTTGCCATATTAGAAATAGTGGCTGATTCATAATGCTGGGACAAATACTGTTAGGAGATGCTGATGTCAATTCCAGCTGCCTGTCTGTCTGTTGTCTGTTGCCTGTTAGAATGTGTATTGTAAATAAGTCTCTAGTATGGGATCTAAGAGTCATTAGATCCCCATTGTTGTTTGTAGGAGGTCTGCACCTCCTTTTTTACTGTATAAAAGAGACTGTATTCCTGTCAATAAAGAGGGATTCCTGTTGGAACTTACACACAGCCTGCCTGGTGTTTGTTCTGAGCTACACAACTGGATTAGAACGGCACATAGCTGTAGTTCTAGTCCCGGAGCATCGGATGACCGAACCATCAGATGTTGCGATCTGCAATCTGATTCTATAGCCGCAGAGGAGTGTCAGGAGAGTGGAACCGAGCAAGCAAGGGGCTTGTTACATTGGTTGGCAGCTGTGGGATTTGCTCTCCAGTTACTGGGACACTCCAAACCAGCCTGCAGGAGAGCGACACTGAAAGACTTACTTGAGAGCCATGGAGGGAATGGTGGGATCGTGCTTCCTTGCCGTGAACACATCCAAACCATCACCTGGATCCAAGGTCCAGATAGCAGGAGAGGAGAGATACCAGCCACCATGGATGAGGAATTCAGAAGGAGGATGCGAGAGATGCAGATACAGCACAGAGGACCAGTATCAGAGCAGGTCCTGCTAGGATGGTTTGATTCTATCCGCTGCAAACTCTGGAAGGAAGCGCTAGCCCGTGAGCAGTGAAATCAGGGAAAAGTTCTCCCCTCCATCCATGTAAGGTACTGGTCGCAGTATGAAGTGCGAATGCTGTTATTGGGGGAACAGCCGAACCAGGAGTGGACAGCCGAGTTAAGCAGGCTGAAGATTGCCGTCCCCAAACCTGAAGTGCTGACAACAGGGCAGAGCTCTGCTAACCTCTGCCCAGCACTGATATCATCTTCTGGGTTCCACAGAGAGGAGATGGTGAACCTTTATCCCCAGACACCAGTTGCAGAGACAGGGGATTTGATAGACTTTTCTGCTGAGGAAGAACAACCTGGTGAGCTTCCAGCAGAAGAAGAGCTGTTATTAGGGCCAAATTTCACTGTGCTCTGCCCAGCACCAATAGAAGTTTCTGTGAATTTACAAGGAACTTCCCCAGCTGAAGGGCTGGCAAACAGACAGAGGGTCCAAGATCTCTGCCCTACACCTGCGGCGGTTCCGGAGGCTCAGGGTGAGAAGGAGGTGGTCACTTCCCAGCAGCAGATCAGGATACATGGGGGAGAAGGGAGAGGAGGTGTTCGTCGTCCCTCCCCAACAGTTGGCCAGGGTGGAGGAAGTGGTCTTTCCTCCCCAGCAAAGATCTGTGCACCTGGGAGACAGTACCACAGACATATCGTCCCAACATCCAGATGAGGGAATGGAAAAGGAAGCAGCCGGCTCACCTCCCCAATGGCAGCTACACAGTTTGGGAGTGGAGGAAGCCAGCCTCCTGCCCCAACAGTTAGCCGGAGCAGATGGTGTAGGGTTTCCAGCAGAAGGGCTGGCAACAGGGCCGAATACTGCTGGACTCTGCCCTCAACTAACAGAGGATGGATTTCCTGTGAAGGTGGATGGGACTTCAGTCTCCACCTGTATACCCCAGGGATGCTGGGCAGTCGGCCCAGATCCCCAACAGCATGACGGAGTGAGCCCAGACAACCTGTCTTCTCTCCAGCGGCAGAAAGGACTCCAGGGAGAAGGGCCAGTCCAGGCCTCTCCCCAGCGGCAGATATGTTCTCTGAGAGAGGCAGAGGTTGGCTGGGTGAGGCTTTGTTTTGAACAATTTGTTTGGGGTACTGTGTGGGTACAAGCATTAGAGGACTGGAACTACTGACTAACTTCAGAGTCAACCCGTCCGGGGTCTCCTCCTGTGTTAGTCTCCTGCAGAAAGGGGAGAAATGTGACAGCCCTAGCCGGGAGAGAGACTTTTGGAGGGGACTGAATGCTAGACTTTTGCCGATCGATCGTGGGCCCTGGCATTTGGGGGAACGGTGCTCTTTGTGAGCTGTATGCCTGGGGACCCTTGCAGTGGTATTATTGTGGATTCGGGTCCTGGTCCCCCAGGACACACAGACTCTGGGGACC
Source organism: Lithobates clamitans (assembly GCA_037952925.1). Lineage (NCBI taxonomy): Eukaryota > Metazoa > Chordata > Amphibia > Anura > Ranidae > Lithobates > Lithobates clamitans. The sequence goes on from JBBGZY010000115.1 coordinate 7,449,264, forward strand.
CTGGATTTGCCATAGTAGAAATAGTGGCTGATTCATAATGCTGGGACAAATACTGTTAGGAGATGCTGATGTCAATTCCAGCTGCCTGTCTGTCTGTTGCCTGCTAGAATGTGTATTGTAAATAAGTCTCTAGTATGGGATGTAAGAGTCATTAGATCCCCATTGTTGTTTGTGTTAATTAACTCTGCTATTGTGATAATGTTGATTGGGTTTTCTGAGCTACAAGAGGGTCAGTCTGGCCTAAAGGTCAAGTCTGAGTCATCTAGGCTGTCTAAAGGGATTCGTTAATTAGCTCATGTTAATTAGGTTAATTAAGTTACAGCTGTATTGTTAGAGTAATATGAGCAGGAGGTCTGCACCTCCTCTTTTACTGTATAAAAGAGACTGTATTCCTGTCAATAAAAAGGAATTCCTGTTTGAACTTACATACAGCCTGCCTGGTGTTTGTTCTGAGCTACACAACTGGATTAGAATGGCACATAGCTGTAGTTCTAGTTCCAGAGCATCAGATGACCGAACCATCAGATGCTGCGATCTGCAGTCTGATTCTATATCCGCAGAGGAGTGTCGGGAGAGTGGAACCGAGCGAGCAAGGGTCTCGTTACAAAATTAAATACTTTTTTCTGTCGCAAAAAGCTACTTAATAGTAACTAATCAATTGCTGACGGAAGCTTACATCTAAAAATAGATTGACAGCTAATACATAAAGAGTATTTCTCATACTACAATAATGCCTGGACGTAGTGTCATCTTGTGGTCATGGGGAATAATACATATCAATATAGCAATATAACATAATTCAAACTAATTTAGAAAGCAACAATGTTGCACAATTCTACGTCAATTAATTCAATCATAATAAAATAGATAAAATCATAATGACAAATTTCATATTTTAAATCTACAAAGAGATAAATCAGTAAAAGGCTAAAATAAATAAATCAACATATCCTATGCATTGCTAGTAAATGCATTTACATCCCACTCAATGTTCATACCATAGGGGTTCTATGTTTTGGCCTTATAAATCCATTGAGTTTCCTGTTTGGAGACCTCTCTAATCATATGGCTCCACCTCCAACTCCCAACAAATTTATCTATATGGAAAACTACAGTCCCCTTTGGATTCTGATTGTGGTGAGTAGCATAATGTTTTGAGAAGCTATGTTTTGGATAATCATTTTTGATATTAGTCACATGCTCCTTTACCTCGCCTGGAGTTTTCGAATAGTATGACCTATATACTCCAACCCACATGGACACCGAATAGGATTGAAAGTTTGATTTGAAAATGTTCATGGGTGAAGTTGGACTCAAAAGAGTCCACCTTCCTACGTCTTTCTATATTAATCTGACAAATAGAGCATTTCCTTCATGGAAAATAACCTCCCATATTATGGAAAAAAGATATTCTTTTGGGGGGATCTATTGGGTTTGGAGCAGCCTGTAGTCTAAGTGGTGGAGCTCCTCTGAAAACAACTGCCGGTACCTCTGGAAGAAGAGGTCCCAAGACCCTATCATTTCATAATACATTCCAATGACTACTTAGGAACTTATTTATTGCATATTGCTGGTTGGAATAGGTAGTAAAACAAGCAAATTTAAAGTTGTCAGAGGGCACAACATCCTTCGGAACCAACAACTCATCTTTATTCCTCCCAGCAGAACGCTCAAATGCTTGATCCAGTTCCATCAGGTCATAACCCTTCTCCAAGAACTTTAACCTGAGAGTAGAGGCCTCCTTCAGGAAATCCTCCTAATTCGTACAATTCCTCCTAATTCGCAGACATTGACTGACAGGAACAGACCTCAGCCAAGCAGGATGGTACTCTTGGTACTGATAAATCCATTCCTATCAGTCTCCTTAAAGAAGGTGAATGTTACAATAGCTCCCTCTACCACCTTAAGCGGTAGTTACAAAAAATGTATCTCAGTCCTACTAAATTCATGCTGAAGAGATATACCTCTATCATTGGCATTCAGTGTAACCATAAATTCATCCAATGAGCACTGCTCACCGTCCCATATAAGGAGGAAATCATCTGTATACCTTTTCCAGAGAATCAACTTAATTGAAATTGATCAACTTGATCAAATTGTTGATTCTCTGGAAAAGGTATGTGATGGTATTTGATGTGTCCTTTGTAACCAGATGTCCTTCCTCATTCTTTATGGGGCCAATGTGGTCTGTCCTCCCTCTTTTACTGTTTATATACTTAAAGAATTTCTTGGCATTCTTTTGCTCTCCTCCGCTATGTGTCTTTCATATTCGATCTTAGTCGCTCTAATTGCTCCCTTACATTTTTTGTTGCATTCTTTGTAAAGTCTGAATGCTGATGATGATCCCTCAGCCTTGTATTTTTTGAAGGCCTTCTCCTTTGCTTTTATATGATTTTTACATTGGAGTTAAGCCATCCAGGACTTCTGTTTGCTCTTTTAAATGTATTTCCTAATGGGATGCACTGGCTAATGCCCTTATTTAATATGCTCTTAAAGCAAACCCATCTCTCCTCCGTGTTCTTTATTCCTAAGATTTTATCCCAATTTGTATCTTCTAGCAAGGTTCGTAGTTTAGGGAAGTTGGCTCTTTTGAAATTCAGTGTCTTTGTATTTCCCTTATGTTTCCTCTTTGTGTGATTTATACTGAAGCTAATTGACCTGTAATTGCTGTTTCCTAAATTGCCCCTTATTTCCAAATCCTTGATCAGGTCTGTATTGTTGGTCATCAGTAGGTCAAGTAACACTTTGTTTCTAGTTTGTGCGTCTACCATCTGACCCATAAAATTGTCCTGCAAGACATTTAGGAACAGGCGATCCTTAGACCAATGTGTGGTTCCTTCCGCCTAATCTATCTCTAGATAATTAAAATTCCCCATTATGATGACACCTCCCATCCTTCGCCGCTAATCCAATTTGTGATAGGAGGTTCGTCTCCCCCTCCTCCCTCAGGTTAGAAGGCCTATAGCCAGGGCTTTTTTTCTCAGACAATAGGTGCAGGAACTCACCCTTTCCGAGTCACCCCTTTTCTCCACCCCTACCCACCTCCCAGTACCGTCCCTTTTAGACAATATAGAGCCAAGTATCATTTTGAGGTGCTAAGTAATTTGTATGGAATTGGTAATGATATCAAGAAAAACAGTAAAATAGATCCCCTGCAGCCAGCAACAATAGATCCCCCTAACAACAATGGACCAACCACAACAAAATTTCCCCGCCAGCAACAATAGATTCCCAGCAGCATCAACAGATCTCCGCACAGCCAGCATTAATAGTCTGTCTGGCTGCCATCAACAATAGACCCCTCCCCCAACAGTAGATCTCTTTCAGCAACAACTGACCCCCCAGCAACATAAGACCCTCCCAGCAACAATAGGTCCCCCACCAGCAACAATAGACCTCCCCAGCAACAATTGACCCCCCTTGCAAAAATAGATCCCCAGCAGTGAGCATTAATACCCTGCAGCACACCTCAGCACCCCTTGCCATTACATACAGTCAGTCCAAGAGGTGCCAGAACTGCGTTCCCCCGTGTTCCTGCTGAAAAAAAGCCCTGCCTATAGCATACTCCCAGTATTACTTTGCCCTTAGTTTCATCCCTTTGGAGCTCTACCCATAAAGATTCCACCTCCTCCCTACCTCCCCTAGTGATATCATCTCTCACATTCACTTGTACATTATTCTTGATATACAGGCAATCCCCTCCCCCTTTTTTACCCTCCCTATCCCTGCGATAAAGGGAGTACCCTTGAATGGTTACCAGCCAATAATGAGAGCTGTTGAACCAAGTCTCTGAAATTGCCACAAAATCGAAATCCTCCTCGTACAACAGTATCTCTACTTCTCCCATCTTGTCCACAAGGCTCCTGGCATTGGTGAACATGCCACGTAGTTTAGACCGGTCGCATACTGTCTTCTTATTGGGTGTTCCGAGGTTGCAAAAAGGACTTGTTACTATACTTACCTCAGGTTTATGTGCTTTAGTCAACCTACCACTAATGCCCCCAATACTTACCTCTGTATTATGTTCTGCGCTGACTATCTATACCTCTGGACCCCCCCATCGCCTAGTTTAAAAGCCCCTCTAACTTTTCGGCCATCTTCACTCTCAGCAGATCTGCACCCTCTTCATTTAGGTGCAGTCCGTCCCTTTTATAGAACTGGTGACCGACTGAGAGGTCGGCCCAGTTCTCCAGGAACCCAAACCTCTCCGTACTACACCAGCTCCTCAGCCACTTGTTTACTTCCCTAATCTCCCTCTGCCTATCTGTTGTGGCTCAAGGTACCAGTAGTATTTCTGAGAATACTACCTTGAAGGTCCTTTTCCTCAATTGAGCTCCCAAGTCCCTAAAATGGTTCTTTAGGACACTCTATCTGCCTCTGACTTTGTCATTGGTGCCAACATGCACCATTACAGCCAAGTCTTTTCCAGCCCCTCCAAGTAATCTATCCACCAAATCCATGATTTGCCAAACCTGAGCACCCGGTAGACAACATACAGTTCGGCGCTTCAGGTCTTTGTGACAGATTGCCCTCTCTGTCCTTCTAAGAATTGAGTCCCCTACCTCCAGAATCTGTCTTTCCCCTCCCTTGGCTTCCCCCCCATTCTCACTGGAGGAGTTCTTCCCCTGGCAGCTAGGGGAGTCCTTCAGCTCCAGCAGTGCTGATCCCTGACTGGTTTAACCAATGTCATTCATTGGGGTGTACTTACTGGGATGTTCCAGCCCAGGATTGGCCTCCCTGGCACTTTACCCTCTACACTTCCTGACTGTCACCCATCTACTCTTTTCTAGTGCCTGCACCTCTTTGTCTCCACCCGCCTCTGTGCAGGCCCCTGTGGATATAAGCGCAGTAATCATTTACTTTTAATAAGTATATATATATATATATATATGTGTGTATATATGTATATATATATAAACAGTATCAAAATTGAGTATATCCCTCACATTTTTGTAAATATTTATTTATATCTTTTCATGTGACAACACTGAAGAAATGACACTGTGCTACAATGTAAAGGAGTGAGTGTACAGCTTGTATAACAATGTAAATTTGCTGTTCCCTCAAAATAACTCAACACAGCCATTAATGTCTAAATCGCTGGCAACAAAAGTGAGTACACCCCTAAGTGAAAATGTCCAAATTGGGCCCAATTAGCCATTTTCCCTCTCCGGTGTCATTTGACTCTATAATATTACAAGGTCTCAGGTGTTAACGGGGAGCAAGTGTGTTAAATTTGGTGTTATCGCTCTCACTCTCTCATACTGGTCACTGGAAGGTCAACATGGCACCTCATGGCAAAGAACTCTCTGAGGATCTGAAAAAAAGAATTGTTGCTCTACAGAAAAATGGCCTAGGCTATAAGAAGATTGCCAAGACCCTGAAACTGAGCTGCACCACGATGGCCAAGACCCTACAGTGGTTTAATAGTGGTTTTCTCTCAGAACAAGCCTCACCATGGTTGACCAAAGAAGTTGAGTGCACATGCTCAGCGTTATATACAGAGGTTGTCTTTGGGAAATAGACGCATAAGTGCTGCCAGCATTGCTGCAGATGTTAAAGGGTTGGGGGGTCAGCCTGTCAGTGCTCAGACCATATGCCGCACACTACATCAAATTGGTCTGCATGGCTGTCATTCCAGAAGGAAGCCTCTTCTAAAGATGATGCACAAGAAATACTGCAAACAGTTTGCTGAAGACAAGCAGATTAAGGACATGGATTACTGGAACCATGTCCTGTGTTCTGATGAGACCAAGATAAACGTATTTGGTTCAGATGGTGTCAAGCGTGTGTGGCGGCAACCAGGTTAGGAGTACAAAGGCAAGTGTGTCTTGCCTACAGTCAAGCATGGTGGTGGGAGTGTCATGGTCTGGAGCTGCATGAGTGCTGCCAGCACTGGGGAGCTACAGTTCATTAAGGGAACCATGAATGCCAACATGTACTATGACATACTGAAGCAGATCATGATCCCTCCTTTCGTGGACTGGGCCACAGGGCAGTATTCCAACATGATAACGACCCCATACACACTTCCAAGGTGACCATCCCTTGCTAAAGAAGCTGAGGGTAAAGGTGATGGACTGGCCTAACGTGTCTCCAGACCTAAACCCTATTGAGCATCTGTGGGGCATCCTCAAACAGAAGGTGGAGGAGCGCAAGGTCTCTAACATCCACCAGCTCTGTGATGTCATCATGGAGGAGTGGAGGAGGACTCCAGTGGCAACCTGTGAAGCTCTGGTGAACTCGATGCCCAACAGGGTTAAGGCAGTGCTGGAAAATAATGGTGGCCACACAAAATAATGACAATTTGGGCCCAATTTGGACATTTTCACTTAGGGGTGTACTCACTTTTGTTGCCAACAGTTTAGACATTAATGGCTGTGTCTTGAGTTATTTTGAGGGGACCGCAAATTTACACTATTATACAAGCTGTATACTCACTACTTTACATTGTAGCAAAGTGGCATTCTTTCAATGTTGTCATATGAAAAGATATACTAAATAATTTACAAAAATGTGAGATGTGTACTCACTTTTGTGAGATACTGTATAATATATACATATATATATATATATATATATATATATATATATATATATATATATATATATATATATATGTGTGTGTATCAGGCAGTAGGTGCACTCAATCAGACTTACAGCAGGAGGAAGTATGTTTTGGTGAACCACAGTCTGACTTTCTCAAGATTCTCTTGCTGTAAGTCCTGCTGAGTGCACCTACTGCCTGTTGCATATTCTACATACATTTTTTCTATGGATTGCACCCAGGCAATTACCCCTACTAGCATGTGCTGTGGTCCATCTCTATTCAGATAGGTCCATCTCTATTCAGATATTATTCAGATAGACTTATGAAGTTAATGAAAAATCCTCTTTAAAGCTTGTTCACACTGGTGTGCTTAAAAATGCATATTGTGTTTTGAATGCGTTTTTAATATGTTACATTAAAATTTAATGCAACATATATGCATTTTAGAGGCGTTTTGCATGCCTTTTCATCCATGGTCACCTGAGAAAAATTGACACGTGACTCAAAAAACATTTTTGATGCGCTTCCATTGTTTGCAATAGTAGGTGCAATTTTGGTATGCTTTTAAAACAAGGCACCAAAGATGCAGAATGCAGGTCTTTTTGAAATGCAGTGCACCCGCAGTGCAGTGATGTGAACATATACAGAGGATTTAAAGGGGCTAATCCTTCATGTGCTTTTGTTGCACTGGAAAGGTGCTTTGTAGCATGGCAAAAGCACACCAATATGAACAGGGCCCTAATTTGTATCCTCTAATCCATAAATGTATATTACTCAATTTCTAATAACATAAGAACTGCATACAATAAAATGTAATGTTTAAATACATTCCAGAAAAAACTGAAATCTATCATTTTAAAAAAGAAAACTTTTACTGGTTACTGGTTACCCAGTAGCTAACACAGATATGACATTCAAACAGTCTCTTCCTCACGATCACAAAAAACCCTGTACAAACATCTAATTATGCACACTAAGCTTTATAAAAGATCCTTGATATAATTTACCCAGTCTGTGAGCAAATAAAGCACTTTAAAATGCCAATTGGTAGAAAATCATATTAAATTGTACTAAACAGACAATGTTCTAAGATGTGTTCACCATCTGGTCAATCAAGGATTCTAATTTAAACTATTTATGATTGCCAACTTCTAATGAGAGGGACAAATATAATACAGTTAACATCTGTTTCTACATTAGCCAAGTAAGGTTGGCCTGTGCTGTTCTATACAATCAACATATTTGAATTCCACAGTTGTTGAGTAAAATTCATTTCAGATGACATCAAAAAGGGCAGCAAGGCCCTGGAACAGTTCAGATAAATTGAGTCCACCTGCACCAGGCAATCATCTAAATGATGGGATGGCTGTCTGAATGCAAAGAAAAATGTCTGAACCAGGGAAAACGAGCTCCGTGAAATTATCTGTACAATTACCAGGGAGGGAATGATAAACTCACAAAGAATAACACTGATAAGAATGTACTTGTAAATGTTCATTGAACAGGCAAAAAAGACTGACTATAATTTCAATGGAAAAGGACTGATGAAAATTGGCACAAAGTTTTGAGCCAAGTCAAAATAACTGAAACTACCCAAATGCAGCATTTGATCTCTGTGTTTTCTTTTGTGATATGTAGAATACAGTTCTGTCCAATGTGAACTGCAATGCCCCGTACACACGATAGGATTTTCAGATGGAAAATGTTTGATAGGAGCTTGTTGTCAGAAATTCCGACCGTGTGTAGGCTCCATCGGACACATTTTCCATCGGAATTTCCATCACACAAAATTTGAAAGCTGGTTCTCAAATTTTCCGACAACAAAATCCGTTGTCGGAAACTCCGATCGTGTGTACACAATTCCGACACACAAAGTTCCACGCATGCTCAAAATCAAGCATAAGAGCAGCATTGGCTATTGAACTTCATTTTTCTCGGCTCCTCGTACGTGTTGTATGGCACCACGTTCTTGACGTTTGGAATTTCTGACCAAGTTTGTGTGACCGTGTGTATGCAAGACAAGTTTGGCCAACATCCGTCGGAAAAAAAATATGGATTTTATTGTCGGAAAATCCTATCGTGTGTACAGGGCATTATGGTCTGGAGAAGAAAAGTATTAAACACAGAGTTGAGTTTTTGGGCTCTTTTCTTTAAATGACCTAATAAGAGTAGGAAGAGTGACAAGAATGAAATGATTATGTCTGTTTGCATGTGTGTATATACAGTGTATATATATATATATATATATATATATATATATATATATACAGTCAGGTCCATAAATATTGGGACACAATTCTAATCTTTTTTTGCTCTATACACCACCACAATGGATTTGAAATGAAACGAACAGGATGTGCTTTAACTATAGACTAGACTTTCAGCTTTAATTTGAGGGTATTTACATCCAAATCAGGTGAACGGTGTAGGAATTACAACAGTTTGTATATGTGCCTCCCACTTTTTAAGGGACCAAAAGTAATAGGACAGATTAACAATCATCCATCAAACTTTCACTTTTTAATACTTGGTTGCAAATCCTTTGCAGTCAATTACAGCCTGAAGTCTGGAACGCATAGACATCACCAGACGCTGGGTTTCATCCCTGGTGATGCTCTGCCAGGCCTCTACTGCAACTGTCTTCAGTTCCTGCTTGTTCTTGGGGCATTTTCCCTTCAGTTTTGTCTTCAGCAAGTGAAATGCATGCTCAATTTGATTCGAGTCAGGTGATTGACTTGGCCTTTGCATAACATTCCACTTCTTTCCCTTAAAAAACTCTTTGGTTGCTTTCGCAGTATGCTTTGGGTCATTGTCCATCTGCACTGTGAAGCGCCGTCCAATGAGTTCTAAAGCATTTCAACACTTTCAACTTTCAACACTTCAGAATTCATCCTGCTGCTTTGATCAGCATTCACATCATCAATAAATACAAGAGAACCAGTTCCATTGGTAGCCATACATGCCCACGTCATGAAACTACCACCACCATGCTTCACTGATGAGGTGGTATGCTTTGGATCATGAGCAGTTCCTTTCCTTCTCCATACTCTTCTCTCCCCATCACTCTGGTACAAGTTGATCTTGGTCTCATCTGTCCATAGGATGTTGTTTCAGAATGGTGAAGGCTTTTTTAGATGTTGTTTGGCAAACTCTAATCTGGCCTTCCTGTTTGTGAGGCTCACCAATGATTTACATCTTGTGGTGAACCCTCTGTATTCACTCTGGTGAAGTCTTCTCTTGATTGTTGACTTTGACACACATACACCTACCTCCTGGAGAGTGTTCTTGAGTGTTCTTGATCTGGCCAACTGTTGTGAAGGGTGTTTTCTTCACCAGGGAAAGAATTCTTCGGTCATCCACCACAGTTGTTTTCCGTGGTCTTCCGGGTATTTCGGTGTTGCTGAGCTCGCCATTCTTTTTTTTAAGGATGTTCCAAACAGTTGATTTGGCCACACCTAATGTTTTTGCTATCTCCCTGATGGGTTTGTTTTGTTTTTTCAGCCTAATGATGGCTTGCTTCACTGATAGTGACAGCTCTTTGGATCTCATATTGAGAGTTGACAGCAACAGATTCCAAATGCAAATAGCGCACTTGAAATGAACTCTGGACCTTTTATCTGCTCCTTGTAAATGGGATAATGAGGGAATAACACACACCTGGCCATGGAACAGCTGAGCAGCCAATTGTCCCATTACTTTTGATCCCTTAAAAAGTGGAAGGCACATAAACAAACTGTTGTAATTCCTACACAGTTCACCTGATTTGGATGTAAATACCCTCAAATTAAAGCTGAAAGTCTGCAGTTAAAGCACATCTTGTTTGTTTCGTTTCAAATCCATTGTGGTGTTGTATAGAGCCAAAAAGATTAGAATTGTGCCAATGTCCCAATATTTATGTACCTGACTGTATATATATAAATTTTGATATTATTAGCTTTGGATGGGATAGGAAAGGCTTAGTACCTTTGTCAGGTTGTTTTGCTTTCTGTGTCCATGCTCAGTATATTTACCCATTCTATTTGTCCTGGTGACTATTGTCATGGAGACAGAAAGTAATGGAGTAATGTTACGTTTTACAGTTGTCACCAGAACAAGAACAGAGGGGAAATCATATATTCTAGTGAAGATTCCTCTAACTGTGAAAAGATTTTCTCTTACTCCTGTTGTGTCTCCATCTCTGGAAAATCCAATCTAAAGCAAAAAAGGGGTTATCTATACGAACACTTCGAAGTTGAACTCCAGACTTAAAAGCATAAAACTATAAAGCAATTATTAATCTGCTATGGCTACATCCATGAGACAGGGCTTCAATCTTTAACCCGGCTTCACGTTATTCTCTGAGTATTTGGGAGGACTCCAAGTACTCCGGGGGACTGCTGTCCCGAAACTCCCCTATTGTCCTTTCTGCATAACCCAGTGTTCTCAACTGGTTTTAAATCACCCTTGACCTTCAGACATACAACCGCTCAGAAATTTACCTGCTTTCATGCTTTTATAACCGCCAATTAGGTGAAATCCTTCAAAGACCTACAAATCTCTCAACAACTACCTCCATCTGAACTGTTTCGATACCTCCAGGTAAAACATTATATCTCCTCAACCTCTCCTATGTGCGTTCTTGGGAGAGGGATTTGGAGATACGTCTGAAATCCCCGAAGTGCACCCAAATTTGGCATATCGCTGAATTCAGTTCTAGACGGCCTGCTGCAGTCAAGACCAACTATAAGGTTCTTTTCCGCTGGAATTTAGTGTCAGCCAGCTTAGCCAGAGCATTACCATCCAACCCCTCCTCTTGCTTTCGTGGCTTTTCAGATATGGGGTCATACTTTGCTATCTGGTGGTCGTGCCAGGTGGTACTTGCATTCTTGAATCAAGTCTACGTCATTTTATACACTCTTCTGCAAAAAAACAAAACCCATACTACCACAAAAAGCCCTTTTTAACTTAAAATCAGCAGAGATCAATCAGAAACATCATGCTTTGATGGTCCATGTTTTGACAGCCATGAAGCAGACAATTGTGAAGGCATGGTTATCCGATACGATCCCTATAGATGAAGTTAAATCTCGTATGCAATGGGTCCTGGTCAATGAGAAGCTTACAACCATATTACATGGCACTATATGGAAATTTAAGCTGATTTAGGACCCCAGGATTTCACATTCCCTCCAGAGAATTTTGATCACCGTCAACTCAAACTTTGATTAATTGGTTCAACCTAGGCAAAGACTCTACACCTTCTCTTACCATCTCCCCCCTCCTTTCCCATCCCCCCTCCCAATCCCTCTTCCCCATTCTCCTTACTTTATCTTTCTTTACTCTTCTCTATTATTTTATGATAGCCCGTTATATCCCTCAAAATGTGCCATGCCCATATCTTGGGCCACATAGTATCGATTTTTTCAATAGCATTTATCATTCTCGCATCTGTTGAAACTCTTTAATTTTTTTTTTTTTGTTTGCTAGGCCACCAAGCCTCTTTTATAGTATTTGCTATAATGTACTCCAAAACTTCTTGTAATGTCTTACTTTTCTTTGCAAAAGCCTTTTGCAACATTAGATTATTTCTGTATACTTTAATAAAAATTATTAAAATATTAAACAAGAAACAAAGCAATTAATAACATTATTAAAAAATCATTACAAGAATTGAAATGCAACCAATTTATGTGCTTACATTTGTCTTGCTGTCATCCACTGTATAACAGCATTCAGACAGCAAAGGCCAGTACTAGCTGTCAATCAGGCTCTGCTAAAGTGCATGTTTTGATGGTGAATATGCTAACTGGAGGATATACTGAAGGGATAACCTAATCAATGTGCTGCTGTTTCTTTGTTGCCCAATCAGTATCCCGGGGGTATGTTCTTCACCAAGCTGAGCTGCTGCAGTGAAGGTTAAGGTTCTGGCTGTGCTGTCTCACAGGGATACCTTTACCACAAACCTTGTGTCACAGACTCCCTGATAATCTGTTATATAAAACCATTTTCATAAATGATTTTACACTGTGTATACAACTGTGTGTCTGATTTAGCTTTAAATCCCACGTACAAATAGTAAAAACTGTATTAGAATTATACTGAGATGGAGTCGAATAGAGGAAGTAAGCACTTTGCTGTGTTCTTCCACTGACTTTCAAACACATCCATTCTGCCAATACAGTTGATGTATTTTCTATACATTTATGTGCAATCCCTATGCAATTAACTTTAATTCAGAATGTGAATGAAGTTTGGTTTCCAGAATGCAGCATATTTTCCTACATTTAATCATACATTTTTGGAAGCATCATAGAATATTTATATTTGCACATAATTTAAGTAAATTTTTAATGCTGGATCTGGATTTTGTTTAGTGCACATTAATGCCGCATAAACACGAGTGGATTTTCTGTCGGAAAAATCTTGGATGGTTTTTCTAACAGAATTCCGCTCAAGCTTAGCTTGCATACACACGGTCACACAAAAGTTTGCTGAACTTTCGACCGTCAAGAACGCAGTGACATACAACACTACGACAAGCCGAGAAAATGAAGTCCAATGCTTCCGAGCATGAGTCAAATTGTTTCTCAGCATGCGTAGGAATTTTGCGCATCGGAATTGGTACAGACGATCGGAATTTCCGATCGAAACTTTTTCCGACCAAAAAATTGAGAACCTGCTCTCAATCTTTTGTTGGCTGGAATTCCGCCAGCAAAAGTCTGATGGAGCATACACATGGTCGCATTTTCCGACCAAAAGCTCTCATCGGACTTTTGCTGGCAGAATTTCTGATCGCGTGTACGCGGCATAACAGAAGGTTTCTGCCCACTTTTGTTTCTGAATTATTTGGCATGTCCTATCATGTCATGGAACTGATTGGAAATCTCTACAAAGAGTTGGGGCAATGCCCTCAGCAGAACAGATGTCCTCACTGGAGGATTCCGCCTAAAGTCCTGTTATGGTGACAACCAAAGAATTTGGGATTTTTCATTACTTTAGGTACCAGTGATAATGGTCATTAGGATAAAGGTTCAATGTCTCCAACAGGGACACAGAAAGCAAACACAAGTGTTTATTAGTCATTTTATCAAAAAAAGAATTTGGCTGCAGATCCACTTTGGATAAGACAATTTATTTATTTACATGTAACTTTTTCACTTATATATTGCAGCAATTCATGTACAGCTTATAACATTGTGCTGCTATCTCATTCTCTTTTACTACAAACCTAAACTAAGTTTTCACTTTATCTTTGGTGATTCAGTTATGCATGCCTTGAAATTCAATAAAAGAAGCAAGAAGAGAATAGATTCCTTCCTCCACAACACAAAATAAAGGAGGTTTAGTGAAATATTAAATGTCCCAAACTAGGCCTGTAGTACATTTAGAACTTAACAGCATGTCTTCTGTCAAAGATAAAATCTCAGGTTTGCCTTTCATTTATAAACTTCCTGCAGCTGGTGAAATGTAAGCTGTGCTTCATAAAAAGCTTCAGCCTGAGAATCATAGCTATGCCATAGTTACAAGAGAAAGATATACGGCACACTCCAGGGGCTGGGAATAAAAACATACTTTCTTAACAGGCAAAATGAATTCCTGTATTTGAATTTTCTTACATGACCTTATGCACTTGAACATGTTTTCATCTGCAACATTTAATATAGGCATGCCTACAGAGGTCTAGCCTACATGCAGTGCACTGTGTCGGTCCAACCCTTTGTGACATGTTACCGCAGTGAACTAAAGCCAGCTCTTATTGTGTTTAGGCTTTTATGAGATTCTTAAATGACTGGAGTCTTTCATTCAGTTCCGTATACTCAACAATAGCTATCAATACAAGAATTTAATGGTGACGCACAACTGATGGCTATAACAACTATGTAATGTTCCTTTCAGGCTTATAGAATAAAAGTCCACGATGCACCTTATGCTCTGACTCCATTTTATTATGTTACTTGAGTGGATCTATAACAAACCATTGCAAACTGTTGTGTTTCCTATTATAATCTTTGTAATTTTTGTTTTTATGTCACCACTATCGCCAGAGTTACAGTACATTATGTCAGTTGATATGGAACCATAAGTAGTTAGTCATAAAATCTGTTAATGAAGTTTCTTAATAATACCCCTGGCGAGGTATCATTTTTATGATACCATTATATTACCGCATATAACAATTTTGAGGGCTACAAATAAGTTATCCCATGCATCAGGAACACACTTGAAGTTATCTCACACAAGGGACTACTTTCAAATAATAAACATAATGTGACATAAATAATACAAGGTGACTCTTTGGTTAGGGATTGTAGTGTTAAATGTGACAATATGTATTGTGACTTCCAGCTAGCTAGACTAATTAGACTAAAATATATATATACTGTATATATACCACAAATGTATCAGGCAAAAGATCAATCTGCTTGTGTTTAGCAAGTCTAGTTTCCATTGACGCCAAAGTCAATATACTCGAATGATAACACAGACTAATTTACTGTAGGAAAATCCTAATTGCTTATGACTGACATGGAGAAAAAGTCTTCTCAATAGAGCAATGAAGTTAGTGGTCCATAGCTGTCAAAGATATATGGGATCATAGATCAAACTAGACAGCACAGCTAATTTAATACTGCTAAGACCTAAATATAAAAAAGGTTAGAGGTCACAACAGTTCTACTTGCACTATATATATATATATATATATATATATAGTTATGCTCATAGGTTTACAGAGAATATAAATGATAACACAAAAACTTTTCTTTTACTTATGGTTAGTGTTTGGCTGAAGCCATTTATTATCAATCAACTGTGTTTTAAAATCATAATGACAGCAGAAACTACCCAAATGACCCTGATCTAAAGTTTACATACCCTGGTGATTTTGGCCTGTTAACATGCACACAAGTTGACACAAAGGGGTTTGAATGGCTATTAAAGGTAACCATGCTCACCTGTGGCTATTTCAAGATGAACAATAAGGAGGCAGTTGAAGAAAGATGGGCTGCATGGTCGAGTCGCCAGAAGAAAGCCATTACTACGCAAATGGCGCAAAGTATCCCTCTTACAATACGCCAAAAAGCACAGAGACAAGCCTCAAACCATATGGCACAAAGTCACTTGGAGTGATGAGACCAAAATTGAGCTTTTTGGCCACAACCATAAACGCTACATTTGGAGAGGAGTCAACAAGACCTATGATGAAAGGTACACCATTCCTACTGTGAAAAACGGAGGTGGATCACTGATATTTTGGGGATGTGTGAGCTACAAAGGCACAGGAAATTTGGTCAAAATTGATGGAAAGATTAAAGGAGCATGATATCAAAAAATACTGGAGTAACATTTGCATTCATCAGCCAGGAAGCTGGGCATGGGACGTATTTGGGCATTCCAACATGACAATGATCCAAAACACAAGGCCAAGTCGACCTGTCATTGGCTACAGCAGAATAAAGTGAAGGTTCTGGAGTGGCCATTTAAGTTTCCTGACCTCAATATCATTGAGCCATTCTGGGGAGATCTCAAACATGCAGTTCATGCAAGACAGCCCAAGAATTTAAAGGAACTGGAGGCTTTTTGACAAGAGGAATGGGCAGCTTTACCATCTGAGAAGATAAAGAGCCTCATCCACAAATACCACAAAAGACTTCAAGCTGTCATTGATGTTAAAGGGGGCAATACATGGTATTAAGAACTGGGGTATGTAAACTTTTGATCAGGGTCATTTGGGTAGTTTCTGCTGTCATTATGATTTCATTTAAGTGGCTTCGGCCAAACACTAACCAAGAGTGAAAGAAAAGTTTTAGTGTTATCATTCATATTCTCTGAAAAATGACCAAGAAATCATAAATTCTGCCAGGGTAAATTAGGTAAATTTATGAGCATGACTGTATAATATATATATATATATATATATATATATATATATATATATATATATACTGCATTTATTGGCGTATAACACTCACTTTTTCACCATGAAAATCGGGTGCAAATAGCGTGTGCGTGTTATACGCCAATACTTCAATTTCGGCTGCCTCGGAGGCAATGGGCGGGGGGGGGGGGGGGACGAGTGCCGTCAGATTACACACAGTGAGAATCTCCTGTTTACTTGGCGGCCTCTGTAATAGGAAGTCAATAGATGGCAATAGCGAGGCTGCTGCATTGATGGCAATGGTGAGGCTGCTGCATTGATGGCGATGGTGAGGCTGCTGCATTGATGGCGATGGTGAGGCTGCTGCATTGATGGCAATGGTGAGGCTGCATTGATGTGGACTAATAAGGCTGCATTGATGGCACTTATGAGGCTGAAGGTGGGCATTGAGCAGGCTGCATTGATGGCAATGGTGAGGCTGCAGATGGGCACTGACCCTTATTTTGCTTCAATGTTCCTTATTTAAAATTTAAGTTTTTTTCCTAAACCTTCCCTCTTAAAATGAATGTGCGTGTTATACGCCTGTGCGTGTTATATGCCGATAAATATGGTATATATTAATGATTAATAGTATCATGGTGTACTTTGTGATGGCTCTAGATCATGTTTTCACTTATTTCATAAATATTTTACACATCGCAGTCATAACCTGTCCAGGTTGAAGTTAAAGTGTTATTAAAACCTGAAATTACAAAAGCCCATAATTCTTCAGGGCTTAGCACTTACAAGGTGCATGTTACCTGTTTGTTTTTCATTTTATCAAAAAAAAAAAAAAGGCTCTCCACTAGTTCCTGCTTTGGGATGGCTCCATTCCCATGAAGAATTCCATTGAGCCCCCTGATAACTAATAATTCCTATCATGCACAATTAAAAAATATTTCATAAAAATCTGGTAGGTCAAAGTGAAGGTATTCAACATCAAAACTAGCTTTATGGTAAAATATGAGAGTTATTAACATTTGGGTCTTTTTACGCTGGTTCTGTGAAGCATAAAGCTTTAGCGTTTGGTGTCAGTAGAACAATAGCTGGAACCAACATTTTTACTTTCAGGCCAATGATTCATAACTGAACACATATTTACCCTAATCCACCTTAATCTTAAAGGTAGAGCAATGTTTGCATGTGTATGTCTCACTTATTTTATCAATTACTGTTTTTGTAACTTTTTGTTAATTTCTGGACCTTTTTAATTCATACCTTTGCATTGCAGCTGTTGGTGAACAAGACTGATCTTTTTGCATGTAGATTAGTACTAGTGAATGGAAGTTCATAGGGATCTGTGTTTCTGATATGTGTGTGGGTGGAGATGAGCCAAACACCTCCCAGTTCGGTTCGTGGCAGAACATGCGAACAGACAAAAAATTTGTGCGAACACGCAAATACCGTTAAAGTCTATGGGACTCGAACGAGAAAAATCAAAAGTGCTCATTTTAAAGGCTAATATGCAAGTTATTGTCATAAAAAGTGTTTGGGGATCCGGGTCCTGCCCCAGGGGACATGTATCAATGCAAAAAAAAGTTTTAAAAACTGCCTTTTTTTTTCAGGAGCAGTGATTTTAAGAATGCTTAAAGTGTAACAAAAAAAGTGTAAAATTCCTTTAAATATCGTGCCTGGGGGGTGTTTATAGTATACCTGTAAAGTGGCGCATTTTTCCCGTGTTTAGAACAGTCCCTGCACAAAATGACATTTCTAAAGGAAAAAAGTCATTTAAAACTGCTTGCTGCTGTAATGTAATGTTGCCCCCCCCCCCAGCCCATTCCTAGGCCCTTTGGGTCTGGTATGGATATTAAGAGGAACCCCGCATCTAAATAAAAAAAAAGGCGTGGGGCCCCCAGGCCCTATATATTCTGAACAGCAGTATACAGGTGGTCCGCTCTTACAGTAAAGAACCCTCTACGTAGTTTAGGGGTTAAGCCAGTGCTTAAGGGACAGGAGCCACACTGGGGAAGAGATTCTGGCAGCTCTGCAGGGGCAGGCTCAGAGGTGGTTGACGCCATGGCAGCTTCAGACAGGAATAGTTGTATGCGACAATGGCACTAACTTTCTCTTCGCCCTCCGACAGGGAAACTTGACCCATGTTCCACGTTTGGCACACATCCTGAATTTGGTGATGCAGCGGTTCTTGAGCAGGTACCCAGGCTTACAAGATCTCCTGAGGCAGGCCAGAAAAGTCTGTGGTCATTTTCAATGGTCATACAATGCCAGTGCTCGACTGGCTAACACTGAAAGGGAATGCAACCTGCCCACCAACCGCCTCATTTGTGACATGTCCACCAGGTGGAACTCAACGTTGGTACTGCTGCAGCGGCTGTACATGCAGCAGAGGGCCATCATCGAGTACCTGTGTGAGTATGGCACCAGGACAGGGTCAGGAAAGCTTGGCTTCTTTTCACCACGCCAGTGGCTACTGATCAAGGGTGCATGCACTGTCCTGTCACTATTTAATGAGGCCACGAGGATGGTGAGCAGGGACAATGCATGCATCAGTGATACTGTCCCTCTTGTCTTCCCTTTGGAGCACACGCTTCATGGAGAAATGGACAGGGCACTTGAGGCAGAACAACGGGAGGAAGAGGAGGACTTCCTTACCTCTCAAGGCCCCCTTTATCCAGATATTATTCCTGCAGGCCCGCCAAACACGCAGGAAGAAGAGGAGGAGAAGGAGGATTGTGTCAGCATGGACGTGGAGGATAACACTCAGCAGCAGTGTTCAAGGGATGGTTTTAAGTCCCTAGAAACCCAGGGAGTTGTACGTGGCTGGGAGGAGGTTGTTATGGATCATGTGATCCTTAGTGACCCAGAGGACTCAGATTCGAATGCCTCTGCAAACTTTCACAGGCTTTGCAGAATCGGGGAGGCCATGCAGCGTAAGGACCCTAGGATTCGTGGTATCAAAGAGAGGGATCATTACTGGCTGGCAACTCTTCTTGATCCATGTTACAAGGGTAAGGTTGCAGAACTCATCCTGCCTTCACAGAGGGAGCAGAGGATGAAACATCTTCAGGAGGCCTTGAAGAAAGGTTTGTGCAATGCATTTCCAGACCCTGTGAGGTTACAATTTCCTGGTGCTGGACTACGTGTTGCTGAGGCTTCGCTCAGTCAGAGGAAATGAGGATGGACCACTGGCCAGAACTAGCTCAATATGCAATTGAGCTACTGGCCTGTCATGCAGTGCTGCTGGAGGGTTTGGAACAAATCATAGAGTGCGCCTGTCCACAGACTGCGTTGATAGGCTCACATTCATAAAAATGAATCAGTCCTGGATCAGCAGCAGCTATCAAGCACCTGATGCTAATGTAACTGATTGATTTTTCTATGGATGTGGGATCCCTTGAAGACTGCCTATGCTGAGTAACTATCTTATTCCTCCTCAATCTTGATGATGCTAGCTTCCAACAATATTTTTGGTTTAGGGCACCATCACCACTGCCTAAGGCCTAATTTTTCTGTCCCTGTTTAACAGGGGCTTGTAAGTACAATTTTTGATCTAATATTTCACAGTAGGGCCCATTCCTGTGCCCAACAAGAGTACCACCACCACCACCAAAGGCTCAATTTTTCTGCCCCTGTCCCAGCAGCAGAAAAAAAGGACAAGCGTGCCCCACGGCCACCTGCAGAAGATGCACCATGTCCATGACCAGCACTGTGGACTGTAGACACAGAGCCTGCTTGCCCTCTTTTAGTGGCCTGTGAGTATCTGCCTCTCCTTGGTGGCCTTCCGGACATAATGGGGATTTTGTTTTGCAACACCACACTACACTGTATTGTGTACTGTGTACACCATCAGAAAAGTAGTAGCAACTGCACTATGGGTGCACCATACTGTGTACACCAACAAAAGTGTAATAACAACTATTAGTGGACTGTTTGTATTGTGTATTGTGTACTGTGTACACCACCAGAAAAGTAGTAGCTACTGCACTATGGGTGCACGGTACTGTGTACACTAAGGATGAGCTCCGGCATGTTCACACACTCCACACGCAGAGCCCGCCTGGAAGTCAGCACGGTGCTGCACTAATCACAGGCAGTGAGACATTTCCCGATCTCTGCAGCCACACATCAGGAAAATGTCTCACTGCCTGTGACTAGCGCAGCGCAGCGCCGTGCTGACTTCCTGGCGGGCTCTGCACGTGGAGTGTGCGAACACGCCGGAGCTCAACCTTAGTGTACACCTACAGAAGTGTAATAACAACTATGGGTGTACTGTATTGTGTACACCACCAGAAAAGTAGTAGCTACTTTTCTGGTGGCACTAGTGGTGCACGGTACAGCTAACTGAATAACCTGCCTGCCAGAAGTATATTAGAAAAAAGTACACCAGGAATGGCCTTTAGTCAGATATAGCTAAACTGTATGCAGTGAATATATAGATATATATATATATATATGAGACTGTCTGTATATATATATATATATATATATATATATATATATATATAACTATAGATATATATATATATATATATATATATATATATATATATATATATATATATATATATATATATATATATATATATATATATATATTTATTAAATACACTGCAGCTAACTGAATAACCTGCCTGCCAGAAGTATATTAGAAAAAGTACACCAGGAATGGCCTGCAGTCAGATAGATATAGCTAAACTGTATGCAGTGGATATATATATAAACACGAGACTGTCTGTATATATATATATATATTAAATACACTGCAGCTAACTAAATAACCTGCCTGCCAGAAGTATATTAGAAAAAGTACACCAGGAATGGCCTGCAGTCAGATATAGCTAAACTGTATGCAGTGGATATACATACATACATATATATATATATATTTCTCTAAAGATGTGTTTCTTCAGTAATTTCTCCCATGTTCGGGTGTTATGTGTCGGAGTATTTCCAATCAAAAAATTCTTTGATCCAGATATCTGGGACATCTGTATATCTGTGGGGCCTCCTCCTGTGTATGAGAAGGTTGAACTGCTGGCTTCCATCATATGGCAAGTAACTAACTCATGAGAAGTATTTAAACTCAAACTTAGGATTGGTTACTGCCTTTTCTTTATCCTGGTGGTTAAGCTGGAACAGTGTCAGGATGGACTCCCTATCCTCCACCAATATCCATCAAAACATAATGAAGGGACACGTTCTCCAATGCAAATATACTTTACTGAATCTTTAGGTCATCAAAATCGTCAGATCATATACATCAATAGCAGCTACTGTATACAGTTGCAAGCATCCCTGCTCAGAAGAAACACACATCTTTTGAACTACATGGATTAACCCTTGCCAAATATCATTGGGTGGATCGGATACCGAGGGGTCTACAGGTGAGGTTAACCCCCACGTTGTTTAATGATAATGATGAATACAAAAGCATCTTTATGCAGATTTTGAACAAATGTTCTTTCGATCTGATGACACTTACTATCTCTTATATACAAAAAGAATTGGCTATACTATCTAACCAATTAATTAAGGTTGAACAGGACTTGAAAGCCTCAGTGACATCTGATGAATTTGTTAAATTGAAAGATTCAGTGGATGAAATCATTAACAAACATAGAGCTGATTTGGAAGTCAGAAAGAAAAACAAATTCGATCGAGATGTAGAGGACTATGAAGGAAATCAAGTATACCATTGTTCCAGATCCTACAATCGACGTAGTGGTCCTGACTATGGAGGCACTAGGAGAGAGATGTTGGATAATTCATTAGCTAACACTGACACAGACTCCTCGTCCAATTTTTTATCACAAGGCCGAAGAGGGGGATATTCTCATATGCAAATGAGGTCCCAGATGAACAGAGAGGGGATACCCAGTCAGGATCACTACTGTCAACCACGAGGCAATCGAGGTCAATACCGGGATCCCTAGTCCACAACATCTCACGGTGTGTTCTATCATCGGACGAGGTAGGATAAACCGTGGTCTCTCTTTCTGTCCTGAAAGCCATCTTGACTCATTCTTACTTGATAAAGACTTATACCGTTTATTCAGTAATATCAGATGGAAGGTTCATTTTCTTCACAAACCTTTTTATGATGGGGATTTTATTGATAATGCTTTGAACTGTAAATCTTTGGGTTTAAGAGTTAGAAGTAAATCAGTACCACCCACTACCTATGCCCCTGTCGAAACTTTTGTGAAAGAGGTGACAGGGATTGGTCTCTCAAATTGACTATAGAGATCATGTGTCTAACAACCTGTCACACACAGGACGATCAGCGTTGAGGAGTCTCAGCTGATGGGAGGACATTATACTGAAGCTAGCAGACAAAGGGGGCCAGGTAGTGGTGATGGACCCACAATTATAAGAGAATGAAATCCTACGTCAATTAAAAGACCAAACTGTTTACAAAAAGGTGCTGAATGATCCTACCTGGCAAATCAGGAAGCAACTTGAAAGTGTTTTAAAACATGCTCTGAAAGAGGGGATTATCACCCGTGACCTTTTTGATTTTTTGTTACCTACCCATACCCGGATTCCTGTTTTGTATACGTTACTAAAGATACACAAAGACAGTTGTTTTCCACCTGGTCGTCCCATAGTGTCAGGACGTGATTCTATTTTTGTTCCAATGGCACAGTTCTTAGACAAAATTTTGGCACCCCTTGTGAAGAACACCAAAGCATACATTAAGGACACCAATGACTTTTTGTGTAAAATCAAGGAAATTCCTCAATGTCTTGGGAATGAGATTTTAGTCACTTGGGATGTCACTAGTTTGTACACCTCCATCCCGCATCAACCTTGCATTCATGCGCCGATGGACTTGATTAGAGGATGCAACAACTATTCTGACATGCAAATTTCTCTTTTAGAGAAATTATTTCAAATCATATTATCAAACAACTATTTCCTGTTTAAGGATCAGTTCTTTGTGCAGCTGAAAGGAGTTGCAATGAGTTTGAATGTTGCCTCGCCATATGCCTGTACATTTATGAATGACTTTGAACACAGGTACATATTTCAGAATGATTTATTTAAAAATCATTTCGCCACCTGGTGGCGCTATATAGGTGATATTTTTGCCATATGGCGGGGCAACATCGAATTTCTACTTCCTTTTGATGAGATGCTGAATGATTTTTCACATGAAATTCAATTCAAAATCAATATTGGGGAGAAATTGGTTCCATTTCCATCTGAATAACCTGCCTCACTGAAGTATATTAGAAACAGTACACCAGGAACGGACTGCAGTCATATATAGCTAAACTGGATACAGTGGATATATATATATATATATATATATATATATATATATATATATATATATATATATATATATATATATATATATATATATATATATATATATATATATATATATATATATATATATATACAAAAGACTGTCTGTGTATATATATTAAATACACTGCAGCTAACTGAATAACCTGCCTGCCTGCTCAATCTAAATGACACTCTCTCTCCATCAATGCCAACACACTACACCGGGCTGACGTGCAGGCAGCCTTATATAGTGTGGGGCGTGGACATAGTCCCCCTGAGCCATGATTGGCAAAAGGCACCCTGCCTTTGGCCAATTATGGCTCTCTTAGCTGAGGGCGCTGGGATTGGCCAAAGCATGCAGGTCATGGTGCATGCTTTGGCCAATCATCATACAGCAAAGCACTGAGCTCCCGCAGTGCATTATGGGCCGTTACGCGCTGCTCAAATTTGGTGCGAACGGCCCATAATGTTTGGTTTTCGACGAACGGGCAAACAGCCAATGTTTGAGTCGAGCTCATGTTCAACCCGAACAGAAAGCTCATCCCTATGTGTGGGTAGTGGGAAAGTTCAGCTCACAGGATCACTTGGGGAATCTCAAAAGTGTGTAGGTATCACCTAGCCACCACTCAACCATCAGAGTACCCCAGATGATATGCAAGATTTACATCTGCCTGTGTGTATCCATTTAGCCAAAATGTGAGTCTAAGGTCAGTGGTGGCTGTCATTAAGAGACTGTGGGTGGCTGTCCATACTACTTCTACAAGTATTATTGCCTGGATTAACCAACCTGTGACACTGGTGAGGGCAGTGTGCACGGTCTATAAAGCCCGTTTGCCAACTTACTCTAGACACAGAATGTACAGACTTGAGGTGCCAGGAGCAAGGTTCTTTGCAGGCCTGTAATTTGTGGGAAATGGCACGTGTGCATGTGTTATGTTATGTTGTTTATTAACTAGTTCCTACCCGGCAGTAGTGGAAACGGAGCCCTAACAGAGCCCTAATGTTGTAGCAGATCAAAATCATTGTGTATCATGCACCGGTTTTTATTCTCAGGTGATAGGCGTTTTTGTCGCCTTCCTTGTTGCATGTTGATTTTACTATACATGGGATCATTTTATACCATTATGGTATGTTTTGTTGCACTTGGTGTCTTTTTTCTAGCAAAGATTCTTATGTGCTTTGATATATAGTCTCTTCAGTGGGGGGCACTCTTTTGTTCAGTGGTGATTATGTAGATGACAGGGGGGCACTCTTTTGTTCACTGGTGATTATGTAGATGACACTGTATGTAAAAAAAAAAATGTGAAAAATAAATTAATTAATTTCTTAATTATCCAAAAAAAAGTGAAATAAATTACAACTTCAAAAAACTTGCTATGTTTCCTACTAAATACCGTAGACTGTCTATTTTCAAAAAAGGGACCATTTGGCGGATTTTTGTACTATCCGGGCATTTTCAGACATCAAGAAATGAGATAGGCCATCGGTACAGATTCAGGATTGATCAACTTTTCAGATATATACCATAGTTTGTGGACTCTATAACTTCCCTACAGACAAATGATATACGCAGATTTGGATTATTTTCTCCAAGGAAATGTGGCAGAATACAGTTTGGCCTAAATTTATGAAGAAAGATTTGTTTTTTGCAAAATATTATAACAGTAACTAATTTTTTTTGTTCATTTATTTAGCAAAAAAAAAAAAAACCCAGTGGTGATTAAATACTATATATTTGTGTAAAAAAAAAAGGTAAAAATTTCATATGGCTAGTGTTGCATGACTGCGCAATTGCCATTCAAAGTGCAACAGCACTGAAAGCTGAAAATTGGCCTGGGCAGGAAGGGGGTGAAAGTGTCCAGGACTGAAGTGCTTAACCACTACCTGTATCTTGATTTAGGATCATTGGGGTTCCCATGATAGTTGGCCAGTGTTCTGGTCGATTTCTAGGAATGAGTGATAGACGGCATTACCTAACGCATTGTACATCCTTTTTAATTCCTGTACTCCTCAGTACCCCAAAAATTAATCAACCTTGCTGGAAATTTAATTGTCTTGCATTAGATAGCTATTTGTAGTTTCTGTTTCAAATATGCTGCTGATATAAAAGAAAACATTCAAATTTAAAAATAGAAGAGTGAAAAAACCAGAACAAGTATACGTTACCAAAGATTATCTAACATTTCCATGCATGTTCCTGGTCAATGTCTCACCAAGTATTGATGGAATGACAAAGATAACAGCCCAGGTGCTTGCATACTCAAGACTAGGGCTTTTTTTCTGCCAGAATTCAGCGGGACGCAGTTCCGGCACTAATGACTGGCAGCCCTCTCTGCTCTGGCCTGTCATGTATCTCACACTAGCGCTACGCACCCAGGGCTGCTGCCTTTTGAGATCTTCGGGTCCCAGCACAGCAACATACAGCTGCCTGTGTTGATTCAAGTGGCAGCTTCGGTCCCCGCCTCTGCTCACATTGTAGCATGAAGCAGGGAGCAGAGAACAGAGGAGCTCTGAAACTCCGCCCCAGCTACAGTTGTTCGATCGTCTGAAAAGCCAAACACATGGTCTGGAGCACTGGATCAGCAGTGGAAGAGGTGAGGGAGTTCTGAATGAAAAAGGGGGGGGAGCCCTCCAGAGTTCACAGTGAGAGGATAACTGTGAAAGAAGGGAAGAAGGGGTGATTGTGCAGCGAGGAGGGGGGGGTGGAAATTTGTCCAGAGAGGAGAACTGGGAAGGGAGCTTTGTATAGAGGTAAGAGCTGCAGAGGGCAGAAGGCAGGTTGTGTAAAATGAGAGATGTGGAGAGTGGGGGAGGTTGTGTAGAGGTGAGAGCTGTAGGGAAAGCTGGGGGTGCAGAGGTGGGTGGCAAAGGTGAGAGCTGTGGATTGGGGTGAGCTTTAGATGGGGGTCCAGAAGGGAGCAGAGATAATATGGATGCAGGTGCAGAGGTGAGTTGTGGAGTGGGGATGTAAACTGTAGTTAGAGGGGTGCAGAGGTGAGATGTTGATGGGGGTGCAGAGTGGAGCTGTGGACAGGGAAAGAAGAGGTGAGCTGTGGATAAGGGTTGCAGAGGTTAGGTGTGCATGGGGGACACAGAGGTAAGCAAAGAGATAAGCAGAAGTGAGGATTTGATGGTTACTTTTGGAGGGATACTTGAGGGGGAAGACCAGGGAAATTTGCTGGGGAACAGTAAGACCCCTTCCACACTGGGGCGGTGCGGGCGTTAGTGGTAAAGTTCTAAAACTAGCAGCTCTTTACCGCTGTTATAGCAGTGCTTTAGCGCCACTAACGGGGCTCTTTTAACCCCCAAGAAGGGGTTAAAAAGGGATTAAAAGCGACCGCTTAGCGCTGCTTTCAAAAAGCTTTTAAGGCACTTTGAAAGCGATGCCCATTCATTTCAATGGGCAGGGGAGGTGGAGGAGCGGTGTATACACTGCTCTCCCAATGCCCCAAAGATGCTGCTTGCAGGACTTTTTTTTTCCTGTTCTGCAAGCACACCGCTCCAGTGTGAAAGCACTCAGGCTTTCACACTGGGGCTGCAGAAGAGGCAGTTTAAAGTGCAAAAACGCATGTAAAGTGCCTCAGTGTGAAAGGGGTCTAAAGCATACAGAGTTAGTGACCAAGAGTATGTAATGTATGGCACAGCA
Organism: Lithobates clamitans; assembly: GCA_037952925.1. Classification (NCBI taxonomy): domain Eukaryota; kingdom Metazoa; phylum Chordata; class Amphibia; order Anura; family Ranidae; genus Lithobates; species Lithobates clamitans. The sequence continues at coordinate 7,476,609 of JBBGZY010000115.1, forward strand.
TGCAGGGTCCAGTGGTGTGAATTTTGTAACAACTTGCACATTACATACTCAGAACCGCTATACTCTGTGTGCTGTGCTGTATGTTACATATTAACGGCCTCAGTATGGTACTCCTGAATGCTGTACAATGGGTTTTGCATTACATACCCCTGAGCCTTGCACTCTGTATGCTGGACTGCATATTACATAGCTTTACCACTGTTCTCTGTGTGCTGGGCTTTATACTCCATATTTCTGAAAATAAGGGACACTTCGCATTGAATGTAAGTACTATCCTGTTTGCTGTTTTTTCTTTTCTGCACCCTATGCGATATGCACTGCTCACAATTGCACAATACACACTCCTGAGCCCTGTGTTTTATAAAGTCCTGAGTCCTGTACTTTGTGTGTTACACATTCCTGAACCACCTGTGATACACAGTTCTAAGGCCTCACTTATTACAGTTATTTGACGCCACTGTACTTTTCTCCTCTTAGGAAGGTGTGTCTGGGGGTGGAGTTTGGGTGTGGTTGTGGGCGGGGATTTGGGCTGGGAGGGTGAGTTCCTGCACCTATTTTCTGAGAAAAAAGCCCTGCTCAAGACCAAAAGCTAGTAATGGCAACTACATTTCAATCCACATAAGTTCTTTCAATATATAAAGTACTCTGCCTTGCCTTTGTAATGCCTGCTATTCATTTAAAAAATGCCCTGTGATCCCTGACACACACTGTTACACAGTCTCTATGGACTGAATTTTTTTAAAAAAAGAATTGTATGTAAAGGTTAGTTAACACAATATAAAAAACAATAGGCTATTAAAAAAATTACTATTATGAAAAAAAAAACATATAGGTATGTAATTACAGTATAAGCAACACATACTGTATAGAGATTGATACAGCAGTGTGGTGGAATGTACCATAAATAGCAAATCAATGGCTATTTATTGGAAGAGAATGTGTTCAATTCAGTAGTTATCTCATTAGTACAATCAATAAGCTAATTACACATTTACAAGGCAGTTCCTCAGGCTGCTTTATTGGACACATTATCCAATTGTGTCTTATTTCAGAGGTTAACCTTAGATTGCATATAGTGATTTATAATAATTTCCTGGCTTCTATTTACAGTGTTTGATACGTGCAGTTGTCAATAGGTTATATGATTCAAAATAAATAATATATATATATATATATATATATATATATATATATATATATATATATATATGGTCCTTGCTTTATTATTTATTATTGGTACACAGTGCAGCATGGCTTGTGTACATGTAACTGTCACACACATTTCCAATTATATAATCAAGTGATGCATATATTGATACCCCTATCCTTCTGTATTCCAGGAAATTTCAGAAAAATTATTAATGGAAGCCATACTTTACATGCTGCCATATTTACTTTATTTCAAATTTTCAATAGGTTTTTATTGCGTTTTTAGTACAAAGATAGTAAAAAACAGTCCAGTTGCAACAAAAACAGAGGCTCCGCCTAGCTTAAGTGAGTCTAGCTCATCCTGAACAAGCACCATATATGATTATGTTTGTTAATATATGTAATGATACATTTGCTTACATTTTTATATTTAATGTACGAAGCAGGCGGAGATCGAATGGGAGGTAGGAAGGGCAGGATAGGGGGTTAGGGTAGGGAAGGGAAGGGGAAGGGGGGTTATAGGAGGGGGAGGGGGAACTAGGGAATGGGGGAAGTAAGGAGGTAAATAAGGGGGGGAGGATAACCAGCACATCAAGTGAGGAATTTTCAGAACAGTATAGAAAATATGGTTCAAAACAGTCTCTAACACAACAATTCACGTGCGGACTTTACATTTCGGATGTGTCAGTCAATGGGACCATTGTACAGAAAATGTGTTTAGTTGCATATTTTTCCTAGTTATTATCTTTTCCAATTCACATTGTTGATTACAATCTGCAATTGTGGTAGATATGGAGGGTGTTTCTGCGGTTTTCCATACCCTAGTGATATTTAGCTTGGCTGATAGCAGAAGATGTGTAATGACAGTTCTGGTGTTTGAATGGTATTTTTCTAACCCTACATGGATCAGCGCTAGTGAAGGGGTAGGAGTAGAAGACAAGCCAGAGATAGTAGAAATCAATTAGAATATTTGTCTCTAAAATTAGGTGAAGGATTTACAATATCATAGTACGTGGGCTATCGGGCCTATGCTGCCACAGTTCCTCCAACAGCATGGTGGGCTTCCTGGGTATATCTTCGATAGCTGGTAGGGCGTTAGATGCCATCTATGTAGGGTTTTTTGGTAGGTCTCCCAATGGTTGGAACAGTGAGATGCAGTGAAGGTGAACCTAAAGGCTCGTTGCCACATATCAGGGGTAATGTATACCCTCAGCTCTCTGGCCCATTTGGTTAGGGTAGCAATTTACGAGTAAGAGCGATCATTGTTCAGTAAGGTGTAGAATAAGGTTATTCCTTTTTGGGGTATGGGGATCGTGTGTAAAATTGGAACATTGGTTCCGGGAGCGTGACTGTATAGGGCAGTTTCGAGAATTTGAGAAAGTGGATGATTCTCATATAGGTGTACAGTTCTGAATGTGGGAGATTAAATTCATGTTGGAGGTTTTCAAATGATTTTAACATATTGTGATTGGTAAGGTTGACAATATTTGTGATACCTTGATTGTTCCATGCAGAGAGTTTGAGGTCTGAGAGATGTTTGGTTAGGGCTCTAAGCAGGATAGGTATAGAGCGGGTAGGAGGGCTGGGGGTTTGTTTGGATAAGATTTTTTTCCATGTTAGTATAGAAGCTGTATCTGACTGGGGTGTATTATCGAGAGGAGGAGGGCATCCTGCTGCTGTTAGGAGAAGGGAGTCTAGGGGATGTTTGTTCTGGGGGATAAAGTTTCCATGATTGACCAGATTTTTTCAGATGTTGGGTGACACCAATAGTATATTTGGTCTAAAATGGAGGCATGGTAGTAACTACTGATATGGGGAAGGCCAACCCCTCCCTTTTTGTATGTTCTGGTTATGATATAGTTGGCACATCTATGAGGTCTTTTTTCCCATATAAATTTTATTATTTGCCTTTGGATAGAAGTTAGGAAGGATTGGGGGAGGGGTATTATCAGTGTGTGGAATAGGTACAGGAGTTTTGGTAGTATTATCATCTTAAGGGTAGCGATTGTACCTATTTTGGAGAGGCCAGTTGAGTGTAATGAGTAGTTGAGGGAGTTGTTGGAGAAAGGTCTAGTAGTTAAGTGCAAATAATTGTTTTAAAGTGGGTGCTATTTGTATTCCCAGATAGGGAACAGAGTTTTTTACACATGTGAATGGGGTGATATTTCTAAGGTGAGATTACAATTGTGTGGGGAGGCATAAGGGCATTAATACAGATTTTGATACATTAAGCTTATAAAAGGAGACCTTGCTAAATTGGTGGATATTTCTTGTATCTTCTGAAGGGATTGTGAAGGATTAGTAATCATTCGAATCACATCATCTGCGAATAAGCTTATGCTATGGTCTGTGGTATCACATTTAATTCCTGAGATTTGTGTATCAGTTCTAATTTTGGTCGCGAGGGGTTCCATTAGCAGGGCAAAAATAAGTGGTGACATCCTTGACATGTGTCGTTCGATATGGTGAATGGGGTGGATAGGGCTCCTTCCGTGAGTACTTTTGCTGAAGGGTTGGAGTACAGAGAAAGTATAGCATTTTGGAACCATACGGTGATCCCAAATTTGGCAAGGACCTCTTTTAGAAAACCACAATGGATTCTATCAAACGCCTTCTCTGTGTCAAGGGAAAGAAGCAGAGAAGGCATTTGTGTTTGGATAGCGTGGTGTATGAGGTTCATTATCCTTCTTGTGGCATCTGATGCCTGGTGGCCTGGGATAAACCCGACCTGGTCGGGGTGCACTAAAGATGGGAGGTATATCAGTAATCTTTTGGCAAGGACTTTAGCTAGTATTTTTATGTCTGTTCAGGAGAGATATTGGCCTATAATTTGCAGTTGATGAGGGATCTTTGGTTTCGGTATAGTTATAATAGTTAAACGTAACATGTCTGTTGGTGGAGAACCAGTGGCACTGACATGGTTGAAGAGGGCCATTAATTGAGGTGCTAGGATGTCATTAAATTGCTTATAGAATTCATTGAAAACCCATCCTCTCCGGGTGACTCATGTAGGGGTAAGTTTTTGATGGCGCCGGTTATTTCCTCTACGGAGAAGGGCTGAGACGGAGACTCAAGTTGGGAGGCTGAGATAGTGGGTAGGGTTATAGATTTTAAAATTTCACGAATAAGAGATTCTGATGGTTGATGCATCAAGTTGTATGGAGATGAGTAATACTCGCTAAAGGCATTTGCAATGTCTTGCGGGTCCATTAGGAGTTGTCTGGAGGTGGGGTGAAGGAGAGAGGAGATTTTAGATTTCAAATTTCTTTGTCCACTAGAAGGGTGGAGTTGAGTCTCCATATTCGTGGTGGTCCTCGTCGGTGATCGTCCAAGATTATAGTTATTGGGGCATGGTCTGACCAGGAGATGGTGCTTATTTCAGAGCTCTTGATATTTTGCAAAGTCCATTTGTGGTCCACAAACATGTCTATGCGTGAAAAGATCATCTGTGAAGGGGAGAAATATGTGTAGTCCTTTTCGGACCCATGCTGGCATCTCCATACATCAAAAAGGTCTGTTGTTCGAAGAAAGGGGTTTAATGCATCTCACTGCCGTTGTTTGTGTGTAGAGGTGTCCATGGAGGGGTCCCCGATTATGTTGAAGTCGCCCCCTAGGATAAGGCTTCCTCTTTGTAAATTTCCACTTTTTTTACATAAAAGTTTGTGGAAGCTGATTTGTTTAGTATTTGGTCCATATACATTGACCAGGGTGAGGGTGGACTGCCCTATATCACAAATCAAAATTAGATAGCGACCTTGGGGGTCCTCATAAGATTGGTGAAGTTGGAACTGGAAACTGTCTTTAATCGCTGTTAGGACACGTTTTTTCTTTTTTGGGCCTGAGGAAAGAAAGATTTGTTTATATCCTTTAAGTTTGATTGTCGAGGTTTTGGTTGAAGCAAAGTGCATCTCTTGTACAAAGACTATATTGGCTTGTTGTTTTGTAGTTTCCTTTTACAGCATCGTTCTCTTCTGTCGGCTGTTTAGGCCTCTGACATTTAGTGAAACGATCTTGATGGGCATGTTGTGCTTCAGGCAGTTATACAAGTCTGAATCTTTGGTGTACTAGGGTAATAGCCAGGAGTTGTGAGAGCAGTTTTAATAGTAAGTTCACTGATATTAGAGACTGCAACTGTGGTCTCAAGATGGGTCAGATACTCATGCAATTCAGGTTATTGGTAGTCTCAATAAGGGGCTGGTGAGCCCAGAGGTACAGAACAAGTAAAAAATGGGAGCTCTTAATCAAGTCAGCTTAATGTGCAGTAACTACTTCTGGTATTAACAGGGGGAGAGCAGTGATTCTCAACGGTAGCCTTCACGGACGGGTGCGTGAGAATAGAAATTGGCTTCTGCAGAGTAACCCACTACTACCCAGCCGGATAGTAAGGTGGAAGGTGGAGGGCAATCAGGTTTTGTCAGGAATCCTGAAGGGACCAGTCCGTGTCCATTTGTGAGGATGAGGGATTGTCAGAGGATGTGGTTTTCTCAGGGTTGAGACACCAGTCTCTCAGGAGTTTGAGGTCCCCAGCAAGTGATTTCATGGTATACGTTTTGCTTTGGTTAGTTATTAGCAATTTGACAGGGAAGCCCCACTTGTAGGGAATTTGGTGGTTCTATAGTGGTTTTGTGATAGTGGACAATTGTCACCGGTATCCATTGTTGTTTTTTTAGAGATTTGCATACAGTTTGATTGTGGCAAATGGTTCTGGAAGGGTAGATGAACACTTTGCAGCAAACGTCACTTTCTCTTTTGCAGTGAAAAAATGAATATGGGCAAGTACATCTCTGGGTTTTGATTCAGGAAGGTGAGGTGGTTTTGGAAGTCTATGTGCCCGATCTATTTCCAAATCTTGGTCAGTAAAATCTGGTACTATGGACCTCATCAGTGCCTGTAAATATTGGACCAGGTCAGGTTGCTGTATTGTCTCTGGGATGTTGCAGAATTTTATATTGTTCTGACGGGACCGGTCCTCTAAATCTGCCAGTTTAAGTTTGATTAAGTGTAATTCATGATCATGTTCAGTATATACCTCAATCAGCTCATTGTGTGCAGTGTACAGATCAGAAATTTTAGTTTCTACATGTAGTAAATGCTGGTCTTGTGCTTGTACTACAGTAGATAAGGAGGATACTGAGGCAGACAGATCTGTATACAGAGTGTGCTTCAGTGAAATGAGTATATTCTTCATTGTCACCTCAGAGATTGGTTAATCTGTGGCTGGGAATTAATCTACTGCTGAGGGTTGCTGAGGATCAGGAATTGGCAGAGTGAGGGAATGATTGCTGGGCTGGCTGAGAGCTGTTTCATCCCTACGGGGGTTTGATTTAGCTGGGCTGGCTATGGAGTAGCAGGGGGAGATGACTCACCGTCTGCCGCTGGAGAGGAGAAGGGCTGCTGCTGTGTGAAAGAAAAGCCAGCGTGAGGGGAGAGGAACCACGCTGCTTGATTGAGGAGGCCGCTGGTGCCATCTTGCCCGCGGCTCCTGTCTGCTAACGGGAAGAAATTTGTCAGCTGCTGTGGCCCTTTGAGGTGCCTCCTGCACTTTGACATTGTACCTGATGGTAACGGGAGGTCCCTGGAGTTGTGCAGGTTGATTTTGCTCTTGATTTGTTGCCTTGGAGTCGCTTGATGCTGGGTAGATTTGCAGAGCTGAGATTTCAGGCTTCCATCCACTCCACCGGCAAGCCACGCCCCCCCCATGCTGCCATATTTACATATGGTAAATATGATAATGGACATTGAGCAACTGGTTAAATATGGAAAATGAGAATGGGAAAAGGGCGGTGGAAACACGTAGAGCTGTTAAATGCTGTGTTTCAACCTATATGTTTTTTTTTTTAGATACTCTCCATATGTGTATTATGTGACTACAATGGCTCACTTTTATGTGACAACTTGCCTTTATTACATGTATATTTGTGTGTATATATGGGAATATACTGGACCTTACCAGGTCATCGCCTCACATAAAGTCCCAAATTGTCCTTTCTTTATGATATACTTAGGGATGTAAGCACATAGGGGGTGATTTGCGAAAGCCATGCGCCATCAGTAGAGGCGCATGGCAAGGCGCAATGCACATTTTCATATTCACGAAATGGTGCGCAGGTAACAGAGCGTGAATCCCCCATTTACTATAGCGATCTCGGCGCACAGGAGAATGCAATCTGTGCGCCACTATGGGCATGGTGCACGGTATCTCCAAATCAATATTGACAGAAGATGGAGCTTCCAATATTATGGGGTGATGTGAAGAAGGTCATGTTAGCATGTTACGTTGCCAACATGTGACATGCACCTTGTTAAAATGATGTAAAAAGACTCTTGCTCCTCTAGCCCCTCCTAAAAGGGCATTTAACCTCCCCCTCTAATGCATATGATTTCCTTAGGCTAGCTTTTGCTTTTAAAGGGGAACTCCACACTCAATTCTACAATGATCTTGTTTCCTCCCTCTAACCCCTTTGATTTCCATGGGCTAACTCTTGCTTTTAAAGGGGAACTCCACACTCCACTCTATTCTCCAAAGGCTGTGAGCTTCCTTCACCAATCCAAACCACATCCTTTTTCAGAGCATACAACAGCACCAGCTAGGAAAGGGGCAAGAAGAGCGATCGCCCAACCCCCTTCTGAACCATACAAGGCCACATGCACGCAACATAGCTGGCTGCCTTTGTACCCACAAAGCACCATGTACCCACTAGTTTAAAGGGGTTATCCACATTCTGTAAAGCCTCCTGTCTGCAGCCCCCTACAACCCCAGCCTAGGGTTTTGTGGAAGGGGCCCTTCTCCCCCTGACTATGGGAACAAGTTGGTTGACTTTTGGGATGCCCGGGCCCCTCCTGCCCCCAAGCATCCACCCCCCTTTCATGGGCTGGCTTGCTGTGTGTTTGGCTAGGGGTTTGTTAGTGTGTGGGAGGGGCCCAATATTTTTTTAGTTTGAGGTGGTATTTTTTTCACGTGGGGGTTCTCATTTTAAGCCTTAACAGACCCAAATGGCCTAGTATATATTGGGGGCAGGCTATTTTTTGTTTTGGGTTAAAATCTTGCAGCTGCAATGTAGATTTGCAAGTTTTCTCTAAAGCCGTACAACTTTGAAGTAGCATTTTGGATACATGCTACAGATGCACCACTTTACAGGCAGAGTAAGCCCCCCAAGTTACTAGTTTTAAGCAATTTAGCATTTTAAAGGCACTTCTCCTTGTTTCTTTTTTGGGGTTGTCAAAATTGGTGACATTGATATATGTCCCTTGGGGTGGGACCTGGGCCCCCTACCCATTTTAAGGCCAATAACTAGAATATAAGCCAGCCAAGTGGGGACTCACAAAATTAACAAGTCAGTTCCCAAGAGACTGCAAAGTTATTTGTTCTATCACTTTTTCCCATGTTATGCTCTTTGTTTGCCCCCCTGGACCGTTGGGTGTTTGTCCCATCTGTAATTTTGTAGCATGCTGGATGATGTGCTTCATTTTGGACAGGGGGGTGCTAGCTGCATTTTGGTTGTTCTGGGCATGCTCAGGGACTTTGGGGTTTTTTTTGGTGCTTTTTGTGTGTGAACAGTACTTGGATTTTTCTGGGCATGCTCAGAGAGTGTGTTTGTTTGGGTTAGTAATTTAAGGACATCCTTAACAGGTGTACCCGCTTTGAAGTTTTGTCTCCACATTGGGTGAATTTGGGTGTTTCATGGACTGTGCATGTGTTTTCAATCGCCTCATTAGCACACAAACGTATGTTATATAAAGCTTGCAGACAGCATTCCTTACCTTTCCCTGAAAAAAGGCAAGATTGCTTGATGGTGTGTGTGTGTCAAGAGAGTACATTTGGGTGTCCTCAAAGAGTCTGTAACACATGTATTTTCTCTTTGTATTTTGTTTGTTATGTCTTTGCAAAACAGATGTGTTTTAGAGCAAGTATATTTTTATTTTGGGGAGGATATTTTTCACTGAAATATATTTGATATTGTCAATCTGTGTTGTTTGTAGGTTGTTTGTTTCACTTTGATTTGATTGTCTGTGCTGCATTATTTTGCAAAATCATCCTCAAGCTGTTATGACTAATAAATGTTTAAATCCTTAAGAGACTGTCAGTTTGTGGGCGCAGTCCTTTTAACTCCTGTTAATTTCTTCTGCAAAATGGTCAGACCTCCAAACCATATTCTGTTAGTGTCTCAAATTAACATACATGTGTTTTTTGCTTTCCTTGCTCTTTTCCAAGTTCTGTTTTGTTGACCAATAAAATTTGTAGCAAATTCTTATGTTTTATGTGTTTTGTTAATAATTTGTTTTGCAGTGCAGATGCATGCACAATCCAAGTAATGCATTTTACACTCCCCCCCCCCCCCAAACAAGTTTCATGCAACAGATTTCCCAGATGCAGCTTAACTAAGCTGATTGGCATGGCAAAACAAAAAAAAAGTTTGATTTGTCTAAAAACTACTTTCCTGGTGCCTTCATGGTAGCATATGTATGGATTGTGTGTATGCTGCCATAGATAGGAACCAGGAAAGGAAAATTACAGAGTGGTAAGTATTCAATTTTCCATTTTAGCGCAGTGATTCTCAGCCTCAGTCTTCAAGTACCCCCGACAGGACATGTTTTGGGAATTTATCTTAGCTAAATAGCTGTCCAAAATACCAAGCCATTGACTGTGATTTAAAGCACCTGTGCAAGATGAAGTTAAACCTGCAAATGTGGCCTGTTGGGGGTACTTGAGGACAGGGTTGAGAACCACAGATTTAGAGCACTGAGCTAAAATCGAGCTCAAGACAATTCCATTCTAATTGTGGAAATTTGAGGGAAACCAAGTGAGTGTTAGAACCGCTGCTTGTCTTTTTTAGGTTGGGCTTTGTGTCCCTTTTCGGAAAATTGGCTTCACTTCCTTTCACATAGCCAAACAGGAAGTGAGGGTAAAACCCTACCAATATCTTTCCTTGGGGACACACAGGTCAATCTAACTAGTGTTCCCATTAGACAAATTGCACTCTAGCACTTTGTTGTGTACACCCCAAATTATTAGGTATTTTGTGGTTTATTAAAGGCAAATCCACTCTGCAATACAAGTGTACTCGCTGTAAACCTGAGGGGAAGCACTGGTGATTTTATCATCCAATCATGTAGAAGCAAAGATGCAGTTTTTTTTATTTTCCTTGCATATCCCCCTTGGATCTTCAGCAACTGCACTTCCAAGTGCACTTGTAGTGCAAAGTGGATTTGCCTTTAGTAAATAAACCCCAAAGTCCAAGTTACCTAATAATTTGGGGTGTACACAGAAAAATGCTAGAGTGCAATTTCCCTAATGGGGCAACTATTTAGATTGACCTGTGTGTCCCCAAGGAAAGACATTGGTAGGGTTTTACCCTCACTTCTTGTTTGGCTATGTGACAGCAAGTGAATAAATCTGAAGGAGAAACTGGCACAATTTTGGAGTTGTCTTCACCCTACCAGGGGTGCAGACATCCCCAAAAACTGGCAAGACTTCTAATCACTCTGCACTCTATCCCCAAGCAAAAATAAGAAAGGATTTCATTTAGTTTAACTTTGCAAAGACACATTCCTAAGTTCAACTGTGATTCATGTCATTGGCCCATTTAGACCTTGTTAAATTGAAAACACCAGTTGCCTTTCACTATAAACATTTTTTAGTCCAGTCCTGGAAATCTGCATCTGCTTTACTATTAATTTCCATAAAAATTGGGTTCCCATATCTAAATGCGCCAAATGCATCTAGATGCGTGACCGCTGTGTATGTGAGATGCTGTGTGCACGGAGGTACAGTATGTACCCGTGGCACATATCTGGTTCCCAGAAGTGGTGGCCAGCACACAGGAATGACATCACACTCCTCCAGGAAGTTGCTTGTACTGCTGCTAATTTCTTCCCACCACCATGCCCCGCTCACTGTTCTCTAAAGGAAGAGATGATCCTTATTTGCAAATTAAGATAATTTTTGATTTATTTTTACATGGGGTGGTGTTTGTGTGGGTCGTGTGTATGTCTAAATGATTTGGCCTCAAAACACACACCTACTTCCTGTGTACAGATTCACTTCCGGGCTAATGTATATTGCTTCCTGCTTCAGTGTGTGTGTGTGTGTGTATATATATATATATATATATATATATATATATATAGATGTAGGTTCTTGTGTCCACCAGCAAAGAGAAGTTGGGTAGATGCCACACTCCCAATTCTGGAAGCATAATAATGGTCTAGCACAGGGGTCTTCAAACTACGGCCCTCCAGTTGTTCGGGAACTACAATTCCCATCATGCCTAGTCATGTCTGTGAATGTCAGAGTTTTACAATGCCTCATGGGATGTGTAGTTCTGCAACAGCTGGAGAGCCGTTGTTTGAAGATTCCTGATCACTCTAGCATGTCTTGAAAAAAGGTGTTTTTTCACGTGCCTTGTATAATGCCCAAGGAATATCGTTAGGGAAATATAAGTGGGTCGTGGCACATCTGCATTCCAAATTTGGCACTTAAGATGGTCATGCACTATGCAATCTGATTGGCCAATCTCTGTACAACTCAATATTTAGGCAAAATAGGAAGATGCACTTGAACAATTAATTCAAAATATAGGAAATAAAACAGGCTCTTGCACTAAATATAATTTATTTGAGATCTAACTGATTGCAGTGTATGGTCACCTTTAAAGTTCAAGATCTGAAAATTTTAATTTATTGGGTTTAGAAATACTTCTCTGTTTGTAATGTATAGAAAGATTTGGGTAAAAAAAAGAAAAAAAACAAATTTCAAAGATATATTAGAAGTGATAGGAATGAGATTAACATCAAAAGGGTTAATTAACTGAGTACACCTACTAATTGCCTAACAAGACACATCCAAAGATATGAAATTAACCAATTGTATTGGGTGTGCGCTATTATTAATGAGAAAACTGCAGTTACCCTAGCGCCAGTTGCATTTTATATATGCGGGTATTTATTATCATTATTTGCGCTTCAATGTGCACTGGTTCGCACATTCAATTAATGACTTTTCCAGTGCACCAATTAATGTATGAACTGGTACAGTGCTTTCCTCTTAGTAAATCACCCCATAGTCTTTTATTTAGTTAGGTCTGATGTTAATAAACCATATTATGCAATTACTACTCCCTTTTATTGCCTTGTTTATTTCCCCACTCTTCTACAGGGATGGGGTTGTCATTTCCCATCCCTTGATATTTAGTCATCTGTTATGTCATGATCAGTGTGTCATATGATATGGTTCAGAAGCATTTGCTCCCATCTCTGCCGGAAGCTGTGATGCATGCCGCGGAGCCTCCTCCTCCCCTCCTTCAGGGTGGATGGATGCTCTTGTGCCATGCATCGGCGTCATGCTCTCTGTGCCGAGATGTGGCATCATACTGTGGCGCTACCTCATCGGCACTGTTGTTTCCATCTGGCCACTGATTGGAGGGTTTTTGCCGCGAATATTGGACAACCTGTCTGTCCGATTGATGGCGCCTCCCTCCCAGGGTGCACGCCTGCGTGATGTTGGTGGGCCTGTGGCAGCTGTGCTCTTATAGGCTCCATTCATGAGAGACTGATTCACCTTGGTGGTTCTATGTGCTCTCCATGGCTCACTCATACATCACTTTGATTGATTGATATTCAGACTTTATAAAGAATGCAACAAGAAATGTAAGGGTGCAATAAGGGCAGCTAAGATAAAACACGAAAGACACATAGCGGAGGAGAGCAAAAAAAATCCCAAGAAATTCTTTAAGTATGTAAACAGTAAAAAAGGAAGGACAGACCATATTGGCCCCATAAAGAATGAGGAAGGACATCTGGTTACAAAGAATGGGGAGATGGCCAAGGTATTGAATTTATTCTTCTCCTCAGTCCTCACAATGTAATCGAGGGGCTTCAGTATCCAAAACTGCAGTGTTTATCCTTATGATACATCACAGGAAGCACCTTCATGGTTAACAGAGGAAAGAATTAAAATTAGACTTGGGAAACTTTAATAAATCACCGGGACCAGATGGCTTGCATCCGAGGGTACTTAGGGAACTCAGTCAAGTAATTGCCAGACCATTGTTCCTAATTTTTACTGACAGTCTACTGACTGGAATAGTACCAGGTGATTGGAGAAAAGCCAGTATTGCACCAATATTTAGAAATGGCCCAAAATACATCCCTGGGAATTACAGATCAGTTAGCCTAACATCAATAGTATGCAAGCTCTTGGAAGGGATGATAAGGGACTATATACAAGATTTTAGTAACGAGAACGGTATCATTAGCAGTAATCAGCATGGATTCATGAAGAATCGTTCTTGCCAAACCAATCTATTAACCTTCTATGAGGAGGTGAGTTGCCATCTAGATAAAGGAAGGCCAGTAGACGTAGTGTATCTGGATTTTGCAAAAGCATTTGACACAGTTCCCCATAAACAATTACTGTACAAAATAAGGTCTGTTGGCATGGACCATAGGGTGAGTACATGGATTGAAAACTGAGTACTCGGAATGGTCAGAGATGTGTAGTGGGGTCCCCCTGGGTTCTGTGCTGGGACCAGTCCTATTTATTTTGTTTATAAATGACCTGGAGGATGTGGTAAACAGTTCAATCTCTGTATTTGCAGATGATACTAAGCTAAGCAGGGTAATAACTTCTCCGCAGTATGTAGAAAGCTTGCAAAAAGATCTGAACAAATTAATGGTTTGGGCAACTACATGGCAAATGAGGTTTAATATAGAAAAATTTAAACTTATGCATTTGGGTGGCAAAAATATGAATGCAATCTATACACTGGGGGGAGAACCTCTGGGGAATCTAGGATGGAAAAGGACCTGGGGGTCCTAGTAGATGATAGGCTCAGCAATGGCATACAATGCCAAGCTGCTGCTAACAAAGCAAACAGAATATTGGCATGCATTAAAAAGGGTGCTGTACTCCAGGGTAAAATGATAATTCTCCCACTCTACAAGACTCTGGTCCGGCCGCACCTAGAGTATGCTGTCCAGTTCTGGGCACCAGTCCTCAAGAAGGATGTACTGGAAATGGAGCGAATACAAAGAAGGGCAACAAAGCTAATAAAGGGTCTGGAGGATATTAGTTATGATGAAAGGATGCGAGCACAGAACTTATTCTCTCTGGAAAAGAGACGCTTGAGAGGGGATATGATTTCAATATACAAATACCATACTGGTGACCCCACAATAGGGATAAAACTTTTTTGCAGAAGGGAGTTTAATTAACAAGACTTGTGGCCACTCATTAAAATGAGAAGAAAATAGGTTTAACCTTAAACTACATAGAGGGTTCTTTACTGTAAGAGTGGCAAGGATGTGGAATTCCCTTCCACAGGCGGTGGTCTCAGCGAGGGGTATTGATAGTTTCAAGAAACTATTAGATAAGCACCTGAATGACCGCAACATACAGTGCTATACAATGTAATACTGACATATAATCACACACATAGGTTGGAATTGATGGACTTGTGTCTTTTTTCAACCTCACCAACTATGTAACTATGTACTACACTTCTGGTGGTGTACACAGTACACAATACAGTGTAGCCATAGTACAGTTGCTAATACAGTGCAACTGTAACTATGTAACTATGTAACTTTGGACTACAAGTCTTTATGGTTCAGTTTCAGGTAACTTGTTTTCACTTTTCATTCACTACTATCCTCCCTTGGCACTTTATGGCATTGGTCTGTTCTAAACCTCATCTGATGATTCTACTTTTCAAACCTTCACTATTTCTGTAATTTCTATGTGCACCAGCTTGGACTTCACTGACACCCCTTACAAATAATATTATCTGTCCTGCCCTTTACCAAGTACAGGACACATTATACACTATTTAAAGTAATATATTATTCTCACAGTAGTCCTTGTTTGGTTTCAGCACTCATGGCCCCCCATGTTTATATTTTACCTCTTGGATATCTACCCTCCTTGGATGTTGCCCTTGCCAGGCTCAGGCCGCCCTATGCCACCTCAGCTCCCAGGGTGATGCCCTTAGGGGGTTTCCGACCCTAATGCCACACCCTTATCCTACAGTTACGTCTGTATTTTTCAGTGTGAGGGCTTCTATGGGTCTAGCATTTATTCTTATTTTTTATTATCATCCCTTTTCCTTGGCAGGGTCAGACCTTAAAGATATCTCTACTACCATATATCACATATTTCAAGTCACGTGCATGCTCCTGAGGATTGGATCAATCTATGGAAAGCGTAGAGCTGTTAAATGTCATGTTTCAACCTATCATGTGTTTTGATAGATACTCTCCATATGATCTATTATGTGACTACAATGGCACACTTTTATGTGACAATTTGCCTTTATTACATGTATATTTGTGTGTATATATATATATATATATATATGAACTGTATTGGAGATTCTATCATTTATCATGACTACCATTATGTATCATGTTACTGATATAATTAATACATTTTATTGCTGTATACCTATGTGCTTCATTTAAAGTCCCACTGCCCTTTTCCCATTCTCAGTTAGATAGGGATGGAGGCACTGGACCTTAGCAGGTCATCGCCTCACATAAAGACCAAAATTGTCCTTTCTTTATAAATATGGTAAATGTTAACATGATGCTAAATGGCTTTGAATTTGAGAACAGTCATACCAAAATATCAGGCAATGGATTGATTTACTAAAATAATAGTAGTGAATGTTGGTGAATAAGTTGAAGCTGTGTTCAATTTAAATACTCAATCATGTGCTATCAAAAATCTTTTTGTTTTATTTATTATCACATGATTATGTTTTCAAACAGGAAACAGGTTCAGGTTAGTTAGCAAACTTCACTTTCCAAAGTGAATGTTCATTTTGCTACATGAACATTCTCTATTCTATTCATATATTGATAAATCAACCCCAATGAGTTTGGAAAACCAACACTGCTGTTTCTCATTGGTGCATATGCACCGCAAAGTGGAGGTTTTCTTGCCTGTCCAGCAAAGTAGCAGCAAAGTCATCCAAATGAAGCACTATTCCGGTAGATAATTGGAACATTTTTCATGAAGCGTCACCTAAAGAGGTTGTAAACCTAATAAAAAAAAAAAAAAAAAAGATCCTGTATCTTTAAAACGTGTTATACTGCATAGTGCTTGTGCCGTGTTATTTGTCCCTTTCTATG
This sequence comes from Lithobates clamitans, assembly GCA_037952925.1. Lineage (NCBI taxonomy): Eukaryota > Metazoa > Chordata > Amphibia > Anura > Ranidae > Lithobates > Lithobates clamitans. The sequence goes on from JBBGZY010000115.1 coordinate 7,492,887, forward strand.
ATGTAAAAAACCTGGTTGATCCTGCCTGTTCCTGTGTTCCTCCTATGTAAACTGACCACGGTAATCATGGCTGCTGATTCACGATATCCTCTTCAGTTTACTTGCCTCCATCATCCCTCTGCTCTCCTTTTCCCCTCTCCCCCTCCCTCCCTGCCTGTCAGTTTCTGTGTGTGAGCTGAAAAAAAACACCCCTCCCCTCCTCTCCTGCCACTATCCTATGCGGCAGTAAAGTTACTAATCAAGATTTCTGCCGGCCCCTTAGTAATACTAAAGTATACTTCACAATGTGTTTGTCTTTTTTAAAATTCGGAAGCTAAATACCTTTTTTACATCGCTGATGTGCGGACAAGTGACCACCCAGCTAAAGTGTTAGAGGGAAATCTCAGCCCCTCCCACTGTTGTCCTTACACCCAGGGAGGAGAGCGGAGGGTGGTCAGGTGACCGCACTTCAGGGATGTGATAAAAGGTAAGTAGCTGCCGGATTTTCTAAAAACAAACAAACTGTGAAGTACTGTAGCATTACAGAGGGGCTGGCAGGAATTCCGATAAGTGGCTTTACAACCATTTTAAGTATGTTGTAGGTACCTTTTAATAAACACAGTTTATACAACATTTTCCCCTGGTGTGGGTATCACTTTATATATTTGCATTTATAGTCAAACATTTTTCTGTAATTATTTGTCTTATAGAATGCTAAAATGTGTTTTAATATTTTCATACATGATTTGATTGTTGTATAACACTAAACTGTTGTAATACAATTAGTTTAATGGAGTTTTAGAAAAATGACTCATAAGAATGAGATCTGCATTAATTTAGGATAAAAGCAAGACGATTAATATAATATGTTGTGCACCTCGAAAAGGAACAACAAAACGAAAAGTACTTATTAAACATGATATAGCTATCCAAAACAATAAGATTTTTTTCAGCTTTCATTACCCAATGCAAGTTACAAAATAGAAGCCCTTGGCTTAATGGTTGCTTTGGGAAGCAAGCAGTCAATGGATGGCCACACAATTTGACTGGATTGAGCATTGCTTGTAAATGCCAATTATAGGAAAATTGGCGCTTCCAAGCAACAAGCTGAGACATCTCTGTAGTCATTTAATAATTTTCCCTTTCTCCACAGTAGTTGAGTGTTTCTTTCACAACATATCTGCTACATCATTGGGCAGTGAGGATAGGACCTTATGATATGTGATTCAAGTGAGAAATGGTAGATTTCCCAAAGGTCATCATTATCACATGAAAAATAACAATGCGTATGATATAGTTTCTGGCAGACTATATTCTTAAACAGAAATACATATGTGTGTTACATTCCCAGTACTTCTGAGGAAGACAGGTAGACTGGAAATGTGATCTCAATCTGGAATGCCACTAGCGATTGCCCACATGTTGTCAATTTATTCACAGCAGAATTCCAGTGTTCACTCTTACAAGGAATCCATGCCCATTTCCGAGTGAACACAGAATCTCAGCGTTCGCTCTTACACAAAATCTATGCCCAAGCATCCAGGCTCTTTTTTTTTATCTAAATTTGTTCTTGTATTTATACATCTGCTTTATTTTATAGACATATTCACTTATAGGCCTATCTAAAGCCAAAACGTTTTTTTCATTTTGGCTAGTCAGTGGCTAGAGAATGTTAGGTTCAGATTACATTTTGGATAGGGGATGATTAAAACCCCCTTTCAGTTTTTTTTGCCATCTGTGTTCCAGACACAACAGAAAAACAGAGGAAATCTCTCCAAAGTGAGGTTGATCTAGAACAGATTTTTGCTCTATTCCTATTCTGGTGACATCTCCGAATTTTGGAATTTCCATCACTTGTAATTCCAGTGACAGTGGACCCCTACTCAAACAGAAATAATGAATCTCATTTGTGTGAGCACAGACAGCAATAAAGACCTACCTGGGATTTAAAACCTTCACCACTTTATTCAAAATGATAAAAAAAAGTATTTTTTTTTCTTGTATACTCTCAGTATCATAAATACAGTTAAATCTTTCCTAGCAGCACCCCTGAAGGGAACATCAATAAGATTAATTCATGTTTTCTGAGGAAAGATCACTCTGATCCATCAGAGTTAGACAAGGGATTCAATCACTGAGCCTTTTACTTCTTTATTACTGAAACCGAGGTATTCTTTTGACAACTATCTCTTCATTGTTCTGAGATTTGACAGTATTCACAGTAGACAGTCATTATCCTGAAACTTTTCTATCTTGTTAATTATGCTCTGTCACTGAAATAGGTATGTAAAAAATATTTGAGTATTTACGTGTTCTTTGTCACCTTTTAACTTTAAGTGTCTCACGTTAAAGTCCCAGTAATTACTGTTTAGTACTTTGGTGGAGTTATGTCAGCCTACAGATACCATTAATGCATTAACGTGTCAAAACAGTACAGAATGACACAGTTCGAATCAGACTAAAAAGCTGTTAATGGTAGACCAACTCCACTGAGCTTTTTTGCAAGCTGGAGTGATGGTATAAAGCTATTTTATATATAGCCCTCGAAAGGTTCCTTCTGTTATCAATTTTATTTGTAGCAAAAAAATTAAAAGCATTTACACAATGGAAAAATACTGCTATAAGTATTTAAAATAAAGCTGCTAAGCACAAGTGTAAAAAAAAGGATGGGATTTTTTTTTTTTTTAAGAATCATAATTACCTAGGTGGATATAGCATCGGTCCAATGCTGTATCTGTCCCACACCAGCTCTAAGACTGAGAACCAAGCGATTAAACACAGCTGATCACTCGGTTCTCAGAGCTTTGTGTTGCTGTTTGCTCTGCCCCCCACGCACTCATTGGTATGCTGAGTTGTGGAGGGGGTGGCTCGCTGAGAGGCTGAACCAGGTGCTGGTCCATGGTTTTGGGTGGATCCCGACCATATTGTCCTGATCTTACCCCAGCCTGGACCAGCTCTGTGACATCAGCCAACAGCGGGCTTCAGCCTGCTGTCTGCTGAAAATGGGTCACAGAAGTGCAGAACGATCTGCTCTCCTGTGATCCACAGGAGAAGTACAGCCAAACGAGGTACAGCTTTGGCTGTACTTCTCCTTTAATCATTTAAGAGCAATTGCATGGTTAGGTTACATGATCCTAGTCATATATTGATGAATACTGAATGAACCAGAAAAGTCATAAGTATTGGGTATTTTTAATGCAAGTCTACCTGAAAGGAATTCATTTTTTTTCATATTTTGTTAATGTATAATGTTTAAGATGTAAAAGTTAGATAAATATGAAATACTGCATACAGTAGCATTTTTTTTACTGATATCATATTGAACCCTTTGCTGCATTTGCCGTAATAGTTATGACTACAGCGGTACCAGCATGTAAACAAACTCCCAGCTGCTGTAGCAGTGAACAGTTTGTTTATTTCTTCAGCTGGCAGAGTGCTTTTACACAGAAGTGGTTCCGCCTGTCATTACTATATGCTGGTATTGATAACACCCACTCCCCACTATGTGTTTCCATATTATCTGACTCTCCTGGGTGCCCAGGACCTCCATGGTTGGTAGCAGGATGGAGAATGGTGGGACACCAGAAAATTTCCATTTGCTGCTCTCCCCTGTGCTGAATATTTCTGGAAGCTCTCACCTATAAGCACATTCCACTTCAGAGTTGTTGTAGCTGGGATCAAGCACAGTTCAAGCTGGATTTGCCTAGGGAGAGTTCAGGAGTGACAGTAGGGGTTTAATAGACCTTTAATGTCTCTCTAAATGTTCTGACTATTGCATCCCTCTTTGAGAACTATGTGTTTTCTGTTTTGAGCTAACCGCTGATGCTTGGAGCAAGGAAGATCATTTTTTAGGAGAAGTGAGCTCCTTCCAGGCATACCGGCACTTAATCTATCCATTATTGTATATGTGCTCCTACTATAGAGGCTCTCAAAATTTATAGAGTTGGGACTGCAGATAATACTGAGGTGCCGTGATGTGGCCTCTGCAGCTTACACATGTATTTGCAAATGCGTGCAAACTACACCCCTGTTTTTAACATGTTAGACAGGACAATTAGGTTTGTTGCACGCTGGCTGGTAAGTTGAACTGGGAATTGTTCTTTGTTGTTGTTTGACATGCATCACCCTTCCATGTGCTCCTTGCTGCTAAGGCCAGTTATAGGTTGGGGCATTTGCCGTTTGTTTTTTCTGAAGTAAGGGAATAAAATGAAGACCATTACTACTACCCCTTAAAAGGGAAAGGCTCCTGTTGACCTTCATATGTATATGAAGTTTACATATCAGAAGTGAGGGCATAGCCGGAATGGTGCTTACACACGGTGGAGCACTGATTTGCAGTGAAACACAGTGATTGGTGTGGAACACATATTGGATGAATTTTAAAGGACACTTGTTATAGATTTTTCAGCATAATGGACACTTATTTAATTTATTTCAAATTATAGTAGAGGAGGTGGATATGTTTTGAATACACAGTATGTGTGTTAATAATAGCACAGTTCAAAGCATAATAATTGATGTATTGTAGATTTGGATGTTTATGAGTAGTGCTGTACTGCGTTATTTATTTATTTAGTGCATAGGTGTGGGAACACATTAACGTGCAAGCTAGCTGCTCAAATAGGTTATTCAAATTACAGTAGGTAGGTGGAAGGGTGAGAAACCATAAATTACTTAATCACAGTCTTATTAACACTCTGGCATGGTAAATACCTAGAATAGCATGGTCAATGGAAAGCGTATATGTTTCAAACAAACAATTGTAATGGCTATTTCTAAAATAAACCAAAATTTATTCAAAGAAGTATTACACAAAAAGAAAGAAACTCACAAAAGACTGTGTTAACCACTTTAAGACCGGGCCTCTTTTTTACATGAGTTTACAAATTAAAAACTTTTTTTTGCTAGAAAATTACTTAGAACCCCCAAACATTATACTTTTCTTTCTAACATCCTAGAGAATAAAATGGCGGTCGTTGCAATACTTTCTGTCACACCGTATTTGCGCAGTGGTCTTACAACCGCACTTTTTTTTTTAAAATCAACTTTTTTGAATTAAAAAATAAGACAACAGTAAAGTTAGCTCATTTTTTTATATTGTGAAAGATAATGTTATGCTGAGTAAATTGATACCTAACATGTCACGCTCGTGGAATGGCGACAAATTTTTACCCTTAAAAATCTCCAGGCAATTCTACCGGTTGCATGTTTTGTGTTACAGAGGAGGTCTAGGGCTAGAATTATTGCTCTTGCTCTACTGATCACGGCGATACCTCACATGTGTGGTTTGAACACTGTTTTCATATGCGGGCGCTACTCACGCTACTCACGTATGCATTCACTTCTGCATGCGAGCTCGGCGGGACGGGGCGCGTTTAAAAAAATTTTTTCCTTATTTATTTTACCTTTAAATTTTTATTTTTACACTGTTTTTTAAAAAAAATGTGTCATTTTTATTCCTATTACAAGGAATGTAAACATCCCTTGTAATAGAAAAAAAGCATGACAGGACCTCTAAAATATGAGATCTGTAGTCAAAAAGACCTCAGATCTCATATTTACACTAAAATGCGATTAAAAAAAAAAAAAAATGTTGTCATTTAAAAAAATAAAAAAATAAATTGGCCCTTTGAGAGCTATAGGCGTAAGTGATGTTTTGTTTGACGTCGCTTCCTCCCTGCAGTGTCATGGAGATGGGTGGGGGCCATCCTCCCCTCACTCGTCTCCATGTCAGCCCAGGGGACAGACGCGATTGCCTCCGCTGCTGCCAACAGTTTTGGTAAGCGGCGGAGGGCACCGGATTGCGGTGGGAGGGGGGCCCCTCTCCCGCCACCGATAAAAGTGATCTCGCAGCGAATCCGCTGCAGAGACCACTTTTATCTTGTAGCCGACCGCCGGCCGAACACGGGAATACTGGGGTTATGGCAGCTAGCTGCTGCCATAACAACGATATCCGTCCCCAAAGTAGAGACGTACATCGGCGTGCGGCAGTCAGCAAGTGGTTAAAATATAGAAAAAAAAAAGACTACAAACTACTGAACAAAATCAAACATGCAAAAAAATAAATAATAAAGAAAAATTCTCAAAAAAAAAAAAAAAAGAAATCCTCAAAAGAAATACTCCTCCCCTGGAAGTGTAAACGGATCACACAGCTAAACATGTATATACAAGTACAGTATAGATCTGTATGAATTTGAATGAATGAATATATATCACAGTTACTTCAAGCAAAAATAATGACAGCTTTATAGGAGTTCAGCTTACTACTTAAAGTGGTTGTAAAGGTAGAGGGTTTTTACCTTAGCATATTTTCTGCATTAAGATAAAAGACTTTCAAGGGTCAGCTTCCCCCCAACTCCAACCCCCCCCCTCCCCCCCGAGCCTGATTTCTATACAGTGCTGTGCCCGAGAACAGTGGTACTGCTCTTTCTTTCTCCTCACTTGACATAGGCAGCAGCAAGAGCCATTGGCTCCTGGTGCTGTCAATCAAATCCTGTGAAAAGGGATGGAAGGTGGGTGCTGTCTCTGTCAATAAACACACATAGCCCAAACTGGAATCAAGCCTTCATGTGTGCCACCATAGAATGTGATATTTGCATACTTGGTCTGGTTTGCTTAAAAAAGTAGAGACATGGGAAAACAGTGGTTGCTTTGGATACAATAATTTTAAAATAAAAAGATTACAATAACATTAAAACCAATAGATGTAAAAGTAAATTTCCCATTATATAAATTAGGATTTTTTCATTGCTGGTATGTTCTCTGTTATAGAATTATAATCACAGTAAAAATTATCATCATCCTGGTTGTTTCGTCAGTACCATGGACAGGGCTTAAAACTGTATAGACTTACAATTATGTATTTACTGAAACACTATTTATAAAAATTATGATTTACGAATGCCTCAGCATTCGTGCAAAAGTAATGAATAATACCGGTAATGTTTTTAATATGTAATATATGTCCATTTCTATTTGTTGCCTTTCACAGAGCATTGTAATATTCCCTAAAATTCAAAAGAAAATTCTCAAAAACATTCGATCAATAGAGAATATAGTCCAATACTATAGGCTAAAATCATTTGACCAAAACAGGAAATATGAGGGAAACCTCTGCACTGTGTACAAAGTGTATCCATAGAGATTCCTGTTTTCTCCACAGTGTAACAAATCAATTTTGCAAAGAGGAACTCTGTTGTTTGATAGGTTTAACCACTTCAATACCAGGCACTTAGACACCTTCCCGCCCAGGCCAATTTTCAGCTTTCAGCGCTGTCGCAATTTGAATGACAATTGCGCGGTCATGCAACACTGTACCCAAACAAATTTTTTATCATTTTGTTCCCACAAATAGAGCTTTCTTTTGGTGGTATTTGATCACCTCTGTGTTTTTTATTTTTTGTGTAACAAATAAAAAAAGACCGAAAATTTTGAAAAAAAACAAGTTTTTCTTTGTTTCTGTTAAAATTTTTTGTAAATAAGTAAGTTTTCTTCTTCAATGATGGGCACTGATATGGATGCACTGATGGGCACTGATACGGTGGCACTGATGGGCATCAATGAGGTGGCACTGATGAGGTGGCACTGATGAGGTGGCACTGATGATGGGCACTGATAGGTGGCACTGATGGGCATTGATAGGTGGCACTGGTATGCGGCACTGATGGGCACTCATAGGTGGCACCGATGGGCACTCATAGGTGGCACTGATGGGCATTCCTAGGTGGCATTGATGGGTACTTATGGGTGGCACTGATGGGTACGTATGGGTGGCACTGATAGGTAGCATGGATGGGCACTGATAGGTGGGCACTGACAGGTGGACAATGATGTATGGCACTGATGACACTGATTGGTGGCACTAATGACACTAATGGGTGGCATTGCTGGGCATCACTTAAATATAATGGTGCCAATCAGTGCCCATTTGTGGGCACTGATTGGCACAGATTGGGCACATGTGGATGGCCATGGGGTACATACCTGGCCATCCACATGTTGCCCACTTCCCTGGGGGTCCTAGTGGCGTCCCTGGTGGTCCAGTGTAGCCATCTGAGGGGTGCTGCGCTGATAAACAATCAGCACAGACTCCCCTGTCAGGAGAGCCGCCGATCGGCTCTCCTCTACTCGCGCCTGTCAGATCAACGGCTCTTCCTATTGACATCGTGTTTAGCCATGATTGGACATGCCTGATCACGTGGTAAAGAGCCTCCGCCGGTGGCTCTTTACCAAGATCGATGGAGCGGTGTGTCAGACTGAGACACCGCTCCACCGATCGCCGTGATGCGCGCCCCCGCGGGCGCACGGTGGCATGTTATCCTGCTGGACATCATATGACGCCCAGTCAGGATAACTGTACCACCGCCCGGCCGTCAATCTGCTATAGGCCGGGCGGGAAGTGGTTAAAGGACAGAAACTTTGTACAGATGAGCAAGACATCACCTAAGCTAAACAACAGAATCATCTCTCATCTCTTTGTCACCCTCTTTTCTTTTCCCTATCAGCAGGCTTCTTGTCAGCACATAAACTGATTATCCCCTTGTGCTGCTTGTTCCTTTGTAGGTGTGGCCGCCGGCCCTGTACACTATAATGATAGGTTGCTATTTGCTGCTGTCCACACAGCCAGCAAATACCTGCAGTGATTGCTGCTGGATGCATATAAAGTGTATCCAGCATTGACCACCGTAGCTAAACGCTGGTTGTGAAGAGAGCCCCGTATAGCTGAGGTCACTGACAACCTGTCATTATAATGGATGGGGGCCGGCTGATGCACCTAGCTGCTGACTATACAGTCCCCTGTATAGTAGAGCTGGAGTGTGAAAGGAACATTGAACTGGGCTGTCAGCCATACCTACATGCTCAGAGCAGCATCTTTGATTCCTGCTGTTACAATTCGTACTGACCTAAATTGCTGGTGTGATTGTAGCCTTATGCCGTGTACACACGGGCGGACTTTTCAGCATCAAAGGTCCGACGGTCTTTCTGATGGACTTTCAACGGACTTTTGACGGACTTCCAACAGACTTCCAACGGACTTTCGAACGAACGGACTTGCCTACACATGATCACACCAAAGTCTGACGGATTCGTACGTGATGACGTACAACCAGACTAAAATAAGGAAGTTGATAGTCAGTAGCCAATAGCTGCCCTAGCATCGGTTTTCGTCCGTCGGACTAGCATACAGACAAGCGGATTTTTCAACCGGACTCGAGTCCATCAGAAAGATTTGAAACATGTTTCAAATCTAAAGTCTGTCTGATTTTCACCCGAAAAAGTCCACTTCAGGTCCGATGAAGCCCACACACGGTCGGATTGTCCGACGGATTCGTTCCGTCGGACCAGTCCGATCGAAAAGTCCGCCCGTGTGTACACGGCATAACACTGTTCACATTTTTTCATTATTTTACAGTTGCATAAATTGGTGTCTTTTATATCTTTTAGATTTCAGCTTTAAGTTCAAAGATTTCAAAAAGTCACTGTATTAGTTCTGCAACACTGGTAAATGCGGAAGATAACATATTGTAAATTGTAAACTATAGTGGTATGTATATATCAAAAAGTTTGTATATTTACACCTTTAAAAAAACTTCCCTAAACAACTTAGAATATATCTAAAATACCAATTTAAAGCAGAATTCTATTTCAGGATATGCCTGAATTCTTTCATCTCTCATCATTATCACTATCACATGCTTTTCAGAATTACTTACTTGTTGGTTTGAACTTCAAACATCAAGGAAACAAACGCTTTACATTTACCAATAAAATTGTGTGACAGCCACAGATCTAATAAAACACAGAGCTTTATAAAATTCATACCTTGGACTCCAGCCAAGCTGTAATGACCATGGTATTAAAAATGTACTTTGAATTTGATTTGCAAATAAGCAGGGCGGGAATTCACTTAATGTAAGGACAAGAACCCAAGGACGGTGCGAATTAGGAAATTAAACACAAGAACTAAATATTAAAAAAGGTTACAAAAATGTGAAAGTCTTTGATTTTTTTGAAGTTGCTAAAGCCTAAAGTGTATAAATTGAATCAAGAATCCCAGTTAACTAAATCAAACTGAGAGTTGGGGTTACTAAAGCTTACTCCAAATAACACTTACCAATTTCCCAGAATGCTTATACAGTCTCTTGTGAATGAAAATGTAATGTAATTTATGCAGTTGAATAATTATACAGCTTAGCCAAATCAAAGCAAACATGATGTTTAAAAAAATGTATGTATTGAATTTTGAAAAATGTTAGTCTAAATATTTGATATTAGTTCATGATATATCTTTAGGAATTACTATGTTCAACATTTACTTGTTTTAAAAAAAAAAGTCACTAAGATGCATTACTTGGATCTAAAATAATGATATCTGGTAACTATATTTATACTTAGTCAAAAAAACTTTGTAAGGAGCTAAGTTCAAAGTGTAGTACCATACCAACCAACCAGAATTCATCTTAGTCTGGTCTGGCCCCTTTGAAATGAATTGTGCCTGATTGCAATGGGTTGTTGCACTTTATAATTTTTTTGTAAAATCTAAATAGAACCAGGATAATTAAGCACATCATGATTCTCTATATAATCTGCATGGGTCAGGCAGGTCACAGACATATAGTATGTTAGAATGTTAAATATTGCCCTATTTGTTAGTTGTTCCCCCATTCAGTAAAATTTGGTTTAAAACATTATGCTTTTTTGTATTTAAAGGGTGTTTTACTTTTGACCCGGACATATTTTGCTAGTCAGCACCGTGCCCATTTAATTGGAAATTACATGGTCATGCAACACTGAATGCAAATTATATTTGTATCATTTAGAGCTATCTTTTGGTGGTATTTAATCACCACTGTTTTTTTTTTGTATTTTTTTTTTTTTGCTATTTAAAAGGAAAAAGACCAAAAGTTTTATTAAAAAAAAATATTTTCCACTTTCTGTTATGAAACATATCCAATAATATCAAATTTCTTCATACGTTTAGACCAAAATGTATTCTGCTACATGTCTTTGGTAAAAAAAAAAAAATCCAATAGGTGTATATTAATTGGTTTGTGTGAAAGTCATAGCACCTTCAAACTATGGTATATATATATTTGAAAATTGATTGATGTACTGATGGCCTCATCTCATTTCTTGAGACCCTAAAATGCCAGGACAGTACAAATAACCCCCAAATGACCCATTTTCGGGAAGTAGACAGTCAACGGTATTTAGTAAGAGGCATTTTTAAATTGTAAATTTTTGTCACAATTTTTTGTAAAATTAAGAAATGATATGACTACCTCAGTCAAATTATGACTGAGGTAGCGGTGATCAGGGATACTGACTGGTGACAGCACATAAAAAAATAAATATTTCTATTTTTTTTAGAAATTTTCTTAACATTTTTTTTTCTTTTAAAGATGTTTTCTTTTTTGAAGATTTTTTTTTGCATCCTGTTATCAGAGTACATCCGTGTCACTATAGTGACACTGTACATCTCTGGGGGTGATCAGGGATTTTTGTACACTATTATTGCTTATAACAGTGATGATCACTGTTAGAAGCATGTATTTTAGCTGTCATAAATAGTTTTCATTCATGACAGCTTGCGATCTGTGATTAGCTGGATATATTCACATGGTACAGGGTGCTGTGATTGGCCCAAGTACCATGTGATAGCTGTGGGATAATCACAGCATCACAATAGTAACCAAAACAGTCATGATTAGAAGCCATTCATGATTGTTTTATTTACATTACAATCATGTGATTGCTATAACCAATCATAGTGATCACATGATACCCCAAGCCACGGACAGGGTGGTCATGGGATCACAACCAATGCGCGCGTGTCCTGCGATGTACCAGTTCATGTACTGTGGTGGGCAGTAAGTGATTACATTTGTTCACTTTTTTAATGTCTGGTTTTTTTTGCAAAGTAATGAGAAGCCATTTTTTGACACAAGAACAGTTTTAAAATAGTTGCAACTATACACCTCAGAATACATTTAAAACTTACAACCTTAAAACTATCCTAATTTCGCCTTGTCCATTGACTGCAATGCATTTAGCCAATTTGAAATTTTAGACGTTTTGCCAAAATCTACTGATTTGTATTGAATTTTCAGGAAAGTAAAAACTCAAAATTTTGCTTATCCACAATAATGTATAATAACCATGATTATTTATACATGTTAAGCATCACTGTAAACTAGAAAAATTATTTAATTGCATATTGCCAAATAAATCACGCTAAAATATAGGTCTGATGTGTTGGAAAAGTGCCCCATCCCTAATAATAACTAAAACAGATGTGCTTTAAGTTCTCTTTTATTCTACATCTTAATGTTTTTGTTTTTGATCGTTCCCACTTCCTCCAGGTGCAGGGCATAATGTTCGGGACATGTTGTGGCCTATCCTAATCTTATTCCAATCTGTACCCGAGGGAGTGGGAATGTTCATTATTACTTTCTGTGATTGGGGAGGGTGAAGATGTGGGGGTAGTTGCCGAAGCTATCCCATACACATAAGGAATTGAATGGACTTTCTCGGTACTGTTATGATTAATAAAATACAAAATATTATTCTGTAACAATGTACAAACAATATCTTAAAAACACAGAAATGTATACAGAAACAGTTTATAAAATATAGTACAGTATACACCACACAGAACTAACTCATAGCAGGTTTCCACGGTACAGTTTCTGTTAAGGTGGGGTATAAATATTGTTATTAATATCGGTTTCGCGGTAAAATCGCTTCTTTAGGAGGATGAAAGGTCTATGAAAAAACAGTGTATTGAAAGAAAATATACAAAAAAAATATACAAAATATACAAAAAAACATTTGCAAGGCATAATAGTAGTAACATGAATACGGAAAGATCTGCTCACCTAAATGGACCAGGTACGGCTAGCAGCAGAATCCCACAGATTCCCCCCCCCCCCCGGCAGACAAGGGGGAGTACAAAAAGCCATCTCTAATTAAAATAGATATGTCAGGTGTAAAAGGTGGATGTTTATTAATTCTTATCAAAGGTCATAAGGATACTGATGGGTGAAAAATTATGGTGGTGGAAGACCGAAGAAAGGTGCATGTGTGGTTTAAAAGAAAAAGATTGACATGAGAATAAGGAAGGAAGGAAAGAAGGTGAGGGGGGGAAAGGGAGGAGACAGAAAAGGGGGGGGGAGGGGGTTGTAAGGGGGTGGAGGGGGGAAAGGAATTGGGAAAAGAGAAAGGAAGAAAGGGAAAGGGGAAGGGGAGGATCATTCCAGAAAATTATAATTCACCACAACGCATGCTGGATAAGAATCTCACCAAATTGCAGTTATACTGGTAGAAAGAATTGCTCGGGCTGTTAAAAAGGCTGAAGGGCTTGGATATAAGTATACATCATCCTGGATAGTTATCCAGTAAAAACCGAGAGCCACTGGGTACTGTAGATCTGAGTAACTAATAGAAGTAACAAGTCCCTTGAGTACGGACACTGGCTGCAGGGGAACAAAACACATAAAAATGGCTCTGTAAGCAAGCAGTTGCAAGATACAGGAAGGACAAGAAAGGAAGCCGGTAGCAAAGTAACAAGAAGTCCAGATTACTGGAGGGGGATGCATACATAGTGAGCTTACCAGTGTAGCCTTATGCCCGTGTATCAGCCCGGCGTGGATGGAGGTTGCTGCTTGTCTAGCAGTCCACCGGGACTGCTATAAGAGCTCCCCAACCCCGCGAACGTGACGAGCAGCAACCTCCATCCACACCGGGCTGATACACGGGCATAAGGCTACATTGGTAAGCTCACTATGACACTGACCCAAATAGGTCGACATATTACTAAAATTCAACATAAAAGAATGCCTGATATCAAATTCTGGGCTCTCGATAGAGTACATCCAGATCCCAGAGGAGTAGACTGGAATAAGGTCCTCCTCCAAAAGGAAATGAGATGGATATATACCCTAAAAGCTATAAAATCCCCTGGCCTCACTGACATGATCAGCTACAAACCATTTTTTGGTGGCTTTGCATCCAGTGGTCCTGAAAATGCTATCTAAGCTCTTCCTTGTTTTCCATGTTTTTGGATCAGTTCACATATATGCGAATCATAATGCTTTTTGAACTACATTCGATTTGCATAGCGTGAACTGGACTGGCTTTCAATGGAGCCAGTTCACACATGTCTGGGGCAGCCACAGTCCATTTTTGAAAAGAGTCATGTGCTATTTTAGGTCCAGTTCAGGTGCAAATTCCAATCTGGACTGTAAACTGTAGCTGGACATGTGTGAACATAGCCTTTGGCTTTAATTAAATATGGAATATTCTTTGACATATACATACAAATTCTCATCAGCTTAAGACTGGTTTCTGCTTATTGTATTATTTTTCATGGTGAGTTATGTTTTTCTTGTTTTGTGTTTTATGCACAGGCCTTCCCCTCTTTATCTACAGGATGATTCTGTTATGGTGGGCACTTGGCACACGCAGCCCCTTTACACACATACACTTGTGTGATGTGCAGCAGGGGATTTTTTACCTGTCTGGTTGTCAGCTTTTTTCCATCTGGGCTGGATATGGGCAGTGTTTTGCAGCCTGATAACTGCTGAGACATTCTGTGCACATCGGTGGCATCACCCCATTCTGGACATGAGGTCATGATGGCGCCATGCCTCAAGTGATGTGAATTCCGCGGGGGAACAGTGGAGGGCAGTGCTAGAGGTAGTTTGGTGGCTCCAGCGTTTGAGGAGACCAGGCGATATAACCATGCAAAAGGCATGAAGAAAGAAAAGAGAGAGGAAAAAAAGGGAGGGGAAGGTTTAAAGTGAGAGAACGGAAATGATGCTCTCTTCCAGTTGAACGGTTTACATTCCTTCCCAAATTTAAGTGCTTCTGTGTGTCTATTATGAGTGTTTTATTTTATGTGTATGTGTTTATCCATGTGTACTTCATAAAGGGGGTGGTTAAGGGGAAAGAAAGAAATAAAAAAATAAAAAAATTGAATCAAAGTGAGCATATGGGAAGGGTACTCTTTCCCAAATAAAGGATCTACATTCCCTTCCTAGCTTACGTGCTAACATGTATCTATTATAACTGTGTTATTTTGTGTTATGTTTTTATCCATATGTGCTTCATATAGAGCAGGGATGTCCAAACTACGGCCCCCCCAGCTGTTGCGGAACTACACTTCCCATGAGGCATTGTAAAACTCTGACATTCACAGACATGACTAGGCATGATGGGAGTTGTAGTTCCTTAACAACTGGAGGGCCATAGTTTGGACACCACTGATATAGAGGATAGTGAAACAGGGAAAAAAGGGGGTGGGGACCCCGCCCTACTCCCCCCTTCCCCCCCAATCCCAATAAGGAAAAAAAAAACACACAAAATGATATAACCTACATTTACTTTACATACATTTACTAAATATCTGATGCGCCTATACGGGGGGTGAGACTCTACGGCACTGTTACATCCTATTACATGCAATACCTGCCTATATCCATCTTCTAGTGAATTTTACTCTTTCCCAATCTCTGGGCAGTATTGTATCTATTCTGCCCATATACTCTCAAATTTATCTTGGTGGTTTCTAACTTTATGCACCCATCTCTCCGCCTCCATTATCACCTCTACCTCCCTTTTCCATTCCAGAAGCGTGGGACATGTGATTTGTTTCCAATATCTGGGTATCAATGTTTTAGCTGCATTCAGCAGATGTGGGATAACACTTTTAATAAGATTTAATTGATACTGGCATTCCGTGGTATAGAAAATATAGAGTTGATACTTCTAAAGGTTTATTAGATAACTTCACCACCCATGGGGCTAACTCCTCCCAAAAAAAGGTCTAATTTTTGGGCAAGACCACCACATATGGAGAAATGTACCCCTTTGTTTACAGCCCCTCCAGCAACTTTCATTTGATGTCAGGTATATTTGTGCCAATCGTGTTGGTGTTCTATACCATCTAGCCATAAATGTATACGACAACTTATATTATTTCTTGTATCAAGGAGTTTATTGAGGTATAATGTGTTGCCTCCAACAATTTCTTAACCTGTGATGAAGAAAATGTATAGTTTAGTTCTCTTTCCCATTCCTTGATAAATTAGGGGATTGGGCTATTTTGGCCGCTGAGTACTATTCTATACATTCTATACATTCTAGATAACAGATGATTAGTCTCTGAAATTTTCATATACAAATTCTCAAAATATGGTAAGAGAGCTCAGAGGCCTTAATTGGGGTTTTATTTTATTTTTTTTAATTGACATTTGGGCATATCTCCACCTTGCCATAGGTATGCTTCCCATAGATAACACCATCTCCACAAAGGGAGATAGGGTTCCCCGTGGAGCATACCTGGCACATGTTGTATTCCCCTCCGATCCCCACAGGCCCAACACCCCTGCCTCCTCTTCTGGGAGAACCAGGGGTACCCTTCCAATGGTGTTAATGGTGATACCCAGAGGGCATATTTGCCGTTTTGTTCATTCTATCCCACACCAGTAAGCATTCCCATGTTATCGGTATCCAGGGTGCCCCTGCTAGATTTCTGCCCGCTATTGTTTTCTTCAGTGAGATTCATGCCTTACTTGCGTTGTTGTGGCACCAATTCAGAATACGAACTAAAGACATTGCCCAATTCCTCCGTCTCCTTTGCTTCTACGTAGTACATCATATGCTATTCTATAGCTTTTATCCTTTCATACAAAGGATACAAAGGATACAAAAGCTTTACGTATCTGTCTGAAAAAATTCTGAGGAAGTGGGATAGGGATAGTATACAATACATATATTATTCTAGGTATTATGTTCATTTTTAATGTATTAACTCTATCAAGCCATGCTAAGGAGTGGCTTCTCCATTCACCTTAACTCTAGCCTTTGGGCTCACATATAAGGCCGATACCCATCCCCTCATCCTCTACCCCAAACCTATTCTCTTCAATACCTCCATCATAAACCCCCAGCTCACTCTGTCAAATGCTTTTTCTGCATCCATTGACAGAGCTATTCTCTGGGTTTTATCAGGTCCATTTTCCATCCAATGGAAGACATCAAGGGTCCAAATTGTGTCATCTCTTGTTTCACGACCCTTCATAAACCCCCTCTGATCAAAATGGACTCATTGAACTATATGATCCTGTAGTCGGAGGGCTAAAATCTTTGCCAATAATTTAATGTCTGAATGAAATCGATCTATTAGCACAATATTGAGGGTCTTTCCCAAGTTTTGGAAGGACTGTTGTATATGCCAACAGTGCTTCCGATGATAGGGGGTTTTAAGCCGAAATTTTATTGAAATAATTACACAGATGGGGTGCCAGGATTGTATTAAATTTCTTGTAGTATGCGTTTGTAAGGCCATCCGGTCCTGGACTTTTCCCCACTGGCAAATTTTCTATTGCTTTATTCACTTCCTCAATAGTAACTGAACACTCCAGATTTTCTATGACCGTGGTTGGCAAAGTTGGTTAAGCGGAGGTCCTGAGATATTCTCTAATCTCCTCCAACTGCCTTGCTTCCTCCTTTCTTATAGAGGTTGGCTGTATACTGTAAAGGTCTGTATAAAATTGGTGTAATTTCCAGCTATGGACTTCGTGTCCACTATCTGTTTCTCATTACTTATTATATTATGCACATGGCCTAGGTCCTGTTGTTTTTTTAATTGTTTGGCCAACAGTCGGCCACATTTGTTACCTTGCTCATAGAAGCGGTGCGCAAAATATCTATGCTTTTCTTTGGCTCTTTGGTCCAGGCATCAGGAGAGTTCTATCCTTAGTATCTCCAGCTGTCTGGCTACTTCTTGGTCATGATTAACGTTATGTTTTCTCTCCAGCTCCTGTATTTCTGTCAACAGATCCTCAATTTCTATCAGTTTTTCTTTCTTTATCTGTGATCCATGTGCTATTAATTCTCCTCTTATGACCACCTTATGGGCTTCCCAGTCTGTCTGTTCTGAAACTTCCCCAGCTGCGTTTATTTCAAAATATTCCACCATTTTTTTTGTAGATCCTCTGATATCTGTCTATCATTCAGCAAAGTTTAATTCAATCTCCACGTCCTCTCCCGGTGGTCTATGGCTACTGGAGAAAAGGTAATTGTAATAGGGGCATGATCTGAGATTGTTATTGGTTCAATGGTAGCTGATCTCAAGCGATTCAGGTAATATTGATCCAATAAAATTAAATCAAGCCGGGAGTAGACCTTGTGGGCAAATCTGCTAATTGTCTACTAAATGCAGGGATCTAAAAAGTTGTTTCACATTTTTAATTGCTCTAAAAGAAATGGACCTTTCCTCGTTGAAGTATCTAATCTGGGGTCTAACATCACATTAAAATCTCCCCCAACACCACAAATCCTTCCCTAAATTTCTCTAGAAGCCCAATGGTCTTGGACATAAAGTCTCACTGTGTGAACATTCGGTGCATATATAGAAGCAAATGTATACCAGTGTCCATTCATCATACCCTTAACAAATAAGAATCGCCCTTCCGGGTCCTCTTGTGCTAATATAGAGGTCATGGGGCATGTTTTCCCAAAGGCTATCGTCACTCCCCTTGCCCTTGAAATAGGGGATACTGAATGGAACCACTGGTTTTATGGCAGTAAGGGCATTCAATCGATCACACTGTAAAATGCGTTAGAAGACCACATCTGCTGCAAGATGATGTAGTTCCTGCCACAGGTGCCTCTTTTTTATGGGATGAACAAGCCCCTCAAATTATAGGATATAATTTTCAATGAGCTGGCCTTAGGTGGACAAATATCGCTCCTAAATCATTGCCAAGTATCTCAATTTTTCCCTCTCTAGGCGCATCTGCAAAGTATACCAAACATCCAAAAAAAATATAAAAACAACTTCACACTACACCAAAACATTCTACCTAGTAGAATATACCAACTAAAGGAAAGGAGGATCCGTGTAGGTTCCATAGTCCCCACTCCAGAGCCACCTTTCCATCTGTCACCATGCAGATTATTTAGCATACCTAATGGAAAAATAACTTGTCCTATAGACAAAAATGAAAAAATACAGAAAAAGAAAAAACAAACCAAAAAACAACACATACTGTATATCTAGTACATATTGGGATCTTATAGCCCCTAGGCGTGATTTCATTTATTCTTCTATGGCTGCATCTATGTATAAAAGAGGAAAGAAGAATTGGGGACCCTTGACCCGCAACCCCCCCAAAAATAAAGAAAAAAAAGTGGGGGTTGCAAATGTTAACAAAGGAGAATGAAAACGAGAGAGAATGAACCCACCCCCCGAGAAAAAAAAGGGGGGGTGGTTGCAAATATTAACAAAGGAGAATGAAAACAAAAGAGAAAGAACCCACCCCCCAAGAAAAAAAAAAAAAGAAAAACAAAATTTTCTCTTTTTAACCTCCCAAAAAAGAGGGGGGGGATTGAAGGGGGGGGCTGTTGCTTTCTTTATCTGCTTCTTAGTATTGCATAATATTTTCGATTCCTTAAACTGGTTCCCTGCACTGAAAATCCGTCCCTCTCCAAATGAGCCCTGCGTTGCGCCTTAATAGGGACCTGAGACCAGGGTTCAGGGCACTGAAGAAAGGGTTTGTTATTTGTCATTTTCCAGTCAAATCAACTTGGGGTAATTCCAGTGTTTCTAAAAACACTTTTAAGTCATCCTTAGTTCTAAGCACTGCCATTTTACAGTTTCATGAGGCTGTAAAACGGAAAGGGAACCCCCAGCGATATTTGATGACCGCTGACCTCAAGGCCTCTGTGAAGATATAGGAAATATAGGAACCATATCTTCTTCTACATTCAGAGTTCTCCTTCAGTATTGAAATATATATATATCTCTGTATTCTTGAGAATATCCATTTAATCTGTTTTCCAGTAAAATGTTGTTGTTTCTGAATTCTTTGGTATTGCAACACATGTGGCTGGCCAGTTGACATTAAAATGTTCTGCCAATGACCTGACACAATTCTCGGAAAAGATGTGATAGGAAAGATGTTGACGTAGAAAATCCCTGTTTAAAAGCCAAATTAATTTCTTCCAAATAATTATTCTTTCTTTCTGTCAAAATAACTTGACAGTTGAAATTAGCCAGGTCAAAGTAACCCAGAAAACTCAGAACACTGGCCAAGAACTGTGTTGAAATATTGAGTGAAATACTTATTGAAATACGTACTTGTGATGTGTAACTTTGGGCTTTTGACCGACATAGACTGTAATGATATGAGTTTCTATAAAAGTCTGTATCACTCTGTAACCTGGATCACTATCAATCCAGATGTGATCCGCTGTATGTACAGTGTATATTCTTGAGTAAACCATGTGTGAGACGTATGCAGCTGGCGTTGATGTCCTTTATTTCAAGGTTCAACTTTACACCTCCAGCATTGGGCTTACTGTTCGGCGGTGCATCAACGTGCGGCATGACATATCGGTTGTGATGAGGAGCAGACGTGTAGATTGAGTGTGTCTCACACCCCCGGGGCTATCACACAGCAGATGCAGGGGCTGGCAATTAGCTAAATGATCGGTAGCAGCAGGAGGAGAAGCAGAGGAGATGTGTTAGCTGCAAACCAAGGGAGATGACAACGCACAGACAAGCGGCGCTTCAGCCAGGAGGAGGCAGCATTAGAAACTCAGCAGGTGGACTGAGAGCTTACCTTACCCCGCAGAGAGGGGATCATGGGCATTCAAATCAAATGCAGAGCCAGGAGAAGAGGAAGCATGGGAGCATGGAGACAGGCGGAGGTCAAGTATCGCCGGGTCGTGGGTCCATGATGATTGGCCGTGGCTCCCAGGCAGAAGCCTGAAGATCATCGCACGAACGTGGTTACCATTTACCGGGTAGTGAGATGTCAGAAGCTGGTGGAAGACCCTCAACTCCTGGCCATAGCCATAACCCTCACCAGACCCACGGGGATAGGGGAAGTATGCTAGATGAAACTAGGGGGGGTGACTCAGCAGCATGCGGAGAGACCCCCACAGGGCATGGTGATGGTGCCCCAGTGTCCTCTGAGGAGGGAGATGGTGCATTTAGGCACAATAGCCATGAGCAAATGGAAGGAGAGACATTTGGAGGGGACATGGGGAGCAATGAGTTAAATCACCCAACCACAAAACCTGAAAGTAATATATTATCTGTAAAGGAGCAAGGTGCATTTGGCACCCATGGAACAGACACACTGATAACTAACTGGGATTGGGACATTAAAGAGCACATAAGAGCTCTCACCACAAAGGCAGACATTCAACAACTGATAGCAGCAGTGGAACAGACATGCAAACAAGCAGTAGATGAGCTAAGGGAAGACACTGTGGCATTAGGATATGGAGTGGAAGCAGCCAAGAAAAAAATCACACACACTGTGGCGGATGTACAGGACAACATTAAATATCAGGAAGAGACTCTGAATTCTTATATGGATCAGTTGGATGATTTTGAAAATAGGGAACATAGACAAAACATACGCATATGAGATCTCCCTGAAACATATCACACCGCAATTTAGTAGCTACTGTACTATGTTTATTCTATCAAATTTTGGGGGAAACAGTGCAAGAAGCCTTGGAGGTGGACAGAGTCCACCGTGTTACACCCTATGCTCATGCCCACCATAACAAGGACAGAACGAGAGATGTGATTTGTAAGATGCATAAATATTCGGTAAAAATGGCGATTATGAAAAATGCATGGGACATACCAATGATTGAATTTGAGGGAGCCCAAATATCTCTGTTCCCCACTTCATTTTTGTTTACACTTGGTGAATTTGCCTGGCCATGTTTGGCTTACCTATTTTATCTTGCTTTTCAGTGTTTTTACTGTCAGCCTGGAATATATAATCATCATCCGACTGTCTTGTGGCCTACCATATCTTATTTCGTCATTCTTTTTCTTCTACATACAGTATGTAAGCATTGGCTCTTAGTTGGCCAATTTTGGATCAGATTATGAATAACTTTTATAAGCCAACTCTCTTTATTTATTTATTCTTGTTTCTTTTTTCTAGCAACCGTATCTCCTCTTATATTATATTTTGGGTCTGGCACTTTCTCCAAACTGATAATTTGTGCTTTCTGTCAGTAAATCACCCACCAACTCTGCTTAGTCATTTGGGGATATTTTTTGATATATATATATTATAAAATTAGCAATCTCTTTTATTTTTTATTGATCCAGATTGATTGCGGTCAGGTATCTTTTGCCCTTTGTGTCTCAACATTTCAGTCTCCTGTAGATCTATGTGATGGGATGGGCCATGTTGATATATAATTAATGGATGATCACCATGCCTGTGTGATAAATTTATTGCATTTTATATGTGTAGGCCTTGAGATCATACACCCTGATGAAGATTCTGGATGAATTGAAACATGTCGGGGTTCAGACATGTGTCCTAGTAGCTCAGTGCTTCTCTTTACTATGGTGTCAATGTGATTTTGTCATTTTATATGCCACTTTATTGGGTATGTTTTTAATATTTTTACAATAAACTTTACGAAATTGTAAGATTTGTTGTGTGCCATCAAAGTCCCAACCAGTTATCAAACAACATCTGTTTTAATTGCCAAGTAAATGTTGGTGAGTGTTTTTGAATACTTGTATTATTGCATTGATATGTTAAAAGAGAGCTTAATTTATATTTGCTCTGAACAATAAACCACTTGAATATCATATGTTACCATAATTGTCCCCAAATTTCCCCTGTAAATGATTGGAACGTTAAACCAAACTCAGGTGAGTGAGGCCAGAGTAAAATAGCTCCTAGTAAATCTACATCAGTTAAACTGGACTATAAGGTTTGAGTGGTTTGAGTGGATCCTATTTTTTTCACAGTGTAAGTCGGTACAGTGCTTATACTGTTATGCCCATACAAAAGGGAAACAATCTGTTGTTTCTAAAAACTAAGGACTTAGCAGTAATAAATATCACTTACTCTATCTAATTCACTAATATTTTTGTTTCAATAAAAAGGGTATCATCCAACCCTGCACATAACAGTATGTATCACTGTAGTCACTTGGTTGCTGGTAACAGTTATGATTCTAAAATGAAGAGAGCTCAGACATCTAAAGTGCATTTAGTAATTGTATGCTGTCAGTATCCAATCAGGGCACTGTGGAGAGAGCAAGGATATATCTGCCAGCCCTCTACTTCAACTGTCTTCAGTTCCTGCTTGTTCTTCGGGCATTTTCCCCTCAGTTTTGTCTTCGGCAAGTGAAATACATGCTCAAATCGGATTCAGGTCAGGTGATTGACTTGGCCATTGCATAACATTCCACTTCTTTCCCTTAAAAAACTCTTTGGTTGCTTTCGCAGTATGCTTCGGGTCATTGTCCATCTGCACTGTGAAGCACCGTCCAATGAGTTTTGAAGCATTTTGCTGAATATGAGCAGATAATATTGCCCGAAACACTTCAGAATTCATCCTGCTACATTTGTCAGCAGTCACATCATCAATAAATACAAGAGAACCAGTTCCATTGGCAGCCATACATGCCCACGCCATGACACTACCACCACCAGGCTTCACTGATGAGGTGGTATGCTTTGGATCATGAGCAGTTCCTTCCCTTCTCCATACTCTTCTCTTCCCATCACTCTGGTACAAGTTGATCTTGGTCTCATCTGTCCATAGGATGTTGTTCCAGAACTGTGATAGCTTTTTTAGATGTTGCTTGGCAAACTCTAATCTGGCCTTCCTGTTTTTGAGGCTCACCAATGGTTTACATCTTGTGGTGAACCCTCTGTATTCACTCTGGTGAAGTCTTCTCTTGATTGTTGACTTTGACACACATACACCTACCTCCTGGAGAGTGTTCTTGATCTGGCCAACTGTTGTGAAGGGTGTTTTCTTCACCAGGGAAAGAATTCTTCGGTCATCCACTACAGTTGTTTTGCGAGGTCTTCCAGGTCTTTTGGTGTTGCTGAGCTCACTGGTGCGTTCTTTCTTTTTAAGGATGTTCCAAACAGTTGAATTGGCCACACCTAACGTTTTTGCTATCTCTCTGATGTGTTTGTTTTGTTTTTTCAGTCTAACGATGGCTTGCTTCACTGATAGTGACAGCTCTTTGGATCTCATATTGAGAGTTGACAGCAACAGATTCCAAATGCAAATAGCACACTTAATAAGAACTCTGGACCTTTTATTTGCTCCTTGTAAATGGAATAATGAGGGAATAACACACATCTGGCCACGGAACAGCTGAGCAGCCAATTGTCCCATTACTTTTGGTCCCTTAAAAAGTGTGAGGCACATGTACAAATTGTTGTAATTCCTACACCGTTCACCTGATTTGGATGTAAATACCCTCAAATTTAAGCTGCAAGTCTGCAGTTAAAGCACATCTTGTTTGTTTCATTTCAAATCCAGTGTGGTGGTGTATAGAGCCAAAAAGATGTCCCAATATTTATGGACCTGACTGTAATTCTCTTCTATCCTATTCTAAACCTTGCACTATGCTACAATCTGGAGGAGAAAGAGCTGTTTAGCAGAAGTCACTGTAGGGACTAACTGTTACTCTGGCATTGCTGGCCGATGCTAGTTCAGATATCAATAAATCAGCAAGCAAGAATTAGGATGCTTTGTTGTTTTTTGTATTTTTTTTTTTGTAGCACTACCATAGTGTTCAAGGTAGAGTGTATGTTAACCCATTTTTTTTTATTTCTAATATGTGTCTGTTACCACGTATACTGTTCTCTTTGAATTTCTCCTTTTGTGTGAAATACCTGGTGATCCTGCCAGTCCCCCTGCTTTTCTATTTCAAACTGACCATGTCAAGACATGGAAGCACATCCATCCCAGCATAGTCAGTTTGCTTCTTTGCATTTTACTTAAGAGCACAGCCTTCCTGTACTTAAGGGCTCAGACTTCTAATAACATGCCCCCCCCCCCCGCCTAGCTCTTTACTGGAAAGATTAGTCTCCTTCTCTGCTGACACGCCCTCCTGCCCAGCTTTTCACTAGTAAGATCAGTGTACTGCTGTTTCTCTGTCTCCTACTGACATGTTCCCCCTGCTGAACTCCTTACCAGAAACATCAGTGCACGCCTGTTATTCTGCCTCCTGCTGACCATCCCCGCACAGTGTATTTTTGCCTCTGCATTTTACAGTGGGTTATGTCTGTGCTCTGTTCAAGCTGTATTTAAAATGTTATATTTACTGAATGGGTTGTTTTACAAGGTAAAACATTTAACATTAATAGGTGAATGGACTGAAGCAGTGACACAACTGTTCATCATTATCAACATTTCCATATTAAAAAAAGGTTAACTCTGTCTACCAAAATCTTTTTAGTGAAATAAGATAATGTTGGTTAGCACAAATCATAAAGAATAGGCTTATAGTGATACTGTTGATTGATAACAGGTCCACTTTTAGTGCCCAGTAAGAAATAGTCATATTTTATTGGTTATTAAAACTTTGCTGCAAAAAATGTATTTATTCTCTATTGGTGGGGTCTTACTATTCCACCTTTTATAGTATCAGTGTGAGAGAACTGTTGTTTTGCTGTAGTAAGGCCAAGTTTTTCTTTATGGCCATTGGACATTTGGTTATAGTTATCAAAAGAAGTTATGATGTCTCAGAAATAGGGGTTTGCTCACTATGCAGAAATTGTGGATCAGCAAGCTCGATGATTTCTTTGTTTGCTTAGCCATGGCGATTTTCTCAGCAGCTTAGTATCACTGCATACTGCTGTTATAATAATTATATTCACTGTATTGATTGATAACAAATGTCCTTGAACTGAGAAGGGCATTAGTGTAAGATTTCCCTAGACATCAATATGCAGATTTTTTAGAAATGTGGATTATTCTGTATGTAATAACGTAGACTGTAAAATAACACTTGACATGGAGCAACATGATCCGACTTCTTGACTGGAACTCACTGTGAAAATATCTAGAACTAAGGCTAAAATGTTCAGTGTGATCAAAAAGAAAAAAGCCAAATGTCAATATTCAGTATTGATTTTAAGCTTACATGTGTGAAACACTTCTAGCTCTTGCAAATTAAATATACAGTATTTGAAAATGAGATTATTATTAGTCCGTCAGCTCTTATTACCTGTTTCCCTCTAGATCTTTTTAATAGCTTCACTTTAAAGTTTTATTTTCAATATTATTTTTCATCCAAACATTGTTAAATACCTAAAAAAAATATATATATATATATATCCCCCCCCCCCCGCAATGTATGTCCCAATGCTTCCAAATGGACGTTCGAGGAGTGAAGAATGTTCACATCACATACAGTACAGTATCTCACAAAAGTGACTACACATTTCACATTTTTGTAAATATTTTATTATATCTTTTCATGTGACAACACTGAAGAAATTACACTTTGCTACAATGTAAAAGAAGTGAGTTTTATAGCTTGTATAACAGTGTAAATTTGCTGTCTCCTCAAAATAACTCAACACACAGCCATTAATGTCTAAATCTCTGGCAACAAAACTGAGTACACCCCTAAGTGAAGTCTCACTCTCTCATACTGGTCACTGGAAGTTCAACATGGCATCTCATAGCAAAGAACTCTCTGAGGATCTGAAAAAATGAATTGTTGCTCTACATAAAAATAACATAGGCTATAGGAAGATTGCCAAGACCCTGAAACTGAGCTGCACCATGGTGGCCAAGACCATACAGCGGTTTAACAGGACCGCTGGTTTAACAGGTTAGACTCAGAACAGGCCTTGCCAAGATCAACCAAACAAGTTGAGTGCACATGCTCAGGGTCATATCCAGAGGTTGTCTTTAGGAAATAGACGTATGAGTGCTGCCAGCATTGCTGCAGAGGTTGGAGGGGTGGGGGGTCAGCCTGTCAGTGTTCAGACAATATTTCATGCACTGCATCAAATTGGTCTGCATGGCTTTCATCCCAGAAGAAAGCCTTTTATAAAGATCTAAACTTATTTCATTCAGATAGTGTCAAGCGTGTGTGCTGCAACCAGGTGAGGAGTACAAAGACAAGTGTGTCCTGCCTACAGTCAAGCATGGTGGTGGGAGTGTCATGGTCTGGGGATGCATGAGTGCTGCCGGCACTGAGGTGATACAGTTCATTGAGGGAACCATGAATGCCAACATGTACTGTGATATACTAAAGCAGAGCATGATCCCCTCCCTTCAGAGACTGGGCCGCAGGGCAGTATTCCAACATCATAATGTCACCAAACACACCTCCAAGACGACCACTGCCTTGTTAAAGAAGCAGAGGGTAAAGGTGATGGACTGGCCAAGCATGTCTCCAGACCTAAACCCTATTGAGCATCTGTGGGGCATCCTCAAACAGAAGGTGGCAGACCGCAAGGTCTCTAACATCCACCAGCTCTGTGATGTCATGTCACGGAGGAGTGGAGGAGGACTCCAGTGGCAACCTGTGAAGTTCTGGTGAACTCCATGACCACGAGGGTTAAGGCTGAGCTGGAAAATATTGGTGGCCACACAAAATATTGACACTTTTGGCCCAATTTGGACATTTTCACTTAGAGGTGTACTTTTGTTGCCAGCGGTTTAGACATTAGTGGCTGTGTGTTGAGTTATTTTGAGGGGAAAGCACATTTACACTGTTATACAAGCTGTACACTCAATACTTTACATTGTAGAAAAGTGTCATTTGTTCAGTGTTGTAACATGAAAAGATATAATAAAATATTTACAAAAATGTGAGGGGTGTACTCACTTTTGTAAGATACTGTATGTAGAAGTGAAACCATTACTATAGTTTACAGAGGAACCTATCAAGCAAGTGAATGGTGCTTCTACAATTCATAATCATTCTTTTCCTGTAACACATTGGGAACAGTGTACCAATCCCAAAAAGTAATTATGGAAATTCCTCTACAGTGCTTGCCTATGGCAACTTTAGGCTATTGGTCAGACTGTTTCTCCCTGATTACACAGAGCATTCTTTCCTTCCTGCCTGAAGACAAAGCCCAGGGAGAAGGAGGCTGAAGAGGAAAGCTTGCCACTGAAGCCTAGGTTGCAGGTTCACAGCGCAGTATTCATAGTATTAAAGTACTTTAACTTTATTTCATGTTATTGTAAATTGAATTGATATTCATATAGGAATATTTTGATGATGATTTTTTCTTAAAGTTCTCTGAAGCAGATCACATCAAGGGTGTAAACCATAAGGAGAAGGAGCCCACACACCACCACTGAAAGTGAAAAGGCTTACCGGACTAGATGGACTCAACAAGGCGTACGCCAGGTGAAGTCAGATAGGCTTGGGTAGTGCTGGACTGTGGATGGTCCAAAGGGGCAATGTTGGTGGAGTGGCTACCACGAAGCTGTTTTCCCTGGATGGTGCCGAACCAGAAGAGGTGAGATGAAACGCACGTGGATCATATCCCTCGGACCGACGTTGGAACCTGATGTTTGAAATCACTATTTCCTGGCAAGGATAGTCACCAGCTCTGCCGAAACCATTTAAGTCTTGCTTCACATACGGTGAAAGTCTCAAGATAAAAAATGCATAAAAGCGCTAAATACAAAAAGTATGTGCATAAAAATAATTAGGAGTATGGATTGTTGTATGGAAAGGATTTCATTATACACTTCACATTCACCACTCTTCTATCCAGCTGCTGCTTGCAAGATCTAATTGTGTGTTATCACCATTGAAGCATTGGAATTGTTGGCTGCTTCAATGGTGATAACACACAATTAGATCTTGCAAGCAGCAGCTGGATAGAAGATGGATGCTCACATTTATATTGTGATTTCTTTTCTGTACTTATACTTTATATTGTATGTATATTTGCATTAAATTTTTTTATGTACTCTATTGGGCTTTGCCCCGTGGCTGCTTGGGTGCTGTATTTCTGCAATGACCTCCCGGTCCTGTCCTTGTGCGGCAAATGGTAGGCTCCCTGGCGTCCCAATGGGTCTCCCTTTTCTTCTTGGGTAGACCCCATTGGCCGATTGTACACATCTCAGTCTGGGTCCCTCACTGAGACCTTTGAGCCTCTGCGCAGGCGTGCGTACCTTACCTGTGCGCGCACACCATCGAGGCTCTGCCTGGTGGTGCTAAGATGCAAGCGCTGTATGCGCAGGCATCCGGTGCCACTGGCCTCAAGATGTTGAGCGCACGCGCCCTGCGAGACCCTTGACCCTTGGCGTCGTGACATTACGGGTTGAAGGATTTATAGCAGGCTCACCCCGCAGACTTCCTAGGCTAGCGTGGGACCCGGACCTACTTCTCAACAGCCCTGTTCTCCAGTAAGTCTTTTCATTTCACCCACCTCACCTCTACCCGCAGACCGCACTCATTTTATCCTTATGTGTGGTCTGGGAGGTATTACTACTATTAGAAATAGTTATATCTTGTTCCCATTAACTTTACAGACACTGGATTCTGTTTTGGCACCTTAAAATGTGCACTCGTTGTATAGCTAGTGCTACGTTATTTTGACCCGCTTTTGGTCATGTCCAATCAAGTAGGATTTACCTCCGGGCCCTCTACACTAATATCCATCTTGTCCAGGTATCAATTCATCTTTGCTGTTTGTGCACGCTGTGTAATTGCACTCCTGCTGGTCCACGGTTTGGTTTCTCCACCTACCCTGAAGGGTCTCACTTTCTACTATTCACACTTTTAAAATACCTCACCTTTTGTGTCTCATCACTATTCACACTTTTAATACACCACACCTTCCTATGTCCCATCACTATTGGTTTTTTCATCCCATGGCTATTTTGGTGGCACTGCTTATGGTGTTTTCTTCCTTCATCGTGATTTATTTTCTGTTCACTTACTTTCTTTACCATTTCCCCCACACCTGCACTCCCTTCCCTCACCTTGGACAATTACCTTATATATTTTATATCATTTCATCTAGACGCTAGGTCTCTGCTGGTCCTTCCCTATATATGTCCTTCCCAGTCGCCGTGGGAGGCTTTGCCAGAAGGGTTTTAGGCGTTGTCTGCACTGGAGCAGGGGTAAGCAGCCCCATAGCATTGTTAAAATTCCCCATTTTCTTCTACTATATGGTTTTGTAACAAACCCCTTGATGAACATATGCACATTTTATTGTATTGTATTTTATTCACAGATGCATTTCCTGAAGAAGCAGAAACCCCGCAAAACTAGTCGAATTTCCATGTCATCTGTGCACGTCTTTTAACTTACTCTATATATTTTTTTGTATTGTATTAATACATTTTGCTATTTTTTTACATATATATTCCCTTTTTTTGTCTATTTTTGTATATGTCCTTTTCACATGTACCATGATAGTCCGCTTGCATCCCTCCTCTGTGGTGAGTTTGGGGTTGGGGCCCATACTCCCAAATATCTATTCCAATGTAAAGGGTAAAGGCTGGTAGAAAAGGGAAAGAAGGATGCATGACATGTAAAGGGCCAGGAGGATGCATGGTATTTAAAGGGCTGATGGAGCAGTGAAAGGGTTCTTTATGTTATTTAAAGGGCAGGGAAGATGCATGACATCTAAAGTCTGGTGGAGCTGGGTACAAAGGATGTATGTCATATATAGGGAAACAAGTAAACATGCCATGTAAATGGTAAGGAAGATAGATGCAATTTAATGGGTAAGGACTAATGGTGCAGACTGAGGAGGATATGTCATGTGAAGGGCAGGAAAAGCTGGGTAAGGAGGACCCATGTAAGCATAAGAAAAGGAAGATGCATTGCATTTAAAGTGTCTGATGAAGCAGGGTAAGGAGGATATGCTGCGTAAAGGGTGAGGAGAATAGCTGCCATGTAAAGGGCTGGAGGAGCAGGGTAAGGAGGATTAGCACCATTCCATTGCCAATATGACAGATTAGGGATCAGGAATTTATACAAGTAAAAGGTGCAGGACTCTAGTACCTCAGTATGAACATATATAGTTCATAATAGTCCAAATACGTGTGTAAAGGAGTAGGTCTGTATGTCAGGGCTGCCACCAGTGGAGACCAGAAGCCAATTCCATTGAAGTTGAGAAAAAACAAGGACAGGGGCGCCTCTGAATGTATAAATCAAACACTTCAATAGTAAAAACAATATTCACTCACATAAGAGAAGATAAAGTTGAGTTTATCTCTGGGCTAGGTAGTTTCCAGGAGCAGGATGGGTGACCAGGTCACAAAATATCCACTTCTCGCTGGCGATATGTGGCACATCAGATCCCAGGAAGGATAGATTGGGTGGTGAACTGTTAAAGCCTGTAGGTTCTTATAAGGCAGCCTCCTGGAGTCCTTGCTGGTAACCGCTATGAAGGATGGCTGTGCAGTGGGTAATCCAGAGCAAGGCTTGGAGAGCAAGAAACAGCATGGCACAGGGCAGTGACGTCATGTGTAATGCATCCACTCTCCTCTATGAGGTAATAGGATGAAAACAGACAGCCTGTCCATTTCCATCCGATTCGTCCCGCCGGACGGATAGAAAATAGAACCACAATCCATCTGTTTTTGGTGGACAGGAACGGATCTGCCTCTCCAGAGAGGAAAATGTAGTGTCCAATCAGGTCCGCCTGAAAAACTGACCTGATTGGACAACCCGTGTGAAAGGACCCTATATCCTGTGTATAGAGGAGGCAGAAAAATCAGCCTGCACCTACCTGTTGCTCTCTCCTTCTCTTGGTACTTTTGCTGGAAAAACAGAAAGTATACAGTGCCTTGAAAAAGTATTCACACCCCTTGATACTTTCCACATTTTGTCATGTTACAACCAAAAATATAAATGTATTTTATTGGGATTTTATGTGATAGAACAACACAAAGTGGCATATAATTGTAAAGTGGAAGCAAAATAATAAATAGTTTTCAATGTTTTTTACAAATAAATATCTGAAAAGTGTAGTGTGCATTTGTATACAGACCCCTTTACTCTGATACCCCTAACTAAAATCTAGTGGCACTAATTGCCTTCATTAATCACCTAATTAGTAAATAGAGTCCACTTATGTGTAATTTAATCTCAGTATAAATACAGCTGTTGTGTGAAGCCCTCTGAGGTTTGTTAGAGAACCTTAGTGAACAAACAGCATCAGGAAGGCCAAGGAACACACCAGACAGGTCAGGGATAAAGTTGTGGAGAAGTTTAAAGCAGATTAGGTTGTAAAAAAAAAAATCCTAAGCTTTGAACATCTCACGGAGCACTGTTCAATCCATCATTCGAAAATGGAAGTAGTATGGCACAACTGCAAACCTACCAAGACATGGACATCCACCTAAACTGACAGGCCGAGCAAGGAGAGCAATAATCAGAGAAGCAGCCAAGAGGCCCATGGTAACTCTGGAGGAGCTGCAGAGATTCACAGCTCAGGTGGGAGAATCTGTCCACAGGACAACTATTAGTTGTGCATGCCACAAATCTGGCCTTTATTTAAGAGTGGCAAGAAGAAAGCCATTGTTCAAAGAAAGCCATTAGAAGTCCCGTTTGCAGTTTGTGAGAAGCCATGTGGGGGACACAGCAAACATGTGGAAGAAGGTGCTCTGGTCAGATGAGACCAAAATTCAACTTTTTGGCCTAAAAGCAAATTGCTATGTGTGGTGGAAAACTAACAATGTACATCACCCTGAACACACTATCCCCACAGGGAAACATGGTGGTGACAGCATCATGTTGCGGGGATGCTTTTTTTCAGTAGGAATAGGGAAGCTGGTCAGAGTTGATGGGAAGATGAATGGGGCCAAAACAGGGAGATCTTAGAAGAAAACCTGTGACCTAGAAGGTGTGTGTGACTGCCACTCAGGCTCAGTAAGGAGGGGGTATAAAGATGGTGTATCCGCAGCTGCTGTTAGAGTGCTGACAGGATTTGGAGCCCCTCTTGGCTCCTGCAGGATTCAACAGAGAGAAAGGGGGTGGCCCCTGCAATTCGCACATCTAAGGTGTCCTAGAGAGATGAGTGGAGTGGCAACCTCAGCCTGGACTCCAACCAGGCCACTTCCCCAACGCATTTCACCCAGCCCCCTGAAGCTTAGTCATGGGAATCAGTTGATGGGAAAATGGATGGGGCGAAATACAGGGCAATCTTAGAAGAAAACCAGTTACAGTCTGCAAAAGACTTGAGACTGGGGCAGAGGTTCACCTTCCAGCAGGACAACAACTCTAAACATTCAGCCAGAGCTACAATGGGATGGTTTAGGTCAAAGCATATTCAAGCGTTAGAATTGCCCAGACAAAGTCCAGACCCAAATCCATTTGAGAACCAAGAATTGTAAATTGCTGTTCAGAGATGCTCTCCATCCAATCTGACAGAGCTTGAGCTATTTTGCAAAGAAAAATGGCCAAAAATGTTACTCTCTACATGTGCAAAGCTGGTAGAGACATACTCAAAAAGACTTGCAGCTGTAATTGCAGTGAAAGGGGGTTCTACAAAGTATTGACTCGGGGGGGCTGAATACAAATGCATGCCACACTTTTCAGATACTTATTTGTAAAAAATTGTGAAAAACATTCATAATTTTCCTTCCACATCACAATTATGTGCCACTTTGTGTTGGTCTATCACATAAAACCCCAATAAAGTACATTTACGGTTGTAACATGACAAAATGTGGAAAAATGTCAAGGGGTATGAATACTTTTTCAAGGCACTGTACTTCAGATGCTGTGAAAAAAATCACATGAAAGGTTTTCTTTTTCTAATACAGATAATAATTATGCAGGCAGTGCTATAATGGTCATGTGTGCATAACCATTCCCGAGTCAGCTAAACCTTCCTGCAGGTCCTGTACAGTGGTAAACTACTTCTCATCTCCTGAACAGTCCTTGTTCTTCATAACTTGATCTTTAAAAACATGTCACAATTGCCAATCGAGGAGTGAACACATTTGATTGAATGTATACAAATAGACAGGCTGCACGTAGAGCAATCCCTCATCCCCACCTCAATCTCAGGTTTCCACCATGTTGGTTGATGCCTACCTCCCTTGCTGAATGTCAGTAAACCAACAACAAAGACTATTATGGTGTGACCTATTGACGCTGACTCAATATTACAGGACTGTTTTGAATATACCAACTGGCAGATCTTTAAAGAGGCAGCTAAAGGTGTCAAGTATATGGGCCTGGAAGAATATGTATCATCTGTTATGGGCTTTACCAGCCAGTGTGTAGAGAATGTTACTACAGCTAGAACTGCTTAGCTCCACCAGAAACCATGGATGAATACAGAGTTTTGCTCTCTACTGAAAGCCTGTGTTTCTGCGTCAAGTCTGGTGATGCATTTAAACTCAGAGCAGCAAGGAGAAGCCTCATTGTGAGTATAAGGAGGGACAAGGCTACCTAAGCTCTCAAAATTCAGAGTCACTTTTCCACTAATGACCCAACTGATTATACCAGCAATGATGCAGACTGTCCAAGGGATTCTTCTCTTCATGATGTTCTGAATATTTTTTATTTTCATTTTGAGGATTTCATCACTTCCCCTGAATCCAGGCCTACATTTGCACCAAGTGAGCAGCCCCCGGGTGACCATAGCAGAGGTGAGGAGGTCCTGGTAGAAAGTTAAAGGCTGCTGGCCTGGATAGTATTCCAGGCTGGGTCCTTAGTGACTGTGCACACCAGCTTTATTAACTCCCTTTCTCAGGTGGCTGTCCCTACATGCCCTAAGAATATTAAAATCGCACCTGTCCCAAACAGCAAAACAGTGTTATGCCTGAATGGCTATTACCAAATAGCACTATCCCCATTAGTTATGAATTGCTTGAAAAGGCTGATCATGACACAAAAAAAGCCCATCGACCCATCAGGATGCATACAAACAACAATGATTAATTATAGATGCTATCCCATCAGTACTTCACCTGTCCCTTAATCACTTTGAAAATAAGAATTCTTAAGTTAAATTTCTTCTTAGAGATTTTAGTTCCATTTTCAATACTTGTATTTCCACAATCGTTG
The DNA here is from genome assembly GCA_037952925.1 of Lithobates clamitans. Taxonomy (NCBI): domain Eukaryota; kingdom Metazoa; phylum Chordata; class Amphibia; order Anura; family Ranidae; genus Lithobates; species Lithobates clamitans. Next base: position 7,527,690 of record JBBGZY010000115.1, read on the forward strand.
ATAGATAGACTGACTTTGTTGGCCTGAACTAAATTTTGTTAAAATTCACAATATATCATATCATTCCTCCACCGGGGATGTGTCTGTACACTCTGCTGATCTATAAGTGCTTAGCTAAGTATATTGTTATTGATATGGCAGTAGTAATACACCGTCACTCATTATGATGAGTCCATGTTCGGGCAGGAAGTGAAGAATCATGAAGTCTGGTGCAAAGTTAACAATCTCTCTATTTACATAACAAGGAAAAAGTTGATGATTGTGAACTTAAGGAAGACTGACACTATTCCCTACCTCTGTACATCAGAGGTGAAGTTGTTTAGATGGTCCCATGCTTTAAAAATCTAAGAGTGCACATCCCTGATACATGCACCAATACAGTCAGCATAGTGAAGAAGGCCTATCAATGCCTATGAGGAGATTGAAGTGTGTTGGACTTGATACTTCAGTCCTCATCTCATTTTATACAGTAGATGTGTGGAAGAGATTGACAGGTACTGCAGCTGGTGGTAAAAACAGCCCAAAATAGTTATATAAGCAGGTGTAGGAAGAATACCCTAATAATATCAGGGACTCTTCCCTTCCTGCTTATGGACTGTTTGTCCCTGCATTTTCAGGTCACAGCATCAGAGCTAGAAGCACCAGGCTATGGAACTGCTTTTTTTTTAATGCTGTGAGAGTGATACATTCTTCAAATCCATGAATTGTTGCTGCTATATACTAGTGTTGGTATTTTCAGGGCATTGCTGCAAATTGAGATGGATAACATTGCATTTTATGGCTGTTAATAACCGCAATATTAGTTTATGTATGTTTGTGTATGTTTACATACTTATTTAATTTTATTTATTTGTTTGTCTTGACTTTACTATTGTTCACTGAAACCTGAGGACATTATTTATTTCTTTTCATGTATGACATGTTTTTGGAATGACAATAAAAAAAAATATCCATATCCTTATATTATCCTCCTAGAAGCAGCATGACTTACAGTAATGATAACATTCAACACATTTCATCCTTCCCAAAGCAGCAGCACTTCTCGCACAAGAAAGAACACTGAAGGCTAAAATGTTAAGCAGGTGAAAGGAGGCAAGCTGTTTAGAACAAGGTGATTGAAAAATCAGCCAGAGTCATCATCAAGAAAGCAAACTTTTGATTTATCTAAACCAAAGGACAGGCTGTTAATGTATGTATGCTATGGGTGACCTGCAACAGCTAAATCATCTATTGTTTCCTTTTTTATGGCTAATTTTAATTTAAATTGTTTTATTAATTTAGAAATGAACATAAAAAAAACAACTCTGACAAAGCTGACAAAGAGTTGTACATATTCAGTCAAAGGAATAGAGAAGACAAGGTCTCTGCAATAAAGCATGCACAGAAGACAAATTCCTTTAAAGAAGTAAAATGAAACGAAAGCCTTAATCACAGACTTTTTGCAGAAAAAAGTGCAAAAAATATAGCAAAGCCCATGTAATTATAATATATAATAAGTTAAAAGCCAATGAAAACCAAAACAAAAGGGGTATTGTTCCATGTCAAATATAGGGAGTACACTGGACTTACAAACATGAGAGCCACTGTTCAAAACTATGTTGGAGCTGTGACCAATGAACAGCAAGTAGAGGAATCCATCTGCCACATACTCTAAATTTCCTCAGATTTTTTTGGGCAACCTCATTGGATTCATATCCCTTCTACCAATTTAAAAAGGCAACCTCACATTCAACCAAAATCAATATACAATATATTTTCATTACCATGCTGTAATACAAGCAAATATGTAGAACCTGTAGAGGTCCGACTAAGTATGCAGGTTCCCCAGCCAACCCACCAGTCAGAACACAGACATGGGGTGCACAGGTGCTGTAATGAGAGGCTGTCTAGAACACACAGGGAAACATTGTAAAGAGTTGCAGGTGGTTGGGAGAACAGTGGGAGACATGGTGGTAAAGGAAGACTGAAAGCTAGCTTTTCAGTCTAAGGGTCATACAAGCTGAAATCTGGCAGGGAATGACCACTCACAGAGGTTCAATAAAGATCTCCCCCAGCGTGACTGTCAAAGGTTGAGATATACACCGAAATGAAAAAAAGGGACTAATAGTGAAGTTCTGTATAGCTGGTGTTTATTGCGCAAAAAGGTTTGTACTTACAAGATACTGGTGTAAAATAAGCATCCAGCGTGCGTTCCACCGAAACCGGAAGTAACGTTGTTTGGACTCGGCACCGGAAATTACGTCAACACGTTTTGCCCTCCCACAAGGCGTCATCAAGGACCTCCTTGATGTACAAAGAACAGGCTATAGTACGCAGAGATCACTGGAATGGCTTATGTTAACAGGGAATATTGGAAAACACAGGTGGTCCAGCTGCTAGTGCATGGACATATTTCATAAACACTGGGCAAGCCGCATGCTAGCCCTTTAAGACACTGTGCCCTCTATGATTGGCTGTGGCACTGGGAAGACCTGATGCTGGAGCACGGAACAGGTAAATGTGGCACTCTGACCAACCATTAGGAGGTTAATTGCCAGTGGTGCATGCTGGAGAAGAACAGAAATATTTGGGGTGACCTTGAAAAGCTTTCTTGCCTCCCATGCTCTGCCTGGACAGGAGGTGGGTGCTGATGTGTTTTTTTTTTTTGTTTTGTTTGCTGTCTAAGACAGGTGCACTGTGCTACAGAAAGGCCCAAGTCTGGGGCCTGAAGCTTTCTACTATGCTTTTGAAGTGCAACAGGAAGGTGATTATCTGATTTGGAGCACCATGGGTGAAACTTCATATGCTGAAGAGTGGCCTGGAGAGCTGGGTGGAAGCTACCGTCAGGTAATATTGCAGAAGTTCTGGTGATCTATCAAAGGACAGTGCATGCTGTATAGATGTTGCTCTATAGTCTGAATAGTACAGAGTGACAGTCTGGCTTAAAGTGCCACTAAACCCACATCATACAAAACTATCAATAAAAGCTGTATTACATGCTGTTCTTTCCCACTCTCACTCAGTCACTAGGAGATTCATTTTCTGTATTCTGCCAAAAACCTGGTTGATCCTGCTGCTCTCTATCTCTGCCTTCTGCCCATGTCCCCAATTCAGCTAGGGATTTTTCAGCTGTAGTGGCTGCTCTGCTCAGTTTTCAGTGAGTTTCTCTGCTGAGCATTTTCTCCCTATCGCATGTGGGAGTATACACAGTGGTAAACGACAGCCCACTCCCCCGCCCCCCAAAGCCCACCAACCAGCTAAACACAATTTGTGTGGGATATTACATGTAGATTAAAGTGGAACTTTACTCTCCCAATCAACATAAGGTATTCACACCCCCTGAAATCTTCCACATTTTGTTATGTTACAACCAAAAACGTAATGTATTTTATTGGGATTTTATGTGATTGACCAACACAAAGTAGCACATAATTGTGAAGTAGAAGGAAAATTTTAAAAGATTTTCAAATAAATAAAAAGTGTGGCGTGCATTTGTATTCAGCCCCCCTGAGTCAATACTTTGTAGAACCACCTTTCACTTTAAATTACAGCTGCAAGTTTTTTTGGGTATGTCTCTGCCAGCTTTGCACATCTAGAGAGTGAAACAGCAATTTTTAAGTCTTGTTATAGATTCTCCATTGGATTTAGGTCTGGACTTTGGCTGGGCCCTTCTAACACATGAATATGCTTTGATCTAAACCATTCCATTGTAGCTCTGGCTGTATGTTTAGGGTCGTTGTCTTGCTGGAAGTCGAACCTCTGCCCCAGTCTCAAGTCTTTAGCAGACTCTAACAGATTTTCTTCTAAGATCGCCCTGTTTTGGCTCCATCCATGTTCCCATCAACTCTGACCAGCTTCCCTGTCCCTGCTGAAGAAAAGCATCCCCACAACATGATGCTGCCACCACCGTGTTTCACAGTGGCGATGGTGTGCTCAGGGTGATGTGCAGTGTTAGTTTTCCGCCATACATAGCGTTTTGCCTTTAGGCCAAAAGGCCTAAATTTTGGTATCATCTGACCAGAGCACCTTCTTCCACATGTTTGCTGTGTCCCCCACATTGCTTCTCGCAAACTGCAAACGGGACTTCTTATGACTTTCTTTCAACAATGGCTTTCTTCTTCTTTTCCATAAAGGTCAGTACACAACTAATAGTTGTCCTGTATACAGATTCTCCCACCTGAGCTGTGGATCTCTGCATGTCCTCCAGAGTTACCAACCTCCCAGCTGATTCTCTGATTAATGCTCTCCCTGCCCGGCCTGTCAGTTTAAGTGGACGTAAATGTCTTGGTAGGTTTGCAGTTGTGCCATACTCTTTCCATTTTTGGATGATGGATTGGACAGTGCCCTGTGAGCTGTTCAAAGCTTGGGATATTTTTTTTATAACCTAACCCTGCTTTAAACTTCTCCATAACTTTTTTCCTGACCTGTCTGGTGTGCTTCTTGGCCTTCATAATGCTGTTTGTTCACTAAGGTTCTCTAACAAACCTCTGAGGGCTTCACAGAATGGCTGTATTTATACTGAGACTAAATTACACACAGGTGAACTCTATTTACCAATTAGGCGACTTCTGAAGACAATTGGTTCCACTGGATTTTAGTTAGTGGTATCAGAGTAAAGGGAGCTGAATACAAATGCACGCCACACTTTTCAGATATTTATTTGTAAAAAAAATGTGAAAACCATTTACTATTTTCCTTATACTTCACAATTATGTACCATGTTATGTTGGTCTATCACATTAAATCCCAATAAAATAAATTTACATTTTTGGTTGTAACATGACAGATGTGGACAATTTCAAGGGGTATGAATACTTTTTCAAGGCACTGTAGATTATTTTTTTATAATCCTTATGCTGATAGCATTAATAAATAAATAGGAAAGTATATCATATTTACTTCTTTTAAACCATTTTTTTACATTTCTTCAGTTACTTTCTGGTTTCTTGCATAGGCAAATTATGTCATACTTCCCAGGAGTCTTCAGGAGGAGAGGAGAGGAGGAGGGGTTTTCTCAGCCAAGCACACTCCCTCCTATTCTAAGACACAGGCTGGAGGCTGGAGGGGCGTGACTTCTGGCAGAAGTCCGACCATACCAAGTTGTTGCCACAAAATCATAAAGATTTGATTTTAAAGATGTATTTGTATGACAATTTAAAACAGTTTATTGATATTAATTATTTATTTTTACTCTGTATTCCAAAAGCTGTTTTTTTGTGACCAGCAGCAGATGACTAGAAGCTCCTCCTTCTTATGTTTGCTTGCAGACATGCTGGGAAATATCTGGGTCATGTGACAGCTGTATATTGATTAGGAAAATGGTTCTATTTTTTAAATCAAAATAATTACAGTGTCATCATCCATAAGGGACCATGTCAATTAAAAGTGTGGTGTTGATTTACTAAAACTGGAGAGTTCAAAATCTGGTGCAGCTTCACATGGTAGCCAATAAGCTTCTAACTTCAGCTTGTTCAATTACGGCAAGCTTTGGCAAAGAAACCTGGAAGCTGATTAGTTTCTGTGCAGAGCTGCACCAGAATTTGCATGCTCCCGTTTTAGTAAATCAGCCTCTGTGTATTTAGTATCACTAAGGTCCTTTTTATGTACTGACTTTGAGTAGAGTCCAATTCTAGTATTTTTGGGTGTTCTGTGTCCTAAACTCTCTCTCCTTGACTTTATTGGTCCCCAGGGGTAGAGCTAGCATTGTTACATCAGCACGCATGGCCGATTGAGTAGTGTCACGGCCGTGTCTGTGGGGTGTTGAATATTTGAATATTTACTCAGTCTGTAAGTGCAATACTTTATGTATTTTTAATAAAATAAAATACAGTAATGCTCTATGAGCCCTCCTTCTTACTTTTGATATATATATTGGTCAGGGCCAGAAGGTTGAACTTTTCAGGACACCTAGGAACCACTTGGGAATGAGCTTGGGCTCTCCTTAAAGAGGTGTTCCAATACTGTAACTGCTGACTTTTAATATGAAGACACTTACCTAATCCAGTGTCCTAATGTCCAGGGTTACCTGTCCTGGATTCCCGCAATGTCGGCACCCCAGCCGATTTTTGGATCGGCTGTCTGGTGCTGCCGCCGCCATTTCTGTTATGAGAAACCGGCAGTGAAGCCTTTCAGCTTCACAGCCGGCACCCTATTGCGTATGCGCAAAGTGCACTTTCTAATTGGCCTGGCAGCGGAGGAAGGAGGAGGGGGCCGAACTTTTCGAAGGACTGAGCTCTGGTGCCGTCTCCGGCAGTGGGGAAGGGGACCTGTCAAAAACCGGTACCTCTTCCCCTCTCCCCCCTGAAAGGTGCCAAGTGTGGCACGGGGGGGAGAGAGATAAGCTGAAGTTCCACTTTTGAGTGGAACTCCACTTTAAGAGGACATCTCTAAGCACTTCTGATTCCCTTTGTGGGATCATATGTTCTGGTAAGTAGCCTGTCTGTCAGAACGAGCACAGGGGTGGAAGTGAAGTGACATTAATTGGACTGTTATTTTATATATTTTTTCAATTGAGGCTTCAATTCAGCCACCAGTGAATTTGTAAAGAACAAAATCCTATCAGCGCAAATAAATGGTGAGAAAAAAATAAATATATATATATATATATATAGAAATAAACAATAAATAGCGGTGAGTGATATCACAAAATACTCCCCACCTGGCTGCTGCTAACACAGATACCATGTTCACTTCACATAAATGATATAAATAACAAAACAGTGCTGCACTACCTAAATAACAAACTGAAATTGCTGAGTGTCAATGCTCACAAGAATATGTGATCAACTTGCAAAAAATAGCGAGATACAAAGTGCACAATCAATTATTCAGATAAAGGGGATTAAAAACCCTCCCCCCTAAAAGTGTTCCCTATGTTGGGATAATAGAAAACATTCAAATAATAACACAAATAAAGTGACATAAAAGTTCAATGTGATATAAAGTCCATAGCAGTCCTCAATATCTTCCAAACGAAAATACACCAATCGGTGTAAATAATTCTAAAGTGCTGGTGCTTCCCTCCACCTCAGTGTCCTAGCTGCTCACCTCAAATTCTGATGGATATTGAGGACTGCAATGGACTTTATATCACATTGAATTTTATTTGTGTTATTATTTGAATGTTTTCTATTGTGTATTATCCCAACATAGGGAACACTTTTAGAGGGGAGGGTTTTTAATCCCCTTTATCTGAATAATACTTCTCTACCTCTTCTACTGTCAATTTGTCTTGTTTGATCTTTGTCTCTCTTCACAGTCTAGCAAATAAAGTTAGAATATTTTATTGCATTCAATTATTTAAACCATAAACATGTCTGTAATAGGAGACATATAGAGGCTTTCATTGCACACCCCTTCTTCTTAAAATGCCGGCTGTTTGACTTGCATGCGGGCTTTCTTGTTTCATTCCTCTAAGTCAAAGGTCTCAAACTGGCGGCCCCCCAGCTATTGCTAAACTACAAGTCCCATAAGACATTGCAAGGCTGACAGTTACAAGCATGGCTCTCTCAGGCAGAGGCATGGTGGGACTTGTAGTTCCGCAACAGCTGGAGGACCACCAGTTTGAGACCCCTGCTCTAAGTTCTGACCTTTATCCAGCTTTCCTGATTTGTAATATTGTTCTGGGTCAGTAACTTAAAAAGTCTTGAAGCCGAATACCATTTTCAGAAGGTATTTCAGCCCTCAATGCACAGTTTAATTGGGCAACTATGCAGCAAATGAGGTTTAATGTTAATAAATGCAAAGTTATGCACTTGGGGCTAAGAATGTGCATGCATCATGCATACTAGGGGGAGTGCAACTGGGGATATCAGTGGTGGAGAAGGACCTGGGTTTTTGGTAGATCATAAGCTTAATAACAGCATGCAATGCCAAGCTTTGGTTCTCTAAAGCAAGTTCTGGTTAACTCAGTAGCTTGCTTTTGATCTTGCAAATTGGATCATGCTTTGCTGGGCTTTATTGCCTTCCTCAGGATCAACTGTGGGTATATGATTGAATATATAGAATTGTATTTTTTTTCCTTGCTTGAACTAGATGGTCTTTTTTCAGCCTGACTAACTATGTAACTATGTATGGTGAGCAATGGCAGCCTCCATAGTTTCCTTGTGATAAATGTATTCAGACTTATACCGCTCCAACCATGTAGGGAATAAAGGAGTTGCAATTTAGTAGGACTTTGTAGGTGCAGTACCAATTGTGAATATTGCATATCTTCTCAAACAAGTAATACAAAGGACACATATAAGCTGTAACAAGACAGCAACTAACCTTTACAAGTGACCATAAAATAACAGAGCCTGCATTAAGATGGCAAAGCAGATGCTACCAGCTAAACAGCATTTTTATTTAATAGCCTACTTCATTGGCTATTTTTGTCCAAATCAAATAATTATGTAAATATATGTTATTTTCTACCAATAAAAATCAATATTTCCTTCGCTTTCTGGGCATGGAAGTCAAGTAATATCCTACTGATGTAGACCATGAATCCCTATTTTCTTTATGTGTATTTTGTGAAAGCAAAATAAGCACAAAATGAGGCTATGGTTGAAAGTTATGCTGATGGTACACATGTTGTGCCAATTTATTCTGTTCTTTTTCATTAATCTAGAAGAACCAATAAACGTGAAATCAATATTCTCCAGTGTTCTAAAAACAAAGACCCAACACAAGCCTTTCTTCTAGCTAGGAAAAAAATAATCAAGTGAGTTGCTAAAAGACATCTAATCTTACTGATGATCCTATGGAGAGGCAGATATATAAGTGCAATGGACATAGTAGATTTTACTTTGCATACATTAGATGTTAGATAATGCTTGTTTGAGATGAAGACAAGAATGCACTGTACTTTGTGCTGATTTGTGCATTCTTAATGCAGAGCTGTATTACTGGGTGTTTTTTTTTTTTTTTACTGAAGACATGACCGTATGTATGTAACTCAACATTGTTTAATAAACTCAATGTATTCAATAAAGCATCGCACAGTGCAAAACTGAAAGAAATTATATAGTAATCCTGAAAATTGGTAAGATATATTTATATATCTCTATATATCTATCTATTTATATATATATATATTTTTTTTAATGAAACAGAAATTACTGACCTCTACTTCGGTGCAAATATAGTCTGTCCACTCCCTCTCAGCTTGTGGCTACTCAGGGCTCCTCCCAAGTCACACACTACACAGTATACAAAGATGGTAGCTGCACATGGAATACAGGTCTTCGTTTTATTGACCTGAACACAGACCACACAAGCTATTTTCTCTAATTCAGTTCACCCCCTAAGGCCTTACCCACACAGTCAAGTTACTGAAAAATAAAATTGAATTCAGTCATTTGGGTTACTGTACTTAGCCTTTGTCACATGCCTTATCTTTGTCACATGATTGTCTTAGTCGTGTGTGAGCTACTTATCCTTTTTCGAACAATGGCTCATCTACTATTTACACTCTTAAAAGGTAATCACCAATCAGACAACACCATTGAAACAAGTGATTGTACTGGTTACCTACTGCCAGAGGTTTTTTTTTTTCGTTTTCACTCCTTATTTTATAAGTCAGCCGAAGAGCATTAAACAAGTGCACAGAAAGAAGAGGAAGTTTTTTAAGCATGCTTCAAAATCTCCTTACATTTTGGTCTGATACTGCTTATCGGAAAGGCATTCTATGCAGAAAAAAAGAAGTGTACATACATATTTGAACTAAGATTAAATTGCTTTAATTTGAAGTCAAAAAGTCAATATGAGAAGAAAACTCAAATATAAAACAAACAAAACATAAAAAATGATAGTTTCAGGCTACCAGCAAAATTAATTGTGTTTCCACGTTGTACAGAACATTAAAATAGGACAAGCTCACAAATGTGATGCCAAAATAATAATTTCATAAACAATCTCATACAAATTGCCTGTAAGGCATGCATATCAGTTTTCCTACAAGCCTGTAGAGTAGACTAAAAGTAATATATACAGTATGCTCTTTCTAAAAATGTCCCATACCATCCACAGCCCTCAAATTCTCCACTCGCCTACTCGCATTTTGTGAGTGGAACATGAGGGCTGGCGAGTGTGGGCTGCCTCGGAGCGGGGGGGGGGGGGAGCACCGCCGGTAGTCATTCTCCCAGCGATCGCCCCAGGGAAGAGAGAGGAGAGCAGGCGGCTGGATCATAATAGCACCGAGGAAGATCGCTGTAACAGCTTTCATTAGAATTGCCCGCACTCGCTGTCGCACACAGCCCCGCCTCCTGACCCGGGTACTTTGATAAACAGACCACCTGACCAATGCTGGGATGTGTGTCAAAGTACCGGGGCCAGGAGGCGCCGGTACAAAGATAAATTGACAAGTGGGAATGGTGCTGCGCTAATCCTAAAATAAACTCTAATAAATAAGTGCAGGCCTACTAAGTATCCTAAGGTGGGGGACTTATCTCTTGCCCTCACTAAGGCATATGGTGGTAGTCTCAAACAAAATGAAGAGTGTAACACTGTGCTAACGTACAGACAGTATATGCATAAAAAATTAAGAAGTCATGCCCACCTAAATGAGACCATTCCCACTTGTCAGCTTACGTCTATACCAGGGGCCAGGCTGGACCCCATTCGGTGCAAGCTGCTTTTCCCTCCCTATTATTACGTTTACTACCACTGCATGGTAGCACAGGAATAATACACCTTATACAAAGATAAATTGTTTCAGAATATTTTCCACCTTTAATGTGACCTATAAACTGTACAACTCAGTTGAACAACAAACTGAAATCTTTTAGGTGGAGGGAAGTAAAAAAAAAATAAATAAATAAATAATATGGTTGTATAAGTGTGCACACCCTTAAACTAATACTTTATTAAAGCACCTTTTGATTTTAATAAAGCACTCAGTCTTTTTGGGTGTGAGTCTATCAGCATGGCACATCTTGACTTGGCAATATTTGCCCACTTTTCTTTGCAAAAACATTCCAAATCTGTCAGATTGCGAGGGCATCCCCCATGCACAGTCCTCATCAGATCACCCCACAGACTTTCAATTGGATTCAGGTCTGGGCTCTGGCTGGGCAATTCCAAACCTTTCATCTATTTCTGGTGAAGCCATTCCTTTCTTGATTTGGATGCATGCTTTGGGTCATTGTCATGCTGAAAGATGAAGTTCCTCTTCATGGTCAACTTTCTAGCGGAAGCCTGAAGGTTTTGTGCCAATATTGAATGGTATTTGGAACTGTTCATGATTCCCTCTTGACTAAGGCACCTGTTCCAGCTGAAGAAAAACAGCCCCAGAGCATGATGCTGCCACCACCATGCTTCACTGTGGGTATGGTGTTCTTTTGGTGATGTGCAGTGTTGTTTTTGTGCCAAAAATATCTTTTGGAATTATGCCAAAAAGTTCAACCTTGGTTTCATAACACATTAACCCACATGCTTTTGGGAGACTTCAAATGTGTCTTTGCACATTAGCTGGGCTTGGGTGTTTTTCTTCATAAGAAAAGGCTTCTGTCTTGCAACTCTACCCCATAGCCCAGACATGTGAAGAATACAGGAGATTGTTGTCACATGTACCACACAGCCAGTACTTGCCAGATATTCCCGCAGCTCCTTTAAAGTTGCTATAGGCCTCTTGGTGGCCTCCCTGACCAGGTTTCTCCTTGTCTTTTCATCAATTTTGGAGGAACGTCCAGTTCTTGGTAATGTCATTGTGCCATATTTTCTCCACTTTATGATCACTGTCTTCAGTGTGTTCCATGGTATATCTAATGCCTTGGACGTTCTTTTGTACCATCCCCTGACTGATACCTTTTAACAATGAGATCCTTTGATGCTTTGGAAGCTCTCTGTGGACTATGACTTTTGCTGTAGGGTGCGACTAAGAAAATGTCAGGAAAGACCTACTAGAACAGCTGAACTTTATTTGGGGCTAATCAGAGGCTCTTTAAATGATGGCAGGTGTACTGACTCCTATTTAACATGAGTTTGAATGTGATTGTTTTATTCTGAACACAGCTACATCCCCAGTTATAAGAGGGTGTGCACACTTATGCAACCACCTTATTTTATTTTTTTTTTATTTTTACTCCCCCCTTAAAATATTTCAGCTGGTTTTTCAATTAAGTTGTACAGTTTATAGGTCACATTAAAGGTGGATAAGATTCTGAGATGATTTATCTTTGTCTCATTTTTTTACATCACAGAAACCTGATATTTTAACAGTGGTGTGTAGACTTTTTATATCCACTGTAGGCTGCATTGATGGACACAGGTAGGCTGCATTGATGGACACAAGTAGGCTGCATTGATGGACACAGGTAAGTTGCATTGTTGGGCACAGGTAGGCTACATTGTTGGGCACAGCTGAAGTGGCATTGATGGCCACAGGTAGGCTGCATTGTTGGGCACAGCTGAAGTGGCATTGATGGCCACAGGTAGGCTGCATTGTTGGGCACAGCTGAAGTGGCATTGATGGACACAGGTAGGGTGTATTGTTGGGCACAGGTGAGGCTGCATTGATGAGCACAGGTGAGGTTGCACTGATGGACACTGATAAAGTTGTTGTTAATATTTATTTTTGTAATTTATATTATTTTTATTTCAGCAGATAATTTATAAGGGCGTGTTTAGGGGCGGGCAGGGTAGGTGTTGGGTGGGGCAACTGGTGGCGAGTAACCCTTAAGGCCTGGCTATTAGCTCAGGACTTGACATTTTGAGCCCTGCCATCCAGAAGACATTTATTAAAAATGATAAAGAAGAAGACAATGGGGGTGGGGGGGGGGGGTGGGATTGGTGACTGTGGAGCAGGGTAGGATGGGGTAGCTAGAATTGGGCTTCAACATTGTGTAGTGTACAGCAAGAACCTTTATAACACCTCATGCAGATTTTTTTCAGGACATCTGGTGATGCAGATTCTGGTTAGTCACAGCAAGACACATTGAAACTATGATTTGAAATAAAGTCTCCTACATATAGCATAACTGAATAAATGAAAAAAACAAAACAAATATATTATTAAGCAGCCCTAAGTGGCATTGTGAATTAGTAAATAATTGGCAGCCTAAGATCCATTTTTCTGCAGAAGTCTTGACAGTCATGATCGGGGTCTGCCATGTGCTAACCCATAAAGAATGATGACCAGCACAATCAAGACCTTGCCCATGTGTCTACAGTTTTTGTACACAGCCCAGCACTGGCTATAGGAGCGTTACAAAATACAATTTTGGACAGCCAAATATTTACTCCTTACAAGGCAGCCCATAGCTACCAACTGCTGGCCTAATTTCTTAGTCAGATTTCTTCTAGTTTGCCATCAGCTTTCCCTGTGAATTGCCTTGTACATCAACCTAGTAATAGCAATATAAATTATATCATTTGTATTCCGTATTTGTGATTCTGGAAAAACTGAAATTTTCACGGGGTAACTGTGGCCCCATCATTCTCTCTTGGCAAAGTTCCAGCTACTGGGTAGGTTTACATTTTACAGTAAAAATTCTAAGGTACCTTCCCCCCCCAAAAAACAACACCAACCATATCTACCGATCATGCTGCTTGACACTGACACACACTGACTGTATAACACAATGTAAACATTTTTTTTTAATTAGCATCTTCATTATACACATACTAGATTCATGCTGTATAATATACCTTATATAAAGTAATGTGTCTTTGTAACTGACACTTCCCTTTTTTCAAAAAATCTGATTTAAAATCAAAAAGATCATATTGTATGAACGTGTATGTCTGTAAGATAAAAATATTATGGATGGTTATGTAGCACCCTCTAGTGTACTGTATAGTGAGATAAATTCATGCTGACCCATAGTAGTTTGTGTAAGTCTGAATTTGCTGCCAGTTCAGCTTAAGGTTAGGCTGCAAGGCTCTATCACCTCCCCGAGGCCTCTATCGCCTCCCCCGGTTCTGGAGGTCCATGGAAACTTCTAGAAACTAGTGGGCAGAGGTAAGGAGGCAGGGTCTGAATTTTGATGGAGGTTTGAATCAATCCCAGGGCAGGAAGCCTGGCAGGGTGGTAAGCCTGGCCCATAAATATTAAAGAGCCTGGCCAGTTGGGTTGGTTGTTGCAGAAGATGGAGTGCTGAGGTTGATGTATATATATACCCACACATTTCTTTTTACATTATGTGTTACTGGTATCAGTTCACAAACAAACTTTCGATCTGAATAAGCCTTTAATAATGCAAAATGTTTCAGAGTAATTTCTCAGCAAAAATACTAAACACTTTTTTAAATTCAAATGGCAGATTTCTGTTTTTATATTTATACAGCTTTCATTGTTATCAGCACTGTGCAGTCACACAGTTTTATGCATATTGAAGTCAGTTCAAATTGAGAAAACACAATTTTGCTCTCGCTTCTTAGCATACACCTCACAAAACTGACTGTATTCTTTGAGCAATTTTCTATTGTGAGAAGTGTACTCTCTAAATTAAAACTGTGGGTCAGAAACAATGGGGCCAGACAGCTGTAAAATGCATGTATGTTGTAAGTTAATATAGAACAAACAACCTTTGTTGCTTACATTTTGAAGTGCTATGAACATTAAACAAATGTATAGTGCATAATAGATGTTTTTACTAATATGCATTGTATTTTACTCTTAAAATATAAAGGTATTTTTTTCCTGTTGCCCTCTAACAATGCAAGATGCAGCTCCAGATGTCTTTAATACCAATATCTTTGGAAAGTAGTCCCCATTAACCGAAGATTTACTAAAATCTTCTCAAGGAAATTTGTTATTTAGAAATGAAGGGGCTTATACTTAATTTCATAGAGTCACTCTTGGAAACTGGTAAATAAATCCTGGCATTGTTTGCCAAGTTGGTGAAATTATATAGCATATGTCTATACAGTTGCAGTGGACATAGGAGAGGTATAACTGTAGCTTGCAAAAGAACATACTATGCTAAGTACAGATATCTGCAAATGGCAGAACAGTGAAGTTACAAAGAACTTGGAATCCCATTCAAAAGAACCTCCCTCTGCTAGTAAATCAGTATTCTATATACAGTATATTGACTTAGCTGACATAGAAGTGAACTGACAGATCTGTCCACCCTCACTGACAGGAGATGAACTGGTCATTAAGGATTAGTTATTAAGATATAGTGATGTGATGGTATATGGGTTGAATTGGACTGTACGTGGTTCTCAGTTACAGTTTAAAAAATGCCCATTTTAAAATTATATATATATATATATATATATATATATATATATATATATATATATAACATGGTGGATCATTATCTCTAATGGTAGATGCATTTTCAGGTGATTCATGGTGGAAGTCAGGAACTATAACTATATTTTAAGGGCCTGGTAGCCCATTTTTTATCAAAAGGCAAATAAAAAGTCTAAAACATGTAGGGTTCTTCTCCAGGAAAAATACAACAAACAAAGATGCTAGCCCACCTGGCTCATTTAGCAGTATCTCTGCTCTTTTCACTGGTCACACAGACCACAGGTTCTTCAGTGTGGAAGGCCTTACTCTAGCGCCCACAGTCCGCTCTCCCCATAGTGCTGAGGTCATTTACTGCATCTTGCTAAGTCATGCTTGGCTGCCACCTGCAACCTCTGACTCCTAGAGACTTCCTATCTCTCTCTTGGGGTGGAGCAGTCTCCAACTGGGAGCCCCGAGGTATTCCTATAGCTTCATTATAAGGGCTGTGCTCAACCTGGGCACACACCCTGCTGGTCCTCCACAAAACCAGGACACAGGGTTGGAGAATCCGTCCCACACATGACACTACGGAACCTCCAAACTACCAAACTATAGAGCCCCATGCAGGAATACCAAAACCTGGAGAAAGCTGCGAAAGCTGTCTTGCACTGAGCCAATGTGCACACCATGTGTCCCCCAGACAACCAACTTCACAGTGACAGAATCTCATACTGTCACAATATGTACGACAAATCCATTGGGACCCAATGAGACACTGGAAACCTATAGCAGAGTTTTCTCAATTTTCTCAATGGATGCAAAGTGTTCCCTGACTGGACGAGGCAGAGAGGTGCGGAAGTGACATCATACTCACCACCTCATCCAATCAGAGAATGCTCTCCATTCAATGAGAAGATGCAAAGCATTCTCTGAATGGCGCCCATGCCAAGTGGCAGGCCTTCAGTGTACACAATGCAGCTGGGCAGCCACTCAGCAAAGAATCTGGAAGCTAGTTATAGTACCTACTAAAGTGATTTCCAGCTTCCAAGAAGGACCAATGTACAATATCTATGTAAAAAAAATATGAACCAAAAAAAAAAAACCCACTGTGTGAAATATTTGCTAATCATTGTAAATATTTATGTCAGAGGCAACATAGGTAGGCAAATCAGGCAAAGTCTTTATTGAAGAAAAATGAAGACCCCCTTTTCTAAACCCTACATTTTGAGGGGTGGTGTTGTGAACTACAGTTTAATAAGGATGTTTTATCAAATTTTATCTTAGCAAAACCTGAATTATTAGGAGTATTTTGGAAATGAGACATTTAAGTGAAAGCAAATGTCAACAACTTTCCAGGTGCTCTTTTACAGATAATGTCAATGAACAGAGTTGTAAAGCAGTTTAAACCAGAATTAGCATCTTTCTGGGTATTTCTTTTAATGAAGTCTTGTCCCAGTAAGAAATGTATTTTCTGCTTCTTAAAACATATTTTCAAAAATTTTAATTCCTGGTGAGTTGTGGCAGATTTATTTACAAGGAATTTAGTGTAGATATGTACAATTGTGATATGGGAAAATACAATTTTAAATATTATTGCGACTGCTTAATTTTTTTTATTCCCGAGACTTGCATACTTCACATATTATTACATTCCATCTATTGCAAACAGCACAAACATTATAGTATAACATAATGTCACCAGGATATTGGTTTCTCCTATGCCACTCCATATTGTTTTTCTTGTTATGTCCCACCTAATAGACAATCCCAAATCCTTAAAGAAACAAGAACAATTGCAGGTATTTTAGAATGTTGTAGGTCTTGGCACTGGCAACTAAAAGGTAGGGAGAATAAATCTATTGCCTGTAGTCACAATCCTCCTCGGGCCTGAAAAAGGAGTACTTTTGGAACTGCTATCTCACATCATTTTATGTATCTTCTTCAGTCTCCTTGCTTTGGCTTAGTTCTTCAGATTTTTTTGGTTCTATTACACTCCTCAATCTCTATTTTGCTTATTCTTTTAACCAGTTTAGCTCCACCCTATATCAGTTTTACGTATATATACGCGATCCGATACTTCCAGGTAGGGGGTGCGCATGCACGCTGCCGGTGGCTCGAACCTGCTGTGATTGCACACAGCAGAAGCCAATTGGTGGGTACCGCGGACTCAATGTCCGCCGGCACCCTGCTATTGTGCAGAAAAGACACAGAACTGCGATCTGCCTATGTAGACAAGGCAGATCGCTGTTCTGACAGGAGGGAAGGGATGGAAATTCCATCTCTTCCGCGAGTAAAAGCACCTCACACAGTACAGTAAAACACCAGCTAGGCACACAGTTAACCCTTTGATCGCCCCTGATGTTTAACCCCTTCCCAGCCAGTGTCATTAGTACAGTGACAGTGCATATTTTTAGCACTGATCACTGTATTAATGTCACTGGTCTCCAAAAAGTGTCAAAAGTGTCAGTTATTGTCAGAATGTCAGCCGTAGTATTCCAGCCCCACTAAAGAAACATGGAAAAGTAATGGCAGAAAAAGACAGAGTAGTCCATCCAGTCTGCCCAGTTTTTTTTTGTTTTTGTTTTTTGTTTTGTTTGTTTTGTTTTTTGTTAACTTTTTTTGTCTGAATATAGATCTAAGTTTGTCACAAGCATGTTTGAAGCTATTTGCTGTTGACTGTCTCACTACCTCTGTTGGTAGTTTATTCCAAGCATCAACTGATCGCTGCCATTAGTAGCAAAAAAATAAACAAACAAATAAAAACATCCCATAGTTTGTAGATGCTATAACTTTTTTGCAAAATCAATATACGCTTATTGGGATTTTTTTTACCAAAATTATGTAGCAGAATACATATTGGCCTATATTGATGAAGAAATTTGATTTTTTTCAATTTTTTTTTATTGCATAGGTTTTATAGCAGAAAGTAAAAAAATTTTTTTTTTATTCTTTTTTATTTTGCTCTTTTTTCACTTATTGCGTAAAAAAATAAAATCTGCCAGGGGTCAAGTGGTTAATCCACCCTTCTTCCTACATGGTCTTTTCCTACCATATCTTGATTGACCTTTTTCACTTCTATCATTTGTCAACAACTGTGTATGCTGGATTCTGTTTGATTACATGTCTAATTGTTTTACTTTACATGACTACATTCTACTCCAATATCTTTATTTTACTGATGCTATGCTGCGCAGCACCTCTGTATACTTCAGTAAAACACTAGCGGGTATTCTATAACAATGACCCCCCCTTTCACTGGAAAATTATGTCACAGTGACCATGCATACTGGGACTGTAGCCATGTCATTTGCTGCTGGTGAGTTATCAGCTTTCTCACCTTGCAGATAGTCTTTTTGTTTATATTTTGTGATCATAGCTGCTGCTTTCTCTTTGGCATCTTATTGGGAAGGCCCATAGTAACTACCCATCAGCTGCTACTAGTTGCTTTGTAGTTATACTTGTTAATATCTACTTGTTATAATGTTTATACTTGCTTGAGTGCCAATTTCTGTATCTCAGCAAAGGAAGGATTATTGCTCCCCCAAAATGCTGCATGTCGCCTCTTCCACTTCAGTTTGCTGAATAAAATAAAAACTAAATTCTACCCTTCCTTCTCTTTTGTGCACATGGAAATGTAGATGTCTAGGACAAATTTATCAACATCAGTATGCCTTGTTTAACTTGACATTTTAACTTTCTTTAAGGAAATATAATACTTTTGATTTGATGCATTGCTTTAATAAAAACCTGGCTGCGTTTTTTATTATAAGTTGACAAATAGGGAACACAAATATTTATTAAATGAATTTATTATTATTGAAAAAAAATGAAGGAGTTGTGCATTAAAGTATATTTCTTTCTTTCTGATCAGTATATACAGTTTAAATATAATGTTTTGGGAGGTTTTTTTTTTCGTTTTTTTTACATATCTTGTTCTTTAATACGTGTATAAACATGTAAAGTGCTCTGTGCATCCCTATGCTAAAACTGTAAGCACGGTTGAGTTCAATTATCAACAAAATGCAAGTACAGACAGAGCATCACAGATGTGTAAGGTTCCACCAGTATTGATAATGTTTGCAGTTGTTTGTTTTGAGCATTGGTCAGCAATAGGGATGGGCTATCTGTTCGAGTCGAACATGAGTTCGACTCGAACATTTGCTGGTCGCGAACAGCGAACAATTTGGGATGTTCACGGCAAATTCGAAAAGCCGCGGAACACCCTTGAAAATTCTATGGGAGAAATCTAAAGTGCTAATTTTAAAGGTTAATATGCAAGTTATTGTCATAAAAAGTGTTTGGGGACCTGGGACCTGCCCCAGGGGACATGTATCAATGCAAAAAAAAGTTTTAAAAATGTCCGTTTTTTCGGGAGCAGTGGTTTTAATAATGCTTAAAGTAAAACAATAAAAGTGAAATATTCCTTTGAATTTCGTACCCGGGGGGTGTCTATAGTATGCCTGTAAAGTAGCGCATGTTTCCCGTGTTTAGAACAGTCCGAGAGCAAAATGACATTTCTAAAGGAAAAGAAAGTAATTTAAAAGTGCTAGCGCTAGTGCCGGCCATTAATGAATTGTCGGTCCGACAATACACATAAAAGTCATTGAAAGTCATTGAAAAATAAAAATAAAAATGCGTGGGGGGTCCCCCAAAATTCCATTACCAGGCCCTTCAGGTCTGGTATGGATTTTAAGGGGAACTCCGTGCCAAAATAAAAAAAAATGGCGTGGGGTTCCCCAAAAAATTCACACCAGCCCCATATCCGAGCACGCAACCTGGCAGGCCGCCGGAAAAGAGGGGGGACGAGAGAGCGCCCCCCCTCTTGAACCGTACCAGGCCACATGCCTTCAACATGGGGAGGATGTCCCCATGTTGATGGGGACAAGGGCCTCATCCCCACAACCCTTGCCCGGTGGTTGTGGGGGTCTGCGGGCGGGGGGCTTATCGGAATCTGGAAGTCCCTTTTAACAAAGGGGACACCCAGATCCCACCCCCCCATGTGAATTGGTAAGGGGTACATTGTACCACTAACATTTCACAAAAAGAAAGTGTCAAAATGTTAAAAAACCACAGGAGATGGTTTGGGACAAGTCCTTTATTGAAAATAAAAAAATAAAAAAGAGATGTCAGCAATGTAATCAAATCAATCCATGCTCCTACTCCAGCGATGTGATCCAATTCTCGATCTCCAGTGATGGATGATCTCCAGCGACTCCATAGGGAACATCTTCCCTATTTTGAGGGCATGTGGCCTGGTATGGTTCAGGAGGGGGGGCACTCTCTCGCCCCCCCTCTTTTCCTGCGGCATGCCAGGTTGCATGCTCAGATAAGGGTCTGGTGTGAATTTTTGGGGGAACCCCATGCCATTTTTTTATTTTGGTGTGGATTTCCCCTTAAAATCCATACCAGATCTGAAGGGCCTGGTAATGGAATTTTGGGGGACCCCCACGCATTATTTTTTTTTCAATTTTTCAATGACTTTTAATGACTTTTATGTGTATTGTCGGGACCGACAATTCATTATTAGCCGGCACTAGAGCTAGCACTTTTAAATGACTTTTTTTTTCTTTAGAACTGTCATTTTGCTCTCGGACTGTTATAAACACGGGAAATATGCGCTACTTTACAGGCATACTATAGACACCCCTCAGGTACAAAATTTAAAGGAATGTTTCACTTTTATTGTTTCACTTTAAGCATTATTAAAATCACTGCTCCTGAAAAAACGGCAGGTTTTTTTTGCATTGATACATGTCCCCTGGGGCAGGACCTAGGTCCCCAAACACTTTTTATGACAATAACTTGCATATTAACCTCTAAAATTAGCACTTTTGGTTTTTCATGTTCGTGTCCCATAGACTTTAACGGTGTTTGCGTGTTCGAACAAATTTTTTGCCTGTTCGCATGTTCTGGATGCGAACCAAACAGGGGGTTGTTCGGCCCATCCCTAGTCAGCAACCACTGAGGCCACACAAAGGCATTAGGTGTAATTGGCAGCCCCCCAGGCTGTCAATCAAAAAGCCTGTCCCAACCATCTCCCGACTTCAGTCAAGCATCTGGTGACTGAGGACATGTTCGTGCTGCAATGAGGAAACCTGTCTGCCAGCCAGCGCATATGCACACCTACAAACAGCATTACCCTAATTTATAAAACATAATGAGACAAAATGATTATTATTTTACACTGATTATGTATTTTAACCCCTTTGTCTACCATGGTACATTTATTAACATCCTTTTATGTGAGTGATCACTTTTACAATACTGGTTGCTTGGTAGCCCCCTTGTAATAACAATAAAGCTACATGAAAATAAATAAAATTGTGTTAAAAAATAAATTATGATAAGCTACATAAAAATAATATTAATAAATTAAAATTTAAAAGCACCCCTGTCAACCACGTACACACCTGAAAACAAACGCACTTGTAGGCTGTGCATGTGTATATAGACATAAATTGTACCACACATGTATCCTTGCGAATGTTGGAATAAATTAGATATGGAATCAAGTGCATGTGTGTATTGGGATTGATCTGAGGTCTGAAGGGTATGTGTGCATTGGGGCTGATCTGAGATTTAAACTGCAAGCATACATTACGGCTGGTCTGAGGTTACATGTGTGCATTGGGGTTGATCTGAGGTCTGAAGGCCATGCATTTGGCTGATTTGAGGTCTATAGGTCAAGAAATTGGAGCTGAGCTGTGATCAAAAGGGCTTGCATTCAGCTGATCTGGGGTCTAAAGTTGGAGAAACTAGGGCTGATCTGTGATCAGGGGGGCATGTTTTGGGCTGATCTGAGGTCTAAAGATGCAGAAAGTGGGGCTAATCAGTGATCAGAAGGTACATGCATTTGGACCAATCTGAGGCCTGAAGCTACAGAAATTAGGGCTTATCTGAGATTTTTATGGGATGCTGTAGGGTTGCTTACAATAACTACAAGTTTAGCTTGCTGTTAGCAGTACAGCTATGGGGTTGGTTAACTAAAAGCAAATAGACAGTGCACTTTGCAAGGGAATTTTCTCCAGAGCTTAGTGAATGATGTTAAGCTCTGTGTACTTCCATCATTTAATGATGTGCAGGCAAAATAGCTTTTTTCTATTTTCCTTGCATGTGAAACTTTTCCATATTCACTAAGCTCTAGACCAAAATACCTTACAAAGTGAACAGCCTGTTTGTCTTTAATAAAACAACCCCAGAGGGTAAAATGGTAAAACTAGCTAAGACTACAGCTTGTCTGACGCTTGTAAAAATGAAACCGACATGAAAAAGATTGCTGACCCCCTGTTTTAGAGTGTGACTCAGTGCTGATTCTGACCTCCCTGGGGCCCTGACCAAAATTCTGCTAAGGGGCCCTCTACCTGACCCGTGATGCCGTGAGCTATGTAAACCATTTGCCATTGCCACACAGTCACACCTGACACTTCAGTGCTCCCAATACAATCCTCCCTCCTTTAAACAAAACAGTCAAAGAATTAGTCCCCAAAGAGCCCCCTTACATCAGCATCCCCAGAGAGCCCTTCCTTACAACAGGGTCCCCAGAGAGCCCCCCCTTACGTCAGGGTCCCCAGAGAGCCCCCTTACGTCAGGGTCCCTACAGAGCCTCCCCCCTACACTAGGGTCCCCAGAGAGCCTCCCCTTACATCAGGATCCCCAAAGAGCATCCCCTTACATCAGAGTCCCCAGAGAGCCCCCTTAAATCAGTGTCCTCAGAGAGTCTCCCCCTACATCAGGGTCTCCAGAGAGCCTCCCCCTACATTAGGGTCCCCAGAGAGCCTCCCCTTACATCAGGGTCCCCAGAGAGCCTCCCCTTACATCAAGGTCCCCAGAAAGCCCCTCCTTACATCAGGGTCCCCAGAGATCCCCCCTTACATCAGTGTCCTCAGAGAGCCCCTCCTTACATCAGGGTCCCCAGAGAGCCTCCCTACTTACATCAGGGTCCCCAGAGCGTCTCCCCCTACATCAGGGTCACCAGAGAGCCTCCCCTTACATCAGGGTCCCCAGAGAGCCTCCCCTTACATCAGGATCCCCAAAGAGCATCCCCTTACATCAGGGTCCCCAGAGAGCCCCCTTAAATCAGTGTCCTCAGAGAGTCTCCCCCTACATCAGGGTCTCCAGAGAGCCTCCCCCTACATTAGGGTCCCCAGAGAGCCTCCCCTTACATCAGGGTCCCCAGAGAGCCTCCCCTTACATCAAGGTCCCCAGAAAGCCCCTCCTTACATCAGGGTCCCCAGAGATCCCCCCTTACATCAGTGTCCTCAGAGAGCCCCTCCTTACATCAGGGTCCCCAGAGAGCCTCCCTACTTACATCAGGGTCCCCAGAGCGTCTCCCCCTACATCAGGGTCACCAGAGAGCCTCCCCTTACATCAGGGTCCCCAGAGAGCCTCGAAAAGACAAAAAGTTAAATAATGAGACTGGTGAAGCAATATGATATAAGCTCCCAATGGTAAATGCCAATAGACCACACTGAGTGTACAGAAATAGTACAGAACTGGGTACACTCAACTAAATATAAAGCGAGCTAAATAGAGCATCAAACAAATGCAAATACAAAAATGACACAATATGAATGTAAAAAAGTGATGGTGAGTTATCCAGTGATTAAATTACGAAA
This sequence comes from Lithobates clamitans, assembly GCA_037952925.1. Lineage (NCBI taxonomy): Eukaryota > Metazoa > Chordata > Amphibia > Anura > Ranidae > Lithobates > Lithobates clamitans. The sequence goes on from JBBGZY010000115.1 coordinate 7,551,447, forward strand.
TATGAATTAATCCATAGTGAAAGGGAAATCAATCCATGGTGAAAAGAAAAAAAAACAAAAAACATAAGTGTGAGTCCATAAAAAACTGATGATAATCAAAAGGTGATGTGACGTGAAGTTCCACACTAGAGTGACAGGTGAAAAATTTTCTCCACCACAAAGGACTGCCGCTTACCTGAAGTTAGTGGTCCCTTGTTACAGGGAACCGCACCGAACAGATGGCTGTAACCCCAGCCCGGGATCTCACTGGCATACACTGGGTTCCTCAACATCAATGTAAACGGTCCGTAGATGGATCGATATAGTAGATACTGTGTTCACCATGAATACAAAAAGCCTCACATAGCGTAAATCCTTACATTTATTAGAATTTAAAAGAAGACAATTGAACACTTACAGAACGGTGAACAATGGTAGGCAAAATAAGACATAAAATAATGAGCCGGCCGGCTTCTAAGCAGCCCGTAGCTTTCGGGACTGATCATACAGCGGTGATGTCAGAACGTAGCTATTCCTCCCTAGAGAGCCTCCACTTACACCAGGGTCCCCAGAGAGCCTCCCTACTTACACCAGGGTCCCCAGAGAGCCTCCCCTTACACCGGGGTCCCCAGAGAGCCCCTCCTTACATCAGGGTCCTCAGAGAGCCCCCTCTTAAACCAGGGCCCCCAGAGAGCCCCCCCTTACATCAGTGTCCCCAGAGAGCCTCACCTTACATTAGTGTCCCCAGAGGGCCTTCCCTCTTACATTAGTGTCCCCAGAGAGCCCCTCCTTACACAGGGTCCCCAGAGAGCCCCTCCTTACACAGGGTCCCCAGAGAGCCCCTCCTTTTACATTAGTGTCCCTAGAGGGCCCCCTCTTACATCAGTGTCTCCAGAGGGCTCTGTCCTTACATTAGTGTCCCCAGAGAGCCCCCCTCTTACATCAGTGTCCCCAGAGGTTCCCGTCCTTACATTAGTGTCCCCAGAGGCCCCCCTCTTACATCAGTGTCCCCAGAGGGGCTCTTCCTTACATTAGTGTCCCAGAAAGCCCCCCCTCTTACATCAGGGTCCCCAAACAGCTGACTCCCCCCCTTGCAGAGGTTCCCCTGTTACTGGCTGGTGGAGGTGGGAGGCGGCGATCGACAGCTCTATGGTGTCCACAGGCAGAGGGATCTCCCTGGGGCTAGTAGTTCTATCTCCGAATGTATACAGCGGAGAGGGGAGGGGCCTCTGACCCAGGCATCAGCAACAGTGTTCAAGCAGAGTGAAAGTGAAACTGATACCTGCCCGGGTCAGAGGCCCCTCCCTTCTCCTCTCCACTGTATACATTGACACTCGAGAGAGTACTACAAGTCCCAGGGAGATCCCGCCGCCCACACAGGCACCATAGAGCTGCCGATTGCCACCTCCCACCTCTCCCCACTGCACTCTAAATGGCCAGCCAGAGGTGCAGGGGGGGATGCTGGGTCTTGAGGCCCCCCCACAGCGGTATAACAGAAGGGCCCAGTTGCAAATGCGACTGCAGCAACCCCTAAAGTTCCGCCTCTGGATGTTGTAAACATTATTTGACGCGCTATGACACGAGGGGGGGTTGGGCCTCGAGTAATTTGCGCGGTCCTACGCAGCTTGCGTAGTGAGCGTTTAGGGCGGATCGGCTCTAGTGTGACTTTCTCTGTTAATTCCTGCTAAACTTTTAATATGTTCTGATGTAGCAAGTACATCTCCCTAGTTCTTCAATGCCGGCACTGAGAAACTTACAATAGAACATTACATGGTACCAGAGGCTGAAGAACTATATTTAAAAGCAATTTGACTCTCTGCTTTTGCACCTCCGGCTTTATATGTATGCTATTTGTATGCTGCTATGCTGTAAGGGTATGTGTAATCCGTTTATTTTTTAGATTTGCAAGTCAGCAACCAGCATATAAATATAGTACAATTTATATATTGGAATCTTTTACATTTTGTAACTAGTGCAGAACTAGCCAAAAGGAGACCAGTTTGGCATGGTTGGTTAGTTTATCATGTATTGCAATATGTGGAAATACAGTGCTAATTATTCATGAATATATGGTGTGCAGAGCCTGACCCTGATAATGTCTGTTACATATGCTGACTCCTCTCCACAGTACATTAGACTTAAACTTCTGAAAATTAGCTTGATTGCTTTTGAAGAAGTATAAATACCAGGAATTAAAGAAATATTCAGTACAAATAATTTTCACCTGATTCATAATGAATGTTCACACTAGCAACAGACATTAAGGGGTCATTCACACCAGCCTGGCCTGTTAGCATGCAATGAATTAAGGTGGCCCGTTTAAATGAACAAAATACCTGCATGCCCGCCTATTTGGCATCACCAATCAGTGCAATGCATATTGCAAAGGTGCATTGTGGTTCCATTCAGAATGAGTGCACCAAAACATATAACATGCATTTCTGTGGTTTGTGGTAATGTGCGCTTTATCACATAGTGGTGTGAACAGTTGCGGCCGCTCATAAGGGGCGCAGGGGCACCGCCCCCCTAATCCATGCGCTCAGCCCCTAATCTTCATGCAGGTTTTCACTGGGTTTTTTTTTGTAAGCACATGATTAGATGATTAGTGGCTCTAATTGGCTTCAAAAAAGGTGCACTGCGACCAGAGCCCCCCCACTTGTGTGACATTAACTAATAGATATTCACTAATGTCCTCCTGCTTCTCCTCCCATCCTAAGACCCGATTGGCCGGGAGTCCTAAGATCTGATTGGCCGGGAGGAGAAGCGACCACCTGGATTCGGGAGGAGATGCAGGGGGGAAGCCGCCGAAGCTGTGACCTGGATGGGGTAAGTGCAGGGCTGGCGGGCGGCCTGGCGGTTGAGCAAAGCGGTAATCAATAGAGCGACATGGGGGGTAAGTGACTGGGCCAGGGTTGTTTTTCCACCCCCCCCAAAAAAAAAATTTTGAGCACCAGCTGCCACTGGGTGTGAATGGGCTATCACTGTACTCCTACCCTTAGGGTAATCTTTGTCACTTACCCCTTAAACTTAAAACAAATCCCTAAACACAATACTGGAGTATAACCACTATCACCTTTTTTAAATCTCAAGGGGAATTTCACAAGTGAAATACAAATTTCATGATGAATACAAGGACAATTAGATCTGAAATGTCATGAAATTAAAATGTTGGGGTGTGGTTTTATTTTTAAAACCCGTGTTATGGAAATAAATAGGCTGATGGTAGTAGACCAAAATTAGAGACTGGTATGACACAAAACATTTTAATGTAAGAATAATTCTGAAAAGTAGGCAGGTTTTTGTGGATTTGAATACTCATGTTAGTCTTCACATAGTCCTCTGTAGAGCCCAAACCATGTGTCTTGCCACAGCAGCCTGTCTTTGTCTTGTTCATTGTACTTGGTGTATTCCACTGTTTCCCCCTTCTTTTATGCTTGGGTTAAACTAATCCCCTATTAGACATGCCCTGCTTTCTCATGCTCTCTGTTAGTTAGACTTTAGCCCTTGTGGTGTTCAGTGTTCCCCTATACAGTTAGAAAGATTATTGCTCCGAGATGCTCTTTCACTTGCAAAAAACACATGTAAAACATCCTTTTCAACTGTAAAGTCTGCAATAAACTACATTGGATTTCACTCTGTGTCTTCTTGGTGAGTTGACACTGCCTGTGAATTGCACCATCTCAGCAAATTGCCATATTGTCCACACAGTCCACACAGCCTCAAAGACATAAAGGGATATTTGAAAAAGAACACCCAGGCTGTACAGGGTGCTATCCTTATCCAAGCTAGGATAAAGCCACACCTCCTCCCAACACTAAGCCCATTACCGACCATGCAAATTTCACATGCCAGAACATCATCGGGTAGTGAAGTCCCAACTACTTGACAGTTGAATGATAGGGGTGATGCTTCATCTTGACAGGGACAGAAACTGAGGCTGCATGGACATTCTGGACCTGGGATGCAATGGGTATGCACAAGTACATAGGGACTGATCCAAATACTAGCACAAATAAAGGCAGGCATGGACACCACATGGGTCTGCATTTTAGTACCATTGCTAAAATAATTAAGCGACAGGTCAGGTTCCTTTAAATAAGGAATACCTACTTGAAATAATTAAAAGAGAAGTATGGAGTCAGAAAAAAAAAATTTACTCAGGTGGATGCAGCATTGATCCAAAGCAGCATCTGTACCCTGCCAGCTCTGCACTGCAGAATGAGCAATCAAACACTGCTGATTGCTCCATTCTCCCCTCTGCTCTGAATAGAGTGCAGTGACTGTCAGTTCCCACCTCTCTGCTCTGCCCCTCCAGGGATCACTGAAGCGCTGGGCTGTGGAGGGGGCAGGAGCGGCTGGCTCAGTCCCCCAGTGGCTTGCTGAGAGGCTGAGCCAGCTGCCAGTCGAAGCATCTGAGTGTATCCTGACTGTGAAGTTGGGATCGATCCAGCACCAGCGGCAAACTGTCAACCGGAAACGGGTCACAGAAGTGCAGAGCTAACTGCACTCCTGTGATCTATAGAAGTAGGGCCAAAACAGCTTTGGCCCTACTTCTCCTTTAACACTACTAGCCATAAAAACAACTTAGTTATAAGATAGCACCATGCTATACGCATCTAGCATTATAGAAATGCAGCAATTAGATAATATCTTTCAGGCAGGTTTAATAAATAAGAACTGTGGGGATGTCTATGTGACATGTCAGTGTGTGACACATGTTATCACAGGGGCATCTCTGATATGGAGCTCTAGCTGAGGATCATATTCCACCGTATAAAACTTTGCTTTTTTTAAGTGCCATTAAACAACTCAGCCAGAGGTCAGACAGCATCCTGGATGGTAACATTTTATTACTTTTCACTGAAAATCGTATCCTCTTTATTGCGCTGTTACCACGATCCATCAAATTTCATATTCTGTTCATATGGCATTTCATTAAAATAAAACAGAAAGAAAAATCTTTAACATCCATTATGTTGACAACCAGTGACATTTTTGTTAAATACATTTAATCTCCTCGAAGGAAAATTATATAAAACAAAGTCGACCTTAAGAGCTATGAGCCTATGGCCAACTCAGATTTAAAGATGGAAAAAAAAAATATATAATATATTGCCAAAACAAGAAACTGGATTTCAGTATGTTTGATTATGCTAGCAGCAAATCAAAGAAAGTTGGCTAGGTTTAATAGTTTTCATTCTTTGCAGCAATACAATTACCTATAATTAAGGCATTGTGGAGGTTTTTTTTTTCATCGTTAAATTTTATCAGCTTCATCTACACTAATGAGATATTGTAAAAATAGATCTTTTTTTGTGTAAATAGAACAATAAGAACTTAATGCGCGAGGTTACTTGGTAAAGTGTCAGTCACCTTTTTATCACATACGTGTTTCTTTTTAAAGAACTGTCAAGGTCCAAGCCTAAGCGCTCAGCTAATTATGCTGGAAGTAGTTCACATTTTGACAGTTGGTACTTGTGGTGCTTTGAAACTTCTCTCGAATGCCATGGTATTTGATAACTTGTTCCTTGGTTTGTTCAACCACCGGTAAAGATTCATGTCTAACGTGTTTCCTGTCACAGCAAAAGTCTAATACAAGGACGTTACATTTCACTGGTTGAATCATACCCAGCATACAATTCAAGTGGATAATTATTTGCAGGGTTGACATCCTGCCACCTGGCCTCATTTACATTGCAGTAAAAAGAGTTCTGCTAGTAAAAGGAAGAGACTAAGGGGAAATATTTTAAAGAGAAGAGACAGGAGCTACATTTTTCCTCTAAATATCAGTGTCATATGGCAAACTTAAACAACGCTGCTTAATGTAGTTTATAATTTTATGCAGAAAAGAAAGATATATAATGAAATTACTTTATAGGCTTTATTGCAATTAGCTATACCATCTAAATCTCACAGGCCCAGGTTTTTTAAAGCGGTAGTAAACCGCATACAGGAAAAAAAATGGGCCCCTGGGCAGTTTAAGCAATAATGTGGTATTTGATATGGATAGGTGACAATGTCTAAGAAATGGCACCAACATCCCTGAGAAATATGTAGACAAGAAGGGGGATTTGGTGGGATTTTAAGGGTGCCCAGCAGAAAAGTTACTGACGATACAGCAATTGATAAAAAATATCAAAGTTTATAAACAAAGATTTAAAAAATATATATATATGTATATATATATATATATATATATATATTGGCTGAACATATATTGCGTAGACATAGATACAAATCTAATTGAAGGATGGAACCAAAGGTCACTCAACACTAGCTTGGAATGACGTATCCCGACATGTTTCACCTTTTAGGGCTTCTTCAGGGGAAGTTTGTTAAGAGGTAGATGTGATACTGCATAGGACAAGGTACAATTAGAAGACAGTACAAAAGATATATATACAACAAAAAAAGTATGTAATCAACAACAACAGTAATTATGCTACTGACCGCCTAGACCAAAACCCATCAGCCAACCAACAGTGATGTATTACCTGCGACTTGATGCTAAGCCAAATGGAGATAAAGGACACTAGACTGCACACAAAGAGGCTGGCTACGGGGAGCCCAGGCAAGGGCCATAAAGGCCAATCTCTGTCTAGTGAATAAAAGTGTAAGTATGAATACTAACAAACGTTGAAATAATTCCCCTTTTGTCACCCCTTTATTTCCCCTTTCCCTCCTTCTCACCACCATTATTTCCACGTTTGTCAGTATTCATCCTACCACATTATGACAGACTTACCTGAAAACAAAGCCCTCCAGCGGCGCGCTGTCACTTGCTGAAGGTGCTTCCATCTTCACCCAGTCTCCTTTCTAGGTTTGCAGGCTTCGGCTATCTTATTGGCCGAACCGGCGATGACATCACATACATGTGCATGAGTTGCTGTTTACGGCGCGGCTCTGAAGGAATGGCACGGGTATGCCATTCCTTCAGAGTGCATGCGCCGTTAAGGTTATCGGCTACATCTAAAATAATGATCTCCTAAAAGGTGCATGTTTAGGGCTAGTTTTCACTTGCTTCAAAACATGGCTTCGGATATGCTTTGTTAAAGCTCTCTGAACGCCAGTCAAAGCTCCTGTCACTAAATAAAATAGTTAGCTTACAGTCCTGTTTACACTTTGCTTTTGCTTGATGCTTCGATGAGGCTTCAGTGGGGCTAAGATGAGGCTTTGGTGGAATATCAAAGGGGGCTTCGATGAGCCGTGGGTGGGGCTTTGGTGGGGCTTTGAGGAGGCTTTAGTGGGGCTTTAGTGGGGTTTCAAGCGAGCTTTGCCATAGACTTCTGTGCAGGCTTTGAAGATGCTTTGAAGCACCACTAAAGCTACATGGGGTATAATTTTTGAAGCAAAGCCGAAGTAAAGCAAAGCAAAAGCAAGGTGTAAACAGGACTATAAGCTAACCATTTTATTTAGTGACATGAGCTTTGACTGGCATTCAGAGAGCTATAACAAAGCCTGTCCGAAGCCTTGTTTTAAAGCAAGTGGAAACTAGCCGTTAATATGTGTTGAAGTCGAAGCAAGTATAAATGAGCCTTTAGGAGATATTTACAGTACCTATAGGTAAGCCTTATTATAGGCTTACCTATAGGTAAAAATCATACATGGGAGTTTACTTCCACTTTAATAAAACTTGTATTCGACACTTGCCTTATTTTAGACCCAGTGATGTCATCTCTATGAATCTGGATGTCCCCCAGCAAGGCAGGCTTTACCTTACTTGCTGCAAATATTAATGTACACTGTGTCACAGTGTTCTGAGAAATTAGAATAAGCTTTTTCAGTACAGAAGAGGAGCCTGATCTAATGTGGACTACACAAAAATGATGCAATGAACAAGCGCTTGGATAGAGCTTACGCGTTTCGACCCCATCGGGTCATCTTCAGAGGAAATGCATGCGCTGTTGGAAAATTGTATGCATAAAAATAATATCAGTACAATAATGCACAGTTATATGTAGTAATTGTATAAATCTTGGACATAGTTACCAAAAGTATGCGTGTAGCCAAGTCTCCTGAGCCTAAGACTTTCAAAAAGCCTCCACCGTCCAGCCCCAGCCTGGAGTCCCCCGGCCAGCCACCACCCCGAAAGGGGGGGAGTCAAGCAGCTTATAACAATGCATATAACTGTGCATTATTGTACTGATATTATTTTTATGCATACAATTTTCCAACAGCGCATGCATTTCCTCTGAAGATGACCCGATGGGGTCGAAACGCATCAGGACTATCCAAGCGCTTGTTCATTGCATCATTTTTGTGTAGTCCTGTACATGCTCCTGTGCTTCCTACAACTTTTGTACACAGTTCATGTTTTTTACTCTACTGTTTTATGTTTTAAATAAAATTAATAATATTGCATACCTTTTGTATTAGTTCTTTGCTGCCTTAAAAAACCTCTTCGTTTTTTGGGGAAAATTCCCTATTTGCAATTTCCTTTGGGGTGTGCAGCTATTTTCCTTTCCCAAGTGATTCCTCTTTTCAACAGATAGATTTATAGCATTTTTATAATTTTTTTTTTTTATTAGTAATGGCGGCGATCTGCGATTTTTATCGTGACTGCGACATTATGGCGGACACTTTGGATGATTTTGACACATTTTTGGGACCATTGGCATTAATACAGCGATCAGTGCAAAAAAAATGCATTGATTACTTACTAGGGGGCGATCAAGGGGTTAATGTGTTCCATAATGTGTGTTCTAACTAAAGGGGGGAGGGGACTGACTAGGGGAGATGACAGATCGCTGTACTTTGTATGAACAGACGATCTGTCACTTCTCCCTCAGAGAATTGGGAGCTCTGTGTTTACACACAGAGCGCCCGGTTCTCGCCGTGTAACTAGCGATCGCGGGAGCTCGGCGGTCATCGAGACTGCTGGGAACTCGCATCGGTCCTGGGGGCGAGCAGTGGGCCCCTAGTGGCCGCCTTTGGAGCCGACTTAACATGACAGCGATTCACCTGCCCGTGCCATTCTGCCGCAGTATAACTGCGGCTGCTGGTCGGCAAGCGGTTAAAGAGGAAGAAAAACCCTGATGGTTTTACTTCCTTTCTTTTACCCTGCAAAGTAAAAGCATAATGTGCTAAAATGCATTGCATACTAGTACATTATGTGACACTTACCTGCAAACAAAGCCCACGCTGTCCCTGCTGCAGGCCGCATCCATCTTTGCCCATCTTCCTTCTGGGGCGGCGGACTCCGGCTCTGTGACTGGCCAGAGCCGTGTGGCGTGGGAGCCGCCAGTCATGGCACTTGAAGAAATGGCACGGGGGGGTGTTTCTTCACATCGCATGCCCCAATGACATTATCAGCGCGTTATACAGTAAATATGTCCTAAACAGCGCACGTTTTGGAGCTATTTACAGTACCTATAGGTAAGCCTTATTCTAGGCTTACCTATAGGTACAAGTTTGCAAAGGGAGGTTTACAACCTCTTTAAGCTAACTAGATAACCAAACAGAATAGAGAAATTATTATGAGGGAGAGATGAATATTGCATGAGTTAATCTTGAAACTTTTTATGCCCAGTTGCAGATGTATCTTTTCAAACCAATATACCTAATCTGTGGCTTCCAATATCTTTACAAAGCAATATCAACAATGTTAACCTCTGAAGGAATGAGAAGCAAAAATAGATCATTAGGGAGAAAAAATGCTCTATTCCTTCATTTGGACCCCAGTTGTTCATGAGAACTGTAACTTTGAATGTCACCCACCTATTCTAATGTACGCTTACTGCTGCATCTTAAATAATATTTATCATCTTGGCATTTTGGTTCCTCCTCTGCTATAGACAGTAAGGATACGTAAATCAGTACTAACCATTCCTGTATGAGTAAAGACTTCATAGGGTTGATTTACTAAATGCAAATCCACTTTGCACTACAAGTGCACTTGGAATTGCAGTTGCTGTAGATCTGAGGGGAAGATCTGAAATGAGGGGAAGCTCTGCTGATTTTATCATTATTATTATTATACAGGATTTATATGGCGCCAACAGTTTATGCAGTGCTTTACAATATAAAAGGGAGACAATACAGTTATAATACAATGAAATACAAGAGGATTAAGAGGGCCCTGCTCAGAAGAGCTTACAATCTAATAGGGTGGGGCAGGTCATGTGCAAGTAAAAATGCTGTTTTTTATTTTCCTTGCATGTCCCCCTCAGATCTACAGCGACTCCCCCATCCAAGTGCACTTGTAGTGCAAAGTGGATTTGCCTTTAGTAAATCAAACCCAATGCATCTAAGATGAAGAATCATAGGGATTGATTTACTAAAGGCAAATCCACTTTGCACTACAAGTGTACTGAAAGTGCATTTGAAAGTGCAGTCGCTTTAGATCTGAGGGGAAGATCTGAAATGAGGGGAAGCTCTGCTGATTTTGTCATCCAATCATGTGCATGCTAAAATACTGTTTATTTTCCTTGCATGTCCCCCTCAGATCTACAGCAACTGCACTTCCAAGTGCACTTTCAGTGCGCTTGCAGTGCACTTGTAGTGCAAAGTGGATTTGCCTTTAGTAAATAACCTCCATTGTCCTGAATGTCTAATTACATTGTGGGTCTCCTGTCACTCACCCTATTTATTTCACTGACAGCTGTATCCTTTACTTAAGCCCCATACACACAGTCAGAAAATCATGGGGAAAAAAAATGATTTCGGAGCAATTGTACGATAATCTGATTTTTAGTACAGAGCTTTGGAGAGCCGATCAGGACAGTTCACCTGACTTTATTTGATCGGACATGCATGAAAAAAAATTTGTACGATGCCAGATTGTATGATTTTCATTCAGTCAGTACAGATGTAATTTGAAAAAGCAATACAAATACACTACAACACATCTTCTGAATTTTTATTCTGTCGTACGAGAATTTTCGTGACTTTAGTAAACTCTTCAGGTTCGATCTGAAATTAGCATGCAAAAAAAAAAAAAAAGGGACGATCATTTGTCCGATAATCTCATTGTGTGTATCAGGCATTAGTCTGTTCCTACTTCATTAAAGGAAATTATAAAGTAAACCTGTGCATACCTTAACATGTCAAATAACAGCAGAATTGTAAAAAAAGGGCATAGGCTAGTCTAGCGCAACATGCATTTCTCCTTCCCTACAGTCCCTAGATCTATGTTTCACACCCTTTAATTCCTTCATACCCCTCCCCCCTTCCCCTCTCCGCTACCATTTCCATAGCTATATAGCTTATATACAGCATAGTCACCTATGACTTGAACACTGATATGGTAATAACATGCTATCCCTCTAATACGGTATAGTCAAACAGGAAATTAATCAAGTTACTCATAGATATTGCTATTAAATAACATATGTAGCATCCTCAGTGTTCCCTTATTCCTCTATGACAGTCAATAATCCCTGTTTTCTGTGCTATTGTCAGTAACAAGATTTATGGCATTATAAGTTACATATTGCATGCAATGATCCTACTCAATACTGGAAGCTATATACTGTACTTGGTTACCCATGTAATGTCGCCATGTTCCATCTCTCTGTAAAATTATTTGAAGAATACGCTCACGGACCTCAATAACTAACTCTGTGAAACAATTATTTCTCGAATCTCACAATAGAAACGCTGATGTGATTCAAGTCTTTCTGTCAGCTGTTCAGCTCACCCTTCCAGCCCAAGATTTGCATTTACATTCAGAGCTTCTGCTGTGAACTTTGAGGTTGATTTCATCCAGAGATCAGTGAGAACTTGTATTAACCACTTGCCCACTGGATACTTATACCCACTTCTTAATCAGGCCAATTTTCAGCTTTCAGCACTCTCACACTTTGAATAACAATGACTCAGTCATGCAACACTGTACCCATATGTGTGTCCTTTTTTTTCACACAAATAGAGCTTTCTTTTGGTGGTATTTAATCACCGCTTTTTTTTTTTTGCTCTATAAATAAAAAAATACAAAAAATCTTGTAAAAAAAAAAGTATTTTCTTCATTTCTGTTATAAAATTTAGCAAACTAGTAATTTTTCTTCATAAATTTTGACCAAAATTTATACTGCTATATTTCTTTGGTAAAAAAAAAACCCAAATCAGTGTATTTTTATTTGGTCTTTGTGAAGGTTATAGAGTCTACAAGCTATGGTGCCAATCATTGAAAATTGATCACATCTGATCACATCTAATGTACTGACGGATCTAATTTTTTTTAGACCCTAACAAGCCAGGAAAATATAAATACCCCCTAAATGATTCCTTTATGTAAAGTAGACATTCCAAGTTATTTAGTAAGAGGCACTGTGAGTGTTTTGAAATTGTAATTTGTTCCCACAAATGTTTCTAGGACCATAAATTACACATCTAATTTCCAGACTACCTATTACACTTTTGAGGGCCCTGGAGCACCAGGACAATGCACACACAATGACCCCATTTTGGAAAGCAAATACCGCGACGTATAATCTATGAGACATGATGAGTCTTTTGAATATGTCATGAAAAGCGATCTGAGCATGAATTGATTTTCAGAGGAACTGCCTTTTCTTGCTGGTATTAGGAACAAGCCATAAAAAAATCAGTTCTGGTCGTAAAGAAATAGGGGTTCAGGATTAAAAGTAATGTGAATACATACAAACGCATGTAAACACACATGTACACACATACACACACATATAAAGAAACACACATACATGCAGGCACATATATAAACACACACATACATGCACACACACACATACAAATAATGCGCACACACGCATAAAAATACATGCACACATACATAAATACATGCACACACACACATAAATACATGCACACACACACATACACACATGCGCACACACATACATACATGCACACACACACACAGGCATATACACACATGCACACACACACACACACATACATACATGCACACATACATATACATGCACACATGCACATATAAACACACATGCACATATATACACACACACACATGAACTCACATACACATATAAACACACACACATACATGCACACGTATATACATGCATACATGTACACACGCACACATGCACACGCACACACATACATGCACACACATACATAAACACACATAAAAATAGCCTTTTGAAAAATCAGCATTACTTATTTTCACACTCCCTGCTGGGTACTGCACTGTAGGTGGAGGCAGAGAGCACTTCTCCCTTGCTTTCATTTTAGAACGTGTAAACACAGTCTGGCAGAGATCCCAAAGTGCCGATTGACAGAGCAGCTGAGGATCAGGGAGCTCGATCTCATGCGACAGCCTTTCTCTGCAAAGATGCCACGGCACCCCTGGTGACCTCAGGTGGCACACTGGGATGCTGTGTCACCCTGGTTGAGAAAGGCTGGCCTAGCCACATAGAGAGGCCTAACATGCAGGGAGCACTGTCAGGTGTTCTAGGAGCATAAATTACACATATCATTTCCTGACTACCTATTATACTTTTGAAGGCCCTGGAGCACCAAGACAATGAAAAAGCCCACAAAATGACCCCATTTTGGAAAGCACCCCAACGTATATTCTATGTGGCATTATGAGTGTTTTGAACATGTCATTTTTTTTTCACAAGTTTTGGAAAATGTGGAAAGAAAATGAAAATCACATTTATTTTTTAATGCATTTTTTGCACATTTTTACACCACTGATGGGCACTGATGAGGATTCACTGATAGGGTGGCACTTCTGAGCACTCACTGATAGGCACTGATGTGCACTATTGGGCACTGATAAGCACTAATAGGGACCTGTAGTGGCACTGATGAGCACTGTAGTGGCACTGATGAGCACTAATAGGGCACTTTAGTGGCACTGATGTGCACTGTAGGGCACTGATAAGCACTCACTGATGTGCACTGATAAGCACGTACTGATGAGCACTGTAGGGCACTGATGAGCACTGTAGTGGCACCATAGGGCACTAATTAGCACTGTAGTGGCACCGTGGGGCACTGATGAGCATCGTAGTGGCACTGATGAGCAGTATAGTGGCACTGATGAGCACTGTAGTGGTACCGTAGGGCACTGATGAGCACTCTAGTGGCATCATAAGGCACTGAGGAGCACTCTAGTGGCACTGTAGGTCACTGTAGTGGCACTGAATAGCACTGTATTGGCACTGAATCAGACTGATAAGCACTGATGTGGCACTGATGGCACTGTAGGGGCACTGATGAGCACTGTTGGCACGGATGTGGCACAGATGAGCACTGTTGGCACCTTAGAGGCACAGATGTGGCGCTATTGAGCACTGTTGGCACTGTAGGGGCACTGATGTGGCACTGATGAGCACTGTTGGCACTGTAGGGGCAATGATGAGCATTGTTGGCACTGTAGGGGCAATGATGAGCACTGTTGTCACTGTATGGGCACTGATGTGGCACTGATGAGCACTGTTGGAACTGTATGGGCACTGAGATTCATGCCAGCTCATGCTGCTGCTGTGTTTCTATCACCTCTTCTCAAACCGATACAGTGTGAGAGAAGAGGAGAGAGAAACTGCAGCAGCATGAGCTGAACCAGCCTTGATGCTGGTTTGTTGACAAGTGATCACTCCATCATATTAAAGTACCAACAATGGGTTGTTGGGTGTGGTAGTAAAGCCCCGAATTATCGGCCAGTTTAACAAAACCTGAAACCAGTTGACATTTGACCCGAGTGTACACCAGCCTGTCCGATAAAAGCCAGCCTAACAGCCAGCTTCTGTTGAATGGGTATGCTGGAAAACCAGCATCTGATCAGCATCCGATCAACGATTGGCAGCCAATGCCTGCAAGTGCTGACCGTTGTGTTCTGGTGGGGGGGGGCACTCCCCCTGTCAGAACACAATAGCTCAGCAAAGAGAGCACTGAACTAATATCAGATAGTTAATACAATAAGCTCCTCCCAAGCTCCTCAGTTTCTTTTGTTCAGCCCACTGGGTTGAATGAAAAAAAAAAACTGATAGTGTGTAGCAGGCATTAGGTTGTGGTGGACCAGAGGTCATCATTTTTATGTTGGCATTTGCATAAGAGATCTAACCACTTTTCAAAGCTTTTAGGGAACACAGAAAAAAATCTGGACCTACATAGAGATACTTGCTTAACAGTTCTTTTTTGTTCCCATAAAGTTGATTTACAGTTCTGTCACCAGTTCATTAGCCCTACGGGCAAGCACAGATTTAGTTTACACAAAAAAAAAAAAAATGTAACCAATTTTTACATAAGGGTGGATAAGGTCTGGCTAGTCACAATCTAGAGAAGCAGGATTAATTGTGTAAGGTGGGAGTATAATTTTTGATTATACCAGGACTACACACAAAGGCATTTCAAGGTTTATTTTGACTGCATTATCTAGTATGATAAAGACTGTTGTGTTTATAGAAATTATTGCTCATTCTGCCATAATTGCTAAAACTTTAAGTTTACTGTTCTTTGCTTAGCCAATTTAAGACATTTGTACAACTAATGCATGTAAAACAGGTGTTCAATCAAACAAAAGAATATGGCTTTGTTTGAACATCAAACACAAATTAACCACTTCAGCCCCGGACCATTTGGCTGGCAAAAGACCAGAGCACTTTTTGCGATTCGGCACTGCGTCGCTTTAACTGACAATTGCGCGGTCGTGCGACGTGGCTTGCAAACAAAATTGACGTTCTTTTTTTCCCACAAATAGAGCTTTCTTTTGGTGGTATTTGATTACCTCTGCGGTTTTTATTTTTTGCGCTATTAAACAAAAAAATAGCGACAATTTTGAAAAAACGCATTATTTTTCACTTTTTGCTATAATAAATATCCCTCAAAAATATATAAAAAAAAATTTTTTTCATATTTTTGGTAACAAAATCGCAATAAGCGTTTATTGATTGGTTTGCACAAAAGTTATAGTATCTACAAAATTGGGGATAGTTTTATGGCATTTTTATTAATATTTTTTTTTTTTACTAGTAATGGCGGCGATCATCGATTTTTATCGTGACTGCGACATTATGGCGGACAGATCAGACACTTTTGGCGCTATTTTGTGACCATTCACATCTATACAGCGATCAGTGCGATTAAAAATGCATTGATTACTGTGTATATGTGACTGGCAGTGAAGGGCTTAACCACTAGGGGGCGCTGTAGGGGTTAAGTGTGTCCTAGGGAGTGATTCTAACTTTTGGGGGGGGGCTATGTGTGACATAACACTGATCACCGCTCCCGATTACAGGGAGCGGTGATCAGTGTCAGTGTCACTAGGCAGAACGGGGAAATGATTGTTTACATTAGCATTTCCCCGTTTTACCTCTCCGTGAGACGATCGCGGGTATCCCCACGGACATCGAGCCCACGGGACCCGCGATCACACCGCGATCATACTCACGGAGCTCGCGGCGGGCACGCACACGCCCACAAGCCGCTTCTTAAAAAGCAGCGTACAGGTACGTTAATATGCCTGTACGTGCCCTTCTGCCAACGTATATCGGTGTGAGCCGGTCGGCAAGCGGTTAAAGTGTACCTCTAAGAAAAATACTTTTCTCTTTAGTTTTGGATAGTGGTGAAGGGATGGGACCGCTGTCAAGTTTTTATTGTGGTCTGTGTTGCCACTGGGCAAATTACCCCTCTTACTAACCCCTGTGACTATTGTAACCATGGAAGTGAAAGGATATCCAAAATTTTAGGGCAGAACTGGAGGTGAGGGGAAGTTTTCCAACAGGAACACATATCCTGGGGACAACTGTATAAGAAACCAATTTCCCTTTGGGAGATTTGCTCTAACATTCTGCTGTCCTTCTAGGACAGGAAGTGAAGCGAAATATCCCTAATGAAAGACAGACAACAAAAAACTAACAAACTCCCTTCGGAGACTGGGCCGCAGGGCAGTATTCCAACATGATAACAACCCCAAACACACCTCCAAGACGACCACTGCATTGCTAAAGAAACTGAGGGTAAAGGTGATGGACTGGCCAAGCATGTCTCCCATAGTTGCCAACATTGTAAGACACTTTTGTGGCTGTAGGCGGAGTCATATTATAATTGGGAGGCGGGGCATGCATTTGTAGGCGTGGCACAGGGAAAATGTGTCGTGCAAAGCTGCGAAAAATGGGTGTGTTTTACGTGCAAAAGTGGGCGTGGCTTAATGGGCCTGGCTCAAATGGGGTGTGGTTAGAGTCTGAGATGAATGAGGGATGGAGAGAGAACGGGGGAAAGGGGGAAAGGGGGGGAGAGGGATGGAGGGACAGCAGCCCCAGATCCTACACAACAATAGAAATATGTGTATTCTAGAAAGTTTAACAATCAGCACATAAAGATAATCCAAACACCTGGTATTAGCACTTCAGTCATCCCGGCACCATGGTTGTTATGGTGTCAGGGTGATTGAAGTGCATTATTTCTATTATTACATTGTAATATAGAATGAAATCATTCAACTCACCATAATGCTGAATCAGTGGGATCCCTGAGCGTGTCACCTGCCACGTCGCCTGCCACCAGCAGAGTCCATCCTTGCATCAAGTGCCCCCAGCAGAGTCTGTCCTTGCATCAGGTGTCCCCAGCAGAGTCCGTCCTTGCATCAGGTGCCCCAAGCAGAGTCTTTCCGTGCATCAGGTGCCCCCAGCAGAGTCCGTCCTTGCATCAGGTGTCCCCAGCAGAGTCCATCCTTGCATCAGGTGCCCCCAGCAGAGTCTGTCCTTGCATCAGGTGCCCCCATCAGAGTCCGTCCTTGCATCAGGTGCCCCCAGCAAAGTCCCTCCTTGCATCAGATGCCCCCAGCAGAGTCAGTCCCTACACCAGTGTTCCCAGCCTCAGTCCTTACATCAGTGTCCCAGGCAGAGCCATAGTTACCCCCCCTGTACATAGTTACCCCCTCCCCCTGTACATAGTTACCCCTCTCCCCCAGGTACCCCCCTGTACATAGTTACCCCCCTTTGCATAGTTACCCTCCCTGTACATAGTAACCCCCGTGCATTGTTACCCCCTGTACATAGTATTCCCCCCTGTGCATAGTGCATAGTTTCCCCCCCGGTGCATAGTAACCCCCCCGTGCATAGTTACCCCCCTGTATATAGTAACCCCCTCTGTACATAGTAACCCCCTGTACATAGTTAACCCCCTTCCTGTACATAGTTAACCCCCCTCCTGTACATAGTAAACCCCTCCCCTCCTGTACATAGTTAACCTCCCCTCCTGTACATAGTTAACCCCCCTCCTGGACATAGTTAACCCCCCTCCTGGACATAGTTAACCCCCCTCCTGTACATAGTTAACCCCCCTCCTGTACATTACAGTTACATGGCTGCCTGGGCTTTACACTGAGAGGGACAAGAGAGAGCAGAAGAAACACCACGAGCGGCCAGCACCGTATGTTCAGTGGAGAGGGGAGGGGCCAATCCGTGCGGCTAACCCTGGCTTCAGTATTGTGAAGAGAGAAGCCGATTCATTGGCTGCATGGATCAAGCCCCCTCCCCTCTCCACTGAACACAAGGGGAACGATCTACTGGCGACGCCGGTGGCCATTTTGTTGGAGCCAGCTGCTGCAAAAGCAAACATTCCCTATTTCCCTGGAAAAAAAGGCAAAATCCCGAATCGGTGCGGCCTCCGATTGGGACGAGGATCCCAAAATCGGGATTTTCCCGTGAAAATCGGGACTGTTGGCAACTATGGTCTCCAGACCTAAACCCTATTGAGCATCTGTGGGGCATCCTCAAACGAAAAGTGGAGGAGCACCAGGTCTCTAACATCCACCAGCTCCGTGATGTCGTCATGGAGGAGTGGAAGTCCAGTGGCAAGCTGTGAAGCTCTGGTGAATTCCATGCCCAAGAGGGTTAAGGCAGTGCTGGAAAATAATGGTGGTCACACAAAATATTGATACTTTGGGCCCAACTTGGACATTTTCACTTAGGGGTGTACTCACTTTTGTTGCCAGCGGTTTAGACATTAATGGCTGTTTGAGTTATTTTGAGGGGACAGCAAATTTACACTGTTATACAAGCTGTACACTCACTACTTTATATTGTAGCAAAGTGGCATTTCTTCAGTGTTGTCACATGAAAAGATATAATAAAATATTTACAAAAATGTGAGGGGTGTACTCACTTGTCAGATACTGTATATACATTTTGTGGTAGATACTAAAGAAAAAATGAAGAAGAAGATATGTAAAACATAGTGGGCAGAACGTTCACATAGAACATAGAGCAGAGTTCTGGCATTTTCCAAAAGGGCTGATGTGGCAGAGAGTATATGTGAAGCCCAACTTAAAAAATATTATTTATATTTAATATCCTAATTCACTATAATTTTCACATTTTTTAAATTTGATTCCAGTACTCAGTCAATAACATATGAACTACAATACTTGCTGGTACATAGTGACACAGTTATCAAGTTAGAAATGCTACACCCATTTAGTTCAACCAACACACTTCCTGCCCCTGCGGTACACATGCTCACTGTATTGGAGCTATGGAAAAGTCGTGTTGTCACCCTAAGCTCTTGATTTAGATTACAAACATGTCCTCTTCTCTTCTTCTCCATTACATGTGGAGGCAGAAGAATTTGTAATTCACAGAAGACAGCTTAAAAGTAGGATAACATTTTTTGATATATCAGTTCAGTGCACAGAACGTTACAAGGAGAATGTATTTCTAGAAGGATTAAAGGCTATGGGGGAGACTTACTAAAACTGGAGCGTACAAAATCTGGTGCAGCTCTGCATAGAAACCAATCCGCTTGCATGTGTTATTGTCAAAGCTTCATTGAACAAGCTGAAGTTAGAAGCTGATTGGTTACTATGCACAGCTGCACCTGATTTTGCACTCTCCAGTTTTAGTAACCCCCATGTTTACCTTGCTGACCATGTTTGATGTTAAACCCATATTTAAGTTCCTGTCATTTCTTACGGTCTGTGAATGGAGAAACTACAAGTTTTATCTGCTACTGGGGCAGAGAGACTCATAGATCTCAATGAAGCGCAAACATTGTGATGTCACCACCACACTTGCAGTCAATTGATACTTCTTCAAGCTCCATAACAAAGGTCTATACTTTGGAGAAATAGTTTGCAAAAATTAATAACTGCACACTTTTTTTTAAATCAATGTGGGTGCATTTATTAATTTTTTGCAAAAGGTGGAATATGCCTTTAATGAGTATTTTCTGTACAAGCTGAATATGTTCTTAGCCTGAAGAAAAAAAGCTAATGCAGCCACCAAGGACTGCTAAGCTGCAATTAATTACAACTTTGTTCTCAAGTTTAGATATAATATAAACTGCATACAAATAAGGCTGGTGCCCATAGGCGTGCGCACAGGGTGTGCCAGGTGTGCCTGGGCACACCCTATTTGCCTTGTGTGCTGCATTTTCACCCCTGTTTAGACCACTGATATTTCATTCCCCCCCAAAAAAAAGTTACACAAGCCCAAAAATTTTGGGGAAAGAAAATTAACAAAATTACACTGTCCACTGCCCTACTGACGCCATCAGTACATATACACATGCACATGTATTTGAGCTTTGGGGTGCACACCCTAATGCAAGAGGCTGCGCACACCTATGCTGGTGCCATTTGTATATCAAGGCTCATTTTTACTTAGTCTGGCCCTGAAATACACATTCTCTATGCAATAGTAAATTCTCTATATTAAAGTACACACTACACACAAATATACTGTATATTACAGCTAAGGAAGAACTTAGGACATGCAATATTATTTTTATCCTGATAGGGGATGTTTTAGTGTTGCCCTTACTGACAGTCACAGCACAATGCCACTGTTTTGTGTATAATGAATAGGTTTAGGGCCCCTTAAACAATCCAAAACCTTGTACAAGTATAACTTTTAACAGTGCCAGCAGTACTGATGCTTTTTAAAAAAATTAAAATAATAATATAATTACTGTTAGATCTAAAATCATCTGCAATAAAATACATACACAGTATATATGCATTGAATGTACGTCTACTAATTCCTAACTATACTTTCTGCACCTATAGCATTGCACATGACTAAAAAAAAATGCCATTTTCACGGATTAAAAGGTCTTTACTACAATCCTTAAATGTTTTCGTTTTTAATTTTTCAGCTCACAGGTACGGCTAATAACATTTCATAAAGCTGCATTTTATGAAAGAGTTAATCAGAAGTTGATGTTCATTAATGTCTGTCCTAATCGAAAGCTTGAAGAAAAAACTTCCTGTTTCACTTGGCATATCATTTGCAAAGTTTAATTGGTATAACACATATCCAAAACAATTACTTTATTGCATTAGGGTAATTTACATGAAATGCACTAGAGAAAATTGGCTCATTTAATTTTCAAAATCATTTAGTAGTATGCACTAAGATAAAGTTGAACAGTAACAATACCAGAGTTTAAAGGAGAAAAGCAATTTTGTAGAGGGCAATAGCCTAGACACACTGTTTGTTCAAAGCGATTTCACTAGTTTCTTATCTGACTGCAATTTCTTTGGCATCTGCATAAAGACTAAAATGAGCAGATTAATATTACTCTTCCTCATTAAGCATGCAAATCTCTATAACTGTGATCCAAATATTTAGTCCTTGAGGACCAAATAAAACTAAGCTATTTCTTAATCATTTGTGATAGAGCTATGTAATTGCTGGCATATATTTAGGCATAGTTTTAATGTATAAATTCTTTATTTTTAATTTTAAGAATCCATTTAATTAATGCTACTGAACATTTTACTAAGCAACCCTGAAATCCACCATAAATGTAATTAGGTATTTATATGTGCCATATAACTAATTTATATTAGCATAACACATAGTTGTACTTATTTAATCAAATCTACCTTTGCAATCCTGGTATCACTGTGCTGCACGCTAAAAGGTGGGGGTAGGAAAACTTTTATCACTTTGTAAAATGTACATATTTTAGTTTTGTATAGCGCAATGAGAGGATAGAACCCCTGTTATGTTCATTCTACTGCCTGTGTCTACGTTGATCAGATCCACCCTCTTTGTTTGTCCTGGTGACTATTGGAAGGAAAGCGATAGGCAAATTTATGATGTTGTCAAAAAAAGGGTGGTGGGTATCTGCGCTTACTATAGTAATAATAATATGTAAAAGCAGCCAGCACAGTTTGTTGATCGTCAAACAATAAATATATAAAAGTCCAAAATGCAGCGCTTGATTTCACATGAAAGTTCTTTCAATAAATGGATAGAAGATACGAAGGACCCTTCACCAGCTTCTGTGTGTATGGAAAGGCACGCCACACCCAAGTGAATCCAATCTGCTTACCAGAAGGAAATGATCTATAGGCATGTAATCATCAATCACAGGAAATCGTGGTGTCACTCTCCAAATAGTGCAGGTAATACAAAAAAGGTCCAATCATCGAATAACATATGGCCATCAATTCATCGAACTCCAAAGCCAGGGAGGATGTGATAACCATTCACGAGTTTAGCATTACCCAAATGGAAAAAAAGGGGAGCAATAGTGAAGCCTGTGAGGTAAAAAAGCAGTAGTTTATTGTAGCTCACTTACAGGTAGTAGTAGAATACAATCATCATGATGTAAGGCAAAAACCGCGGCTCTCAGCAGGATGGTCGATGCAAGCACGCTGAGAGCCGCGGTTTTTACCTTACATCATGATGACTGTATTCTACTAAAACCTGTAATTGAACTACAATAAACTACTGCTTTTTTACCTTACGAGCTTCACTATTGCTCCCCTTTTTTTCCATTTGGGTAATGCTAAACTGGTGAACGGTTATCACATCCTCTCTGGCTTTGGAGTTCGATGAATTGGTGGCCATTTGTTATTCGATGATTGGACCTTTTTTTGTTTTACCTGTACTATTTGGAGAGTGACACCACGATTTCCTGTGATTGATGATTACATGCCTATAGATCATTTCCTTCTGGTAAGTAGATTGGATTCACTTGGGTGTGGTGTGCCTTTCCATACACACAGAAGCTGGTGAAGGGTCCTTCGTATCTTCTATACATTTATTGAAAGAACTTTCATGTAAATTCAAGCGCTGCTTTTTGGACTTTTAAATTTATGATGTTACAGTTCTCACTAGAACAAGACGTTAGTGGAAATGTTCCAGTGCGGACATCTTTTCCAGGGACATTTACCTGAGGGGAATTCCTCTTATTTTTAGAGATATTCTCTCCTTGCTGTTGCATCTTCACTTGACTTGTTCTAAAAATATATCTAATGAGTCACAAGCAGGAGAAATACATTGGCAGGGGTTTTAACCCTCTGCCTAAAACTAAAAAGAAACATTTTGGCTATACATACACTTTAAGGTCCAGGACAGAGTTAAGCTGGCCATACACCATACAATATTCTTATTCAATTTCCTTTAGACTTACCTTCAAATATGTAGTACAAGGCCTGCCTGATTGCATACAAATTGAAAGTGTTTAGGTTTGACCTCCTATTATATGGTTTAGGTAAATCTAAAGGAAAGTTGTACAAGAAAGTTGTATAATGTATGGCCAGCCTTAGATCTTTGGGCTATAAATGGGACCTCGAAGATTTATGCATGTGGATATAAAAAGGCAGAAGGTTGAATGGCTAGACTGCTAAAGGCTGAACAGCAGTATCAGAGCATGTGTTGGGTTGAGTAGCAATATCTTTGTGTATGTGTGAGCACTGTATTTTACCTGATTGAGATTTTATTGGTATTAATAGTTCAAAATTAGGAAGTTCTCCATTGAATAATTACTTTTTTCCAGCTTACATACAGAAGGACACTGCTTAGTGCTTTACAACGTTCAGTGTAAAGCTTTTACCAATGAGTCAAGGGCTGTTTAACCCCTAGACCTCTGGAAGGTTTACCCACCTTCATAATCAGGCCACTTTTTGCGGTACGGCACTGTGTTACTTTAACTGACAATTTTGCAGTTGTGCGACGCTGTACCCAAATAAAATTCGTATAATTTTTTTCCCCACAAATAGAGCTTTCTTTTGGTGGTATTTGATCATGACTGCGTTTTTTATTTTTTGCACTATAAACAAAAAAGGACTGACAATTTTGAAAAAAAAAAAAAACAATATTTTTTTACTTTCTGCTTTACAACACATCCAATAAATTTTTTTTTTAAAAATCCAATTTCTTCACAAATTTAGGCCAATCTGTATTCTGCTACATGTTTTTGGTAAAAAAAAATTTAAATAAAATGATAATAAGCGTATATTGATTGGTTTACGCAAACGTTATAGCATCTACAAACTATGGAATTTTTTTTTTTGTTTACAAATGTTTTTTTGAGGTATATCAGGTAAATACAAATTGTACAAGCACCGAGAGGTAACCATTACTTTCAAGGAACAAGATAGAATAGTACACAAATACATCTCTCATGTTACCTTTTAACAGAATAAACAGTACTATGGAATTTTTTTGATGGATTTTTTTTTTTATATACTAGTAATGGTGTCGATCAGTGACTTATAGCGGGACTGCGATATTGCGGTGGACAATTGGACACTAACTGACACTTGATACTTTGCGGGAACCAGTGACACTAATATACAGTGATCAGTGCTAAAAATATTCATTGTCACTGTACTAATGACACTGGCTGGGAAGGGGTTACATAGGGTGATTATAGTGTTAACTGTGTGCCTAGCCAGCATTTTTGTGTACTGTGTGTGCTGCTTTTACTAAGACAAGAGATGGATTTTGTTCCCTGCTTTCCAGGAACACAGTCAATTTCTTCCCTGCTGTCAGAACTGAGATCTGCCTTGTTTACATAGGCAGATCTAAGACCTGTGTATATTACTGACGTTCGGTGGGTGCCGGAGGACATCCAGTGCCCAGCACCCACAGCTTGGCTTCTGCCATGAATAATCACAGCAGAAGTAGCCCAGCAGGGGCACACACGTGCCCCCTGCAGGGGCAAGTGCAGAATCACATATATATAGGTGATTCTGCAAAGGAGAGTCACCCTGTAGCAGTGAAACTGCTATGGGGCGGATGGCCAGTGGTTAAAGTCCCAGCCTGTAGATGAGATCAGCCGTGTTAAGATGACAAACTACTAGGAATAAGTGCTGCTATAAATGCTCAAGGAATTGAATTGGTACCTATAGCAGCACAATCTACTACAACCAGTCTATTTCAGCAAATGTATTGTCAGATAAGGGCTAAGATTTCAAACAATCAAAGGGTTTGCAGCAAAAAACGGAGGCAGCTCTATTTTTTGGCAGTTTCTTTGGCTATTTTTTTTTTTCAGTTATATATATCCTATCTGGTTTCAAAAAAATTGCTCTAATGATTGATGCAAACGTGAGGCACCTCTGCTTTATAGAAAATATCTTTTGTAAGCAGTGTTGAATTGTGCTAATACATGGGCAACACGTTGGTAAAACACTCAAGTTGAAAAAAAAATTTTAAACAATTTTTTTTTCGTTTGCCAAAAGTTAGTAAAACTGGAGCTGTCAACTGTTTGACTTTTCTGTGCGCATTTGAGAAATAAAGGAAATAACAAAAAAAAGGAGCTGCCTCCTTATTGCTGTGAGCCCTCCTCATTAGTGACAAAATGCCAAGCTGTTCTGACAGGCAATGTTTTAACACTTCCTGAGGCCTTCATGTGCTAGAGCTTGCCCATTACTTCCTGAGTCCTGCATATCCCTACTGCTCAGTAAGGAAACCCATTCATGAGCCAACAGGATAGTGAATAGGGAGTAATGCTTGCTAAATGTATGTGTAGACATCTTTGGGTGCTTTCAGGTTTTACTTGCATTAGTTTCTTTTTTATTATTTTTACAGAGTCCCTTTAAATATATACAGTATTTCAATTGTTTCTTAATCTGATTGCATAGCAAGCCTTGAATTGGAAGAATAAAGGCTAGCACTGCCTGTCAGTCAGGCTCAACTGCTTAAAAATCCAATGCATGTGCTCTTTCTCATCTGACACAGTTATAGGGCGTACACACGGTCGGACTTTGTTCGGACATTCTGACAACAAAATCCTAGGATTTTTTCCGACGGATGTTGGCTCAAACTTGTTTTGTCTACACACGGTCACACAAAGTTGTCGGAAAATCCGATCGTTCTAAACGCGGTGACGTAAAACACGTGCGTCGGGACTATAAACGGGGCAGTGGCCAATAGCTTTCATCTCTTTATTTATTCTGAGCATGCGTGGCACTTTGTCCATCGGATTTGTGTACACGTGATCGGAATTTCAGACAACGGATTTTGTTGTCGGAAAATTTTATCTCCTGCTGTCCAACTTTGTGTGTCAGAAAATCCAATGGAAAATGTCCGATGGAGCCCACACATGGTAGGAATTTCCGACAACAGGCTCCGATCGCATATTTTCCATCGGAAAATCCGACCGTGTGTACGGGGCATTACTCTAAACTCAGTGCTTCAATGATGGGGTAGATAGCGCACCACGCATATGTGATGATTGAATCCGAGAGAGACTTTGCTCTTGTGATGGTGGAGGCTGGAGCAGCGGCTGAAGCATCATAGAAAAGTCCTATCAGCAAGGCAGGGTGGGAGAACATCATCTAAAGGAGTTTCTTGGGCAAGCTTCTGGAAGGGTGAAAATGGCCCACTACTCATCTACTGGCGCCCCTTAACTTCATAGGCAGTTTTTTGGAAATTAACCTTTAAAAGTTATTCACAAACCTTTTTTGCTCCTAAGCAATGACCAAACACCATTTTTTAAATAAGTAAGTATGAAAATGGTAAAATTAGCTGCTTTTAACTGGTGAATATATAGTTGAAATGAAAAAAATTTTTATAGTTAGTGCACTGCAACGAACAAATGTGTGGGTGTTGCTTTGCGAGATACAACTGCATATTTGAAAAGCTGTGAATATGTAAACAAGGAAATGTCATAGAAGTGTACGTTTTTAATAAGTACAATCTCTTCTAAAACAATCCCAAGAAAAAATATTGTATATTCATAATCTCTAATTATCGCTGCATTTGTCATAATTAAAAAGGAATGTAGACAACACAATTACAAATTAGTACAAAATGTGAAGATTTTAAACTTTTAAGCTCTTTTAATTATTGTAACCTAAAATTCATATCAACATTTAGTGTACTTTAAATTGGCCAAATGTACAAAAGTATCCATTATATACAGTATTGTATAAAAACAGTAAAGGAACATTTTCTTTGCCAGGAAGAGCCCCTTTACGTCAATGCAAATGCAGTAATGGGCACATCTTTTTATACACATTAATGTGCACCTTTTATTTATTTCTCTGAGCATTTTAAAAGTAGGTACTTGTTCATGAGTTACTGTATGTAGAATGACAGGTGACATTACAATAGGCCAGCTTAATGTACATGAAAATTCTACTAAAGATGAGAGAATAATGGATAAATGCGCCCAGCCAGTGATTCATCTGAGCTACTCTTATTATTTACTCCACTTAGGCTAATATGTACTTTGTTCAAGGTAATAGTGAATTGGTTACAAATTAACTAATAAAAAGGGGTGCACCGTGTTAAAGGAGTTGTAAAGTCAGAAGGTTTTTCATCTTAATGCATTCTATGCATTAAGATAAAAAGCCTTCTGTGTGCCTCAGCCCCCCCCCCCCAGTACTTACATGAGCCCCATCTCGATCCAGCGATGTTGCACGAAGGACTCGGCTGTTTTTGGCTTCCGCTGCTGTCAATCAAAGTCCGTGAGCCAATGAGGAGAGATAGGGTGCAGGGCCGGGCTGAGGCTCCGTATCTGAATGAACACAGGGAGCTTCAGCTTGGCTTAGGTGCCCCCTATAGCAAGCTGCTGGCTGTGGGGGCACTGAACAGGAGGGAGGGGCCAGGCACGCAAAAAGGGACCGGAGAAGAGGAGGATCTGGGCTGCTCTGTGCAAAACCACTGCACAGAGCAGGTAAGTATAACATGTTTGTTATTTTTAACTGGTTTCGGATCAGCCGCCGCAATTATACTGCGGCAGGTTGGCTCTCCTGGGCGAGGCGTCGTAGCTGGTGCACCGACGGCGATCGGATTCGCTTCAGAACTGATCAGTCTCCAGGTCCAGGCCAATAATTTCTGGCCTGGACCTGGTGATCAGTTCTGGCGAATGTGAGACTGTCCCCTGACTGTAAGTCTAAACACAGGCAGGGCAAGTGCAATAAAATAAAATTTTCCAAAAAAATTGCTTTTTAAAAATCGCTGCGCAAATACTGTGTGAACAAAAATTTGCAACACCCACCATTTTAATCTGTAGGGCCTTTGCTTTTAAAAAATATATCATGTTTGGGGGTTCAAAGTAATTTTCTAGCAAAAAATAATATTTTTTCATGTAAACAAAAGTGTCGGAATGGGCTTTGTCTTCAAGTCGTTAGAAGAGTGGGTGATGTTTGACATAAGCTTCCAATGTTGTGCATAAAATGCCAGAACAGTTCAACCCCCCCCCCCCCAAATGAATCCATTTTGTAAAGTAGACACCCCAAGCTATTTGCTGATAGGCATGTTGAGTCCTTGGAATATTTTATATTTTGCCACAAGTTTCGGGAAAATTACAATTTATTTTTTTTTAACAAAGTTGTCACTAAATGATATATTGCTCAAACATGCCATGGGTATATGTGAAATTACACCCCAAAATTATTATTATTATTATTATACAGGATTTATATAGCGCCAACAGTTTACGTAGCGCTTTACAACTTGAGGGTAGACAGTACAAATACAATACATTTTGATACGGTAGGAAACAGAGGGCCCTGCTCCTTAGAGCTTACAATCTAAGAGGGAAGGTCAAAAGATACAAGAGGTAATAACTGTGGGTGATGTGCTGATTGAGAAGATAAATGTACAGTTGTTAGGTGGGGGCCAGATAGGCTTCTCTGAAGAGATGAGTTTTCAGGGATCGTCTGAAAGTGGATAAAGTAGGAGAAAATCGGACAGATTGGGGTAGAGCATTCCAGAGGATGGGGGAGGCTCTGGAGAAGTCCTGAAGGCGAGCATGGGATGAGGTGACAAGGGAGTTTGAGAGCAGGAGGTCTTGGGAGGAGCGAAGAGAACGATTAGGTTGGTATTTTGTGACTAGGTTAGAGATGTAGCTGGGGGCCAGGTTGTGTATGGCTTTGTAAGTTATAGTTAGTATCTTGAATTTAATTCGGTGACTGAGTGGCAGCCAATGGAGGGATTGGCAGAGGGGTGTAGCAGACGCTGAGCGGTTTGTGTGGTGGATGAGCCTGGCAGCAGCGTTCATGATGGACTGAAGTGGGGATAGCCTATTTAGAGGTAAACCAATGAGGAGGGAGTTGCAGTAGTCGAGGCGGGAGATGACCAGGGAGTGGATTAGAAGCTTTGTGGTGACATTGGTTAGGAAGGGGCGTATCTTGGAGATGTTGCGGAGATTGAGGCGGCAAGCTTTGGATAGTGATAGAATGTGGGGTCGAAAGGTTAGTTCAGAGTCCAGGGTTACACCTAGGACCCTGGCGTGGGGAGATGGGTTGATAGTTGAGCCGTTGATATTGACAGGGAAAGCAGGGGAAGTGGCACCTGAGGGAGGAAATATCATGAGCTCGGTTTTGGATAGGTTGAGTTTGAGGAAGTGATGTGACATCTCCAAAATACATTATTCTGCATCTCCTCCTGGAATACAACATGTGTGAGACTTTTTGGGAGCCTAGCC
This sequence comes from Lithobates clamitans, assembly GCA_037952925.1. Taxonomy (NCBI): domain Eukaryota; kingdom Metazoa; phylum Chordata; class Amphibia; order Anura; family Ranidae; genus Lithobates; species Lithobates clamitans. The sequence goes on from JBBGZY010000115.1 coordinate 7,580,991, forward strand.
ATGTACAAGAGCCCAAAAGCTATTCACCGCCTTCAGGCTTTCTAAGGCCGCGTACACACGGGCGGACTTTTCGACCAGATTTGTCCGACAGACTTTCCAGCGGACTTTCGACTGAAATTTGACAGATTCCGACAGACTTTTTAATGAATGGACTTGCCTACACACGATCACACCAAAGTCTGACGGATTCGTACGTGATGACGTACACCGGACTAAAATAAGGAAGTTGATAGCCAGTAGCCAATAGTTGCCCTAGCGTCGGTTTTTGTCCGTCGGACTAGCATACAGACGAGCGGATTTCTGGGTCCGGCGGAGTTACGACGTAAAGATTTGAAGCATGTTCCAAATCTAAAGTCCGTCAGATTTGTGACTGGAAAAGTCCGCTGAAGGTCCGGTAAAGCCCAAACACGATCGCATTAACCGAAAAGTTCAACCGTGTGTATGCTGCATAAGGGTGTAAAATGGTGATTTCACTTCCTCACTACCTATCACAGTTTCGGAGGCCATAAAATGTCAAGATAGCACAAAACCCCCACAATTGACACCATTTTTGGAAAGTAGACACTTCAAGATATTTGCTCAGAGGCATGTTGTGTCCATGGAATATTTGATATGTTGCCACAAGTTTCAGGAAAAATAATAATTTTTTTTTTTTTTTACACAAAGTTGTCACTAAATTATATATTGTTCAAACATGGCATGGTTATATGTGGAATTTCACCCCAAATACATTCTGCTTATTCTCACTACCTATCACAGTTACAGAGGCCCTAAAATTTCAAGATAGCACAAACACCCCCCCCAAATGAGCACATTTTGGAAATTAGAAGCCTCAAGGTATTTGCTAAGAGACATAGTAAGTATTTTGCAACTCTCATTTATTTTTGAAAATGTAGAAAGAAAAGGACATTTTTTTTTCTTTTTTCAAAATTTTGTGACAAAAAGCGAGATATGCAAAATACTCAACATGCCTCTCAGCAAACAGCTTGGGGTGTCTACTTTCCAAAATGGGGTCATTTGAGGGGTTTTGTGCTATCTGGGCATTTCATGGCCTCCGAAACTGTGATAGGTAGCGAGGAGTGAAATCAAAAATGTATGCCCTTAGAAAGCCTGAAGGCAGTGATTGGTTTTCGGGTCCTGTAGGCAGTTAGACAGCCAAAACGTCCCACACATGTGGTATCTCCGTACTCAGGAGAAGCAGCATAATATATTTCCTACATGTACCACCCACCGCCATACACTCCGCACCCCTCTCCTACATGTACCACCCACCGCCATACACTCCACACCCCTCTCCTACACGTACCACCCACCGCAATACACTCCGCACCCCTCTCCTACATGTACCACACACCGCCATACAGTCCGCACCCCTCTCCTACATGTACCACCCACCGCCATACATTCTGTACCCCTCTCCTACATGTACCACCCACTGCCATACACTTCACACCCCTCTCCTACATGTACCACACACCGCCATACAGTCCGCACCCCTCTCCTACATGTAGCACCCACCGCCATACACTCTGTACCCCTCTCCTACATGTACCACCCACTGCCATACACTTCACACCCCTCTCCTACATGTACCACACACCGCCATACACTCCGCACCCCTCTCCTACATGTAGCACCCACCGCCATACACTCTGTACCCCTCTCCTACATGTACCACCCACCGCCATACACTCTGTACCCCTCTCCTGCATGTACCACCCACCGCCATACATTACTGTTACCAATGAATATATGGGCATTTAAAGGAGCACCTACAATATGTAATACAAAATTTATACCAGAAAAATGAAAGGCGCTGCGCGTTGTGAATGGCCGGGCAATCTTCTGGGACCTTTTAACGTGTCCTAGAAGATTGCAGGGAGATGGGGGGAGAGGTGATTTTCCTTCCGACGCCGCGGTGCGGAGCCAGGGGAGGAAGTGGGAGCTGGGTGCCTCTAAAAACAGGGTACTCTCTCCTCCCCCAAAAAAAGCACATGCCAAATGTGGCATGTCAGGGGGTCACCAGCACTTAAAGCGGAAGTTCTATTTTTGGGGGGAACTCCACTTTAAAGTGGATGTAAACCTGATTCATGAAATTTGAGCTGGGTACTAGGGATGAGCCCACAGTTCGAGTTGAACCTAAAACAAACTGAACATATGGGGCATTCGGAGGAAATTTGACGGCCACGGAACGCCCCATAATGCACTGCGAGTTTGCAGTGCATTGCTGTATGATGATTGGCCAAAGCATGCACGCTTGCTTTGGCCAATCACAGCACGCTCTGCTGAGAGAACCATAATTAGCTAAAGGCTGGGTGCCTTTGCCAATCATGGCTCAGGTAAATTAATGGCAGTTATTTGATATATATATATATATATATATATATATCTAGTCTACGCATTTAGCGTAGACTAGATATTCAGTGTATATTCAGTGTAGACTCTATATTCAGTCAGTGCAGCTAGAGTATTTGATATATATGCAGTCTAGTCTCCATGGGAGGCGTCCTGCCATCGACGATGGATTTACATCGTGGGACACTTTTTTCTTTTTTTTTTTTAATAAAGGAATTGTCAAAAACTGTCTTCTGTCGTTTTTACCTTTTTGACATGTTTTTGGTGAATGGGTAGGGGTACAATGTACCGATACCCATTCACATGGGGGGCCAGATTTTGGGGGACCCCTTATTAAAGGGGGCTTCCATATTCTGATAAGCCCTCTGCCCGCAGACCCCTACAACCACCGGGCAAGGGTTGTGGGGATGAGGCCCTTGTCCCCATAAACATAATTTTTATTGTTTCACTTTAAGCATTATTGAAATCACTGCTCCTGAAAAAACTGCCATTTTAAAAACTATTTTTTTTTTTTTGCATTGATACATGCCCCCTGGGGCAGTACCCGAGTCCCCATACACTTTTTATGGCAATAACTTGCATATAATCCTTTAAAATTAACACTTTTGATTTTTCACATTCGTGTCCCATAGACTTTAACGCTGTTCGCATGTTGGCACAAATTTTTTGTCTGTTCGCATGTTCTGGTGTGAACCAAACCAGGGGTGTTTGGCTCATCCCTACTGGGCAGATATATCTGCAGTGTTTTCTTATCTCTCTCCAAAGCACTATGTCCTGTGGCTTTCTCCTGCTCAGTTCTGCTATTATCAGCGTCAGAGGCGGCTCTAGGCTTTGTTCGGCCTTAGGCAAAATTTAGACACGAGGCCCCACTGATGCCCATAATGGATTTAAAAAAAAATGCGTGGATCTAGCACACAGGCTATCAGCCCCACTTTCAGGGCACCCTCCTCACCCATCAGACATATGCAGCCAATACAACATCTGGGACCCAGCAAGGTGACAACCCCTCTAGAATTTTCCCCTGTGCCTTGGGAGAATGGGAAATCATTCCATATCCACAGAGGAAGGAGAGTGGGGGGTATCCCAGCACAGAGAGAGAGAGAGGGGGGTGAGGGAGGTTGAGAGGGAGGGGAGAGAGAGGGGGGAGAGAGAGTGGGAGGGTGAAAGAGGGAGAGAGAGGGAGAAGGGGAGGGGAGAGAGGGAGAGATAGAGAGGGAGGGAGAGAGAGGGGGAGAGAGAGGAAGGGAGAGAGAGGGAGGGAAGAGAGGGAGAGGGAGGGGGAGTGAGGGAGTGAGGGAGAGGGGGAGGAGGTGGAGAAAGAGGGAGGGGGAGAGGGAGGGAGGTGGAGAAAGAGGTAGGGAGAGGGAGGGAGGTGGAGAGGGAGGAAGAGGGAGGGTGAGAGGGAAGGAAAGAGAGAGGGAGGGTGAGAGGGAGGGAAAGAGAGAGGGAGGGTGAGGGAAAGAGAGAGGGAGGGTGAGGGAGGGAGAGAGAGAGGAAGAGAGAGTGAGGGATGTGGGGAGAGAGGGAGAGATAAAGAGGGAGGGAGAGAGAGGGGGAGAGAGAGGGAGGGGAGAGAGGGAGAGGGGAGAGAGGGAGAGGGAGTGAGGGAGAGAGGGGGAGGGGGAGAAAGAGGGAGAATGAGAGAGAGGGAGGTGGAGAGGGAGGGAGGGGGAGCGAGAGAGAGGGAGGGAGGGTGAGGGAGGGAGAGGGGAAGAGAGTGAGGGAGAGGCAGGGAGGGAGAGCAAGAGAGGGAGGGGGAGAGAGGGAGGGTGAGAGGGAGAGAAAGAGAGGAAGAGAGAGTGAGGGGGGAGAGAGGGAGGGGGGATAGAGAGAGGGGGAGGAGGAGAGAGGAGGGGGAGAGATAGGGAGGAGAGAGAGGGAGAGGAAGAGAGTGAGGGAGAGGCAGGGAGAGAGGGAGGGAGTGAGGGAGGGAGAGAGGGAGGGGGAGAGAGAGGGAGGAGAGAGAGGGAGAGGAAGAGAGTGAGGGAGAGGCAGGGAGAGAGGGAGGGAGTGAGGGAGGGAGAGAGGGAGGGGGTGAGAGGGAGGGAGGGAAAGAGAGGGAGGGGGAGAGAGAGAGGGAGGGGAGAGTGAGGGAGGGTGAGGGAGGAAGAAAGAGTGAGGGAGGGAGAGAGGGAGTGGGAGAGAGAGGGGGAGAAAGAGGGAGGGGGAGAAGGAGGGAGGGGGAGAGAGAGGCTGGGAGAGGGAGGGAGGATGAGAGAGAGGGAGGTGGAGAGAGAGGGAGGGAGGGGGAGCGAGAGGGAGGGAGGGTGAGGGAGGGAGAGGAGAAGAGAGTGAGGGAGAGAGAGGGAGGGGGAGAAAGGGAGGGTGAAAGGGAGGGGGAGAAAGGGAGGGTGAGAGGGAGGGGGAGAAAGGGAGGGTGAGAGGGAGGGAGAGAGGAAGAGAGAGTGAGAGGGGAGAGGGGGAGGGTGAGAGGGAGAGAGAGGGAGGGAGGGGGGAGAGAGAGAGGGGGAGGAGGAGAGAGAAGGAGGGGGAGAGAGAGGGAGGAGAGAGAGGGAGAGGAAGAGAGTGAGGGAGAGGCAGGGAGTGAGGGAGGGAGAGAGGGAGGGGGAGAGAGAGAGGGTGAGAGGGAGGGAGAGAAAGAGAGGGAGGGGGAGAGAGAGGGAGGGAAGAGTGAGGGATGGTGAGGGAGGATAAAAGAGTGAGAGAGGGAGGGGGAGAGAGAGAGAGAGAGGGAGGGAGGGTGAGAGGGAGGGAGGTTGAGAGAGAGGGAGGGAGGGTGAGAGGGAGAGAGAGAGGGGGAGAGAGAGGGAGGGAGGGGGAGAGAGAGGGAGGGAGAGGGAGGGAGAGGGAGGGGGAGAGAGAGATCTCTAGCCCCGTTCCTGTCTGCAGCCCCTCCTGTGTACCATGTCCCAGTCTGCAGTGCCTGTCTGAGGGAAGCTGTGTGTGATGCTTGGTACGGTACCTTCCATGCCAGCAGGATGTTCATGACGGTCAGCAGCAGGCAGGGTCCATTCTCATTTTGGGTGGGGACTGTGTCCTGCTCCTTCAAGAGGATCTGTTTGCTGTGAGATGGAGTGGTCCCTGGTCACCTTTACTTTCCACCCGTCCTCATTTTCCGGCCCCAGTCAGCCTGTCCTCCAGTCCTGGGAGGTCTTTAGAGCTCTTCTCCCTCCAGGACTATCAATCCTTGCAAGCCTCGCTGCTCAACTTGCCCGCCAGGCCCAGACTGGGACAAAAAATAGATTAAGCAGCCCATGATAGCGGTCCCTTCCCCGCTCCCCAGCCTGAGAGACTCCCACAGCAGCTGCAGTGAAAAGGGGGGGGAACCTAGCAGAGCTGCCCAGGGGTGAGGGGGTCAGAAAAGAGAACAGGGGTGGCGGAGAGCACGGGAGTGAGGCTGAAAGCATCAGAGGGAGGGGGGCTGAGAGTGTGGGGGGCAAGAGCACTGGGGGAGTGGAGAGCAGGGGGGCGGAGGGCACTAGGGGGGCACTGGCGGGAGTGAAGAGCCTGGCAGGGGCAGAGAGCATGGGGGGGTGATGGAGAGCATAGGGGCCAGAGAGTACTGGGGGAGGGGCAGAAGAGCATAAGGAGGGTGGGGGGTGGATAGCACTGGGTAGGAGAGTGTGGTGGAGAACATGGGGGGGAGCCAGGGAGCACAGGGGGGGTGGGGGATTTGGAAAGCACTGGGGGGGGAGCTGGATAGCATATTGGGGTGGAGAGCATGGGGGGAGCCAGGGAGAAAAGTGAGGTCTGGAAAGCATAAGGGGGGAGCTGGAGAGCACTGTGGGGGGAGTTGGAGAGCATGGGGGAGAAGTTAAAAGCACAGTGGGAGCACAGGGGGCAGAGAGCATTGGGGGTGCAGGTAGAACTGGGAAGGGTTAGTGAGCACGGGGGGAAGAGAGAGCTCTGGGGGCTGGAGAGCACTGTTGGGGGGAGCCAGAGAGCACGGGGGTCGGAGAGCACTGGGGGGGAGAGTATGGGGGGAGACAGGGAAGACCAGAGAGCACTGTGGGGGGATATCAGTGTGGGGGGAGCCAGGGAGCACAGAGCACTGGGGGGGAGGTGGAGAGCAGTGGGGGGGGCGACAGTACAGCAGAGAGGAGGGGGAGCATAGGGGGAACCAGGGAGCACAGAGAGGACCAGAGAGCACTGGGGGGCAGCTGGGGAGCAGTGGGGAACTAGACAGCACTGTGGGGGAGCCAGGGAGCACAGGAATTGGGGACTGGACAGCGCAGTGGGGGGAGAGCATGGGGGGAGCTGAGAAGCAGTGGGGGGGACTGGACAGCACAGTGGGGGAGCCAGGGAGCACGGGGGACCAGAGAGCACTGGGGGGGGGAGGAGCCAGGGAGCAAAGGGGGTATGCAGGGAGAACTGGGAGGAACCAGGGAGCATGGGGCAGTAAAAGAGTTGGAAAGGAGGAGCTCCGGTGGATGGATTCCATCCCAGCGCCTGCTGCAGCCTGGCCGACCGCCCAGAGAGAACGTGAGTGCCCAGCCATGCCGCCCTCCTGTGTGCCTGGATAGGAGGAGCGGCGGGGACAGTTGCATATGAAGGAATTGATCTTTCCATATCCTTTCTGCAGCCAATAAACGCCCGCAGAAGAAGCGGTCATTCAGCGGCTGCAGGAGGAACATTAAAAGATCAATTCCTCCATATGCAGCTGTCCCCGCCGCTCCTCCTATCCAGGCACACAGGAGGGCGGCATGGCCGGGCACTCATGTTCTCTCGGTGGTCAGCGGTTGGCCAGGCTGCAGCAGGCGCTGGGATGGAATCCATCCACCGGAGCTCCTCCTTCCCCTTCACAGACAGTCATATAGGGCAGGGATAGTTTCCGCCGCCTGGCTCGACTCCTGACCCGAATAGGCAGCCGGCCAGATGCGGAGAGGCCAGATGAGCAGTGCGGGCTGAAGGAACAGCCCGCGCTGGACTTGGACATGGATTTGCGGCCCACCCGGTGTACTCTATGGCTGTCCGCACGGCTTTTACAGATGGCACCTGGAGCCTGTTGGTCAGTCCAGTGATCGAGCAGAGGCAAATTAGGCAGCCGCGAGGCCCCTGTGAATGCGAGGCCTTAGGCGGCAGCCTAATTTGCCTAATTAGAGAGCCGCCTCTGATCAGTGTGATAACTTCTGACAAGTTCTCCAACCGTGATAAAAGTCAGAATTCTATGTCAGGGAGGGTGCTATAAATAGATTAGCAGAAAGCTGCTTTACTCACAGGATAGCTCTGAAATTCTCTGCCTATCTGGAGGAGGGTATGCCTTTCCTCCAATCAGCTGTCTCCCAGTGTAATCCAACACTACACTGCTACTGCTGAATGAGGCAGTGAAAATTCTAACACGATGTGCACTTTCTAAACAGTATATAAAAATGAAGAAATCAGATATACATGTAAAACGTATGTAGGATGATTTTTTTTATCTCTGTGTATCATCTGAGGCTGTTCACTTCACTGGGTATATGTAAGGGTTTACATCTACTTTAACTGAAAAATAAAAGTTCTCATGTGCACACTATGCATACAGCCCTTTAGGGGGTGCATGTTTGCATTCCTAACAAAGGGGTACACCTGCAGGAAGACTGTACAATGGATAACTAATGGGCTGCTAGGTATAAAATTTATATATTATAGATATAAATATAGTTGGTTATACAAGCTGCATTTTACACATCAAAAGTATAGAATAATGACTCTACCATTTTAATACTATGCAAGAGGTAATGCCTTACCTTTGTAGTTGTGGGCAAACCTGTTATTGGTTAAATAAAGTCAGGGGGGATTTCAAAGGGTACTTGTTTACGGCGAAGAGAATTTCAAAGGGGGTAACTTGTTTACCCATGTACAAGAGTGTTAAGAATACAATTTTGCCATAAACAATACAAGAAATAGCTAAGTAACTTTAAATGAAATGTATGCATGCAGCTAGCTATTCTAGGCCAAGAAGCATTATTTGTAACACACATGGTAAAACCAACCAATCAGATTTCCCTTCATTTAAATCAATGGGAAGAAGCTGTATATTAAGAAAAGATTTTGATTTCTGAAACAATACAGTTTTGCGTGCATGGACGCTACATAGGTGCATAATATAGATTGGAAATTTATGCTGGATGGGTGGAGTGCCTCAATGCTTGCTATGACAAAAAACTGAGTATTTTAAACGGGACTCTAAAGGCTTCTGATACTCATATTGTTTGCAAGTACTCTGTGGATTTTATCATCCATTCTGTGATTCAATAAATGCTGCATAGATTAATTTGTATTAGTGGAGTTTGCATCGTATACACTCCTATTTCCATAGCAACACTAATAATTCTTTTGAATAATTGGCATCATCCATATATTTACAACATATTGGCGCAGCAAAAGTACCCAGAAAAGCATTAAGGATTTATTACTAGAAGTTGCTGGTGACAACAGTCCTGTGAGGTGGACAGAAGGCTGGTGGGAACCCAGGAGCTGTGCTGTGAGTCAAAAATCTGGTGGTTACTTAGGAGTCTGAGCCACAAAATGAAGATATTTGGAACTCAAAAAAGTCTGTGTCCTGGACCAGAAGACCTGAACTGGACACTGCAGAAGCAACTTAAAGCAGAGTTCCAGGCAGAGATTGAACTCCTTAGCAAACATAAGGACACCCCACTCCCCCCCTTGTTTTTGGATAATAATATTATTATTATTTTTTTTTTTCATACTTTTTTTTATATTTTTTTGCGGACTTCCGTCCCACGGCACAATGGCTGCGTGTGAGGGGCACAATGGCTGCGTTTGATGGGCACAATGAGGCTGCAATTGATGTTTTTTTTCTGAATTTTTCATTTTGTTTGTGCCCCCAAATATTTTGAGCACCAGCTGCCACTGATTTTCGGGGTCCTGTACACGGCTAGGCTCCCAAAAAGTCTCACACATGTGGTATCCCCGTACTCAGGAGAAGCAGCAGAATGTTTTGCCCATGGCATGTTTGAGCAATAAATCATTTAGTAAAAAAAAGTTTGTAATTTTCCCGAAACTTGTGGCAAAATATAAAATATTCCATGGACTCAACATGCCTCTTAGTAAATAGTTTGGGGTGTCTACTTTCAAAAATAGGGTCATTTGGGGGGGGGGGTTGTGCTATCTTGGCATTTTATGGCCTCCAAAACTGTGATAGGTGATAGGAAATCCTGAAGGCGTGCTTGGTTTTCGGGGTCTTGTATGTGGCTAGGCTCCCAAAAAGTCCCACACATGTGGTATCCCCATACTCAAGAGAAGCAGCAGAATGTATTTTGGGGTGCAATTCCACATATAACCATGTCATGTGTGAGCAATATATCATTTAGTGACAACTTTGAGGTAATTTTTTTTTTTCATTTTTCAATCACTTGGGATAAAAAATAAAATATTAAATGGGCTCAACATGCCTCTCAGCCATTTCCTTTGGGGTATCTACTTTCCAAAATGGGGTCATTTGGGGGGGGGTTGTACTGCCCTGCCATTTTAGCACCTCAAGAAATGAGATAGGCAGTCATAAACTAAAAGCTGCATAAATTCCAGAAAATGTAGACGCTATAACTTTTGCTATAACTTTTGCGCAAACCAATAAATATAAGCTTAAAATTTTCCATCACAAAAAATAAAAATCGCAGAGGCAATCAAATACCATCAAAAGAAAGCTCTATTTGTGAGAAGAAAAAAGGACACAAAATGTGTTTGGGTACAGCATTGCATGACCGTGCAATTACCAGTTAAAGCAGAGCAGTACCAAATTGTAAAAAGTGCTCTGGTCATTAAGGGGCCAATTCTTCCAGGGCTGAAGTGGTTAAACAAAAACAAAAAAATTGAGAATTCAATATCACTTTAAAGGATCACTAAAGTTATTTTTTTTTTTTTAAATAACAAACATGCTATACTTACCTCCACTGTGTAGCTCGTTTTGCACAGCGTGGCCCCGAACCTGGTCTTCTGGGGTCCCTCGGCGGCTGTCTCGGCTCCCCCCCGCAAGTACTCAACACTTTCATGTGAGCTCCCTCACATGGTGTTGAGTTCTTGCGGGCGCGCTCCCGTGATACAGCCGGCGGCCATAGCCGCTCACTGTATCACTCGGCCCCGCCCCCCGGCGAGCCGCGTCATTGGATGTGATTGACAGCAACACAAGCCAATAGCTGCGCTGCTGTCAATCCATCCACTCTAGCCAATCAACAGCCAGGCTGAGCAGCGAAGAGGATGTCGGGGGCGAGCGCGGGACTTTCGAGGGGTCAGGTAAGTAAAACGGGGGGCCGGTATTGTCAGATGTTTTTTCACCTTAATGCATAGAATGCATTAAGGTGAAAAAACTTTTACTTTTACAACCCCTTTAAAGAGGAGGGCCAGTCAAAAAAAAAAAAAATTAAAAGTCAGCAGCTACAAATACTGCAGCTGCTGACTTTTAATTGGACACTTACCTGTCCCAAGGTCCAGCGATGTGGGGGATCGAAGCCCCACTCGTCTCCCCCTCCGTTCAGCAGCGCCGGCATTGCAACTGTGGGCGCCAGGCTGTGGCTTCACAGCCTGGCACCCACTGCGCATGCGCGAGCGGCGCCGCGCGCCGTGATTGGCCGCTCAGTCACCTGGGACCTGTAATGGGTCCCAGATGATTGACAGGAGGGAGGGAGCAGAGCGGAGCCCTTCCTGTGCCGAGACGGAAGTGATGTCACCAGCCCAGGCACTGACAGAGGCAGACTACGAGGGACCCCCTAGCAACAGGCATTTAGAGGTGAGTAAAAAAAAAAAATATCCAAATGTTTTTTTGTATTTTTTTTTAGAATTTTTCATGTAGTTATTTTTTTTTTGGGTGGAACCCTACTTTAAGCTTGCATAGTGGCAGGTAAGTGAAAATTCAGGTAATACCTTTAGTTGGCTAAATGGATTTTCAATTCCATAAAAAAAGGTATTGCTTATGTTTTCTGCTCAAACTTTAAGCAGACTTAAATTCTTTTAATGAAACATTGCTAGCAGGTAGTCTTTTATTGCAGAACACACCCTGTCTGTCTTTTTAGCAATAGAAGCTCCTTTTTTACCTGCCAGCTATTTTTTTTTTTTGGATGTATACTAAACTGTGCATGCTTGGCTCAGTATATAATCTTAGCATGCCTGGGTGCGGGGCGAATTAACTCTTGTGCATGCGTGTGGAAGGTATGGCATCCCAGGACAGCCAATTAAAAGGACCAAAGACACAGAAC